>OW240914.1:354139813-354166748 GCA_933207985.1 Pelobates cultripes | reverse complement strand
ATTCAAATTTCAGCAGATTTGAATCAGCACAGACAATGTCTTTCTGCCTCTTACTTTAACGCTGAGACATTTTAGGGCTGTTTATTCCATTTTTTTTTGTGGCATTTAAATATCAGATGTCTGAGATCATTTCACTTGTGCAGTCAGTGGTTGCTGTAATCTTCATATATCCTCCCCTAAAATCTGCACCTTCCGCCTCTCTCGCAACTAGAACGCTCTCTGGGAGATCTCGATAAGACATTGCAATGGGACGTTAATGGTGAAATATTTCTAAAACAGGGCATATCTTTCAACTATGTAAAGAAATAATAAATAATGCTAACAAATAGTGTAAAAAAAGACAAATTGTTTACAAATATGGGCCGTCCAAGACGTTCTCCATTGTACGGAAAGGGTAGTGGATGTATTCGCCGAGCAATTTGTAAACCTGGAAGAACAGAAAGGCTGGGGGATATGTGTGTATCTATAGCCTGGCACTGAAAGGGTTTCAGAATTGATGTGACTTTGCGTTATGTGCCTGCAACTCAAATAGTTAAATCAGGCCTCACAGTGTTTCCTGCATTGGTTTACACAGGTAATTAATGTTGGTCCCGCTAAACTATCACATTTTAGGGTAAACGGGCTGAACAGGCGATAAAAGCTCGAAATCATATCATTCATTTTAGTTTTCCAATCCATTTATCGGAGGCCTAAGATTTGGGTTTTGTTTTCCAGTTCTCCTGGCGGAGTGAATGAGGCCCAATGTTAAGTAACCAAAGCCATTTACATACACGTCGCTATAAATATGTCTTTGTTTGGCCTAGAGTCTATTTTTGCATAGACAGCTAGAATGCAATTTAGATTCGTTCTGCTCATAAAATTGAGGGTTTTTTAAATTTGTGTAAAAATGATTGATGTGTTCAGCACAAACATTTAGGAGTATTATCGCACTGTGGAACGTGTTGTTAAATAGTAAATTACTACGGTAATTTGAATTCCTGCAGGGATTATCCGATTGCTGTGTGCTTGTGGTTCCTATATGTTACAGACACATGTTGGTGGGATAGAGTCGAACAATTGGGACGGTCTCTCCGATTTCGAGACTATTGCCAATTATATCTAACTACTGCAGGACTAACAAGAAATAATGGTTGGAGTAATACCCATCTCAAAACCCTGAGTAACTGATTCCGTGCCTGCACCGTTTCACTGCTACATACAGACAGAGCAGTAGCATTCATATTCTGCATGTAAGAACACAGTGATCTGGGAGCTCTGCTTCTTGGTGTATATAGGGTGTCAGATCTTCCAAATAAATGTTAAAAAGTGGATAATTCTCATAAAACCATAAATATTCAATTCCCTGCCCGGTTAAGTACTCACAGCATATTAGATAAATTTGTCAGATTGTTCAGAAAACTCCTTTACAAAGCTCGATGTATGTGGGCAATCCCATTTATGGTAAATGCTAGTGATGTACAGAAGGCAAACAAAGTAAGGAATAGTACACCGTCCCTAGTGGGGTGCATTAAATGTAATGTAACTGTGTCACTAATTAACAATAACAGTCATGTTATTACTGTTCTATGCTCGCTTAGTCGCTCCCCACTTATGGAAATGAATTCACCTGTGCTTAAATAGATATTGTAGTCACCAGAACCACTACAGCTTAATAAAGCCTGTCCCTGCAGGCTCAGCAATGGAAACGCTGCCTTTTCAACGTGTACGTCGCTGACTAGTAACGCATCGAGGTGCAGTCACTCAGACAGTGTTCATCGTCTCCACGCTCTCCATGGAGGCGCTGAATGTTCCCCATAGAAACGCATGAGGAGATGCTGATTAGCAGAGCACAGCGTTTGGCATGCATGCGCAGTAGCCTCCCAGTGCTTTTGCTATAGAAAAGCACTGGATTTGCTGAGATGTCTCCCGTGACCAGCTGCGGGGAGACCAGCGTGGCGATGGTGAAACCATCTATAACCTTAATAAATACTCCTGCACCCTTAAAGGGGCACACTGGAGGCTGGAGGTGACCTGTTATACAGTAAATGCATTATAAACTCCTAGGTATGTAAAGAATGAGTTACTAACTAAAAAGATATTCCTCTTTGAAGTTTCTGTATTTGCTGTAAATCCCAGACCTTGCAGCATCTGCTGGAAGCTGGGTTTAGACTAAGAAGATACTTAGCAACTCCTGATGCTGCCATGGCTATGGGAGTGCTAAGCACATCCTGCAGGCCCATGCACAGCAAAGATTTGTGGGAGTTATAGTTTAATAGTCTGTAGAATTAAATGTACCATAAACCCCTGGTGTATAACTGTTTAAATGAAGTCAAATGGAAACACGGATGGTTTAAGGGGAGGGCTGGAATGGGTGGGCTTCTGAATAATTCCATTTAATTGCTCCTTTTGACAGATGTTATAAAGGATTCAATTCCCCTCTGGCACTGAAAAGATTACGGGTTAATTTTGGCTCCGCCCTGTATCTGCTTGGAAAAGGGGTCAAACTGTGGCCTTAGGGGGCTTCAGGATGAGGTCCGCCTGCCATAAATAAGCAATGTTATTTGAGGAGCTGCTTGCTAAGGGGGCTTTACATGATTGCAGTGCTCGGGGGCTGTGATTAAACCAATAGGAGTCTAGGTATGTCTATTATTTGTCTTTAATGCAGTTCCAATCATCCTGTGTGCTGTGTGAAATTACTGTTAGGATAAGATCAAACAGTGTATAATAGATTGAAACATTCCTGGGCAGGGAGTGGGCTTGCATGTACTCCTGGCAGACCCCTATGAAGAGAGATTAAGATGGGAACTGTTAAGGTGGGTATCTCTTTTATTTTAATCTATTTTTGCATTATTTCATAAAACTATATATATAACAAATCTATTGACTGTAAAAGTTATAGACACAGAGATTGGCTTAGAAATGCAGCGATTTGAGGAATCAGATAGCTATAACCCAGCCCCTCCCCCCCCCCCCGAGCTGTCAATCAGACAGTTGGAACGCTCTGTTCTGGCCACAAGATATCAACTTTGCCCAAGTTGTTACTAATGACTTGGAAGGAGCTCTGTCTCTTCCCAGGAAAAGGAGCCAAGCTGTGGACCACAGCTCCGACAATCACACACAACCCAATTCACAAAGCCATGAACTGGCTATCTATAACCTGACGGTATACACGGCATTGCATCCTATGTGAGGACTGGAACTGCTATTGGCGAATAAACTGCTAATCTCCTAGACCCCTGCCGGACAGGGAATAGACCTGTCGTGAAATTGGTTTTATAGCCCAGGAGGCAGTGGAGAGATGGGCCTAACCCAGCTAAATCCTATGTAAGTTCTCAGAGAAGACAGATATTCTATATAGCGTAACATGTTCTTATACTGAGGCTTCGTCAGGACCGGCGGGTTGCTTTAAACTCTAACCTTTTGGCATTTATTCACCTGCAGAGACCTGCAGCTTTTACTTCAAAATAGACACAAATGATGCAACTCAGATGTTTCCAACTCAGATCTTGTCTCATACAGCATTGTGCAATTCCTGATCCTCATTCCTTAGTGAATAAACTCCAGATACCAAAGAAAGGGAGTCCTTGCCAAAGATTTGTACATCGCTGATAATGTCACCAAGATTTATACAGTTATAGATATTGTCACCTGCGCAGTACTCCTGCTGCTTTACAGGCACGGAGCTGGACAACAATAGCGGTAACAAAGATCTAGAGAGAACTTCAAGTATATTCGCCTTTCCTGCTCCTCTGCCAGACAGCTCACTCAGGGGGTATTTGTAAAAAGTGCCATGATACCAGCAACCTTAAACACTAAACACAAACTGGAATCCTCAATAGATAGAAAGATGGAGGAAGGAGGGATGGGGGGAAGGATGGATGAGGAAGGAAGGATGCGGGAAGGAGGGATGAGGAAGGAAGGATGCGGGAAGGAGGGATGGAGGGATGGGGAAGGAGGCATAAAGGAAGGAGGGATGGGGGAGAGTTGGATCAGTCTAGATAAAACACACAATATGCTTTTTTGGGGTTTACAGTCTAGAAGCGGATACTGTCAGTGAAGATTAGTGGATTCAGGCTCAAGGAGTTACTTATTGTTATTTATAGAGCACCAACATATTCTGAAGCGCTGTACATTGGGTTATTCACTAAACTGAGAATTCAAAGTGATTTTTAAATTTAAGACCAGAGCAGTCGAACTGGAAGCATAGCTAAATTAGAAAATATTTCTAGTTCTGTTATTTTGACTTTACATTTGAAATTCACTTTGAATCCTCACTTTAGTGGATAACCCTGACAAGACGAGCTATACAGGCATACCCCGCTTTACATACACTCACTTTACATACACTCGCGAGTACAGACATTCCCGCGTCTCTTCTGTCCGCGAGTGAACAGGAAATGGAAGGTTTTGTTCTCACCCGGAGCAGTTCAGTGTCTTTGGGGCAAGAACTTTTCACACCTTCTGACATGGCACAGGTTAATCATCTCAAATGTATAATGCCTGCTCCTAGCTGAACATATATATATTTTTTTTTCTGCCCCTACATTGTCCATGTTCTGCAATCGGCTGCCATCTAGTGAAAGGGTTTACCCTGCCATTTTCTATAACTATGACTTAGCAGCTTAGCTGCACGAGCCACAATTCTGAGGATTCAAAGTTAAACCATAAATGCTTAAAGTGATGAAGTGGTGTTTCCAAACAAAGTGTGCAACTAAGCTGCTAGGAAATACAAATTGGCACGGTATTGACACAAAATGGCCAAGGGGGAAGGTTTATTTTACTTTTCCTCCCAGTTTAAGGATGTCAGATGAGTAAAACATTAAAGATAAATGGCACACTCTGGAATGAGATTTTTTTTTTACGGTTTGTTTTAACCGAATGAAAACCCACTGGAAATCACTAAATAAATCACTGGAAATCTGCAGTTGCAGTGTCAGTTATGCCTGGAAATTACTGAAAAAAGGTATTGCTTCACTTTAAGTACATTTTCGTTTTACATACATGCTCTGGTCCCATTGTGTACTTAAAAGTGGGGTATGCCTGTAGATACAGGAAGACTGGGTAATAAAACGCTTCCACACTAAAGCAGTGAGCTTTGAGAGAATTCTAAAGGACGCACGGAGGGAGACACCTGGAATTTCTGTGAAAGGGAGAGAGATATATCCGGATACCATGTTTTAAATATCTATCACCCTTTTTTCCATAGGATAAGGTCAACGTCCAGACCCCTCCCAGTAGTACAGTGTTAGAAAGAGTTATGACAATCTCAGGGAGATGTGTGTTTCAGTATTGGAGATATTTATTTATATAGCGCCAACATATTGTGCAGTGCAGTACATTGGGTTAATAAATCCTTTTACAGCCTGTTTTCAAGTTGAGCCGCAGTTTGGAATTGTTTTATAATATTGATTTATTGTGTTTGAACGATAAGATTCTTCTCTGTAGAAATTCCGCCGGAATTTTGTCCGTCGTCAGAAGAGAATTTCATCGCTCCAAACGGCAACAAGAAATAAGGGTTAATCCCCAGAGAACTGACAATCCGACCGATGGCTGTCAAAAAGAGGGAGTGGGAAAGCTAGGTAGCTGATTAACTCGGGCATTTCAATAAATCTGAATATAAAAATAAGAAAAAGGTATATTAAAACAACACAATAACCACTACCACCACAGCCTCCTGGAGAGTCGGAAGCTTCAGCCCTCCCGAAGTTGGTCACCTGCCCTATTGGGCCTCAGTTATTTCAATTATTTGTCATACCTTAGCACGTAGTTAGCCTTATCATGGGAGAGCACGCTGTAGTGGTTACAGTGCTTAGTGTTTATTTGAGATATTAAAAACATTTTATGACATTGTTCCTTTAATAATTTGCCCCCCAAAAAGAACTGTCTGCGACACTTTGCTAGATTTGCCCATGATTCTTCAGGCTGATTTTCAGCATATGAAACCTGCAGCCATGCTGTATGCAGAATTTATGCTGAAATCAATAAATCAACGAGTTATGTTATATATGTACAGGAGGTTATGATGGGTCTGCAAGGCTAGCTTTTATATTCCACCCAAAGAAGCCTATTCCTCCGGCGGTTAGTACGGAGCCCATTTTTACTCTCATGGGGCAATTCTCATCTGGCCAGACAGGATTCCAGCGGTTTCCTGTATTTTATTATTTTTTTTCTCTTATTATGTGAAATGCAAAGTATACTAGTTACCAGGAAGCGTGTTGTATTTAAACAGTGCTACAAATATTAACCATTTCCTGTTAGTGTCACCTGCGCGCAAAAGGATAGACGGGCAGGAAATACACTCGTTCATTGAGTGCTCAGCATATAGAACTCTGACTGGTAACAGGTTAGAGGGACACTGTAGGCACTACAACTATTTCATCTAATTGAAGTGGTTATAGTGCCTGGAGTCCTCTGGCGCTGTCCCTCCATTCAGTGTTAAACCATTTAATCTCATTGAAGTGGTTATAGTGCCTGGAGTCCCCTGGCGCTGTCCCTCCATTCAGTGTTAAACCATTCCATCTCATTGAAGTGGTTATAGTGCCTGGAGTCCCCTGGCGCTGTCCCGCCATTCAGTGTTAAACCATTCCATCTCATTGAAGTGGTTATAGTGCCTGGAGTCCCCTGGCGCTGTCCCTCCATTCAGTATTAACCCATTCCATCTCAATGAAGTGGTTATAGTCCCTGTAGTCCCTTGGCGCTGTCCTTCCATTCAGTGTTAAACCATTTAATCTCATTGAAGTGGTTATAGTCCCTGTAGTCCCCTGGCGCTGTCCCTCCATTCAATGTTAAACCATTCCATCTCATTGAAGTGGTTATAGTCCCTGTAGTCCCCTGGCGCTGTCCCTCCATTCAATGTTAAACCATTCCATCTCATTGAAGTGGTTATAGTGCCTGGAGTCCCCTGGCGCTGTCCCTCCATTCAGTGTTAACCCATTCCATCTCATTGAAGTGGTTATAGTGCCTGGAGTCCCCTGGCGCTGTCCCTCCATTCAGTGTTAACCCATTCCATCTCATTGAAGTGGTTATAGTCCCTGTAGTCCCCTGGCGCTGTCCCTCCATTCAGTGTTAAACCATTTAATCTCATTGAAGTGGTTATAGTGCCTGGAGTCCCCTGGCGCTGTCCCTCCATTCAATGTTAAACCATTTAATCTCATTGAAGTGGTTATAGTCTCTGTAGTCCCCTGGCGCTGTCCCTCCATTCAATGTTAAACCATTTAATCTCATTAAAGTGGTTATAGTGCCTGTAGTCCCCTGGCGCTGTCCCTCCATTCAGTGTTAAACCATTTAATCTCATTGAAGTGGTTATAGTCCCTGTAGTCCCCTGGCGCAGTCCCTCCATTCAATGTTAAACCATTTAATCTCATTGAAGTGGTTATAGTCCCTGTTGTCCCCTGGCGCTGTCCCTCCAGTCAGTGTTAAACCATTCCATCTCATTGAAGTGTTTATAGTGCCTGGAGTCCCCTGGCGCTGTCCCTTCATTCAATGTTAAACCATTTAATCTCATTGAAGTGGTTATAGTCCCTGTAGTCCCCTGGCGCTGTCCCTTCATTCAATGTTAAACCATTTAATCTCATTGAAGTGGTTATAGTCCCTGTTGTCCCCTGGCGCTGTCCCTCCAGTCAGTGTTAAACCATTCCATCTCATTGAAGTGTTTATAGTGCCTGGAGTCCCCTGGCGCTGTCCCTCCATTCAATGTTAAACCATTTAATCTCATTGAAGTGGTTATAGTCCCTGTTGTCCCCTGGCGCTGTCCCTCCAGTCAGTGTTAAACCATTCCATCTCATTGAAGTGTTTATAGTGCCTGGAGTCCCCTGGTGCTGTCCCTCCATTCAGTGTTACATCATTTTCGAACAGTTTATCACTGAATGTGGATCCCTGGCTTCTCAAAGCCCCGCCCCCAATGGAGGTGTGGCTAAGGCAGAGATTACACACTTGCTTCCAGCCAAACCATTTTATACAAGCAATTGGCGATGTGATAGGCTGGAAGAAGTCAGCTGACACTCTCGGCCAATCACAGCCACCCACTGAACAGAGGGGACAGGTTGCAGGGGACTCCAGTTTAGTATGAAAACATTAAATACGCTTTTAATGCTGAATGGAATGACAGCGCCAGGGGATCCCAGAAACTATAACCACTTAAATTATATGATGCACTTATGGTGCATACAGTGTCCCTTTAAGGTGCTTTTAGTTTTTGTGTATACATTGTGGTCATTTTGTGCAGTTTTATAGCCGGGCCGGAGGTGGTAGAAGATTGATTCACGCTATTAGTACACTAAGGGTTAAATTAATTAGATACAAAACCCAGTGACTTTGAAATGGGGAACACACAACAAGTGTGGCTTTCTACAGTTTCCATCAATCTGTGGACCTCATGTGGATATAAACGTTTATTTTAAATATAACTTTTTTTAATAGACATAAAAGTTTAAAAAAATTTGTTTTGCGATGGCTGGGTCCTTGCAGCAATCAGACGAGGGGGTGTTAGTTCTGACTACAGATCTGGAGACTTAAAAAAAAAAAAAAAGAATCAGGGATTTTTGCCTACATTTTGCTTTAATTTTGTTTTGAGGTGGTGAGTTGATTTACAATATGACATATTAGCCTAAATAACAGGAAGAGTTGTCCAACTCGAGCTATTTTTTCAGCCTAAAATTAGCAATTCTCTTGTCAGTGTAACGGATCATCCCCAGTCAGTTCCAGACAATTCCCAATAATAACCCAGAAATACTCAAAAAAATTCTCAATGTGAATCTATGATTTCATTGGGCTGCGCCAGATTGACCATAAGGCGATCCTATGTGGCTACCCGGGGGATTAGACAGGAGCCGTACATGTCCCAATTCACCATCCATATGTGAAGAATAACGGGCAGACTGGTAACCCACCCAGGACTCTGTGGGATCTTAATCCTGCTCTGGGCTTCACAAATTACCTACCCAATCCTCAGGCAGCCTGACTTTATTAACTGTTACTTTGTGTTTCTCAGACTACAAGCCCTGGGTGTTTGCAGCCAGGACTGTATAAAGTTTAACCCCTTAAGGACACATGACATGTGTGACATGTCATGATTCCCTTTTATTCCAGAAGTTTGGTCCTTAAGGGGTTAAAGATGTACAAAAAGGGATTCCACAAGCATTGCTCATCGTATATATTCTTGGGGTCTATTCAGATCTTTTCAGAAAACCTATAGAGCTGTAGTGTTACACTCCCTGTTATGTAGTTAGATAGTTGGCAGGGAGTCTGTATCGGCTGAATGTTTTATGGAGAAGCCCCTTAAGAGAGACATTAATTGTGAAATGTGTTTACGTGGAGGACTTGGCCTGGTTTATTATATATGGGACACATTAACACGGCCAGTAAGGTTTTCTCTCCTTGGTGCTTTGTCTTTCTGTGCTGGAATATATATTAAATATATATATATATAAAAAAAATATATATAAGGGGTGTATTTACTAAACACTGAATTGGAGTAACTTATAACCTCATTGCAACATTTGATCTAAAATAACTGATTTTTCAAAGTCTCCAATTTAGCTATAATCAACGTTTGGCTATTATACAAGTTTTGGAAATTGGTTTCCACTACCATTCTGTGTTTTATGAATAACCCCCTGGATATTACTAAGAGTGGGGGCAATTCTGCCTTACTGAAGGGTTCCCTTATTGGGTTACGTGCAACTATAGTCTGGTCTAGTACCATGTGTCTGGTAATTTTGGGTACAGCACCACACTGGTAATTTTGTGTCTAGTACCACGCATCTGATAATTTTGGGTATAGTACCACGTGTCTGATAATTTTGGGTATAGTACCACGTGTCTGGTAATTTTGGGTATAGTACCACGTGTCTGGTAATTTTGTGTCTAGTACCACGCATCTGATAATTTTGGGTATAGTGCCACGTGTCTGGTAATTTTGGGTATAGCACCACACTGATAATGTTGGGTATAGCATCATGTTTGTGGTAGTTATAGGTATGGCAGCACATCTGTGGTAATTTGGAGTATAATTCCACTCGTTGGTAATTATGAATTTGATGCCATATCTTGGGCATAACAATCATCTCTAATTACTGTTGACATGGCACCATGTCTCGGTACCAGTTATAGTGTGAATGGCATGAAGGACACAGATACAGGCAGTGTTAATTTGGGCGGCAAATTTCAATCTAGTTGAAGTCATAGTCTTTTGACTAAAAAGCCATTTTATTTTCAGTCGTATTTTAGTCATCTGAATTGTTTTAGTTTTAGTCGACTAAATCTCCAGTAGATTTTAATTGACACAACTAAAATCTAATGGGTTAGTTAAAGCCTCTATCTGTCTCTTTTGCCCCTTCCCCTGTGTCTCTCTGTGTCCTCCCTGACCCTCTAGGTGTCTCTCTCACAAGCCCTGGTCTGTCTCTTTTGCCACCTTTCACAGCCTCTCTGTGTCTCTTTGTGTCCTTCCAGCCGCTCTAGGTGTTCCTCTCCAAAGCACTGGTCTGTCTCTTTTGCCCCTTCCCCAGCCCCTCTGTGTCTTTTTGTGTCCTCCCAGCCGCTCTAGGTGTCTCTCTCACAAGCCCTGGTCTGTCTCTTTTGCCCCTTCCCCAGCCCCTCTGTGACTCTGTATCTTTCCTGCCCCTCTAGGTGTCTCTCTCACAAGCCCTGGTCTGTCTCTTTTGCCCCTTCCACAGCCCCTCTGTGTCTCTTTGTGTCCTCCCAGCCCCTCTAGGTGTCTCTCTTCCAAGCCCTGGTCTGTCTCTTTTGCCCCTTCCACAGCCCCTCTGTGTCTCTTTGTGATCTCCCAGCCCCTCTAGGTGTCTCTCTCACAAGTCTCTTTTGTCCCTTCCCCAGCCCCTCTGTGCAGTGTTAATTTTGATGGTAAATTAAATTTAGTTGAAGTCATAGTCTTTTGACTAAAAAGCCATTTTAGTTTTAGTCGTATTTTAATCACCTGAATGGTTTGTTTTAGTCAAGTCTTAGTCGACAAAATTAGCACTGCATGGAGGCACCTGCCCCGCGCATACACTGCATGTTTAATATAAGCACACACTGTATTTAGATCCAACATCTCATTAATGCAATAATATTATTTTGATCTTGTTGGGTAAACAGAAATTTGGCTGATTTTACTCAAATGTTTGTTCACTTAACATCTGTTTCCTAATACAAATGAATAAATATAAACATCCTGGACCGGGAGCAGGTGTCTGGAAACGCTTTTCTTTACTGCGCACTTTTCTGTTGAGACGCAGCGTTACCTTATTTACAACCCATGACTGTGATTGGCCGCCCCGAGCTGTACGATTCAATCTCAGACACGTGTGCAGGTTTGCAGAAATCATACACTGGTTCTCGACTTCTTGCTTTCTCTCTGCGCCCACAATACAACGCCCATAACAAAAACATTCTGTAACTTGTGCGATTGTTTATTGTTACAGATTGAGAATAAAAAAAAACATCACAAACGGCCTTCTCCGCACCAGCTAGACGGAGGAGACAAATACTTTCTATTTGTTGCTTTGTTATTGAAGGACAACACTTCTTTTAAATTATTATTTAAAAAAAACATATATATGCGTTTGTATGTGGCTAAGCGGCCATATTGGGTAAGACTCTATTGTTATCTGACCAGCTGCTGCTGTGATTGGTCTGTGTGAACTAGGGATCGAACGATTATCCACTTTTATTAGAGCCGATATATATTGCATTTTTTCGAATAATCAAAATCAGTCTTCAAAGTTACCGATATTGCCGATAGCAGTGTTAATTTTGACGGCAAATTTCAAATTAGTTTTAGTCATAGTCCTTTGACTAAAAAGCCATTTTCCACTCCAGTGCCCCCCATCTCTTTCTAAATGTCTATCTTTTCCTTTCTTATCTTTCTTTTCCTTTCTCTTTTCTTACCCCATGCTTTACATGGGACCAAGTGTATGCCAGACAAAAAAAGATAAGCAAAAGGGTGGTACAAGCTTTGTAGATACAGAAGGTGAAAAAAAAAAATAGGTACAATGGCGGAAGGGCGAACCAGCAGCCGATTATTGCTATCTTCAGTGTACTCTCCTAAAAAACACACCTTGGTTGACAGCAGAAATGAGCTGAGTAAAAGGATAATGTACTGAAATACATAATCCATAACTAAGTTGAATTGCTCGACATGTACTACAGGCTTTTGTACAAGCCTGTATGCTATAACGTTTGTCTTACTGTTTATGCCAAATTTCTAAAATTGAAAAATAAAGAATAAAAAAAATAAAAAATAAAAAGCCATTTTAGTTTTAGTCGTATTTTAGTCATCTGAATTGTTTTAGTTTTAGCCTATTTTCAGTCAACTAAATCTGCCTAAAATTGTTAGTCGACGGAATTAACACTGTCCGATAACATGCAGTGCTTTTTCACAGCACACCGTCTGCCGCACCCAGCTGCCAGCCAATGAGGTGCCATGTTGCGCAACCTCATGAAACCCCTCCGTGTTGTGTGCAGAGCACTCGCGTTTTAGGGTGCAGCTCGAGTCAGGAAGACGAGTTTGGGGACATGTGGCCGGCCACCTTTTTAAAATAATGCTGTATATATGTAAATGAACTATTTTTGCTGAAATCGTGTGATGTAATTTGACGACAGTTGGCGAATTGCAGAGGTTTCATAGAAACATAGACATAGAATGTGACGGCAGAGGCGAATTAGGCTGATGTTACATGGGGTAATGTCCATGGAACAGACATATATCAGGGCTGTAGGTTATAGTATCTTCTTTTCAGAAGGAAACCTGTTGTGAAACAGGAAGTGGGGAGTGCATTTAGAAATTGCTTCCCACTGATAAAAATATCTTCAAAATCAGGAGTTTGAGTTGGACAACACAAGAGCATGATAAATACGGAGTGCGTGTTTGAGACAGTTCAGCTGATTGTTTTTAATATAATTTTTTGCAATCAATTTTTCCTGTCTCTTGCGACAGGAACATGTTTCCCAGCATGCACTTGAATCCCTCTTCCTGATTGGCTGCTTCCCGCATTTAAATCTTCTGAAATGTTTTCCAACTGGTGCAGGACTCAGTAAATAGGAGCATGCTGTTCAGTAACCACAAGATCCTGGCATTAGAAACTAGTGAAAGCTAAACGTTTTTTAAAGTGTGGTGCGAGATAAAGCAAAAATGTGATATCATTTTTGTATTTTTTTCTTGCTTTTCATTATCTATTATTATTATTCGATTTTCACATTCAGTAATTTTACTGCTTGTGCTAATGTGTTACGTTTATTGTTGCACAGCGTAGAAATTAATTATTTTCCTGTGTGAAATTTACGTGTTTTTTTACCAATTGCTGAATAAAATCCGTCAGAGGAGATATTTCATGTGTTTATTTGCAATAAGCCAATATATTACACAAATTACATACGTTACACTGGGTACGTTGCCCAGGCCACACAGTGCTAGATCTTTGTTTAAACAAGTTTTAAGATAACATGACAAATTGTAATCATATCAGAATTTTATGTTTCTTACAGCTCTCTGCCTGAGGTCACGTGGGTCTCAGACATGCAGGGTATTGCAGAATTTCAAAACACAGCCCAGCCCTGGCGCAAGTCCTGACTGCTCAGAACTCTACCTGACTCCGATACATAGCCAAAACTTTCCATTTATTAATAGGACGCTCCCGGCTGGACTTGACACCCCTTTTAATTATAAGGATAGATTTAATGTATTTCTTTATTTTAATTCATAAATTGAATTATTTGCTGGGAATCTTCAGGTTCTCCTGGAATCAGGAACTTTTACTTCATGATTTTCATCCAATGTGTATGTGTGCCTGTCTTAGAGTATGTATCTGTGTGCCTGTCTTAGAGTATGTATCTGTGTGTGTGTGTTTTTGAGTATGTATCTGTGTGTGTGTGTCTGTGAGTATGTATCTGTGTGTGCCTGTCTTAGAGTATGTATCTGTGTGTGTGTGTGTGTTTGTGAGTATGTATCTGTGTGTGTGTGTCTGTGAGTATGTATCTGTGTGTGTCTGTGAGTATGTATCTGTGTGTGTGTGTCTGTGAGTATGTATCTGTATGTGCCTGTCTTAGAGTATGTATCTGTGTGTATGTATCTGTGTGTGTGTGTCTGTGAGTATGTATCTGTGTGTGTGTGTTTGTGAGTATGTATCTGTGTGTGTGTGTTTGTGAGTATGTATCTGTGTGTGTGTGTCTGTATGTATCTGTGTGTGTGTGTGTCTGTGAGTATGTATCTGTGTGTGTGTGTGTTGGTATGTATCTGTGTGTGTGTGTCTGTGAGTATGTATCTGTGTGTGTGTGTTTGTGAGTATGTATCTGTGTGTGTGTGTCTGTGAGTATGTATCTGTGTGTGTGTGTCTGTGAGTATGTATCTGTGTGTGTCTGTTAGTATGTATCTCTGTGTGTGTGTCTGTGAGTATGTATCTGTGTGTGTGTGTCTGTGAGTATGTATCTGTGTGTGTCTGTGAGTATGTATCAGTGTGTGTGTCTGGGAGTATGTATCTGGGAGTATGTATCTGTGTGTGTCTGAGAGTATGTAGCTGTGTGTGTTTCTGTGTATGTGTGTGTCTGGGACTATGTAACTGTGCGTGTGTGTCTGGGAGTATTTATCTGTCTGTGTTTCTTTGTATGTGTGTGTCTGGGAGTATTTGCCTATGTGTGTTTCTGACTGTGTATGTGTGTGTCTGGGAGTATTTCTCTGTGTGTGTTTCTTTGTATATGTGTGTCTGTGAGTATGTATCTGTGTGTGTCTGTGAGTATCTGTGTGTGTGTGTCTTTGAGTATGTATCTGTGTGTGTGTGTCTTTGAGTATGTATTTGTGTGTGTGTGTCTGGGAGTATGTATCTTTGTGTGTGTGTGTCTGGGAGTATGTATCTGTGTGTGTCTGGGAGTATGTAGCTGTGTGTGTTTCTGTGTATGTGTGTGTCTGGGAGTATGTAGCTGTGTGTGTTTCTGTGTATGTGTGTGTCTGGGAGTATGTAGCTGTGTGTGTTTCTGTGTATGTGTGTGCCTGGGACTATGTAACTGTGCGTGTGTGTCTGGGAGTATGTAGCTGTGTATGTTTCTTTGTATGTGTGTGTCTGGGAGTATTTATCTGTGTGTGTTTCTTTGTATATGTGTGTCTGGGAGTATTTGCCTATGTGTGTTTCTGACTGTGTATGTGTGTGTCTGGGAGTATATAACTGTGTGTATATTTGAGCATTCATTTATGTTAACCAGTAAAATTTTCTATACAGTACTAGAAGTTCCCCTTTGAGCCCGCAGATCTCCTCTATCTCTAAGCCCTTTATTTACTTGTTTTTCACGCTAACAGGAAAAGATTACATTTCTTAGTAAAGTATTTGTGTTTGTGTCAGTAAGTGACATTATTTTGCTTCCTGATGAAATACCTTCATGTCGGCAGCAGAGAATGACAAATCTGCCTTTTTCTAAGCTGGCTGATTGCTACACCTGCTGATAGCTGGAATTTTTCCCAGCGGAGAGCTGACAATCAATGATATTGCGCTTTATCGAAGCGATCCCGAGCGGCTGCACCTGCCTTGTATTGATGCAGGCCAACGCTTGACAGCCGCAGTATAATATTCGCATTGTCCTCTTTACAGTTTGGAGGAACTTTGTAGGATTAATTGTAATCCAGCTGCTGACAGTTCCTGTTAGTAAGAAACGAACCCTCGACTGCTATAACATTGTCAGCGTGAAGCTGTTTAACTCATTTCCACTTTACCGGGAGCCTCATAAGAAGCCGCTCTGTTTCTTGCACTGGTAAAAATGTTTTTATAAGCAAACTTGCAACTTGGATAAAATTCGGCTCCGCTTTGGCACAGCCTGGCATATTTGTCTGGGCGGATTTTGTGTCCAGCAGCTCACTGAAAGTGAGATTAGAGCTGTTTGGGAACACGTAATTCCAGAAACAGACGATATTGGATACTTTTTGTTACAGGCAAGTCCCCACCTATTAGCACCCAACATAGATTTTCTAGAGTCATTTAGAGGGACACTCCACACATATCCTGTTAATTGCAGTGCAGTGTATTAAAGTGATGATTTTGGGGTGCTCTCCTGCCGTCCTAATTTAGTTCCTTAGTGTCTTGCATTTAGAGACACCTGTTTAGAGTGAGAACAATGTGTGTGGGCACTTGGACCATGTAGAGATTGTTTCAGCAGTGCTCCCTGCATAGTCTAGTTTTTCCTCCCTCAAGTGCTGCTACTCCTGTGTCTGTCTCCATCCAAGTCAACGGTGCTACTATCACCTCTACCTCGCAGGCTCGCTGCCTAGGGGTTCTTTTTGATTCTGATCTCTCTTTTACTCCCCATGTCCCATCGATAGCCAAATCCTGTCGCTTCCAACTCAAGAACATAGCGCGCATCCGCCCATATCTAACGCCAAGGTGCTGGTTCATGCTGTTGTTCTCTCTCGCCTTGACTACTGCAATCCCCTTCTCAGTGGTCTTACATGTTCCCAGCTTGCACCGCTGCAATCTATAATGAATGCGGCTGCGAGGCTTATTTTCCTGTCCGGTCACACCTCCCACGCCTCCACGCTCTGTCAGTCCCTGTATTGGCTTCCAGTTAGATATAGGGCCCAATTCAAAATTCTGGCGCTTGCTTACAAATCCCTACATAATGCTGCTCCATTACCTATCCTCCCTCATACACACGTTTGTCCCGTCGAGACCCCTGCGCTCAGCCCAAGACCTACGCCTATCCTCTGCCCTGATCCCCACCTCTGATGCTCGCCTTTAAGACTTCTCCAGGGCTGCACCTATTCTGTGGAACTCCCTTCCCTCCTCAATCAGACTTTCACCCAGCCTCCACTCCTTCAAAAAAATCTTTGAAAACTCACTTCTTCATTAAAGCGTATCAATTAAACTGTCAACAGGTTTCTCATCCCCCACCCCATGACTCCTTTCCTGCAACTGTCAAAAATGACCTACCAAGCACTCAATAAACCCTTCTCTAACAAACTATTTAATTCCCCTACTTTAACCCTTTGTGTCACTATACCTCACTCCCTCTAGCATGTAAGCTCATCGAGCAGGGCCCTCAACCCCCTCTGTTCCTGTACATCCAGTGGTCTGATGTCAATTATGTGTCTGTTAGTCCACCCATTGTACAGTGCTACGGAATTTGCTTAGTCCTGTAAGTGGCTGTCTGTCAGCCTGGCGTACTTCATACCAAGGTGATATAGCCCTTCAGTGGGCCTGTTACTGACAACACTTCCTTGAAGACCCTCCCACCCGTCCCAATTCCACACCTCCCATTGTTGGGAGCCATGCTTCTCCCATGATTCTTAGTTGTATTCTGTTGCGTCAGGAAACGTGTAGTTTGCATTGAGTGCCAGGCTGTGCCAAACCAGCCATGTGTTTGATGAAAGCACATTAAATAATAACATTGCGCAAGTGTCAGCAATTTAAATTGAACGTTATATTTTCCTAAAAGAACTGAAGGGAATTCATAGCTGATTTGAAGGCTATTTCCAATTGGCCTATTATGATCTGTGATTTGAAATTCACTTTGCATTCCCAGAAGTTCACACGTTAGTGAATAGCACTTTCTCCTTTTAAAATAAAAGCACAGCTAATGGAGAACTGTTGGTTAGCTATTAGACTGAGCCAAGACACTTCCTCTTTTTCAGCTTGGTGGAGCTCATAGTGTGTAATGTGGGGTGTATCCTCTAAACGGAATTGTGACGGACCCACTGGCACTCCGACTGAGTACCTCCGCCAATTGATGCTCCTAGCGCTTGCCGAGGACTCCAAGCACTCCAACCGACACCATATGTTACAATTACTATATAAAACATATACATGCAACATATCCCCAGATAGCTTAGATCTGAGTGCACATTATTATTGAATGGCGCTCAGACCACATACATACAATTCAATCGCCATGGAGCCAAAGTCTTTTCCATAGTCTTTTGTTACTCAAATACGCTCCATGGCATAGCTATCTGGGATAGCACTACTACCATACTGAACGCCCCAGCAGAAATACACAAATAAACCTTTCTGCAGGGGAAAATACCGCTATCAGCACATGGGCCATAGTCGGAAGGCAGGAGGCTAGCCAGTAGTCCCCTCCAGGCACAAGTGGCGAAGGGCACTTTGTCACACATCTTCCCTTTGGGGGTAAGACTAAACAGGTACTTGACCTTCTGCCGGTCAGTACCTAGGTTAGTCGGGCAGCCCACCCACAAAGAAAAATACGCAGAGTAACCCCCCCCCCCTACAATAAATGGTACTGGCCTGTAGGTTCAAGTTTGTAGTGGGACAGCGCAGCACTCTCGGTCTCTCTGGTGCAGCTAGGCAAACTGCTGGTGTTGCTTGGGGGGCAGAGGCCAGCGGCGCTCTGCCCTGCTGCCAGCTCTTCCACTGGGGTAACCCGTGGTAAGTCAGGCTCTGATACAAGGGAAAAAGGGGGGGCAGAGGCTAACAGAGCTCTGCCCAGAGCCAGCTCTTCTGCTGGGAGGGGGTCAGTGGGTATCGCAGGCTCATCCACTGCCCCCAGGACCCGGTTGGGATGTAGCTGGGGAGGGGAAGTTTTGCTTACCTCCTCCTCCTGGCATCCCTGCGGGGTTGGTTGGGGATCTGGACCGCCCGTCCAGCCTCCCTGTAGGACTGGCACAGAGACCGTGGTCCCATCTGCGCCAGTGTGGTTAGGTTTGTCTTCCCCCTCTCCCGGTATCTCTGGCTGCTGTTGGAGGGGGAGGCTGGTTGCCCCCACTCCCCAGGACGCTGGTTGCTGTAAGGTGGAGGGATCGACCATCACCTCCTCCTGGAACTCAGGCCGCCGCTGGGGAGAGAGACCAGTTGTCTCCTCTCCCTGTATATTATACTGCCGCTGGGGACCTGGGCTGACTGCCCAGCATCCCTGTAGGGCCGGCAGAGAGACTTCGGTCCCATCTCCCCTGGCCATCTCTGTGTGTCCCCAGGACAAGTCTATGAGGTCACCCACCTCGGGCTGCTGTTGGAGAGGGAGGCAGGTTGCCTCCCCTCCCCAGGACGCTGGTTGCTGTATGGGGGAGGGATCTACCATCACATCCTCCTGGAACTCAGGCCGCCGCTGGGGAGAGAGACCGGTTGTCTCTTCCCTCTGTACGGTGCACTGCCGCTGGGACGGGAGGTCGCTGCTCTCCTCTCCCTGTAACTCACTCTGTCGCTGGAGACGGGGTGTCAATACCTCCAAACTCCACAGTTGGTACTCGTAATCCCGTGCTTCTTGGTTCTCAGCACTCAACTGACGCATCAATTGATGGACCACCTCATCTGAAGGGTTTGGGCCAAACCAGACCAGCCGCGCCTTTACTTCCTTCATGAAATCAGCACCCTCATAGCACTGTGACAGGCGGATTTGCAATTCACTGGCTGCTGTCCAGGGTCTTGCTAGCTCCATGTTGCTGTAGGTAGGGATGCTGCGCAGAGGCAATTATAAATCCGTAACTCCACACGTTACCGGTGTCTCCGAGCTGCTGGTCCTCGCACTAGGACGCCATCCCGCCGCTGCCACCAAATGTGACTGAACGCTGGCACTCCGACTGAGTACCTCCGCCAATCGATGCTCCTAGCACTTGCCGAGGACTCCAAGCACTCTAACCGACACCATCAGCACTGCAGACCCCACTTCCAGTGACACAGCTGCGCCGGGGTCTCACCGTTTCCACCCACCCTGGATCCACGACCAGGATCCAGCTCCCAGTGGGTGAACCTCTCCTAAATCCAGAGAGCGTAGCAGGAACAAATCAAGCTATTGCAAGAGCTTACTCTGGGGAGTAAGTGATTATAGCAATCCCCAGAGTGTAGGTATCCCTTCCCCCAAACATGAGCCAAGGCTTCAAGAAAGGTACAAGATGATCTGGTTTTAATGACCACACACTGGCTTTTATGCAAGTCCCCATGCAAGGGGACATCCCACAGGGTGGGACCCAGTATAACCAATCACAGACAATACAAACAAAACACTCCCACAGTGACATCACAATCCCTCCTCTCTATCCTGGAGATAATTGGGAAGTAATCAAATTTTCTCCCAGGACAGAGGCAAGACTCCATTAACCACATGGTTACAAAAAGGCATAAAATTTCACAATGTTACAATTACTATATAAAACAGATACATGCAACATATCTCTAGATAGCTTAGATCTGAGTGCACATTATTATTGAATGGCGCTCAGACCACATACATACAATTCAATCGCCATGGAGCCAAAGTCTTTTCCATACTCTTTTGTTACACAAATAGGCTCCATGGCATAGCTATCTGGGATAGTACTACTACCATACTGAAAGTCCAGAACGCCCCAGCAGAAATACACAAATAAACCTTTCTGCAGGGGAAAATACCGCTATCAGCACATGGGCCATAGTCGTAAGGCAGGAGGCTAGCCAGTAGTCCCCTCCAGGCACAAGTGGCAAAGGGAACTTCGTCACAGGAATTATAACTAAATGATCTAGGAATTGCAAGATATCTGTGTTAGAAAAATAGCTGACTTGTAGAACTTTGATATTTTTGTGCTATTTGCCCTATAATTAGCCGTTCTCCACCATTGTCATATATTACTGAAACTTTAATGCTTTGGTGTGTATGTACCTACAATTCACGCGGCACAATCTCATCACTTAGCGCAATGTCACACGCAAGGCATTCTGGGACAGCATAGATGCCTGAGCATTCACTATGTTTGATATTGTCAGGTTACCTGTAAATTATGTCTCTGAGGAGGTCAGTCTCTCTTCATAGGGGCTCCCCTCCCCTAGCATTTTCGGCATTTTCCGGCCGTTTTCCCGCCGGCCGTTTTCCCGCCGGCCGCGCTAGCTCCTCCCCCTTTTATGACGCGACGGCTAGCGTCGACGTCATGACGTCATCATTACGTGAAGCGCCAGGAACCGCAATCCCGGACCTTTTGGGGGCGTGGTCTCAATTAAGGTGACAGGGTATTTAAGGGAAACTTTCACTACTGCTCAGGGCCCTGTCGTAATGTCAGGATCGAGACAGGGATCCAATACGCAGAGTGCGGACAGAAGGAGGTACGTATACCGGGTTGATCCTCCTCAACACCCTGTAAGGACCTATGTAACGAGGAGCAAACTTCATGGAAGGGACTTTCAAGCGAATGTGTCTGGTACTCAACCAGACCCTATCAGAATTTCAACACGAATGCGTGATAGTATATTTGGATGATATACTAATACATTCTAGGGACATTGACTCACATCACAGACAAGTCAGAAGGGTGTTACAGAAACTTTTACAACATGGATTGTATTGTAAATTGGAGAAATGTAGCTTTGATCAGTCTCAGGTAACTTTCTTAGGCTACGTAATTTCCAAGGACGGGTTTATGATGGACCCGATCAAACCAAAATCAATTTTAGATTGGCCTTTACCCAAGGGACTCAAAGCCATTCAAAGATTTATTGGATTTTCGAATTATTACAGACGTTTCATTAAAGGGTACTCCTCTGTTATTGCTCCTATCACTAATATGACTAAACAAGGAGCCGATACCAAAACATGGTCTACTGAGGCTTTATCTGCTTTCGAAACGCTCAAACAGACTTTTGCTTCAGCACCTGTATTAGTTCATCCTGATACCTCTCTGCCCTTTTTGCTTGAAGTTGATGCGTCTGAAACAGGGATAGGCGCAGTATTGTCCCAAAGACAAAGTTTAGATAAGCCTTTACACCCTTGCGGTTTTTTTTCCAAGAAATTATCACACACTGAAAGGAGATACGATATTGGTGACAGAGAACTCTTAGCTATTATTATGGCATTAAAAGAATGGAGACATCTGTTAGAGGGCACTGTTCTCCCGGTTACCATCTTGACTGATCACAAAAATGTATCTTACATTGGGGAGGCCAAAAGATTATCCGCCAGGCAAGCACGTTGGTCTATGTTCCTTACACATTTCAATTACATACTTACTTACAGGCCTGGTTCTAAAAACACCAAAGCAGACGCATTATCTCGTCAGCACGAACCTATTACCACATTAGAAGACACATTGTCTCCTATTGTTCCTGAACATAACATTATCGCCAACACCAATGTCAAAATACACTCTCCATTGCTTGCAGATATAATTAACGAACAATCTCTTGCTCCCGAACGTACTCCTGTGGGCCGCTTCTTCGTGTCTCCCAAATTCCAATTGGACATAATTCGATGCTTTCACGATAACAAGTTTGCCGGTCACCCCGGCATCCACAAAACTTGCTGTCTGATTTCCAAAGACTTCTGGTGGCCTAGTTTACGGAGGGATGTGGAAGACTTTGTCAAGGCCTGCGATATCTGTGTTAGGAATAAACTACCACAGGCCCTTCCTTGTGGTCTGTTGCAGCCCTTAGTCGTTCCCAACAAACCTTGGGCTAGTCTGGCTATGGATTTTATTGTTGATTTGCCGGTTTCCAATAGACACACTGTTATCCTCACGGTTGTTGACAGGTTTACCAAAATGGCTCATTTCATCCCCTTGCCTAAACTTCCTTCCTCACCCGAATTGGCTGTGATATTTGCTAAGGAGATTTTTCGCTTACATGGGATTCCCAATGAGATTGTGTCTGACAGGGGGTCCCAGTTCATTTCCCGTTTTTGGAGATCCTTCTGTTCCCAGTTGGGCATCAAGCTGAATTTTTCTTCAGCCTATCATCCTCAATCTAACGGGGCAGCCGAACGCACTAACCAGAAAATTGAGCAATATCTACGTTGTTTTGTTTCTGAACACCAGGACGATTGGGTCGAGTCTGATCCCACAACTTTCTCAGGTTGGCTATATGAACGTCAACCGACGGTAAACCATGAGAGGGTGACACCGACGGAAGAATAGTAGGGTTAAAGCCATAATTCAAGAAAAAGGGGCTATTACGAGTGGAACCACAAACAAGGTTGTTGTGAGCAAACTCCGCCCAAGGAATCAGACCGACCCAATCGGTTCTGATAGGGTCTGGTTGAGTACCAGACACATTCGCTTGAAAGTCCCTTCCATGAAGTTTGCTCCTCGTTACATAGGTCCTTACAGGGTGTTGAGGAGGATCAACCCGGTATACGTACCTCCTTCTGTCCGCACTCTGCGTATTGGATCCCTGTCTCGATCCTGACATTACGACAGGGCCCTGAGCAGTAGTGAAAGTTTCCCTTAAATACCCTGTCACCTTAATTGAGACCACGCCCCCAAAAGGTCCGGGATTGCGGTTCCTGGCGCTTCACGTAATGATGACGTCATGACGTCGACGCTAGCCGTCGCGTCATAAAAGGGGGAGGAGCTAGCACGGCCGGTGGGAAAACGGCCGGAAAATGCCGAAATGCTAGGGGAGGGGAGCCCCTATGAAGAGAGACTGACCTCCTCAGAGACATAATTTACAGGTAACCTGACAGATATTTATAGAATTTATCCACACCATGTGATATTCAGCTCTCAATATGTCCTGTATCGACACTGTACGATGGCCAGCAGTTTGGGAGCAGAAACCATAATGTGCTTTAAATTATGTTTTACGCTGATTTCATGGGATTACTTGAGTTTTTTTGCACAGATTTCATGCTGTAATCACTTTAATGTTTCAACGCACGCTAATTCAGAGTCTTTCAGGGTGTGCTGGCAGCGAGACGCCTGTTTGTGGACCTGCGACTTTCATAATCCGAAAGGGGCCACAAAGGGATCTTTGTCTTTTTGACACTTGAAATCTAACCATTATACAGCAGCGTTCACTAAAATGCTGAGGACATGTATTAAAATAAATAAATAAATACATATCTTCTGATTAAGCTCTTTATTCTCTGATATATCATTTCATTTCAAGCGATAGGTGCAGTTTTAATTGTTTGCTTTGAACATTGACGTTCCGTTTAATTGGTTGCTGTGAATATTGATGTTCCGTCTCATTGCCACCGAGGTCGCTGTCTAAATAGCGCTGTTGTCCTTACAAACTTGGCTCATTCTGCCTTCAGGAAGTGTCGATAAAACCAAAAGAAATGAGAGTAATTAATTTTGCCTGAATTAAGCTAAAAGCAGACACAGGATTATAAGAGCCAAGGAATCACCTTGACTACGGCAGAGTTGTATGAAGTATCTACAAGCCAGAAATGAAGAGTCTCAAATATGAACAAGATTATTACACTGATCTAAATACTCTGCACGCAATGTGTTTAGTCATATCTAGCCCCAAACTGAAACGCTAGCCAGGGATATTAATGTTAAGGTTACTGGTTTAAGCTAAGAATGAATCAGTTGTACTAAATGCTTATTTCATTTTTTAACCAGTACTAATATATCCAGTAGACTAAGTGTGCGTCGTGTAAGCAAACGTACAGAACAAATGCTTTATAAATCTGTGCACGCCCCGTTGTAATGCTGGTGGTGCGTACCATCATGACCAGCGGCGTTTTGGGTTTGCAAATGCATATTTGTAGTTATGTGTTATATAGTAACATATACTTTATCTGTCAAACGATATTAGTAGAACTTTTATAAAACAATACTTTTTTATTATAAGGAAAGAAAGTTTGTCTGCGCAACACGGACCTTTTCTGCTTTTTCGGCATCCCATAATGCTGGGTATTGTGTGCTGGCAATGTGTGATGCCTTGAGAGAGCGAGACCGGGGTCCACCATACTTAGAGGTTATACCGATGTTCTTTTTTTAAACTAGCGTACCTCTGTACCCCCACATTAGGATTCTCTATGCCGATTAATTAATATATCACATGCTATGTGCTTTGAGTGGTAGGGATAGGCTTGACGCTGAACCCAGCGCTAACCATAGACGCAGTCATGTAGTGATAGACAGCCCCAACTCTGCAGTACGTTGTGGAATATAGGGCCTTCATCGCCCTCAAACCAGTCACCAGTATGGAGAGGGCAGTTCTGGGTGCGAAATATATCCCCGGGCAGTGAGACGCTCTCCCTGTCTCAGACGTTTTAATTACATCAATCTTTCTTGCCTTAAGGGAAAGGACAGAATGCATGCTGTGAGATGTGCTGTTGCATGCAGTTGCAAACAGCATGGCCGCATTTATCTCCGCAGCACCCTGACGCCTTTCAGCAGTGCGGAGAACACGGACTACAATACACCACGTTTTCCAACGAGGGCGATAAACGAATTGGAGGGAGATAGAATATGACCAGGAAAGTCGTGGAAATTCCACGTTCACTTCAGTAAATGGAGGTCCTAGAAAATGGCGGCACTTTATATTTAAACCAGGGGCCTCCTGATGTGCAGGCAGTTTGAAGGACACCGTTTGGTTTTAAATTCACTTATTTAATTACTGTAACCCTTTGCCAATTTGCCAGAGGACATATGATTTTCTTCTAGTTTGTATACATAAATCTGAGGAAATCGGGGGTCAGTTCGAGGCTCTGTTTTTTTTAGTAATCCTTATCTGCTTCAAATTTAAATTTTCTTAGTATTGCAAAATTTGACCACAAATTGTATTTAGTGAATACTTTGAGTTTCTGTTTCAGAATTTCAGGTCAAGTTAGTTTTCTAGAATTTCGAATTTTGGTGGCATTTTGGACCTTAAAGGATTTTTTACTAAAGTGAATTTTAAATTTTACGTCAGTAAGGAAGTCCGCTGCGTTTTCAGTGGGCTACTTTGGCCTTGAATTAGGAATTCACTTTGAATTCTCACTGAATAACCTTGTTTATTGACTAACCCTGTATACTCTCTGTATACCCTGCGAAGCCCTGAGTCAGAGCCAGCGCTGCACTTTGAAAGGCTGAGCGTTTTGTTTGGATGAGATAAGATTTCCACACTGAATGGCTGTGTGTTTGTAACCAAGGTGCAGGATTCTGCGTGGGAAGGAGGGGCCTTCTAATCGCCTGTAAATTAGTTACATAGGCTGAAAAGAGACTTGCGTCCATCAAGTTCAGCCTGTTTCACATCTGTTTAGCTGTTGATCCAAAAGAAGGCAAAAAACCCAGTTTGAAACACTTTCAATTTTGCAAAAAACTAATTAGTTCTTGACCCCAGAATGGCAGTCAGATCTCTGCTTGGATCAAGAAACGATTACCCACTAATTAAAAAGATATCCCTGAATATTATGTTTTTGCAAGTATTTATCCAATTGCTCTTAGCTTGAATACAGACGTATCATTGCAGTTAACTGCGATCTATCTTATTTGTGATTAGATATATATTTTTTTAATTCAGCTATAATTTTATATTTTAATTTATAAATATATCTTATTGCCAGAAATTAGTGGGAGTTACATTACAGAGTGGCAGCTTGTCTCTGAGCTAAATCAATGTCAGCAACTGACATAGCTGCTGTGTGGGAATCTAACTCTCAGTAATCTCAGGGAAAACTGCATGTTCTAGTATAGCTCTTACAGTAGAGACCTGCCCCCTAACCACTACACTACCCTAACGAGTTCAATACCGGTAATTGTTAACTCTTGCGCTAAATGAACATGTACACTAATGCTAACCATCAACCCCTACACACTAACCTAACATGTACACTACCTCTAACCATCAACCCCTACATACTAACCCAACATGTACACTACCGCTAACCATCAACCCCTACACACTAACCCAACATGTACACTACCGCTAACCATCAACCCCTACACACTAACCCAACATGTACACTACCGCTAACCATCAACCCCTACACACTAACCCAACATGTACACTACCGCTAACCATCAACCCCTACATACTAACCCAACATGTACACTACCGCTAACCATCAACTCCTACACACTAACCTAACATGTACACTACCGCTAACCATCAACCCCTACACACTAACCTAACATGTACACTACCTCTAACCATCATCCCCTACATACTAACCCAACATGTACACTACCGCTAACCATCAACCACTACACACTAACCCATCATGTACACTACCGCTAACCATCAACCCCTTCACACTAACCTAACATGTATACTACCACTAACCATCAACCCCTACACACTAACCTAACATGTACACTACCGCTAACCATCAACCCCTTCACACTAACCTAACA
>OW240914.1:354053391-354120475 GCA_933207985.1 Pelobates cultripes | reverse complement strand
AAAATGCAAAAAATTTCACTTTTACTGGCGATATCATCGTTGTAATACATTTTACTGTTTTGAAACACTAATATTTGTGTTCAGCGAAGTCTCCCGAGTAGAACAGTACCCCCCATGTACAGGTTTTATGGTGTTTTGGAAAGTTATAGGGTTAAATATAGTGCTAGCAAATTAAATTCCCTTTACTTTCGGCATGGGTTGTCAGGCATGGCCCGCTAATTGTAATTAATTAAGATACCTAATTATGTAAAAATATTACATAAATATATATGTAGAATTAATATATGTATATATATACGTATATGAATCTAAATGTGTATATCTATATAATTTTTTTAAAATATTTTTATTTATATATAGGTATATATATAGTGATATATACGTATATATTTATGTAGATATATATATATTATTTCGTTCTATGTGTATTTTGATATAAATATATATATATTAATATCACAATACAGTTAGAACGAAATAACACACATCTATATATTTTTTAATTAATTTTTATTTTATTTTATTTTTTAACGTATTTACATATTTAATTTTTTATATTATATATAAATATATATATATAACAATAATTATTATTATTTATATATTTATCTTATAATAAATAAATAATTATAATATATTTAATCAGTATCAGTCTACGTGTAATTTTATATTAATATATATATAATTATA
This sequence comes from Pelobates cultripes, assembly GCA_933207985.1. NCBI lineage: Eukaryota > Metazoa > Chordata > Amphibia > Anura > Pelobatidae > Pelobates > Pelobates cultripes. Next base: position 354,119,785 of record OW240914.1, on the reverse strand, counting down.
TATATATTAATAGTAAAATACACCTAGACAGTGTGTGTGTGTATGCATATACACACACACTCCTATATACTTAGGAGAAGGATCTACCGCGGGGGGGCTCCCTGGGAGTCCCCCCACCGTGATCGCCGGCATGGGACCGCCCGCGACCGGGTAAGTAAACAAAAACCGGAGGGCGTACTATTACGCCCGGCGGCGTTTAGAGCCGCCTAAAATAGGGCGTAATTGTACGTCCTCCGGTCTAAAGCTGTTAAATATAGTCTCCTCCTTTACTGGGTTAATTCCCTTTTTATGTATTTAAATGTTTCTATCATATCCCCCCCGTCTCGTCTTTCCTCCAAGCTATACATGTTAAAATCCTTTAACATTTCCTTGTTGGTTTGTAACAACATGTGTGTGTATCAGAGATCCATTTATAATAAAACAGAGGAACATCTTACTTACAGAGCATGACAGATCAGCTAGATGGGAACATGGTACTTGGGCCAAAATAATTTATTAGTTTGCTGAAGGAAGCAATGCAAATAGGGAACAGGATACATGCTGTCTTCAGAACAGAGATTTATTCACTTATAAAATACAGGGAGTGCAGAATTATTAGGCAAATGAGTATTTTGACCACATCATCCTCTTTATGCATGTTGTCTTACTCCAAGCTGTATAGGCTCGAAAGCCTACTACCAATTAAGCATATTAGGTGATGTGCATCTCTGTAATGAGAAGGGGTGTGGTCTAATGACATCAACACCCTATATCAGGTGTGCATAATTATTAGGCAACTTCCTTTCCTTTGGCAAAATGGGTCAAAAGAAGGACTTGACAGGCTCAGAAAAGTCAAAAATAGTGAGATATCTTGCAGAGGGATGCAGCACTCTTAAAATTGCAAAGCTTCTGAAGCGTGATCATCGAACAATCAAGTGTTTCATTCAAAATAGTCAACAGGGTCGCAAGAAGCGTGTGGAAAAACCAAGGCGCAAAATAACTGCCCATGAACTGAGAAAAGTCAAGCGTGCAGCTGCCACGATGCCACTTGCCACCAGTTTGGCCATATTTCAGAGCTGCAACATCACTGGAGTGCCCAAAAGCACAAGGTGTGCAATACTCAGAGACATGGCCAAGGTAAGAAAGGCTGAAAGACGACCACCACTGAACAAGACACACAAGCTGAAACGTCAAGACTGGGCCAAGAAATATCTCAAGACTGATTTTTCTAAGGTTTTATGGACTGATGAAATGAGAGTGAGTCTTGATGGGCCAGATGGATGGGCCCGTGGCTGGATTGGTAAAGGGCAGAGAGCTCCAGTCCGACTCAGGCGCCAGCAAGGTGGAGGTGGAGTACTGGTTTGGGCTGGTATCATCAAAGATGAGCTTGTGGGGCCTTTTCGGGTTGAGGATGGAGTCAAGCTCAACTCCCAGTCCTACTGCCAGTTCCTGGAAGACACCTTCTTCAAGCAGTGGTACAGGAAGAAGTCTGCATCCTTCAAGAAAAACATGATTTTCATGCAGGACAATGCTCCATCACACGCGTCCAAGTACTCCACAGCGTGGCTGGCAAGAAAGGGTATAAAAGAAGAAAATCTAATGACATGGCCTCCTTGTTCACCTGATCTGAACCCCATTGAGAACCTGTGGTCCATCATCAAATGTGAGATTTACAAGGAGGGAAAACAGTACACCTCTCTGAACAGTGTCTAGGAGGCTGTGGTTGCTGCTGCACGCAATGTTGATGGTGAACAGATCAAAACACTGACAGAATCCATGGATGGCAGGCTTTTGAGTGTCCTTGCAAAGAAAGGTGGCTATATTGGTCACTGATTTGTTTTTGTTTTGTTTTGAATGTCAGAAATGTATATTTGTGAATGTTGAGATGTTATATTGGTTTCACTGGTAATAATAAATAATTGAAATGGGTATATATTTGTTTTTGTTAAGTTGCCTAATAATTATGCACAGTAATAGTCACCTGCACACACAGATATCCCCCTAACATAGCTAAAACTAAAAACAAACTAAAAACTACTTCCAAAAATATTCAGCTTTGATATTAATGAGTTTTTTGGGTTCATTGAGAACATGGTTGTTGTTCAATAATAAAATTAATCCTCAAAAATACAACTTGCCTAATAATTCTGCACTCCCTGTATATTTATTACTAATGTACAATGTACTAATATTCTGATATATGAAATTATGAAATGCAGATGATATCCATTTAGTGTAAAAGATATTGGGGGGAGTTTGGTTAATTGCCCCCCTCCAGTGTGAGCTGCTGTGTTCCCTGAGTATTCTACAGACAGCAGTTACATTGTAATGTCCGTATCCCTTTAGTGTAAAAGATATTGGGGGGGGGGGTTAATTGCCCCCCTCCAGTGTGAGCTACTGTGTTCCCCGAGTATTCTACAGACAGCAGTTACATTGTAATGTCCGTATCCCTTTAGTGTAAAAGATATTGGGGGGTTTGGTTAATTGTCCCCCTCCAGTGTGAGCTGCTGTGTTCCCTGAGTATTCTACAGACAGCAGTTACATTGTAATGTCCGTATGCCTTTAGTGTAAAAGATATTGGGGGGAGTTTGGTTAATTGCCCCCCCCAGTGTGAGCTGCTGTGTTCCCTGAGTATTCTACAGACAGCAGTTACATTGTAATGTCCGTATTCCTTTAGTGTAAAAGATATTGGGGGGTTTGGTTAATTGCCCCCCCAGTGTGACCTGCTGTGTTACCTGAGTATTCTACAGACAGCAGTTACATTGTAATGTCCGTATCCCTTTAGTGTAAAAGATATTGGGGGGTTTGGTTAATTGCCCCCCCCCCCAGTGTGAGCTGCTGTGTTCCCGGAGTATTCTACAGACAGCAGTTACATTGTAATGTCCGTATCCTTTAGTGTAAAATGTATTGGGGGTTTGGTTAATTGCCCCCAGTGTGAGAACTGCTGTGTTCCTGAGTATTCTACAGGCAAGCAGTTACATTGTAATGTCCATTATCCCTTTAGTGTAAAAGATATTGGGGGTTGGTTGAATTGCCCTTCCGAGTGCTTAATTTTGCTGTGTTCTATGAGTATTCTACAGACGGCAGGTTCCAAAATTGTAATGTCTGTATCCCTTTAGTGTATAAGAATATATTTGGGGGGGATGGTTAATTGCCCCAGTGAAATGTAACTACTGTGTTCCCGAGTATTCCACAGACAGCGTTCTGACTATGTCCGTGTCACTTTAGTGTAAAAGATGTGGGGGATGGTTAATTGCCTCGGTGTGAGCTGCTGTGTTTCCCAGTATTCTACAGACCTTAGTTACATTTGTAATGTCCGTATCCCTTTAGTGCTAAAAGATATTGCTGGGGAGGGGTTGGTTCAAGGTACTTCCCCCCTCAATTAATGTGAGCTGCTGTGTTCCCCGAGTATTCCACAGACAGCAGTTACATTGTAATGTCCGTATCCCTTTAGTGTAAAAGATATTTGGGGGGTTTGGTTAATTGCCCCCCTCCAGTGTGAGCTGCTGTGTTCCCTGAGTATTCTACAGACAGCAGTTACATTGTAATGTCCGTATCCCTTTAGTGTAAAAGATATTGGGGGTTGGTTAATTGCCCCCTCCAGTGTGAGCTGCTGTGTTCCCCGTGTATTCTACAGACAGCAGTTACATTGTAATGTCCGTATCCCTTTAGTGTAAAAGATATTGGGGGGGTTTGGTTAATTGCCCCCTCCAGTGTGAGCTGCTGTGTTCCCTGAGTATTCTACAGACAGCAGTTACATTGTAATGTCTGTATCCCTTTAGTGTAAAAGATATTGGGGGGGTTTGGTTAATTGCCCCCTCCAGTGTGAGCTGCTGTGTTCCCTGAGTATTCTACAGACAGCAGTTACATTGTAATGTCCGTATCCCTTTAGTGTAAAAGATATTGGGGGTGGTTAATTGCCCCCCCAGTGTGAGCTGCTTTGTTAAAGTAGCAAAAACATGAAGAATAGATAACAGAGATTTTTTTCCAATTTTCCCTTGAATTTGAAATGTAGTTTGAGTTCTCCATTTAAATAATAAACCTGTAAAAGGAATCACAGCTCTGCAATGTGTATTAATAAACACTAAAAACATATTAAATGGTAAGCGTCCCTTCCTCCTTTCGTCTCATTTGTAATCCTTTTTGGCATTTATTAGTAAATATCAAAATCACTGTCTGAATTAAACAAATTTGAATTTATTTGATTTGTACTTATCAGGTAATTTATAATAATAAATCTATAATGTTTCTAGAGGCCACTGTTAACCCTTGAGATCCTGCATGTTGCTAAATTCAGAACTCTGTTTGTTCTGCGCTTGGGCCCATGTGAGAGATATCACACATGTAGCCAAGGTCATTCGGCCACTGATTACAACATATGGCTTGCAGGAAGCGCTTACAGAATTATTCTCTCAAACTTCATTCCTAAAACTTAAGCCAAAACAGGAGAGTTGGAACCAAGAACGTCTCTATTTACTACTATGATCTACACTAAGGGTGGGTAGAACATATATCAGCATTCTGAGCATTCTATTTGACTAGATTGTAAGCTCCTTGACACAGGGATTCCTGTTTTCCATTTTTTTTGAAATCCATTTAATATCCACACAGGAACTTAGTGCATTCAGTTACATAACATTTCCCCAGACTGGAAACTGGGGTATAAATGTATAAAAACACAAGTGCCAGCCCGCAGAAAGTCCATTTATGCAAATTGTGAAAGACCACATGTAATTGAACATGGGACTGGGACTGGGCAGCAATAAGGACTGAGCAATAAGGATTGTTAGTAGGGGGTCTGGGAATTAACTTATTTTTTTGAAGTTGTGAGTGGGTGACTTATATTTACGAACTTGAAATGAAGTTAGAACCAGATAATTTCTCAAGGAAAAATTAGTCTAAGATCACCGTGCAGTCAGTTCGGTCATGTCTCGGTAATTAATCATATTATTACCCTAAATGGTGAGTGAAGTGACTCTAAGGCTAGAACTTAACTTCTTGGGGGAGTGTTGATGTGCCATTACATTGTTTCAGATATAAATAATAATCAAATGATGGGTGTTTCTTTGATGGTCCATCCCTAAAGGGACACTGCTAGATGAAGCAGTTTTGGTGTATAAATCATGCCCCCGCTGTGGCGGAACCAACCTCGCCACTGGCCACTAGAGGAGCCTGGTCGCCCGCCTCCTGCCACTGGACTATGCCCCCATGTTTAACACTGTTCTTTTTCCCCGCAGAAAGGCTGGTTTGTGCCTTTCTGCGGACTGTTAAAGTCACGAACACCGCTGAGCCGCCTACCACCTTTCTCCTACCTGCAGTCAGTTATCCGAACACCAGTCCATTTGGTACTTTACTGTTTAAACCATGCTACCCCAGATAGCTATGCCATGAAACCCAGCCGTATACTGAAAGACTGTATGAAAGACTTTGGCTCCATGGCGATTGAACTGTATGTATGTGATCTGAGCACCATCCGGTAGTAATGGGCGCTCAGATCTAAGCTATCTGGGGATAGGTAGAATGTGTATGTTCTATGTGATAAATGTAACAGTATGTATTTTTATGTCTTTTATTGTCCTTTGTCTGCCATGTGGTTAATGGAGTTTTGCCTCTGTCCTTGGAGATAATTGGATTACTTCCCAATTATCTCAAGGACAGAGAGGAGGGATTGTGATGCATTGTGGGATTGTAAGCTTGTGATTGGTCAATGTCCAATATGTTTCTCAGTCTTCCATCTGGTCCCCTAGGGGAGTGTCCACCAGGTGGGAGGCCTGCATAAAAGCCAGGCAGGTAGCCCCAGTAAATCAGTTCTGCTTGACCCTCAAACGAAGTGTTGTCTCGTTCTTGGGGGGAATTGGATTGTATGCTGTTACAGTGCGACTGCCAGGAGTGTAAGCTGTTCGTATGGTTTTTCCTGTTCGGCTGTTTAACAGCATTCGTGTGTTGGTGAATTCGTGTGTTTCCGGTTCGGGAGTTGATGTATTCGTGTGTTTCCTGTTCGGGAGCTTGAGTATTCATGTGTTTGCAATTCGGGAGATTGGTGCTTGCAGCAGCTGTTCGTGTATTTAAAAGGGGAATCTCGCCTAAACTATTTTAACATCTTGTGTGTAAAACGGTCCGTTACATCCGTAAGTCTCATTTCTCCATTCTCTGCTATTTAGTAGTTAAATCACTATATTTATGCAACTGTGGTCACGCCTTCCGTGGCTGTTACTCACACAGACTGCATGCAGGGAGAAAGCACCATAAGGTAGCACAGGCGGTGACAGTAGGGCACCATGGCAGGGGGTGCAAAAATCTGAATCATGGGCCCTAGGCATGGGACTCAAATTTAAAAACATCTTCTCAGCTGCAGTCAGTGCATAGACACTGTAACTATTAATCCAGTACTCTGTATTCAGACTAGAAGCAGGGGTCTCCAGACCACCAGGGATTCATTATTACCCTAACTAGAACCCCAGCGAATTTAGCCCTCTCCCTACTAATGGGTAATCAGAAGTAGGGGATAAAACATTTTTTTGTTATCTAAATTTAACACCCACCACACACTGCAAACACATGCACATTCAATACACGTCACACGGTCCAAACACAGCCATCACATTATTTTGAGGTTTATTACTTTATTTGAGCTCTGTGATAGTGTTATACAAAATGCACATTACTTTTTCTGCGGTGGAGCTCAGTAATAACCTTTTATGGACATTACTGAGAGTTTTGTTGTGGGGGAGCTCTGTGATCCACTCAAGCACATTACACATTCATGTGGGTTTAATTCTTTGCTGTGGAGCTCTGTTATACAGGCACATCACACAATACTGTGACTTTTAATAACCAGGAGATCGAGGTAAATGAGGAAACAGTCCAGAGTAATGCAGCTCAGAGTATTGTATGGCATGGATGAGAATCAAGAGACTCGAAAGTAATAATCTTTGTGTTTGTATGTGGGGCCCTCTGTATAAATGAAGAAAGTAATGGGGCGGGAAAATACACATTTTGGCATGGGTACCTAAAAAGCCTTGCATCAAGCCTACCTGCATGTGACTTTCACAGTCTCCCTACAAAATTCCTGTAACGAGAGACCTAATGTTTACACTTCCTTTATTTCTTATCGCGCACTCAGTTAATAGCCTTCTAGAACTTGCAGGAGCCTCCTGTATGATTAAACTTCAATCAACAGAGCAGGAGACAAATACTTTTAAAGTAAACACACTGCGGTTGTATTATCTGATTGAAAGTTATTTTTTATTTTTTAACTGCAGGCTGTTTGAATCACAGCCAGGGGAGGTGTGACTAGGGCTGCATAAACAGAAACAAAAGTAATCTAACTCCTAAATGGTACACTAAGACTGCTTCATTAAGCGTAAGTTGTTTTGGCATTCACAATATTCATTTACATGTTTCTATAAGTCATTCTATGTTACGGATATCACCAACATTAGACTGTCTGTTGGGAATGGTCATGGCCGGGACAATATACCATGATTGTCCTCCGTATCAATCAATAGACATTGATGGCACTTAGAATTCTTATGCAAAACTTGAGCTGAAATGGTTTCCTCTTTTCAAAATAAGTTCCACATTTCTTTAGCCATGAAAAGGCCCGAGCCTCAGGGGTCCAAGATAAAGAAGGGAAACTGGGCTAGTAACAAATCTATCAGTCACTGTACTGTGTGAAACAATGAGCCTGCTTGGGGAACAATGAGACGTAAATGATAAAGGAAGCATGTTCGGAAAGCAAACCCTTCCAGTGCCAGGGGGGTGAGAAACCTAGTCACACTCATCATGTTACTGTACCAGCGTGGGAACACCTGCAATAATTACAGCATTGGACACAGACTGGGAATATTAGCTACAAGAAGGTAGCTGCAAAATGTGTTAAACATATGGAGCGACCAGAAAAAAAGGAACTATGTGCTCTAGTCTTGGTTATAAGAACCAGCACAAAAAAAAAAAGGAGAAACCGGGTGCTAAACGAATGCTGAAATATATTCCTGCAGGGGCCCACGCTTGCATCCCACACTGTGAGATGATGATAAAGCGTAGTGATTGTCCTTATGGAGAAATGTCGTTACAGAGCTTCCCCAGATTAAGAGGAACTCACTCAGCAGCAGAAATAACGGAGTTCAAATCTTAAAATTGTAATAATACAACCCAAAATTAGCAAATCCTTGTTCTCCACACTGAGTATAACCCCAATTCAGCAGGTTGCTTTGTAATACATTTTGCAGTTTTGCTTTTTTTTTAAAGGCAATGCTTCTAAGTTTGTCAGTAAATTCGGTGTAAAACAAAATTAATGCAGTCTTGGGGGCAGAGCCTGACCATCATCCTGCACGGACGCCATTCTCAACGGCTTGGGGGAAAACTTGGGGCCTACCACATGCTGCAGCTCCAAAGGCTGGAGGCACTGCTAGGCGGCACGGAGAGACCGGGAGGCAAGCCAACCCCAACAACGGCTGTAACAGCCCTGACGCCAGCGATGAGCCGCCGCTTGCAGAATCCGCAAGCCGCGGCGGAAGGTAGAGACATCAGCACCATGCTACAGAGGCCCGGGCCGTCTAAACCGGCTCCACCGGCTACTCCCACCTACCTTCCTGGACAAACAAGAACGGAGGACCCACTGGACACGCCAGAAGCTCCAACACCACAGCCTCCTCCGATCAGACACCAACCACCAGGTATGACCTGAAAGTGTTACTGTCAGACTTTCATAAAATACTGACTGCAGAACTAGCGCCCATAAAAATGGACATGAAAACAATCACTGACAGGGTGCAGGCTACACAACAGGACATAACCCTCATACAAACCCAAAACTCCACGCTCCAAGGCTCAGTACAACAGGTCTGGTCCCAGCACAGGACCATGTCCGCACAGCTGACAGCTATGAAAGAACGCCAATGGCGCACAAACATTAAAATCAGGGGGTCCCCGCGGAAATCACGGAAGAACTTCCACACTATGCCAGACGCCTACTAGCATCCATCCTGCCCCAGACAACAACGAAGAAACTGCCAATTGAGGGGATTTACCGTCTGCCTGGCTCCGTAAAGGCGCCTCCAAAGGCAAACCGAGATGTCATACTCAGGTGCTTAACAGTCCATGACAAAATTCAGATAATGTCGGCACTAAAAAACAGTACACCCCTGGCCTTTGAGGAAGTCTCACTCACGTTCTACCAGGACCTGACCAAAGCCACTCTCCTCTGGCGCAAAACCTTTAGCCCCATCACGACCAGCATGAGAACGGCAGGCATTGCCTACAGGTGGGGAAAAAACGGATCCCTAACAGCGAACTGCAACGGTACCTCACACGCTCGCATCCTAACAGCCAAACCACCAGCTGAGCCTGCCGCGGGAACATGGGACCCCAAGCATGTTGTACCCTTTGTCCCGAGGAACAGATCATCCCCGACCACGGAATATCGGCAAAGTCACCACATGACCCCTCCACCCAGGCACTGTCTTGGAGAACCAAAAACTAAAATTTTTTAAAAAGCGTTCATTAAACTTTGTTTGACCTACAGTTTGGTAAAGGCTCAGCTGTGTAATTTGTACCACTGTTGCTCGACAACACTCTCAGCACAGCTCCACAACATCAGCCACTTGTCAGAGAAACTCACATAACACACACATACGATAGCACTGAGTGGCACTTCACCTCACACAGGAGCATTGTAATGTTTTGTTCTTGATAATGCTTGCCACCGCTATTGTGGCATGACGGGCACAATTGTCATAAATTGCACAAAAAATAAAGAATTAAAAAAAAAAAAATGCAGTCTTATGGTGTTACCCTTCAACTTTTCTTCTCTCGCTTATTTTCAATTTCCCTCATCCTCCTCGTATTTCTTTCTCTTTCTGAATTATTTATAAAATTGAGAATTCACATTTAAGGCCAGTCTAGCCAAACTGAAAGCAGAGCCGACAGAGAATTTTTTATTTTTTTTTCAGTACGGCAATTTTCACCTTAAATTTGAAATTCTCTTTGAATTCACCTCTCCCTTTAGTGACTAACCCTGTTTAACCCTCCATTGACTGTTTTACTCTCACATCAGAAAGCTGTTCTACTATTATACCAGTGGTTTAAGTTGGTGAAACCGAACTCTGACTCTGCAATTACTTCCTTTTTTCCTACAGCAAGTTGTTGTATTTGTGTTACACGGCAGTGATATTTACACTACAGATTAATATATATTTCTGTTAAACTTTAAATTGCAAAAAAAAAATAAAAAATGAATCCAATTAGTTTCCTTATTTCCTTCCTCTGTACTGGTGTTGAGATTCATTTTTCATTGTATTCGAATATATAAATAAGCTGCCAAGTGAAAAGCCTTTGCTTCCTATGGGGACCTGCTATGGTTAAAGCCGCAGCTTTGTGCCAAATTCCAACTAAAACCTTGATGCCCATTTTCTCTATTTGTCTGTAAATATTGACACAAGACTAGGAGCATTAATTGCCAAGGAGAGACCGGCCCAGGTACCTCAGCCTTGAGAGCTGCAGAGAGTCATGTAATTAAAAAAGGATTTTCTCAGGCACATCACTTACTCTAAAAGCTCATTTCTGATCAACCTCTACTCTCACCATCTTGTGAAACCTGCTCACATTGTTAGAAATTAAATCTCTACCTTCAGTTTATACTATTAAAATACATTAACTGTTACAGTACACATCTAAATAATGTTTTCCCCTCTCAAGAAAAACCTGTTTTCTGCAACAGTTACAAACATGGCAAGGCAACAAACCGAGAGAGTAACCAGGAAGGCACCCCTTCCTTTCCAGCTCAGATAATAGACGAGGGTGAGTATTGCTTTAGTTATGTTACCATCGCCCAGACAGACTAGAAAATCCCTCCCCTAACGTTAGCCTTATCAGCAAGCAGCACATAACTGGGTTAAGGTTGGCCACTTATTTACTGTGTGTGAAAACGTGTGGCTCCATAAGTGCAGCATTTTAACATTGTACAGAAAACTTGAACACACATGTGGAGCCCAATAATAGCATGTACAGAGCAGATCCCATTGTACAGCGCTACAGAATCTGATGGCGCTATATAAATAATAATTTACTATATATAATAAAACCACAATAAGAAACATTTAGTGACTTTTTAAGGTGTAATTACAGATAAACGGATTCACTGTTAGAAACCAAACCCATGGTGCAGATTTCCAGTGCATTAAAATACATTATTTTAGAACATTTTGTGCCTCTTATAATCTTTTCACCAATAGATGTACATTTAATTGAAAAAGAAATAGGAACAAAGATACAAAAATTCTTTAAAAAAAACGTTTTTCTATACAGGTTTACTGATAATGAATTCATCTATTTAAAGGGAAAGTCCAGGCACCTAAAGTGAAAAAAGGGCATTTTACAGAGAATTAAAGGGAAAAAAACAGATGTTCATTATCATCATTAAAAGTTCTCTTAACACTTGGAATGAAAGAGATGTACAGCAGCAGCAGCAGCGTTACATGTGGAAGAGAGAAATCCAGAATTTCATTCCTTCTTAAATAACATGAATGAAGCCAATCGTTACGGCCATGTTTTGGGGGAATTAAAATGGAGACCAGGTCCGCTGCACTATGAACAAGTTACAAAAGAAATCAAGAGCTAAACTACTGATTTCATAAAAACCTGAGGTTTTGTACAAAGCTCCCACTAAAAGCAACTGGATTGGAGATCTCCACGTCATTCTCTGGTCTCTGATGGCCCTGAAGGAGGACAGGAAGTATCTTTTCTGTTTTTAGAAAGGATTCGTTGCAGGCAAGTCTTAGATGCTTTGTCCAGCCGAGGCGGTCCTTCTAACAACTGTGTGAGTGATCACTGCCTGCCAGCCTTGCCAGTCTCCACTGTGTCCGAACTGTCAAAAGAAAAATTATATATGTAAGAAATAAAATATTGCAGAAGATACAGACACATTCTTTACATACCCAGCACTGGGCTTCACACTGGTCTGCCTAAAATGTCATATTCCCCTTCCATACATCTGCTGACCGACATCTCCCATCCGACTGGCGCTGCTGTGATGCAGTACCTAGAGCCACTAACTGGCCTTTATTTATTTCCCTATAGGGAAGTATTTAGGGGGCTACTGCGCATGGCAATCAACATATCCATGCAGAGTGCAATAGGAAGCACATCTAGGGTCGGTCTGACAGTTGGATTGAGTGACGGTGGAGTCCCTAGCAGGTAATATAAACACATCTCTCACCCGTTCTCCTCTTTGAGGTGCTGGTATAAATCGGCCTTGTTATTGATGGAATTAAGGCGACCAATAAACTCTTGATGCTTCCTGGAATTTGCAGCATGGATTCTCGTGGTCCACAGCGCCAGCAGAGACATGGGTCCTAGGCCAACAAGAAAGTTAGTGGTCACCAAAGCTACAAGTCCACGTGAAGCATGCATTGCACAAAATACTTTTCAGTTTCCATTCTATTTGCTCACTTTCTCCATCACAAAGACACAGAACATGACTTTTACCTGGCAGCCCTTAAAACACGAATAGACAAGCATTTAAGTGGATGTTGGGGTATGATTATATTAAAACAGAAATAAGTTTTGAAAGTTTAACTTCCACTAATGAAGCAATCGACAAGAACCACTGGATGTTAATGCACAATGCTACACTTTTAGCAAATTTCCTTAACTGCTCTTTCTACATCAGCCTGTAAATAAAAGGGTCTTATAGGGTCCCCAGGGGTGGGGGAGGTTTATGGAACAGATTGTCTCTTTTCCAATCTACTCATCACTTACCCTTGGACTTTTCAACTGGGGTCACATCATCCACCGAATTGCGTGGCTTTTTGTTAGGGGGTTCAGGGGAATCAGGAGAATCCTTTATTACTTCTGCCTCGGTCAGATCCTCTTTATCGCGTTCTATTGATTTCAACCTAAACAATGAATTTGGTAATTGGGTAAAACCGTTTTGCTAAATACAGATATAAAGAACAGAGAGCAAGACGTGAATCAAAATGGAAAAATGTACTAAAAATTTTCAATTCTGTAAAGACAAAGGGGGTAATTTCACCAATGCCAAAACCTTACACATCTTATTGGACTAAAATATATCCAGTCCACTTGCAGAGAATTGTGCCACTCATTTATTAAAACTGAATGCTGTTTGTTCCATTGGTGGGCACTGTCAATATCTTAGGAAATCGATAGGGACGAACCTGCTACTTGAGAAAAGCTCAATATGTCTAAAACATTGGCATTTCCTTTTTGACTTTACATTTACCCCTTTTGTTTTTTCTAAGAGCTGGTGTCTCTCTGGGCTAACAATTCGCTATCTTACTGAAAGCTTTAGAGAAAATAACAATAACATGTTTGGATACATTACTTACAAAAGTAAACTATTCTGAGACTTGATTAACTCTAGCGACATCAGATATTTGAATTACAAGTGGTAAATTACGGAGTAAAAAAAACAAACACATTTGGAATTCCAGGTCCGTGATAGTCTCCCCTTCCCACACCCCAGCAGAATTCCTGAAGTGATCAGACTGTTAACGAGTGCAATGGAGGGGAATATAAATCTCTACAGTAAGTGGGCCACATGATTGCCCCATAATGCTCCATGTCAGACACGCACCCTTATAACATCTGCTAGGAAAATGCCACACAAATTAACATGTGCTTAGGCATTCCCTCCATCGCATCATACATGCAGCAGCCCCACGAAGTTAGTGTGCATGGCATGATGGAAGTCACAGTAATTTACATTGTATGCTCTGGTTGTGACTGCTTGTTTTAGATCAATTCATTCAGTTGTGCAGAAATTAGACAAGCGATGGTTGAACAGAGCCGTCAATCTGCCCTGGCAGTGTGCTTGGTACGATTGCACATGGAATAGAGTGTAACCCTGAAGAGATGGTTGTTCTGGAGCTGTGTATCAATCAGTATGTAGGAGGAGCGCACCTTTCAGATTCCTGACTTTTCTTGTCATGGTCGTGGTCCTTGGTGACTTTCTCGGATTTGTCCTCTTTGTCTTCTCTTTTGCGGCCCCGTTTTTTGCGTTCCTCTTCCTCGGGAGGTTTGCTCCTGCAGGCTAGGAGGCAGTCTAACACCCGCTGGTGCTTGTCAGAGGCGCTGACATGGGCACGGACCAGCATCTCCAGTTCGTTCCACATTATGCGGTATTGCTCATCCCTAGGACAGTAAATGCATTAGAAATGGATTTTCAATCAAAGAACCCTTTACAGAAAACATCTAGTTATGGCAAAAACAGATACTGCAAGAATTGCATGCTTCCAGACAATGCGTCTCCCGCCCCAAATCCTACTTTCTCCTCATTTATATTGGTCAGATTTTGGGGTGTATGTCAGGGTTCTCCACCTTTTGGGGCCTTTGCCTCTGGTACCGGCTGTAGAAATGGGTAACGGGTCATTTTTTCTCTCCATATCCACCAAATTATAAATCGTTTTCTGGCAGTTCACCACGTCGTCTTCGGTTAGAGATTCCTTTACAATAACGTTGGCCAGGGGGACAACCTGTGTGGAATGGACAATAGATATAGACATGCAAAAGCATGTACATGTATATAGACAGAATACAACTGCTAATGGTTTAGAAACCTCACATGAAAAGAATAAAAGCCGATAAGGTGGAAACAGGGGTCTGATTTCTACAACAGTAAATTGATTGAACCTCAATTAAATTTAAAAACCGAACTTTATTTAAAACTAGGTGCCCTGTACAGAAAAAAATCCTGCCTAAGCCCTACAGTAAAGGAAAAGATTGTACAGCAAATGCTGATGCCGGTCATTGAATATGGGGATGTAGTGTATGCACCTGTGCTGCACGCCCACCTTTATAAACTTATTACACTGTATAACTCATTCTCCCTCTCTATACCACAATGTAATTGCCACCATTGTGACATGCTAAAAGAGCTAAACTGGCTGTCGCTAGAATCCAGACGCACCCTTCATCTTTCCAGCCTTGTGTTTAAGAGCTTTTCTGGGAAGCTCCCTCCCTACCTGAGCAGAATGCTCTCATCGGCTGTTCCCACCTCTTATAACCTCCGATCCAGTACTAGCACTTTATATAGTCTACCTCAATACAAAAAGAAAGCGGCTCGATCCTCATTTTCCTACAGAGCACCGCAATTATGGAAAAACCTCACGGACACCATCAAATCCTCTCCCAGTCTAAAATCCTTTAAGAGTTCTCTGTCATTATACCTCTATACAGAATGCACCTGTAACCACGGTTGATAATATTTCTCACCTGTACGTGTTCTGTGTTAAACTTGTGTTAACCTTTTTTTTTTTTTTTTAGTCCCCGCTTGTTACCTTGCCAGGAAGGGGGATATGGCATTCCCTGGTGGTCCGGTGGCATGGACTGTGCAAGCTCGCTCTTACCTTCCTAGCAGTTCTCAGCAGCTCCCCTGTCTAACTCCCGCGGCCTGTGTGCCGCATAGAGCATTGCCATGGTAGCCCTTGACAACACTCTGACGGCCGCGGGATTCGCGAGATTTACACAAGGGAGCTGCAGGGAAGGTAAGTAAGAGCTTGCTGCAGGCCCTCCAGGCTTGTTATGAGCCCGGCGATCTTGGTCTGTATTAGCAGCAATATCGGTATCTCTATTTGCCGATACCGTTATTGACGAAAAAAACAAATATCATCCGATAATATCGGCCAGACCGATAATCGGTCGATCCCTAGAGTGTACACATACATCTGTGTATGTGCATCTGTGTGTCAAGGGGTGTGTTTTTATGTCATGGTGTGGGCATGCATCAATGTTTGTGTGTGTCAGAGTGCATGTGTATCTATATGTGTGTATGTGTCGGTGTCTATATGAATTTGTGTGTATGTGTCGGTGTATTTATATGCATCTGTGTGTTGATGAGCATGAATATCTGTGTAGATATGCATGTTGTAGTGTATGTGCATACATCCAAGCAGTCAAACATCACCACAACATACAAGCACACTCCTGCAATCTACCACAAATATTACATACACACATCCCTGCATGCAAACTATTAAAAACATTTACAAACACAGCTCTTCACTCAAACACAAATACTTCACACAAATGTACATCCGCATTTAAAAGTGAACATTACATTCAGATACAGCCCTGCAATCAAACATTACATACAAACACACCCCTGTGTTTAGACACAATAAATGTATACAAGCACCCCTTTAAACACCAACACTGTACATTACACTATAGCGCCAGTAAATGCTGCAGCGCTGTACAGATACAACTTAGAAATTTTGACTTGAGGTGCCTTGGAAAAATACTGAAATATCAAGGGCACCTTGAATCTAAAAATTTGGGAACCACTGGTCTAGACTATTTACCAGTTAAGAAATTTGTGATGTATGATATACAGGCGATTCTACATCAAGGTGTGTGTACATGGGTCGAGTGGCAAAGAATTATGGAAAATTTTGTCCAAGCAATTTCGAGCTATGGGTTGAACACCCCTGGACTATAGCTTGTTAACCATATATAGCACTGTCTGGTAATAACTGGCTTCTGCAGCAGTACTGATCAGAACACTATCACCTGCGAAATGGGATAACCCAAATCAGATTTTAGACATTGCGTAAAAACATCACAGGAGGACGCCAATACTCACAGCCTGCATATTGAAGATAGTCGTCTGTGAGATAATCATCGGCCAATACCGAGTGTATCTTTCCAGCTGTTCTTTGGCTCTTTCCAGAGGAACGTCCAACGTCCCATCCATCTGGTAGCGGGACTCTGATACCGGCATCAGTCTGTTTTCCTTCATAAACTCCCCAAAGTCCTAACAAACACAGAGCAGGGTATACACAGAATTAAGCCTGTGTCTCTCCAATTATTACACACTACACACATTGTAAAACAGATTGTCTGAGGGGGCATGAAACGGCTGAGAGAGAGAGGAGCTCACAATGATGCCATGTGTCAGTCAGACAGCACAGCAATTTACCGTAATCCTGTAGTCAGTCACTCGTCCCCCGCAGCCTTCGCTGATTGATGGCGGGTCCTCTAATATAGAGCGAGAGCTGCACAGCACGTGTAAGAAAATTTCACCACCGTGGCTGCTTAACATGTGGCTAATTACTTTCGATCCAGACTTCCGTGGCTGCTCCAGCAACACTGACCGACCTGAGAATTGAAAATGAAAAATAAGAATAACATGAAAATAAGAAACCACGTGGTACAATAGGCCAGCTAATGTTTAAATCTAATAACATATGCCTATATCCAATACCCTTCATTGAAAAGAAATTTATATTGAGTTATGCACTGTAAACAGGGGCTAAGAGCAATATGAGGGGACACACAATCAGCTGGTCCGGACAGTGATTTCAACATTAGTGACATGTGATGAAGACAAATACGGTAGTAGAAACTGGTAATGGAACCAATTAGAAACGTACTGAGTAAGATGGAGAGCTTGTATAAAGAATACAATTATACAAGATTTAAATTTTTTAATCCTTTATCTCTCGCACCAATACATCATAAGAATACATAGGAAAACATGACAAAAATTGTGCTGATATCATCAAAAATAGGGGCAGGGTTTTTAGAAATTATAAAATGAGTTGCGCTAAGGGACCATCGCCTGCTAGCAGTAAGTATATCAAGAGATGGGTAGGCAAAGTCCGTGTTGTATGCTCAGCATAGAACAGTTAAACAGTGGAGCTTTAAAAAGACGATTAAGGGACATAAGTAACTGTGTGGTGTTATCCCATGTATGCCCAACCCAGGCTAAGAGTTAGTCAAATATTAACAATGAGAGTCAAACAGAAAAAAACAATAAAAAGAAAAATATTTCAGCTGATGACTCCTCCGAGATCACCCTCCACAACCTAGGGACCGAATTGTAGCCCACTATAATCCTGGCTCCTTCAGCCATTTTCCACAGCGAGACGAGGCACAAAGGAACAGCTTTCAAAATGTCTCATGAACAGCCAGCAGGGGTGGTTTTACGCTGCACCATTCCCAGATGCGTAAGGAAGGAGTCCAAGTCCTACGGCGAAGTAAGCCAGTATATGGTACCTTCTTTGGTGGCGAGCACGGTACGGGATGGGCCCCTTCTGTATCTATAACCTCAGATTGTCGGACAGAGCGACTCCAACACAGAAATGTCAGCTGCATATCTTCAAATGTTACCCGAGATTTCGATTTAAGTGCCTCAACTACCGCCATCCTGGAATAATATGAATCGGAGTAGGACACCACGGAAGGCCTCTGCAAGTGCCCTGTTGGACTTTCAGAGTAAAATCAACCATCCTGTTTTTAATCAGCCGGGGCGGCAGGATAGGTGAGAGAAGACGTCAGATGAAATGTCACTGTCGGCGTTTGATTCTGCAAAACCTCTAATTTTGAGGTTATTGCACCGTATTGCGTTGTCCATGGCATCCCACCTGATCAGCATGGTCTGGTGTGATGCCCGAAGGCACTGGATCTCCTCAGCGGAGCCCAATTGGCGTTGTGTAAGGGAAGAATCATCCTTCTCAACTGCCTTCACTCGATCCTTGATGGCTGGCAGCTCCTCTCGTAGTATTGCAAGTTTCGACCCAATGAACTTCCGCCATTTCGGAGTAAATTTTTGCACCAATAGGCAAAATCACTTTATGGGTTTATTTTTTACGAAGTGCCATAGTGTTTAAAAAAACCCAGTCAGTTCCACGCCCTGCTGTGCCAATTAATAACAATTTGTGCACTTTGTGGATTCATAAGCGAGAAGCTGAACTTAAAGTACGGTTTATGGTATGGCTATTTAATGCTCCTGACTTTCTTTCAAAGTTTGTTTTAAGCTTTCTATTGGATCAATAGCAGCAACAAAAACATGAACAAGTTTAAAATAAAAAAAGAAATAAAAACTTAATTTATTACCATTCAAAAGGAAGTTGGTGAGACAGGAGGACGGCCTGCTATTAACATCTACGGGGGATATTCGATAGGCTCCTATACAGTAATGTAATTCTGAGAGAAGAAATAGAGAAACGGCATTGATCACTGAAAATGAACATCTACACCATGTCAAAACCCAGGTATATCTACACAGAGCACAAACACTACACCTATATATAGATATACTTGCAATTCTTTAATAGAACATTGTCAGAATTTTTCTAATCTCTTACAGTCTTTGTGTTGTAATAGATCATCTCATACATTTAACTTATGGAAAAGCAAGAGACAGTTGTGAAATAGTGAGCACTGAATCAGATAGATGACAATACGACCAAAGGAGCAGAAAGATGGCTGTCAGAAAGGGAGAGTGTGAAAGGTAGTAAGTGATTTCTTAAAAAATAATAAAATAAAATAAATTTACTTTTAACTTTACATGATTTAAAAAATAAATTGTATATTATAACAAAGATTATAATACAATATTAACAAACAAAAAAATAATAACAAGCAACACAACAACTTTGTTTTCCTGGCACTATAGTTTCCCTTTAACACACGTACATGCAGAAAACAAAGGGAACTCCTTGCTTGTATATGTAATTCACTTTAGTACATTTAATCTCCCCTAGTTACGCTATATATTAGATTCTCTCTCCTCCCTAGTTACGCTATATATTAGATTCTCTCTCCCCCCTAGTTACGCTATATATTAGATTCTCTCTCCCCTAGTTACGCTATATATTAGATTCTCTCTCCCCCCTAGTTACGCTATATATTAGATTCTCTCTCCCCTAGTTACGCTATATATTAGATTCTCTCTCCCCCCTAGTTACGCTATATATTAGATTCTCTCTCCCCTAGTTACGCTATATATTAGATTCTCTCTCCCTAGTTACGCTATATATTAGATTCTCTCTCCCCTAGTTACGCTATATATTAGATTCTCTCTCCCCTAGTTACGCTATATATTAGATTCTCTCTCCCCTAGTTACGCTATATATTAGATTCTCTCTCTCCTAGTTACGCTATATATTAGATTCTCTCTCCCCCCTAGTTACGCTATATATTAGATTCTCTCTCCCCCCTAGTTACGCTATATATTAGATTCTCTCTCCCCTAGTTACGCTATATATTAGATTCTCTCTCCCCCCTAGTTACGCTATATATTAGATTCTCTCTCCCCTAGTTACGCTATATATTAGATTCTCTCTCTCCTAGTTACGCTATATATTAGATTCTCTCTCCCCTAGTTACGCTATATATTAGATTCTCTCTCCCCTAGTTACTCTATATATTAGATTCTCTCCCCCCTAGTTACGCTATATATTAGATTCTCTCCCCCCTAGTTACGCCATATATTAGATTCTCTCTCCCCTAGTTACGCTATATATTAGATTCTCTCCCCCCTAGTTACGCTATATATTAGATTCTCTCTCCCCTAGTTACGCTATATATTAGATTCTCTCTCCCCTAGTTACGCTATATATTAGATTCTCACTCCCCTAGTTACGCTATATATTAGATTCTCTCTCCCCTAGTTACGCTATATATTAGGTTCTCTCTCCCCTAGTTACGCTATCTATTAGATTCTCTCCTCCCCTAGTTACGCTATATATTAGATTATCTCTCGCCTAGTCGCACCATAATAGTTTATCACTCGCCTAGTCGCACCATATTAGATTCTCTCTCGCCTAGTCGCACTAGATTAGATTCTCTCTCGCCTAGTCGCACTAGATGAGATTATCTCTCGCCTAGTCGCACCATATTAGATTCTCTCTCGCCTAGTCGCACTAGATTAGATTTTCTCTATCCTGGTTGCCATATATCTCTTCCCATTTTTATCAGGGTTAGGATGTATTTATATCGGACTATAGCACTGGGTTTACTCTAGTGGAATTACACCTCCAAGTTTACTTTGTTTTCTACGATCACAGTCCTAAATGCCCATATAAAGAAATGAACATAACCTGATGTTGCGGGATTCCATCAGGAACTCTTTACCAAGATCTAGGGATCAATAAAACCACGACACCCAAAATAGTATTACTCACCCACGCTATTTGTCCTTGGTGTGCACCATTTCAAGGTCACCGTTTCCTTCAGCGTGGGTTCTCGACTGTTACTGACATGACCATCACCTAATAGAAATATGGAACAGATGTAACATACTGGGAGCCATGTGGCACTCGCCACCTTACAATGTGCACACGTTTCCTATTTCTTGTTACTCTGGATAAGAAGCCATAGCGCTTCATGATTCCACTTTATGGAAGAGTGTGGTTGATCCAGCGGCAGAGGGAACACCACACTGTATTGTGCAGTAAACTTCAGAAAGGAACAACGCATCGCTATGGGGTTTTCTGTCGGAAAATATTTCTGCTAATCTGGATAACTAAAATATTTATTAGTAAAAGCATAGAGGAGGGCATAGTTTCTAAATACGGGTTTACATCCAAGGCAATGGTTTGTATCTAGACCTAAAAAAAAAAAAAATAATGCACCCCAGTGTGGCCAGACATGGTAATGGATTATTATATGTGAAAGAAACGTCATCGTTCTTTGACGAGAACACTTTGTTTCTACAAATTCTGCAGAAAGTCAATATCTTTAAAAAAAATATATACTAGGTGTATTGCGTTCTGCTGGGTAATGTTAATTTAAAAAAATAAATAATAATTTACTAACCAAATAAAAAATGACTTCTTCCCTTTAGAGTGTTAGGTCTTATTGATCAGGCACTAAAAGGATTAGCCACTAATATAAGAAAGAAAGTGAATGGGTTATACATCTGATGATGATCTAAGAGAGGCCTAACTCATAACTGAGGCAAGATTATGATTGCTGCCATGTGATTAACAGAAACCTCTTCTGAATATTTGTTACACGAAGCTTGTGTTCCAACTGGTGACAGGCATTCAAAGTGCACTACGCAGGCTAACAGTTCCACCATTAAATGCGGCTGGAACATTCTGACACACTCACCACTCTTTGCAAACTCCACATGTGCGTCCTTGTGGTGGAGAAGCTCCACGTCGTAGTTTGCTGATGTATTGGCATGTTGTTCTTCCTTAATTAGAGGGAATATAAAAAGCAGAGACACAAGAAGAATGTTGACCACGTTTCCCCACTAAAAGCAATGTTACAAAGTGAAGATCAGGAAGCGCCATTTATAGACCACAGCTTTTAGAAATGACTTCAAATGATATCAAGCATCTTCCATAAAACAAAACATGTATACCCAGATACAAAACTACACTATTCTTTCAGACTCGGGGGATGCATAATGGTTTTATTAAAAGGACAGGAGAGGCTATCACAAAAATCTTACCTGCGTCAACTTAAAACACTAGAAAGCTTATTGTCTGTGCCGGGTTAGTAATTCGAAAGGACATAATGAAAGCAAAGCCACACTTGTGTGAACACAGGTTAGATCTCCAGGAGAAGTTAAGGCAACTCCATAAAAATAATATATATATGTGGGCATAAGATGGGCACGCGGACAGAGATGTAACACATCACAAGGACACAGGAGAACAGAGAAATCTAGACACACTACAGGGCAGCAGGACGACAGGGAAGGGGGCAGAAGCCAAATTTTAGTCAACAAGGAATTCTGCTCCACAGTCCTGCTTTGTTTTGGAGGGAGGTGATTTCCAAAATGTACTAACCTGATCACAGACATTGAGTGTGGGCTAGTGAAAAACAGAAAAATATGATATGGAGAGGAAAAAACAACGTAAAAAGGAAATTCAGAAGTTTTTTGTAAGGAAAAAAAAATATTGATTGGTCTTCGGAGAATGAGATCTTACCTTCATTGGGATGTTGGTGATGGTTGTAGATGCAAGGTCAAAGTGAAGTTGCACTAAATGGTTCAGTTTTGTGGCAAGATGGCGTCCAGCTCGGACACTGTGAACCTCACTGGTTAATACAGGCGAGAGCTAGAGACAAGTATTAAACAAGCTAGGTCATCGTCTCACACTTTACTCCAAATAAAGATCACACTGCAGTACACTCAGCAGGTTCCATGTGTACTGCAGAAATTGTAAAGTTCATTATTAAAGGGACATACTAAGCAACATACCTGTTCAGCTTAGAGTAATGGTTATGTGGCCTAGTGTCTGGCCCTGGGACAGTGTTCGGTCAAAGAATTTAGTAGCACCCCTCTCGGAACCCAGAGATCTTTTCCTCCTTGAACGTACTGATAATGTAGAATTTACACTCCAGCATTATCATTGTCCATTTCATCCTACCTGGACGTCATTGATTAGCTATTAGTGCAGGGAATTAGCACAACACTCTCAGCCGATCAATACCATCCAATCTGGGCGTAACAGACATTGATAATGTGGAAGATTTAATTACACATTATTGATTCAGTTAAGGTGGGAGCATTCACTGGGTGCCAGGGAGAAAGCCATTGTATGCCAAACTGATTGAATTAAAACCCAGGGATGGTGTCAAGAGTTACTTAGAGCGCCCCTTTATGTCTGTGTAAAACAGACAACTAAACCAAAGGCCAATGGGTGCAGTGTCGGTTGCTGCGCTCCTGCCAGATGAGCTAAATTCCCTTCTGAAGTTAAAAGGTGCTTTTTGGCAGATTTTACGTTAATAAATATGAAGCTCTATTGATTCAGATTATATAATGACATTTTTTCACGGCTATGGACGATCTGTAGAAATAATCGCATTTAGAGCTTATTGTAAATCACCTTATCATGGGGAAAATAAATCTATTTAAAGAAGCACAGTGAATACATTGAGATGTTGCCATAACCTCTTGAAAGTTAGCCATTGGCTGAGCCAACGTACATGGTATGCTGGGCACAGCATGCAAATTAATTAACCCGTGCAATGCCATACTTTTCTGAAAATGACTCTTTAGGGTTACACTTGCATAATGCAGTGCATCTAGAAGACCAATATCCAGAGTAGAATGGAGTAAATTGGAAGATCTATATTTTAACAGAAAGTGCAATGGTTTCTAAGGTGACAATGCATCAGGAGAAAAAAGTCACAAAATTATATTTGCCATTAAATATATATATATTCTATATAAAATGGTTCTATCTGCAGACAATACGGCCAGTACAGAGACAAATTAAATTAAACTTCTAGCTGTATGTTCCCCTTGGACTGGAAGATATCTTCAGTCACCTGTGGGTACGTTACCTCTTTCCGGGGTCGATCAGAAACCAAGCTGTCATCCCCAACTGGGTAAGTGTGGATTAAAACCAACTCACATTTCTGGATCTGCATGAGACTAAAATAAAACAGATTTAAAATGTGTATTAACCTCTACCGGAGCAAACTGTGTTTCCTGATTTCCCCTTTGTTAAAAGTGCGTACAAAATGTTTCACCCCGAAAAACCCTCCAATATTAGCATATTTTAAACAAAGTGGGTTCTTCTGATTTCACTTTCTCCATACAGAAAAGATATTCAGAGAAGGACATACAAGTCGCTTAAAGGCAAAAAATATAGAGTAAGAATAAAAAATAAAAAACACAAAAAGGTCAAAATGATGAACATAAAATATTAAACATTAGAAGGCAAAGGATTTATAGCAAACCATGCAATTCAAAGAAACATTACCAATATAATACACTGGGCATTTTAATACCAATCAAAATATTTAATAAGAACTACTGTTCAAAATATACCTAAACTAGACAAACAATGCTCAAGAAAGATTATAGGAGGATCAGTCACAAAACATATAACCCCGTCTCTAAAGGATTTGGTGTAAACGTTTCCTTTTAACCCCAAAGGATTTCTAGTGGTTTCCAGAATTTCTCTGTAATCAGAGAATGAATTTCTAAAATAGTTAAATGTAAAACTACTGGACTAACAGTCCCTAAAAGTAAAGATAAATTGTAGATTCCTATGAATGTATTTAAGATGAAATAAAAGCCTGGGCAATAGTACAAAGTGTGGGCAGAATTACTGGATGAACAGTAACAACATTCCGGCCCTGAACAGAGCTTTTTTTCAAGCTCACTGTAAGTATAGATTGTGTTGTACGTTATTGTTTACACACATACACTGATAAAGGCTGCCTTAGGAGCCGAAACATTGCTGCTTTTAATCCAATGAATCTGTCTGAACTTTGGACCAGTTCCCAGTTTTTTATCTGACTGTTTTGGAGTTTGGTCACCCCTGGAGACTGGAGATACGGTCATTACTCCTTGCTTGTGCATACCCTCTCTCATTTTGTATAAAGGGAAACTCCATACAAATAATCAAAACATATCCTAAAAGTATACGACCATCTCTAACCTTGTATTAATTAAACTTACATAGCCAACAAGTTAAATCCGCTCACATATTATGTACAATGATAGAATATATTGACAGAGACAAAATGTAACATTTATAAACATCTATCTAATGATACGGCCTGCGAGTTGCATATAACCTCGTATTATATACAGGGCTCAAAAAGTCCAATTGCATGGAAAGATACTACCAAGCCACCATTTTATCCAGGATATACGATTGGACCACTAGTCCACCGACGAGGCAATGGGGAAAACTCGAGATCGCTGTATTTACGGTACCCCTCTACACAATCCCATGGCAAAGAACAAACATGGCCGTGCTACTTACCCAACATGCCTCCCACCCCACTATCCACCCTACACAAGATTTGGTCACACATAAAAGAACTCCCGAACATCTCCCCACACCCGTCCCCTTTATACCCAATTACACATAACCCACTCTTCCCGCCAGGCCTACATATGGCCACCTACCAAAATTTACAGGACTCAGCTGATGCGCTTTATCTCACACTAGGGAGAGTGTTAGACAACAACTCTATCCGCCCTCTCACCGAACTGACAAAGCAAGACAAACCGACCTCACTGACAACTTTCCATTATGTACAATTGACCCACTTCATAGAGTCCAACCCAATACTAAAAACGGGTTCCCGCACACTCACAGACTACGAAATACATTGTACAACACACAACGTCAAAACCAAACATCTATCGACGTTTTACAAACTTATTCAAGACAATCATAACAAACCTGCACCCAGGTTCACGGAGTCGTGGGAGAAGGACCTTAACATAACTCTCACAGATCCCCAGTGGAAAACTATATTTACACAAATCCACAAAACCTCCATTTGCAACAGGTTACAAGAAAGTGGATACAAGAGAATATCTCGCCGGCGAAATTACACAACCTCTTCCCACAGACACCAGGAACGTGTTGGTAATGCCACCAACAGGGGGAGACTTTAGCGCACATATGGTGGCAATGCCCTAACATACAAATATATTGGAACCACATATTGTCAATGATCAGAATAGTGGCGGGGCTGAAACTCCCCACAACACCCCAATCCCTACTGTTTTTACTTCCACACACGCCTTTACCGAAGCCATTGCGTATGCTAGTAGTGCAATTGCTCATAGCGGCCAACGCCCTCATTCCCGCAAAATGGAAAAACCCCGAGACCCCCACAATCAGAGAATGGATCACAAAGGTAGATGGGATTAAAGACTTGGAAGAAATTCACGCTTCCATAACACACACATACCCACTCTTTCGTGAGGTGTGGAGTCCCTGGGTGAAATTCATGACCAAACCAGACCCCACGAATCGCACTCACACTTATGCCTGGGACTGTCAACCGCCTCACATACAACGATACTGTCTAGATTCAGCACCGGTCTGCCCGAGACACCCCCCCCCTCCCTTCAGTTCTAACCACCCCCTTCCTTTTTAGCCTTCACCCTAGGCATCAACCGCATTTGACGACTGTACTAGGATGAGATGCTCAAGAGATGCACGCCCACGGTCTAAGCGGGTCATCAGCTGCCACCTCCACGTATCACAACTCTTACTGAAAACATACAGAGTAGCCCAGTAGCCTACACTTAACGAGTTCATAGGACTGGAGGCCATGTCCACACTCCGATCCGGAAAGTCACCACACACACCGACAAATATGGGTGACAAAACCGTACAACACTTCAACCACGAGCCGACTAGACACGCCCCACACTATGCCATAAACACACGGCCTAAGTAAGAGACTACCCATCACTACAATTAGACGCTCATAACCCACAATGTGGGCATGATATACAGGCTTTATGATGACTGTAAATACACTCTGAAAAGTGAAAGATACACAAAATATGACAAGACTCAACGGGGCTAGACGACCATTCCCTCCCCCACCACGCTTTTTCTATGTAGTCACATTGTTCAACCACTTATGACTTCACAGAATAGACCTATGCCTAACCCGTGTAACCCTTCCTGTTTCATTTAAACACCTTGTAATTCTCGTGTCTAGCTATTATCTATTTCTGTAATATGCGTTTATGACAATAAAGACTTTGAAACCAAAAAAAAAAAAAAGTCCAGTTGCCATTGGGGAGTAGAAATTCCCTCCAGTACAGTTATTTGGAACCATCAGGTTTGTAGTGGCAAGTACCGTTAAAATCCTCCCCAGTGGTGTAAGACTTTATATACGGACACGGACGTGCACTGAATTTATCCATATATTATGTAAGCATGATGCATTTAACACCTATAATACATATGGATATAGAGCCACTTGTTACATTTACCGGAAACCTAAAATTAGGAATACAAACCTTTATTTCTAACTTCACAGTGATTGTTTTTTTTTTTTTTTAACAATTTAGGAATTTTTTCCTCTTGACCCCATCAGACAAATATCTCAACTTCACCCATAGGGAAGCATTGGGGTGGGGTACTGTACATGAGTGGAATCCCCTTAGAGGATGCATTAGAAAGGCGCGTCTCTACGAGGAGTGTTGTGCACGTTCAGGCAGAGTATACAGTCACAGAATGTTGCACCACTGGTACCGGTCTGATTGACTGTCCGAGTGAAAGCCACTAAAGGTCTTCTCAGAAAACGCAGTATTTACATTGCTGAGACTGCAGGGAGAGTCCCATCTCACCACATTAATGGAGATCTGTCACTTTCAGGGGTATTTTCCTATGTTACAAAAACCCTGGGAGGTGACATTTCTGGTTAGGGTCTGGTGGGCATGGGGTGCAGTGAAAGGTCAGTTTACTTACCTGAAGCTGTCCCTCCCTTCTTCCTGGTACTTCATCTGCCAGGAACAATGACAGTACAACACTGAAGGTCTATGGAGGAATCCCGCTGGAGCCTCCATTGATCAAGTCTTGTGATGGGCGAGACAGTGCCCGAATCCCATAGCTCTGCATTTTGCAATTTCAGGAGTGTCCAGAACACAAAATCCCTACTTTGAATTTCATTAAACATTCCAACTCCTTCAGCATTAGTATTTCATAAAGATTATATCTTTAGGATATACTAAGAAGTGACAGGGACATATCTTTATGATATACTAAGAAGTGACAGAGACGCTTTAAGCTGTAGAGGTTCTGGTGGATAGTGTCCCTATAATACATAAGGATACAGACACACAAGCTACATTTGCAGGCAGATTACTTACTGATCAGAGCCGGCTGCCAACTTGTTATGTTCATGAATGGTTTCATTGACACAATCTTCAAGCATCTGAACATGGCTGTCACTGTAACAGAGAGCGGTGTATTCTTTGTGATCAGGCCCAAGATGCACCCTGCATTAATAACCATAGTCCTGCACCCCCAATCACACCCAGAGCCGTATCTGCCGTGGCACATGCGCACACACCGTATCCGCCGTGGGGCACACTCACACCGTATCCGCCACCAGAAACTCACACCGTATCCGATGTGGTACACTTACACCGTATCCGCCATCAGACACTCACACCGTATCCGCCGTGGCGCACACACACCGTATTCGCCATCAGACACTCACATCATATCTGCTGTGGCACACGCACACACACACCGTATCCGCCGTGGCACACGCACACACACACACACACCGTATCCGCCGTGGCACACGCACACACACACCGTATCCGCCGTGGCTCACGCACACACACACCGTATCCGCCGTGGCTCACGCACACACACACCGTATCCGCCGTGGCACACACACACCGTATCGGGTGGCACACACACACCGTATCCGCCAGTGGCACACCCACACCGTACTCCGCCGTGGCACACTCACCACCCGTATCCGCCCGTGGCACACACACACCGTATCCGCCGTGGCGCACACACACACACACACACACCGTATCCGCCGTGGCACACACACACACACACCGTATCCGACATGGCACACTTACACCGTATCCGCCGTGGCACACTCACACCGTATCCGCCGTGGCACACTCACACCGTATCCGCCGTGGCACACTCACACCGTATCCGCCGTGGCACACTCACACCGTATCCGCCGTGGCGCACACTCACACCGTATCCACCATCAGACACACACACTGTATCCGCCGTGGTACAACATATCTGCCGCGGTACACTCACACCGTATCCACCATCAGACACACACACCGTATCCGCCGTGGCACACCGTATCCACCATCAGACACTCACATCGTATCCGCCGTGCCGCACACATACACACACACACCGTATACGCCATCAGACACACACACACCGTATCCGCCATGGTACAACATACCCGGCGTGGTACACTCACACCGTATCCGCCATCAGACACACACACCATTTCTGCCATGGTACAACGTATCTGCCGCGGTACACTCACACCGTATCCGCCATCAGACACTCACACAAAGACGTAAATACTCTCCATTATTATATGTAAATAACATGGTATCTGTTTGCTGTTAACCCTGAAAGGTTGTGCATTTGTTGGCTCACTCATTTGCAGTGAACCAGCAGTACACAATAATGATTTGGCAGGAAGTCAGTGTGCACCTTTTTGCGTTGGTGAGACAGATTATACGTCCTCTATTCGCCACTCGATCTGCGTTCTCCATTAACACGGTTCGTGCCTCATGTTGGTAATCTGTGATTTTACATAATGTTTCTACTGCCGCAACCAGTCCGTGCAGTATACTGCAACACTCAGGGTCAGCGCGAGGATTGGGGGGGCCGATTGTTGCTAAAGCTTCCATTAGCTGAAAAAGAGCGAGAGAGCAGTTATTTAACCCATTCACTGCCAAGCTAATAGGAGAAATTAGAAATTAGAAATACTGTGACATGAAAAGTAACATGCAGAAATTAATTGAAGCAAAAGGAACATTTTAAAGTCACCACCAGAATAGATCAGGGGGTACAAGAACCTCAGCGAGAGCACTTACCTCTTGTACATTCTGGTCCTCCTGAGACCAGGAATTCAATATACGGGAGCATGAGTCGCTGACAATGAAGTTTACCTAGAGAATTATGAAAATAAAATCAACATTCGTTGGGAGGTTTTACTCCAACTTGATAAATACATTATTCATTAGCGACTAGTTTTGCCTCAGAACTACAGCTCCTGTCTGGTCGCTCTCATTAATCTCTCCGGTGCTCCATTTCATCTCACTGCCACCAATGTAACTGACAAACGCTGTCTGCATCTATGCCTCATGGCAACTTATAGATGTGATGTGTCTCACATTAAACATCAAATGATCCCTGTTATTTGCCTCTAAAATTTAGCTTGACTATAACTGCAAATTACAGTGTCAGGGGGTACTTTGCTCCACTGACCCCTCAGCATTTTAAACAAACTATATTTATCCACTTACATAGAAACAGCGTACAGGGCTGGCATATCGCAATGTTCTACAAGCCATCTGAATTCAATAGGCGATCAGACAGCGGATGGAAACACTTCCCAGCAATATGCAGAATATATAGGCATCCGACTTCAAACCAATTATTTAAACCCCTGGCTTACCTTGGTAACTTAATACAAAACAAAAGTGTACACGGTTTAAAAGACAAATGAATAGCTCTAAAACACCTATATAGTGGTATCCCCTACACCACTATAAATACAATACAATACATACAAAATAATAGGTGGAGCTGTAAAATATCTTGAATAATCTGAGAGCCAACTGAGGAAGCCTGTTAATCAGGCGAAACGCGTTTTGGACACTCATTTTAACCCATATTGGACTTTATCTATACCCAATATTTATTGGTATAGTGAATTGTTATCTTTATCACCTTTTGTTACAAATAAATGAATATCAGTATTCAAGGATCTCCTGTATATTGGGCACTCTTCGGGAGACACTCTAAGGATTACAAGGGGGAACACAGAGAAACCAACGAAAGAAGGGTTTGGACAACCCCCCAATGGTCCAAAGGAGCATACTTTTAGAGTCATATGACGGTATGACTCTAGTCTTGTGAGTTTAACCATCTTACTTTTACAACGTATTATACTGTATAGACATACCACGCTATTTGCATTTATTCTGTTTTACAGATTATTCAAGATATTTTACAGCTCCACCTATTATTTTGTATGTATTACTTTGGTAACTCCCAACTGTGAAATTGTACAGTGCCCTGAATAAGCTGGCCCTTAGGATTATTGACAACCAGAAAAGACTCACCACTTTTTTGAAAGGAAAGATATCATACATGATCCTACAATATTCCATAGCTGCTTCCACCGCACATGTCCATAGTGATTTTGAGATTGGCGCTAAAGGAATAATTCCCTGAGTGCGATTTTTAGTCAGCATGTCAAATTCCACATGTTGTCGGCACGATTCTGCCATGTACGGACAGTGATCCACAACGAAAACGGTCTTGTGGGACTCTGCAAAGGTTTTCATTTTCTCCTGAACAGAAGGAAAAATGTATATTTTATTTCTTTAAATGGGCAGTAACAAATTCATGGGAACATTCGTTTAGTGTGGATTATCTTTTGGTATACATGGTTATTATAAACATGTCAAACACATTTTCCGTAACAGTGTCTTAGCTGCCCCAAATCAGCACTGCCAGTGTTCATTTTACCCTCCGCACCATTCATCTGGCAGAATGGACAGTAAGAACAGATTGATGACACCAGTGAGATGAACACAGTAATACATACACTTATTAACACATCAAACTGTTTAAATTGTGCAATGCAGATGTGGTGTGACCATGTCATTCATCGGTTTCATGATTTTTTTATTTTTTTTGGATGTGGGAAAGATCTTGAAACCAAACCATAACTCCACAATGGCAACAAAAATGTAATAGATCATAGAGCAGCAAGCCATCATCTGTGTCATTTTTGGCTAATTAATACATATTAAAGTATATTCCTTACTGAAATTACAAAGAAGATAATACAAATAAGACAATGGAACATACAGACATATAGATAGAAAGACAGATATATAGCGAGAGACTGGATAACATGGACCGAACACTTGATATCAGGATTTGGCTTTTACCTGCCCAGTGATGACCTCTCAGGTGAGATGTTTTTCACAGGTGAGTATCTGGGGGAACAGGGGTCTCTCACTCAGTTGCTGCTGACTCCTCTAAGGGGAGCTGGGGGTACAGAGAGCCCCTCTCAGTGGGGGGGGTCTGGGGTACAGAGAGCCCCTCTCAGTGGGGGGGGGCTGGGGTAGAGCCCCTCTGAGGTACAGAGAGCCCCTCAGGGTACAGAGCCCCTCTCAGTGGGAGAGCTGGGGGTACAGAGAGCCCCTCTCTCAGTAGAGGGCTGGGGGTACAGAAGCCTCTCAGAGGGGCTGAGGGGTACAGAGCCCCTCTCAGGGAGGTACAGAGGTACAGAGAGCCCCTCTCAGTGGGGGAGGGGGGCTGGAGAGGGCTACAGAGAGCCTCTCAGTGGGGAGAGAGCCCCTCTCAGTGGGGCTGGGGTACAGAGAGCCCCTCTCAGGTAGGGGACAGAAGGGGGGGGTAGCCCCTCTCAGTGAGGGGGCTGGGGGTACAGAGAGCCCCTCTCAGTGGGGAGGGCTGGGGGTACAGAGAGCCCCTCTCGGAGGCTGGGGAGAGTACAGAGGTACAGAGCCCCTCTCAGTAGAGGGCTGTGGGTACAGAGAGCCCCTCTCAGTGAGGTACAGAAGCCCCTCTCAGTAGAGGGGCTGGGGTACAGAGAGCCTCTCAGTGGGGGGGGGGGCACAGAGCTTCCTCTCAGTGGGGGAGGGGGCTGGGAGTACAGAGAGCCCTCTCAGTAGGGGAGGGAGGTGCTTGCCCCTCCTACAGAGGTGGGGAGGGGGCTGAGGTTGGGGTGGGGGTACAGAGAGCCCTCTCTCAGTGGGGAGGGGGCTGGGGGCTGAGGCCTCAGTCTGGGGGTGGGGCTGGGGAGTCTCACAGGGCCCCCTCTCAGTGTGGGGGGAGGTGGGGCACACAGGTGGGTCCCGCTCACACGTTCCCGCTGATGGTCGGGCTCTCTCCAGGGCGGCTCTCTCTGTCTCTCGGTCTCTCGGTCCCGGCCGGTGTTGAGCTCCGGGTTCTCTCACTGAGCGGCGGCGGCTTCGCGCTGGAGGTTTCTGGGCCAAACAGGCCGCCGTCCGAAGTGTCCGGCCGCGAGCACGTACAGCGTCACCCGGCCGCGCGCGGTGTCTGTCTCCTGATTGGCTGTCAGGCGGGGTCAGGGTCGGTCACTGCGTCACCAGCGCGGCCGATGACGTCACGGCTCGCGCTGCAGCGGTTTGGGACCAACACATTGCAAAGCCTCCTGAAATTACTGTGAGTGCACACTCACTGGTGACAGCCATCCCCCACCGGTGACAGCCAGTCCCACTGGTGACAGCCAGTCCCCCTCACTGAGTGACAGCCAGTCCCCCTCACTGGTGACAGCCGTCCCCCCCTCACTGGTGACAGCCAGTCCCCTCACTGGTGACAGCCAGTCCCCCTCACTGGTGACAGCCCAGTCCCCTCACTGAGTGACAGCCAGTCCCCCTCACTGAGTGACAGCCAGTCCCCCTCACTGTGACAGCCAGTCCCCTCACTGGTGACAGCCAGCCCCCCTCACTGGTGCAGTAGCCCCACTGGTGACCCAGTCCCCCTCACTGGTGACAGCCAGCCCCCTCACTGGTGACAGCCCAGCCCAGCCACTGAGTGACCAGTCCCCCTCACTGGTACAGCCAGCCCCCTCACTGGTGACAGCCAGCCCCCTCACTGGTGACAGCCAGCCCCCCCACTGGTGACAGCCAGCCCCCCTCACTGGTGACAGCCAGCCCCACTGAGTGACAGCCAGCCCCCTCACTGAGTGACAGCCAGCCCCCTCACTGGTACAGCCAGCCCCCCCTCACTGAGTGACAGCCAGCCCCTCACTGACCCTCACTGGTGACAGCCAGCCCCCACTGAGTGACAGCCAGCCCCCCTCACTGGTGACAGCCAGCCTCCCCCTCACTGGTGACAGCCAGCCCCCCTCACTGGTGACAGCCAGTCCCCCCCTCACTGGTGACAGCCAGTCCCCCCTCACTGAGTGACAGCCAGCCCCCCTCACTGGTGACAGCCAGCCCCCCCTCACTGGTGACAGCCAGCCCCCTCACTGGTGACGTACTTTGAGTGACAGCCAGTGAGTGACAGCCAGCCCCCTCACTCAGCCAGCCCCCCCTCACTGGTGACAGCCAGTCCCCCCCTCACTGGTGACAGCCAGTCCCCCTCACTGGTGACAGCCAGGTCACTGGTGACAGCCAGCCCCCCTCCACTGGGTGACAGCCAGTCCCCCCCTCACTGGTGACAGCCAGTCCCCCCTCACTGAGTGACAGCCAGTCCCCCTCACTGGTGGACAGTCTGGTGACAGCCAGTCCCCCCTCACTGAGTGACAGCCAGTCCCCTCACTGAGTGACAGCCGTCCCCCCTCACTGGTGACAGCCAGTCCCCCCTCACTGGTGACAGCCAGTCCCCCCCTCACTGGTGACAGCCAGTCCCCCCCTCACTGGTGACAGTCCCTCACTGGTGACAGCCAGTCCCCTCACTGGTGACAGCCAGCCCCCCCTCAGTGACCCAGTCCCCCTCACTGAGTGACAGCCAGCCCCCCTCCTGGTGACAGCCAGCCCTCACTGGTGACAGCCAGTCCCCCTCACTGGTAGAGTGACAGCCAGTCCCCCCTCACTGGTGACAGCCAGCCCCCTCACTGGTGACAGCCAGTCCCCCCTCACTGGTGACAGCCAGTCCCCCTCACTGGTGACGCCAGCCCCCACTGGGTGACAGCCATCCCCTCACCCCCCTCACTGACAGCCAGTCCCCCTCACTGGTGACAGGTCCAGCCCACCCTCACTGAGTGACAGCCAGCCCACCCCCCTCACTGGTGACAGCCAGCTCCCCCTCACTGGTGACAGCCAGTCCCCCTGAGTGACACTGAGTGACAGCCAGTCCCCCCTCACTGAGTGACAGCCAGCCCCCCCCTCACTGAGTGACAGCCAGTCCCCCCCTCACTGAGTGACAGCCAGTCCTCCGCCCCTCCCCTTCACTCACTGAACAGTAGCATCCATTTCATTGTCAGTACTCCATATTAAGTACTAGTCCTCCACTCACCTACAGCTAGTGTCACAGTCTCTGATACTTGGGGCCCCTTTCACACATCTTGTTACTAAGTGTTTGTCCTCCAGTCACTGAGCCTCTCTAACATTACAGTGTGTCCATTGATTTTGTTTATAGGGAGAAATGAGTTGCACAATTGAGAAAGTCTTGGCTGATGCTAAAGCCTTGGTGGAGAGACTACGCAAACACGATGGCGAAGCTGAATCACTAATTGAACAAACTACCGTGCTGAACAAACGTGTTGAAGCAATGCAGCAGGTGTGTACTTACACAAGGGGAGCAATGCTGCTTGCACTATGGTAATCTTCCATAGAAGCTAAAGTTGGTTTGGTGACTATAGTCACCAAAAACTATAGATCTATTTTACTCCAATTTAAGATTGGCACGTTTAAAGGAAGGTGAGGCCCACTGAGAAGGTATGTACATGGAATGAAGTAAGCTGATCTGGAATCCCTAGATGTTGTCACAGCCCGGCTGCTTTTTCACCTCTGGTTTGCCGTTCAGTTCTCAGTTCACATTTGTGTGTGCGTTCCCCCTCCCTCCCCAAGCTAGGGCTTGTTTTTATAATGTTGTTTTAGGTTTTACAGTCTGGCAGAACTGACCCAGTTATTTTTATGAAGGATTCTCTAAGCCACTAAATTTACAGTTGCCAGAATGCTTTAAGTCTTGGTTTATGGCTATATTCTCAAATCAATACTATTATAAATCATTCTGTATATGCAACAGTTTAACCTCAAAGTTGGTCCCCCTGTGCCCAACACTAGTGCCCCCTCATTTCCTTCCCCTCCCCCCCAGCCGCTGCAGTGTGAGTGATTTCCAGTGATGTCACCAGCTAATGTTTCCACTCTGATTTTTATTCAGCACAATTGGGTATTTAATGAATAAACCCCAGAGAGATGCCATAATCTTCTTTGAATTAAATGTGTTTTCATGGATAAAAACAGATCCTGTCAGACATATTATGATAGAAAACATAAACAAAATGGCAGAAGTGTATAATTAATTTGGTGCTTTCTCAGCCTTTTCTCTCACGAGTCCGTGTCAGCTGCGTGCTGTGTACAGATTATAGAGTGAATGGGAGCTTGTCAGAGCCCACGTTTGGAATAATGTTTCAATTCTAATTATTTATAGTATCAAGAGGAGATTCAAGAGCTGAATGAGGTAGCCAGACACAGACCTCGGTCTACATTAGTCTTGGGGATCCAGCAAGAGAACCGGCAAATCAGAGAACTGCAACAAGAGAATAAAGGTAAATGGTCTTCCTTGGGTCACATCTGATACTGCAACAAGCAGTTGCTGTCTAGTGTTACATTAAAGATTTTTATTTATTTATAAAATATTTTACCAGGAAAGATACATTGCGATTTCTCTCATTTTCAAGTATGTCCTGGGTCTAAAACACATTGCATTGTTACAATAGGGTACAATAAAATACAAAAACATTATTAAAGGAACACTATAGGGTCAGGAACACAAACATGTATTGTCGTTCTTGTGGCGAAATTTGTCCCATAGGAATGAATGGCAAAGCTAGAGTGGGAGCTGGCAAAAGCTGAAAAATCAGGACATGATTTCTAAACTGCCACCACTCCCTTATTTTCAGGCCCACCTACACAAATCTTATATCAAAACGTTCAGCTATCCCTGCTGCCACTAAACATGTCAACGGCTAAGCCATAGTCCTGATAGTTTTCACAATATAATTATTTGTTTGCAACTAACGCCGTCCATTGACTTTCATTGAAACTTCACTCTGCAAAGCTCAAATTTGAAGTGCAATTTCTAAACTGCGACTGTGCCTTCAATTTTAATACTTCAGAGACATACTATGCATCAAAATGTAGGTCTGGGTCTTGTGATTCTCACAATATAAAGCTCTTCACTGTAGGAGTTATAGTTTTTAAAATACGACCGTTTGAAGATGGCAACCGCCAAAATACTCTGACCTGTGTCAAGCTGCAGCAGCAAGTGATGTCATAGTCAGGGCCTTTTGAACACCTGCTAATGTTTTTATAAATGTATGGTTTAATGTAACTGTGCAACAACGTTGCAATTAAATGTGCTATATAAATGATAACAGTTACTCCGCCCACTCCAGTTGTAGACTACTGGTGGAGGCAAGAACACTTCACACAATTTCCCCAGAAATTGTAGCTTTTCTAGTTATTATTATTATTATTATAGCAAAATTTGCCACCCTAACTCCTCCCACAGTTTTTACACTACATAGACAAAAATTTACCAAAACGTGCAGATTGTTCCCGATCGGATTGCTATTACTTTGTGGAACGTTTCGCCGAATGGTTCACGGAATATCGTCGTTCTTGTGGCGCAATTTGTCCCATAGGAATGAATGGCAAAGCTAGAGTGGGAGCTGGCAAAAGCTGAAAAATCAGGACATGATTTCTAAACTGCCACCACTCCCTTATTTTCAGGCCCACCTACACAAATCTTATATCAAAACGTTCAGCTATCCCTGCTGCCACTAAACATGTCAACGGCTAAGCCGTAGTCCTGATAGTTTTCACAATATGACCATTTGTTTGCAACCAACGCCGTCCATTGACATTCATTGAAACTTCACTCTGCAAAGCTCAAATTTGAAGTGCAATTTCTAAACTGCGACTGTGCCTTCATTTTTAATACTTCATAGACATACTATGCATCAAATGTAGGTCTGGGTCTTGTGATTCTCACAATATAAAGCTCTTAGCTGTAGGATTATAGTTTTTAAAATACGACCGTTTGAAGATGGCAACCGCCAAAATACTCTGACCTGTGTCAGGCTGCAGCAGCAAGTGATGTCATAGACAGGGCCTTTTGAACACCTGCTAATGTTTTTATAAATGTATGGTTTAATGTAACTGTGCAACAACGTTGCAATTAAATGTGCTATATAAATGATAAGTTACTCCGCCCACTCCAGTTGTAGACTACTGGTGGAGGCAGAACACTTCACACAATTTCCCCAGAAATTGTAGCTTTTCTAGTTATAAATAAAGTGACAAGGGAGAGAGTGTAATCATTATAAATAAAGTGACAAGGGAGAGAGTGTAATCATTATAAATAAAGTGACAAGGGAGAGAGTGTAATCATTATAAATAAAGTGACAAGGGAGGGAGTGTAATCATTATAAATAAAGTGACATGGGAGGGAGTGCCATTTCCTAATGTTTTCCAGAGTTGCGTACGTCTCTTGAAGAACACCAGTCTGCTCTGGAACTCATCATGAGCAAGTACCGGGAGCAGATGTTTTGCCTGTTGATGGCCAGCAAAAAGGACGATCCCGGCATTGTTATGAAGCTGAAAGAGCAGCATTCGAAGGTGAATGGACTGTTTGTTTGACGTGAACAAGGCTTGGCCTAGTAATTTGTCTCGTACTGAATTTTGTTGATTAGAACTTCCAAAGAGAATACATCTCCCCATTCCAGAAATTGCAGAGATGTATGTGCATTGCTGGGATTGAAAGAAAGAGTGGAGCAGTCACCATGGTAACAAGTGCAATGTTCCTGCTGATTTGTCCATTTAGCTTTTCATTCCCACCAATCAGAAGAAAAAAAAATCCGATTAAAAAAGGAACATGCAGTTCAGATATAGTGGGGGGTGTTAAGGGCAGGGTTCAAAAACCTGTTTCAATTTAATAAAGTGTGAATATTCTGCCTGGGCTTATAACGCAAAATAAAAGTGGTGTGAGACAATGGCAGAAAGTAGAATGCGTTTCTAGCGCAAAAAGACAGTTGAATTAATCATGCCAGGAAAAAGAAAATGATTGAACAACTTTTTGATAAATGTCTTCATGGTTTTATTTTTCCGTGTATCTGTATGCTCTTGGTCTATTCTG
Organism: Pelobates cultripes; assembly: GCA_933207985.1. Lineage (NCBI taxonomy): Eukaryota > Metazoa > Chordata > Amphibia > Anura > Pelobatidae > Pelobates > Pelobates cultripes. Next base: position 354,080,729 of record OW240914.1, on the reverse strand, counting down.
CCTGCCAGACGCAGTGGGCGGAGATTATAACAATTGACAGGGAGCTATTATGGAGGCGCACGCTTTCAGCATTAATGTGTGAATTTTATATAAATATAATTTTATATTTTACACCTTATAAATATTAATTACAGGGATAAGTAAACATTTAAAACTCTATTAAAGATTACATTTACATTATTGATCTACTTTAACCTTGTTTTTCACTGAATTTAATCCTGCAGGCAGTAAACATATTTGGGTAATATAAAGCTTTTCATGAGTTTTGCAATCAGTGTTTATTCCACAATCTGTTTCACGATTTCCATCAGGATTTACAGACCCATGTGGAGAAAATCCATGAGATGACGGCAGTTATTAAGTGCGCCATAGAAATTGATAATCAGGAAGGGAACATGGAATATGATCGAATTCTAAAACTGGAGGTGAGGAAGCACACAGTTTGCTGCCGAAAACACAAACACACTGCGTCGGGGAAAGAAAAACTGAAATGTTTGTTTCTCCTCCTTTTTTAAGCTGAGTGACAGGTGTAAAGGACTGAACTTATAATAATGATTGTCATGGTGGTGATCTCTGCATTCTAGCATCCTTATCCTGGTATATTGTGAATACATTTGGTAATTTCTCCCCCCATCATTGTTGTATATCTCAAGGCTGAGAATTCCTGTGTTGGTTTACCAGAGGCCTTCCCCCAGCATCAGACCACCATTATTGGCTGTCTGGACAATATTCAGAGCTGCAGACGGCCTCTTACTTAGGATTGTGGTTCCCTGACACGAGTCAGTCCAACAACAGTTACTGATTGGCCCCTGTGTGGTCTGATCACGTTGGGAGCTGTCAATCACATGGTAAATGACAAATGTGTAAAAATCTGAGAAAGGCCCACGTGGGGGTATTGCTGTAGTCAGCGGCAGCTTCAGAAATTAAAGCTGGGGTCTGCAAAGTATATGGACACACTCAAGCTATGAAATTATATGTCGAAAAGAAAAAACTATGAATGAGAAACACAAATCGTGAGGTTTTGTGACAAAAATTTTTTAAATGAAACCGTCACTGATCGGGCTAAATACTCAGGATAATCTGCTTTATTCATAGATATATCATTGTGTAGTGGTTTGGGATCTTGTGACTGTTATTGCCTAAATAAACTACATTTAGCAACCGTTTTGTTTTTAAATAACAATATTCACCCTTTGCAACGTTTGTCTTTTAATGGATGAACAATAATGAAGTATTGGAAGTAGAAGTAATGTTTTTTACCATTTACTATTTGAATCATACTTATTGGGTATTATAAGAACACAGTTCTGCTCCTTAAAATATGATCTGTGGTAGGTGTGGGTACTTTGGAAGAGAGTGCATTTCAATTACAGTGGAACAAAGACTTAGAGGTGCCAGAAGACTTTTACAAAAGGGTTAGTTTTATTTTTCTTACCTCACAAACACACACATTTGTTAAATATAGGGGGATAAGTAAACAAAACAAATCCAGGGAAGTAATGGTTGCCTTTTTACGGTGTCAGTACTGGGGCACTGATGTGATAGTTTAGTGCATTTTAGAGGGGAGGCTGCATGTAAAAACTGCTGAGAGCTATCACAGGAGGCATTCCCCAAACTGCAGTATCCATTTCTACCACTAGATGGCAAGAACTGACATTAGCAGTATGTATCCTTTGACCAGGGGTGCCCGAAATGTAGATACCTAGAAGTTGTAGAACTACAGCTTCCATGATGCTTTGTCATTCTAAAGCCCTGCAAAGCATTGTGGGAGCTGTAGTTCTACAACATCGGGGAAGCTACCTTTTGGGCACCTCTGCCTTAAACAAACTCACATTACTGTAAAGGTTGTGATTTCACTTGTCCGAGATCTGAGGATTGTCTTTTTCATTACAGCAAGAAAATAAGGGATTACGGGAAATCCTTCAGATAACTCGAGAATCCTTTCTAAATCTACGAAAAGACAACCCGGAAACCACATCAGTGGCTGTTGTAATCCCAGGGACTGACCTGAGTTTACGGAAAAGCTGAAGCTGTTTTGTGCACTCTGGGCCTCAGACTGTGTGGAAACTGTTATGATGGGCATCAGCAAATCAATGTGACTGCACCCCTTTATTTAAACAGGATACGGTACATGGACTTACATCCCCAGTTTAAGAAGGTGCATTATATCTGCCAATCATTGCATAGATAACTGAATATTTTATTCCCCACAAAGCGTGAATTCTAAAAGTACTATTTTTTTAAGAAATATCTGAATATTTTATAAAACATGCAAAGGACTGTCAGATTCTATTCAGGCTGTTAATTCATTACATTCCTTTAAGTATTTCTGCAGGTGTAATCTGTTCTTTTTGGTGTGATTGTGATCAGTCCGTGCTGGTATAAAGCGAGCTTACACTGGCCAGTGACATCCTTTGATCGTTACCTCAATAAAATTGATGGCGTTTGTGAATACATACTAACCAAGTGATGTCTCAAATTTTTTTGTGAAGAATTGCATTACATCAATGCTTTTACTTCTGTAGCATCACATAGGTCTCAGCTTCATCCTGTGGTAGGAGGCTACATTCCCCGCAACCTCCTACCCTCCTGTGCTCGGGGATCAAAGAGGTTTTCTTACACTAGGTAAAGAAAAGGTCATTCCTCCCTACTGTGCTAGATGCTATAAAGTCTTAGGGCCCTAATAGAGTATGTTAATGTAAGGTGACACTAGTCTATGCCAGGAAACAGTATGTGGTTTTGTAGCATTAATAAGAATGAGTCAATCAGCAGACATTGCTTTATGAACCGTTTAACCACACTGAAAGGCGTTTTAATAATAAGTGAGTTTAAACAATGTTTTTAGGTCACATAGTGGAGTGAATATGTTGCACATGTGACAAGCAGTGTTTCACTTTCCACCTTGTGTTTGTGGTTAGGCCTCTAAAGAAAGGTGTGAAATGTACTCGGTTTACAGATACTGAAATCACAATCCTAACTAAGCAGAACTCTGTTACTGCCTCTCTAAACCCTGAGAACCCGTCTGTCCATCACGGTAATCTACTGACAATATTACGGTGGCCATACAACATTTCTGCAATTTTTTATTCAATCTCTTACACGCTGCCATTGCTTTGTTAATTCACAGTGGTTTTTCTGAAGAAAACAAAAAAAAAAAATTCGAACAGGGACCAATGCACAGAATTGCTCACTAGACAGTTTTCTTTTTTACAAAGGTTAGAATAGAACAATTTCCTCCCAGTGCATGTTTCTGCTTTTTCATGTTACATTTTATACAAAGCATGTTTGTTGTGTGATACAGAGACTTATAAACACTGTACAATTATTACATGTTACTCATAACAGGTCTCTTCTCAATGACTGGAGCCCTGAGAGAAAGTGGACATTCGCTGCCAATTAGGGAAACTAACAGAAATTTGACAGTAGTGTCATTAATGCAGCTTTTATCTTATCATGAGGCCTAGACTGTAGCTTCATGTTTTGGAATGTGATTTATTTTATTTTTTTGTTGTAAACAGGGAAGTCCAACCTTGGTTCTCCTCTTGTTAACAGGATAAAGTGTCTCGTCGGCTTATAAAGAATTCTGGGATAATGTAGTTGGGGGGGGGAGGTTGAACAGGCCTGATGCTTTACCCATGGCATAGTTAGTACAGGACCCATTACGAAGATAATACTGACACATTGTACAGATTAGAAAGTAGTCTGTAAATATCCTGAGAATTATTTTTAAAGAATATCTGAAATAAAATATTAACTCTGAGCACCAGGGTGCAAACTAGCTAACAGCCGGAGCCATTAGTCCTCACAACAATTCATGCTGCCCATATAGCTCACAACAAGGTATAAAGAAAGGAAACGCAGTGTAGGACTAGTAGTAAGCAACAAATACAACAATTCTGTGGGACAAATCATTCAAAAGAAGCCATTCATAGCCTTGTACACAGGGACAATTCAATGTGTTCACCACGCCCACTTTATGACCGGATCTCTTGTGCCGGTAATCTGCATTTCGTGTCTTGTCAGGGGAGGCAGATAATGTCCACATCATATCTGGGAAGAATCAACACATTTATATCACTGGTAGGGGATAGAGACTTTTTGGCAAGTTTACTGAATGGCTGGTTATTTTACTATCTTACAGTTTTTATTACACAGTAAGTGGGGAGTTCTGAATTCCACGTGTGCGCCCTACTCCGCTGGGAAGTAACTCCAGGTAAAGACTGTAATACTGACTGTGGTTACATCATTCTGTACACCTTGCAGGCGAGAGCTTAGGTTTCTTTATATCTGCGTCACAGTACAGGCTGATCTACAGGATAACTCACCCGCCATCACAAGACCAAAACCTTTTCCAAGTGTGCCCCACTGCTGCCCTCAAAGCTCCCTGCCCTCTTTCTGTTAGATACAATGGACTCCAATGGCACCACACTTGGTTAGAGAAGTAATGGAGTTATCTCTCCGATAGGTTGCGGCCGGCGGAACATGTCCCTAAACTTAGCCAGTCTGAGCAGCATCCGTTCTTTGAGGGGTGGCATATGGTGACTTGGGTCCAAAACATTGGTTTTCCGTCTCTCTCTGTCTCGTTTCCATATTAGATATGGGGATGGTGGGAACGAGGGACGCCCTCTCTCTCTGAGAACCTGGGTGGTAATGGCAGCCATAATCAGCACAACCCATAATGCGATAATGATGAAATCTGCAAGTAAATTTAAACAGTCAATATTTTTTTGTGCAAATCAATGGCAAGTCCTTTTTGGACTCCATTCTACATATAAATCCTCCAAATTCCATAGAGATCTCTGCACCGAGCATTTTCAGATCATTAAGTGTAATTTGGAATTACTCCACCCATCTGCGTACAGAACTCTCCAAACTGAAACCTCTCAGAAAAGCTAAAAAAACGTACTGTGGATCGTTACAAAAAACATGTGGCTGTGTGACTAAGATATATATGCAGTTCAGAAACTCATATATAACAAGTATAAAATAAAAATAAAAAAGTACAACTACAGTTTTACACATTGTGAGTTTTAGCACTACAGAGCTCTGTGAGTCACAGTAACATGTGCAGTATGTATAAATCACAGAGCTCCAAAGCAATAAAACTCTTAGGAATGTGAAGTGTGTATGAGGTTCATTACTGTGGAGCTCTGTGATGCATTAACACACATTAAGCTGGTATAACCTTTAACATAGCCTACCAGTATAAGGAGTCTAATGAAATGTTAGTTGACTGGTCAACCGCCAGTCATCGCCCCATTCACACTGCATGACTCCGATCTCTCATCCAATCACATACCGTTTCTTTGGAAGGGAACGCTGGTGTATGCTGTATTGAATTCATTGTTTAACGCTCTCTTGAGAATGTTTAATGTGATGTAGGACAAACTCGTGTACAAATAGCTATCAATCGCCAGAACCACGCTGTACGATCCAACCATGGCACAGCTCAATATATTCAGCTAGGAGAGAGGGAGAGACAGTTATATTCAGTAAAACACGGATTAAAAGACAGACATTTATATTGCAAATTGCATAAAAACAACCCGTCTGACTGCTATCCACCTAAAATAACCAGTTTGGGGAAGACTCTCCTAAAAGTACAAGCTCTTCATTTTGGACCAAATGTTGCACATTCAGGATTTAAGTAGCCTCAAATCACTACTCACAGCCCCACTCATTTATAAATCATCATCACACACCGTACAGCTGTAGAAAGCAAAGGAAGAGCGTGAGGAATAACTGAAAATGACCCAGAAAGTTACCGCCACAACCATCTGCTAGTGTTAGAAACATGTAGAATGGTCTTTAACTCAGGGCTAGTGTTAATATCCCTCCTCCCACTCCCAAATGGATAAAAAAAAAAAAATACAAATTGTATCGCAAATCACTTTACACAAACACCTTACATGTTTTGGAATAATGAGCAATACACTAGACACCATCATGAAACAGCAGAAGGTCAGCCAAAACACCAGGTTGTTCCGAAAAACTCCGTACTCTCCTGCAGGAAGACAGATGGAGATCAGCTATAACATAAACAATGTATAACCAGGGGAGGGGGGAATATACAACAGGGAGCTGCTTCTTTGTAATTGGGAACTCCCCGAACCTCATTAATAGAGTCAATCCATCTCTATATCACAAAAATATAGAAAGCTTTAATACAATATATAGAAGGGAAATGTAAAGTGTATAATCAGGGGTTTGAAGACTTTCCAGAGCGTACGGGACAGATCGCTCTAAGCAAACTACTAGCAGATACATAGATTGCAATATTTCTCTTTTACACTAACATATTATTTTACTTAAAGGGACACTTCACTGTCCTAACAAAACACATATTTAGTAGATATAGCCCCATTTAATTATACTTATTTTCAAGGCGGTACATCTAAACAGCTAGAACAGCTGCAGATCAATGAGATAACACAAAGCTATCCAGCAAGATAAAGTGTTTTAGTGGCTGGAGTGTCCCTTTAACAGATGTGTAGAATATAAAAACTAGTCTTGGACATAATTTGGTGAGACAGGATTTAAATCTTCTAAACAATACTCAACGCCAGCTTTTATTAAAAATAAATTGAATTGTACTTAATCCATTTTAAGATTTTAGTGAATATGTTCCAGGTTTAGACATAGAAATAGCGTATGTTGGTTTGTAAGTGTTCTGCCGAATGCTTGGTATTTGTGGAATGTAGAGACCAAGAACACCGATCTTTGAATTCAATGACGATTTCTACTGCAAAATTCACAGATTATCGAATACGTTCCTGAAGCTCAAATCCACACATTTACAGCAGAAATGTCCAGTTTAAATCTAGCAGTACTGGCCCTGTTTGATCACATATCTCACTTAGACAAGATATTTGCTAACCTGATCATATCTAATGAACACAGGACACGCGTATCCTTGTCTGATTAGCAGGTACCACGTAAGCCATTCATTTACCAGGTTTGTTAAATTTACCCTTGTTTCTCATTTTTTCATTTTATTTTATTGGGAGAGGCCACATTTTAGTACGATTATTTTCTCACTCGGCCCAAAGTTCTGCATCGCATCTACAATGCATTTTGTCCTACTCACATCACTCAATTGCCTCTAATAAAAAGAGGCATGGCTTATAAGGACGCAAACCTGTTATATACTATTGTATTATGTCAATTCATATACCGTTTCATCTTCCGATCATGCTTATACCTCGTTAAAAAAATAAATAAAGTTTTTACCATACAAGAGGCAGAGTTTTAAAGAATATATTATTTATATGATAGAGACAGCCATGAAATCTACCCTTGCCACCTATTTTTTTTGCACACCTACCAGCACCCCTTGTTCAACGTGATTACATTTGGTCACCAAAATATTCTCTCACCTATTGGAGTAAAGAAAATGATGGACGCCACAAGGAACCCGAACACCAGCCCCACAAACAGGATACAGACACGGACACAACCACAGCGCCACCAGAACGCCACTAGCAGTAGCCCCCCAAAAACGCCAGTCACTGCTGTCAAGTACAAGCGGGCTGTGGGTAGAAGGGAGGGAAAATGATGTTTATCTCAGCACTGCATCAATCATAATATGTTCATTTACCATTAAAGGCTGGTTTATGAATTAAATTAGTGCGAAATTACATTTTACTCACATTGCATGAGCTGCAGTTATACTGCTTGGAGGGCTAAGCTTGAACTATAAGGATACATTATATATCAATGCCAGGGAGGGTTCACACATTCTATTTTACAGCTCAGCTCACAGAATTAATCAGAGAATAAACAAATTTGTGTCTTGTAACAGTTTATTCTAAAGATTCTACAATACCCAAATAAAACACCTCTGGTACTGGACGGATTTATTATTTCTTTCCTACCCGGGGGCTTTGGCAAGGTTAATCAGAAAGAGTTTAGGAGACCTGCACCGTTTGCAAGTCTCAGTCAGGGGATGCGCCAGTACTTACTGTCGTACTCCAGCAGAGTCACTCGACTGAGGAGAATAAACATCAGGAATCCGGTGATCGTGAACCCCATAAAGAAGAGCTCTACAACACGACAGAGAATCAGAGTTGAAATAAACGCAATAACCGACTGCACTTAAAGCATGTGATTTCCAAAATAAAACAAAATTCTAAAATGTGAAAAAACAAACCCACATTCCCCAATGACAGGTAATGGCTAACCTGGCACTCACGCTGTGGCTGAGCTGGATGGGGATTGTAGTCTGCAGCAGCTGGAGTGCCAGAGGTTAATAATCACTTTTACACGTTTGTGTGCGGAAGGCGATACGACCCATGGTACCTTCAGATCTACAAACACCCCACTTATTCCTTTTTTAAGCATCACCATTGGAAACGTACCTGTTTTTAGATATCTGTGTCCGAAGAAGCAAATAAAGAGTCCAATCACTGCACAAAACGTAAAAAATACTTTGGTAGAACTTTTCCCTGAGAAAAAAATAAAAACCAGCCATCAGATCACAGAGTGCATTTACAGATATTTAATATATCAATTACAATTATTTATTATTCCTCATTCCCCATCCTCAACGGGCACAAACCTTGCAGATTTAAGATGAAGCAGAGTTAGTCAAGGTTCACGTGGAGCAATAAATTGCGGTGTTTGATGCGAGGACACAATAAAACCAATGATTTTGGTTTTATTTTGAACAGAGAAATGTTAATGCTATCTTAAGAAAAAAAAAAAAAAACACAACACCGTTTTTTACCATCATCCCATCAAACACACACATGGGGCGACAGACATATTCTGAGCAAAATGTTTCTTCTCTCACATGGCAATTGATGGTTTAACGCAAATCCCTGACTACTCGGAAGACCCATGTACAGATGACGGGAATTATACGTATTATACGCTGATAGACAAATAAAAAACCCAGACATGGCTCCATACCCAGTGTGTAGCAGTTATCCATTTTTGCTGTGAAGTTACAGGCGTACGTGTGAGCGGGAACATACGCTGCTGAGGTATTAAGTAGGGGATCGCGCACGATGACTGTATAAATCACGCCTTGCCCAGGGATGGAGGAGAAGGATGCCAACGGCGGGTCACTGGATTCCAGGGTAGCCAGCTGTGGGACAGATTCATGTTATAGAGCAATGATATTTTCAAAGAATGGAAACACAAAGATCAGAGTTAGAACAGTGACTGCCGCCTGTTACACGACACAGGTTTTGTAACTATATTTCCCATAATGCTTTATTATGTAGTATCTGAGGTGCAAAGGTCAGCTATTTTAAGGGTCGATTACAAGGTTGTCCTCTCTCATACATCAGCTTGTCTATGTCAGTTTGGAAACCCCCAACGTATGCAATATGGTCACAAAAATCCGCTTTCCATAGATTAGTTCATGCAGAGACAGCAACAGTAATCATTCTCACCTTAAATCCATTGGCAATAACTTGTTCCACCATATACATCTTCTGCAGGTGTGCCAGGAGAGTGGAGCTATTCAGATTATTCTCTGGCAGGAAATATTGGTAAATATCATACTGCAGCCGCCATCGGGAGGTCTGGCCTGTCGTCACATCACAAGCAGGGGGACTGGCATCCCTGTATTAAAGATAAAGCACTTGTATAACATCTTCTGACACAGTCGATGTCTGCAACAATGGAACAAAATTTGCAGCACTGTGTCAGCCCCCTCCCCAATATTGTCCCCACGTTTGGGGCAATATATTATTCATTGTTAGTGAAGCCATCTCTCAGTATGAATTCAATGGTTTCCAGATTTAAGAGGTCCCAAGGTTCTGCTTACCTGGCATAGCCCAGATTTGCAGGAGCAAATGTAATCGTTGTTTCATACAAATTATATTCTAGATGTAAATTTGGATAAATGTCCAAGTCAAACTCCAAGTTGCACGCTCCTGGGACAGGATCTGGAAGAAAAACAAAACACTAATTTATACCCATGATGTGCCATTTTTCCTACGTGAAAGGATTTGTGGTCTAAACAGCTGAGACCCCTCTTACCAAACATTCACAATGACGAACACTTACCTCTCTCAGTGTACGGAATGTTAACAACTGAAGCCAGGATTTCGTCAGGATAACTGGACTCCAAGTACCAGGTGCACAAAGTCTGCTCGGAGTGGAGGACCGTCAGTAATCCGGTGTCACTGCCAGTATCCGAATTGTTTCGGTTAGGGATCTGAAAGGACGGACACTAAATTAAAGAACGCAATAAACAGTTATCAGTATTGGGCGGCCATTCCATTATCCCAAACTCCGAGGTTCATAGATTGATACAGAAAAGAGAGTTTTGTGAGATCAATGAATATCCCTATTCTTTCAAGAAAAGTACAAAATCAGTCCATTGTACTGCCATAAAACTCCCACAATATTCTCCCAGCCCTGGGGCGTTATCATGTCTGGCAATTTAGACACAAAGAAAGTTCACACCAGTTAGATTATAGAGAAAACCTCAAAAACAAACAAACAAAAAAAACAGTAAAAGGAATGGAATGCATTCAAAAAGTGTGAGTAGTATGCAGGTACTCCTTATCAAATGATGGATAAAACAAGAAACAGAAAGAAAGGCCCACGGTTTCATTATCTTGAGGTTCAGGAAGAGCTTGGCTTGTATTTGTCGTGTGTTAGAATTTGCTGCTTATTAATGTGGTCAGCCCAGCTGCAGAGAGGAATATCTTTATATACTAAAACTAGCCCAAATATTACAAAATATGGGCCTTTTGTGCACAGAACAGCTCTATTGTTACAAAGCAGAGGGAACTTCCTGAAATAATGGGGCTTTCAAAATAATTTCAAGGGGAAGTAAAATATACAGAGCCTATTTTTATTAAACATATTCCTATTTAACCAACGGTACGTGAAGGTCTGTAGGGTGGTGAGAGTACAAAATAAACTCCACAGTAAAATAGGGAGGACAGAGCGAACTGCCGATGAGGCTAGACGCACCCTCTGCAAGCCCGGTGGCTACTCCCAGATATCTTCTCTATGTTGCAGATTTCGCCACCAGCTTCCCAAACAGCATGAATAGGAAGAGCAAGACGCAGAATGCAGACAGACGTCTGGAAATATGAATCTCGACAAAACGTTTGCAAGGCCACGCTGAGTACATCAAAACGGCAGCCGAGGATAGGATATGTCACTTCCCCAGGAGAACAGCTCCTTCACAGCCTAGATCTGGCACTTACTTACATGGCCTTTTCACTCTCCCTCTCAACAACCTCGTTACCAACTATCAGAGAGACTTACAAGCAATCAGTAACTGTGCTGTGAAATGAACACTCCACTGCCCAAATAAAATGAGAAAATAATCATTATTCAGTAGATATCTAATTATGCATTTTTGATTGTGGGTGTATATATATATATATATATATATATATATATATATATATATATATATAACACAGCTTGCAATTGATGCAGATATCTTGTCTGCAGCTTTCTGAGAATATCTTAAATCAGATCTAGTGATCCCCCGAGGCAAGTTTAACGATTTCTTCCTATGGTTAATAAAGATATTTTATATACACAAAATCCACGCTGTGTTTAAAAACGTATTTGGGTTTACTATTTGATAATGCTTGCTGCGTCAGATTGAATTTCTTGGCTTAGTATCAGTTAATTACGTGATCTGCATAAAATGTGAAAATAAATACAATAAATACAGAGTAAACTGTAAATAATTATTCGGCTGTGTTTTGAGAATATGAGGAAATCAGCAAAATGTCAACTTTAAGACAAACTTAACCAAGTTGAAAAATGAATAATATGAGCACAAGAAGAAACTAAATTAAATGGTTTCTACCCAGAGGACAACTGGTTGAAGGGCTTAAAGAACTTGTTCTGTACGTTACCCACAAGGGGGGTGGTGAATGTTAAAAACAAATATGTGCCAATCAAGTATCAGATGTAATACCAGCTAAGGAGCCATAACCCAGAGGGTCAGAGATGCCTTCATTTTGCTCCAGCAGTTGCACACCAGGCATAGTGCGTACATTAAATATTGCTGCTTCTACATGTGTCACTGCGAGAATAAAACACCGAAGCCAGGGAGCATTTGAGTGGTTCACTTACAGATAAACCTAGGGCCGGTCCGTCCTGTGGACACGAGACTTGGCATGGGATAAGCATTATGCTTGGCATTTACTGTTATATCTGCACGGAGCAGGACGCTGTGGTAAAAACCACAGGAAGTAAAGATGCAACCGATATAATTAAAAACAACAAGTTTAAAAAAACAGTTTGGAGCAAGGAAAGTTCAATTTCCTCTGCAAATGGCCCTGAAACCTCCTGATCTGACTTTATAAAGTCTCTCTATTTATAAATAAATCAAGTTACTGTCAGGAGTCTGCAGCCGCTGCCAAACTGCATGAAGGCAACAGCAGGAGACTGCGCCGGACTGGAACCGCATGTAAAAATAAAACGCAGGGACAGAGGAGATCAGATAAAGAGAGGAAAATACAGAATTCACATCATGCGGGCTGGTGGCAGGAAATGGATTAGAGTACCAAGGCCCGGACATTGTTACTAATGAAGATGAGAAGGTTTTATAAAATAAGCCGTTTTATGCTTCACTCCACGCTTCATCAACAGCTGTCAATCCACAGAATCTTACAAAACAGATACAAATACGTTGTGTGAACCAAATTAAGAAATACATCCCCCATAAAACGCTCATACTAATTTGGGAGGGAAAGGACAAAAAGAAAGGGAAGGCAATGACAGCAGGTAGAGCAGGGTACAGAGTCAGATACACACACCGACAGCATGTACAGCAGGGTACTGAGTCAGATACACACACCGACAGCATGTACAGCAGGGTACAGAGTCAGATACACACACTGACAGCATGTACAGCAGGGTACAGAGTCAGATACACACACACTGACAGCATGTACAGCAGGGTACAGAGTCAGATACACACACTGACAGCATGTACAGCAGGGTACAGAGTCAGATACACACACTGACAGCATGTACAGCAGGGTACAGAGTCAGATACACACACTGACAGCATGTACAGCAGGGTACAGAGTCAGATACACACACTGACAGCATGTACAGCAGGGTACAGAGTCAGATACACACACACTGACAGCATGTACAGCAGGGTACAGAGTCAGATACACACACAGAATGATAGCGGGTACAGCAGGGTACAGAGTCAGATACACACACAGAATGATAGCAGGTACAGCAGGGTACAGAGTCAGATACACACACACACACACACACACACTGACAATATGTCCAGCAGGGTACAGAGTCAGATACACACACACGTACGGCATGTACTGCACTGTACAGAGTCACACACAGCATGTACAGCAGGGTACAGAGTCAGATACATACACACACACTGACGGCATCTACCACAGTGTACAGAGTCATACACACAGCATGTACCGCACTGTACAGAGTCATACACACAGCATGTACCGCACTGTACAGAGTCATACACACAGCATGTACCGCACTGTACAGAGTCATACACAGGATGTACTGCACTGTACAGAGTCATACACAGCATGTACTGCACTGTACAGAGTCATATATACAAACACACACAGACCGCATGTATTTTTGACACTGTTGCACATAGAAGGATTATCAATAAACTGCAATCTTTAAGTTTGGATTCCAATATTGTTGAATGGGTAAGGCAGTGGCTGAGTGACAGGCAACAGAGGGTTGTAGTTAATGGAATATATTTGAAGCTTGGACTTGTCACCAGTGGGGTACCTCAGGGATCTGTACTTGGACCCATTCTCTTTAATATTTTATTAGTGATATTGCAGAAGGTCTTGATGGTAAGGTATGTCTTTTTGCTGATGATACTAAGATATGTAACAGGGTTGATGTTCCAGGAGGAATAAGCCAAATGACAAATGATTTAGGTAAACTAGAAAAATGGTCAGAATTGTGGCAACCTAACCTCAACATTTTAGGAAAGGGATTTAGGGGTGATTATTTCTGATGACTTAAAGGTAGGCAGACAATGTAATAGAGTAGCAGGAAATGCTAGCAGAATGCTTGGTTGTATAGGGAGAGGTATTAGCAATAGAAAGAGGGAAGTGCTCATGCCATTGTACAGAACACTGGTGAGACCTCACTTGGAGTATTGTGCACAGTACTGGAGACCGTATCTTCAGAAGGATATTGATACCTTAGAGAGTTTCAGAGAAGGGCTACTAAACTGGTTCATGGATTGCGGGATAAAACTTACCAGGAAGGTTAAAGGATCTTAACATGTATAGCTTGGAGGAAAGACGAGACAGGGGGGATATGATAGAAACATTTAAATACATAAAGGGAATCAACACAGTAAAGGAGGAGACTATATTTTAAAAGAAGAAAAACTACCACAACAAAAGGACATAGTCTTAAATAGAGGGACAAAGGTTTAAAAATAATATCAGGAAGTATTACTTTACTGAGAGGGTAGTGGATGCATGGAATAGCCTTCCAGCTGAAGTGGTAGAGGTTAACACAGTAAGGAGTTTAAGCATGCGTGGGATAGGCATAAGGCTATCCTAACTATAAGATAAGACTAGGGACTAATGAAAGTATTTAGAAAATTGGGCAGACTAGATGGGCCAATTGGTTCTTATCTGCCGTCACATTCTATGTTTCTATGTACCGCACTCTACAGAGTCACACACACAGACGGCATATACAGCAGGGTACAGTCAGACATACACACAGATGGTCAGTACAGCAGGGTACAGAGTCAGACACACACACGGATGGCATGTAGATTATTATTATTATGTTATTTATATAGCGCCAACAAATTCTGCAGCGCTTTACAGTGGGTGGACGAACAGACATGTAGTTGTAACCAGACAGGTTGGACACACAGGAACAGAGGGATTGAGGGCCCTGCTCAATGAGACATACTGACACATACACACACACACAGACAGACTGACACACAGATACATGGACAGAAACTGACATACACGCAAAATTTACATTTTAAGCCCACCTTAATTTCCTACCTTTTGCTGGAGGGTGGCATCCCTGGGATCCAGTGTGCTGCATGAGGATGATGTGAGTGAGGAGCCCCCATCCTCACTGCCTCCTCCTCCTCCCTCCTGTGCAGGTTTTTCTTCTCCCGCGCAGCAGCTTTTTATGGGAGGAAGTGACGTTCAGCACTCACTTCCTCCCAGCGCTGCCGAAAAGCAAGAGGCCCGGTCGCGCTGTTAAAGGGCCACAGCGCCCAACTGGGCCCCTGCTGGTACAAGCCCACTGGGTGGCCCTAAGTGCATGGGCCACCCAGTGGGACTCCTTACAGTGCGGGACCCGCCTAAAGCAGCCGGGAAATATTTTTGTTTTTTGTAGGGCAGCGGGGCCCACGGGACAGCTGCTTTGGGCCCCCAGGAGTAATTGGGCCCGGGGCAGCTGCCCCGTTTTCCCCGCATTAAAGACGACACACACACATACATACATACAGACACAGACGGCATGTACAGCAGAGTACAGAGGAAGACACAGACAGAAGGCATGTACACATTTCTGATGCATATCGTGAAGACATACCTTGCTGAGAGAGAGTGTGACGTTCTGGAACTGAGTGTGCACTTGGAACAAGATGAAGGATACATTACTTGGAATGTTCTGTAGAAGGATTTCGGTGGGAGATGTTGGATCCAGTGTCAGTTCTGTAAATGTTCCGATAGAAACTTCATGGAGACCTGTAATATGCCCCAAAAACACAGATTCCATTACTTCCTCCGTCAGAACCCAGAAAGTCAATATTAAACACTATTCGCGGTGTAGCTCTATCTACCACAGTTTATACTGGCACATACATTACTTGGCAACCTCCATGTCTGTACTCATAAATTTTATTTAATGGGATACTATAGTGACAGAAAATACAAAACTGTATTCCTGGTACTATCGCTTCCTCTGTCTCCCTCCCCCATCGACGTGAATAAAGAGTTAAAAAACATTTATTTACTTACCTTTTCCCTGCGCCGATGTCCCTTGCGGCTCCGCCTCTTCCAACAATGCTCTCCTATGGGGAAATATCAGACACCAGAGGCCCTCATGCAGAGCATGAGAACATCCAGCATCATTTACCGGACCAAAAGTCCATTAACATCCAGGACGTATCTCTGCTGGTTGTCTGTGAGATAGTCACTG
Source organism: Pelobates cultripes (assembly GCA_933207985.1). Classification (NCBI taxonomy): domain Eukaryota; kingdom Metazoa; phylum Chordata; class Amphibia; order Anura; family Pelobatidae; genus Pelobates; species Pelobates cultripes. Next base: position 354,064,589 of record OW240914.1, on the reverse strand, counting down.
GAGGCAAACTTAGTGCAGCAATGTAAACATGGCAATATTTAACATTGTAGAACTAAGTGCAATAGAGACACTGCACCCAGACCACTTGAATGAGCTGACGTAGTCTGGATGCCTATAGAGTCCCTTTAAGAGTGGCTGAAAGGGAGGGGGTTACTTTTTAAACCTTTTTGCTTCCCCTGAAGTTACAGCACAACTATGCCCCCTGGTAGAAACTGATCTGGGCATGGTTTCAGTTTAGCAATTTACTGCAGTCAGTCTGAGCAGAAAACTCCGGCAGACCTTCTTTTAAACACACAGTCTGCGTCGGTAACATTACAGTGTCAGGATGACAGCCATAGACTTCCACTGACACGATTTATGTTTGGTGAAGGTGCTGGCGTCCAAGGTGCAATGCCAACCTGAGAAGACAGGAACTAGATACAATGTCACTGATAGAATATATCCCACGGCTGGTAGGGTCTACCTAGCCTGATTCACCAATTTGTTCTTACTGCTGAGAAAACCATAGAAATAATCTCCATCACTGATTTTCTGATTAAAGGAACACTATAGTCACCTAAATTACTTTAGCTAAATAAAGCAGTTTTAGTGTATAGATGATTCCCCTGCAATTTCACTGCTCAATTCAGTGTCATTTAGGAGTTAAATCACTTTGTTTCTGTTTATGCAGCCCTAGCCACACCTCCCCTGGCTATGATTGACAGAGCCTGCATGAAAAAAAAACTGGTTTCACTTTCAAACAGATGTAATTTACCTTAAATAATTCTATCTCAATCTCTAAATTGAACTTTAATCACATACAGGAGGCTCTTGCATGGTCTAGCAAGCTATTAACATAGCAGGGGATAAGAAAATCTTAATTAAACAGAACTTGCAATAAAGAAAGCCTAAATAGGGCTCTCTTTACAGGAAGTGTTTATGGAAGGCTGTGCAAGTCACATGCAGGGAGGTGTGACTAGGGTTCATAAACAAAGGGATTTAACTCCTAAATGGCAGATGATTGAGCAGTGAGGCTGCAGGGGCATGTTCTATACACCAAAACTGCTTCATTAAGCTAAAGTTGTTCAGGTGACTATAGTGTCCCTTTAACCTCTTTAACAGAATCACACACAATAAAATAACCAACGAGCAGGGACAGGTTTAGTGAAAGCCTGCTAGCGCTGTGAATGTAATAACAAATCAGAGATACAGAGCTTGCAATCTTTTATTACATGCGTTATAAGGCTCGCTCCACCAATACAGAGCGAGAACCTACAATATCACATAATAAAGGATAAAACCAAGTATGGGAGGGACAGCTGCCGGACCCCGATTCTCTGAAATGGATTAACAGTCTAAGTATCTGATTTAATGGTCACATTTACAGAAACCAACATTTGGCAGCAAACTAAAAACACTCATTACACTGTAAGAGAATAGACGACAAAACCTAAAGTGTGAAAAATACGAAGGAAGTTAAATTGTGTTTAAGGGAAGTTGCAGACCAGAACAGGGCATTAAGTTCCTGCATCTCAGCGGGCAGCGATTGTCCTCAAATCCAGGTCTACTTTCTAAGGAATAAATTTCGCAATAGTTCATTTTCTGAAACCAAGAAAAACTTCAGCACTTTCCCCCAAACCTTACATAACCACAGCGGCATGCTATCAAGGGCTGCCCGCTCACAAAATCCCTTTCAACACTTCAACATTCAGTTTTGCTACATTTTTATATTAAAACACACTCACAATCTGTTTAAATGATAGATTTCTCAATTCTGTAAATATTTTGAATATTTATTGTGCTTATAAAAGGTTCCTAGTTTTTAAACTTTAAAAATGACAATGCTCCTCAAAATGGTAAAAAAAAAAAAACAGCACACACTTAAGGTTCGTACAGCCTCCCCCTTTTCAATCCTGGAGTGCAGGGGTCATTCTCTGCCATTACAGTGTATACACATATTGTAACGGACCGTTTTGCACACAAGAGGTCAAAAAACGTTTAGGCGATATTCCCCTTTCAGATGCACAGGCAGCTACTGCAAGCCCCAATCTCCCGAACTGCGAACCCACGAATTCTCCAACTCCCGAACAGGAAACACACGAACACTGAAAGCAGTCGAACAGGAAAAGCATACAATCAGCTTACACTCCTGACAATCAGCATACAATCCAATTCCCCCAATAACGAGACGACACTTCGTTTGAGGGTTAAGCAGAACTGACTTACTGGGGGTACCTGCCCGGCTTTTATGCAGGTCTCCCACCTGGTGGACACTCCCCTAGGGGACCAGATGGAAGACTGGGAAACATAGGGTAAAAGGACCAATCACAGACTTACACATTTCAACAATCCCACAGTGCATCACAATCCCTCCTCTCTGTCCTGGGACAAAGGTAAAACTCCATTACACACATTTTAGTAAAAAGACATAAAACTAGAAAAGTTACAATTTCTGGGGAAATTGTGTGAAGTGTTCTTGCCTCCACCAGTAGTCTACAACTGGAGTGGGCGGAGTAACTTATCATTTATATAGCACATTTAATTGCAACATTGTTGCACAGTTACATTAAACCATACATTTATAAAAACATTAGCAGGTGTTCAAAAGGCCCTGTCTATGACATCACTTGCTGCTGCAGCCTGACACAGGTCAGAGTATTTTGGCGGTTGCCATCTTCAAACGGTCGTATCTTAAAAACTATAACTCCTACAGCGAAGAGCTTTATATTGTGAGAATCACAAGACCCAGACCTACATTTTGATGCATAGTATGTCTCTGAAGTATTAAAATTGAAGGCACAGTCGCAGTTTAGAAATTGCACTTCAAATTTGAGCTTTGCAGAGTGAAGTTTCAATGAAATTCAATGGACGGCATTAGTTGCAAACAAATGATTATATTGTGAAAACTATCAGGACTATGGCTTAGCCGTTGACATGTTTAGTGGCAGCAGGGATAGCTGAACGTTTTGATATAAGATTTGTGTAGGTGGGCCTGAAAATAAGGGAGTGGTGGCAGTTTAGAAATCATGTCCTGATTTTTCAGCTTTTGCCAGCTCCCACTCTAGCTTTGCCATTCATTCCTATGGGACAAATTGCGCAAGAACGACGATATTCCGTGAACCATTCGGCGAAACGTTCCACAAAGTAATAGCAATCCGATCGGGAACAATCTGCACGTTTTGGTAAATTTTTGTTTATGTAGTGTAAAAACTGTGGGAGGAGTTAGGGTGGCAAATTTGGCTATAATAAGAATAATAATATATATGTGAGATAACAATAAGTGGTCTTGCTATGCAGAAGACATAAAATTACACACGGTTACCTTTATCACATAAAACACACATTCTACATATCCCCAGATAGCTTAGATCTGAGCGCACATTATTACCGGCGCTCAGTTCACATACATACAGGTCAATCACCATGGAGCCAAAGTCTTTCCCTAGGTCTTTTGTTACACGAATAGGCTCCATGGCATGGCTATCTGTTCATTGGTCATTCGGTTCCGCTACCGAATGAAGAGGTAAGGATGCTGGCGGCTCAGCGGTGTTCGCGCAAATAAGTGTCCGTTTTCAGTTCCATAGTTTGGGCGCTGAACACCGCTGGCCGTTCGGGAGTTAAAATGGCCGCTGCCACGTGTTCAACAACCAAACAAAGGCCACCCAGCATTCGTCAATTAAGCTGCGGTTAACTGCAGCTTCTGGGCGGTCAATTGATGGCACACTCCAGTTCCCAGGTGGTCGATCTTTAGGTACTTTGTTCGGTAGATTGAATCTACCAAACACCCCGGCAGAAAGGCACAAATACGCCTTTCTGCAGGGAAAATAAAATGTTTTAAATGCCGGGCCATAGTCTAAGGGGAGCAGGCGAGCAACCAGGCTCCACCAGTGCAAAGTGGCGAGGTTGGTTCCACCACAACACAGGATCCAAGCAGGCAACCTGTCTTCAATGCGTTATATAGACACAGCTTGGAGCCGCGCCACTCTGCATGCGGCTTGGCTCCCTCCATGCCTTATCTTTTAGAGCTTCCCCACAGTCCCTGCTCCCCTTACAGCGACTATGCCTTTTCTGATTCCTGGCTATGAGCTTGGAGATCACGTGACGCTGCTGGCAGCGCCATCTTTGAATACCCTCTACCATATAGTTTCCTATTTGGTTTGCCCCAACTCATTGCAACCTTCATTTTTAACATTCACACACATTTTACACCTTATTAATATGCCAGTATTTTAGGCACTCTATATATTTTAATTTTGTTTTAGGTTAAGGTTCAGTCATGTGACTATGACATTACATGACCATTAATTTTAAACTTAAACTTAAATACCTATTTAAGCGGCACAGGTCCCCTTCTCTAAACACTTTTGAAAAGGCCAGTTAAGTTTAGCTTTATATTATTTTTTAAAAATCAGTTTTCTACCTTTATTTTATTGTTTTTATCGATAATGTACTTTTCGTATTGGACCTGAATACCCTGGGGATACAGACCACTTACACCTTGCCGATTGAGAAAACCATATTTTGCTTTGATTTGTTTAAGGCTCCTATTTTATGGTGTGCGCCATTGTGGGTCTTATTTCTCTTTTCTACATATATGGAGACGGCCAGCACTACCGTTAAACCCCAGAGTGGGGATCATATCACTTCACATCATATTCCAGGAGACAATATAAGAGGCTTCTTAATATGTGAGTGTACTAACTATTCTACTCCTTACTTTTAGAATTTTAAAAGGGATACAAAAGGGACACTATAGTCACCTGAACAACTACAGCTTATTGTATTTGTTCTGATGAGTATAATTATTCTATTCAGGCTTTTTGCTGTAAACACTGTATTTTAAGTGAAAATGCAGTGTTTACATTACCTCCTCTGGCCACTCCTTAGATGGCTGTTAGAGATCCTTCCTGGGTCAGTGCTGCACAGTGTGACTGACACCAGTGTCTCCATGCATGCAGACACTGAACTTTCCTCATAGAGAGATTCATTGATTCAATTCATATCTATGAGAAGATGTTGACTGGCCAGGGCTGTGTTTGAATCATGCTGGCTCTGCCCCTGATCTGCCTCTTTGTCAGTCTCAGCCAATACTACTGGGAAACACTGTGATTGGATCAGGCCAGCACTTCTGATGAGGTCAGTCTATGCTGATGTCTATGTTTCTATGTCGGCAGTCACAGGCACTTTCAGAGGCAGAGGCAGCAGCTGCAGACTTGAATACAAGTAAGATTTGACTATATTTAGAGAAGCAAGAGGGGGCTAGATGGTGGTTTTAACACAACTGAGTCAGGAATACATGTTTGTGTTCCTAAAACTATAGTGCTCCTTTAACCCCTTAAGGACCAAACTTCTGGAATAAAAGGGAATCATGACATGTCATGTGTCCTTAAAGGGACACTATAGTAACCAAAACAACTTTAGCTTAATGAAGCAGTTTTGATGTATAGGACATGCCCCTGCAGCATCACTGCTAAATTCTCTGCCATTTAGGAGATAAATCAATTTGTTTATGAACCCTAGTCACACCTCCCTGCATGTGACTTGCACAGCCTTCCTAAACACTTCCTGTAAAGAGTAATCTACCGTTTATCCTTCCTTTATTGTTCTGTTTAATTTAGACTTTCGTATCCCCTGCTATGTTAATAGCTTGCTAGACCCTGCAAGAGCCTCCTGTATGTGATTAAAGTATAATTTACAGACAAAGAGATACAATTATTTTAGGTAAATTACATCTGATTCAAAATGAAACCATTTTTTTCATGCAGGCTGTGTCAGTCAGAGTCAAGGGAGGTGTGACAAGGGCTACATAAACAGAAACAAAGTGATTTAACTCCTAAATGGCAGTGAATTGAGCAGTAAAACCTGAGAGGCATGATCTATACACTAAAACTGCTTCATTGAGCTAAAGTTGTTTAGGTGACTATAGTGTTCCTTTAAGTATGAAAAACTAAACTATTTCATTTATTCATTCATCAAGAATATCCACCACTGCAAGGACTGTCTGCTGTACCAGTGCTACACTATATCGCGAGGCGGGGATCGTTCCGCCCAGGCGCTAAGTTGGAGCTGAATTGAAGTACACCTTATTTTCATTATTTCCAATCAGAACATCTTAATCTGCTACACTATCAGATCCCACATTTGTTTCCTTCATCTCTTAAGGACCACCCAGGCGCTACACCAACCCGTCTGTTATATTTGACTTTAACGGACAAGAGAGACACCGGATTTGCGTGTTAGGCTTCTTTGAACTACAACAGTATCTACAAGCGCTGATTTGTCTTATTTTTTTTACTATCATATAGATCAGGGGTAGGCAACCTTTTAGCAGCACTGTGCCGATATAGGATTGTGATGTCCCGTAGTGCGCCGGTCCTATTTTTTTAAATTGAGGTGTGTATGCTGCCATATTCTGCTTTTGTTAGTTATACTGTAATTGCTTTGTATCATTGTATTTGTACGTATATGAGCTATTATATTGTATATGTTCATTAGTAGTTTATGATTTTGTGTATTATACATATGAATGTGGGCTGTGTATGGGGCTGCTTGTGGAATTGTGTGTGTGGATGGATGTGTCACATTGTGTGTTTGGTAGTATGTGTATGTGTGGGGTTGTTTGGGGTATTGCATGTGAGAGGCTGTATGTGGTGTTGTGTGCATGTATGTGGATTTTTAGCAGGTAACGTTTGTACAGATTGTGTGTATGTTTGTGGGCTGTTCGTATTATTTGTATGGGGGGGTTATTGTGCATTTCTGGGTATATCTAACAGTGTGGGTGGCTTCTCTGGGTTCCAGTGGAGACCAGGCTGGCCAGGTACAGGTGAAGGGCAGGAGCTGCAATATCCGCTGTGGGCTGCTCTACCACGGTGTGGATTCCCATTTACAATTGCTGGGAGGAAGGGACCTGAGATCACTTACTCTATGTGCTGCAATGCATACATTGAGGATTGTCCTTTTAGTATTAGCAGATATCTGAAGTTTTACTGGGACTCCTGACAGGACAGAGCCTGTTTGGCTGTAGCAGCCTTGAGTGCCGTAGGTTGCCTACCCCTGATATATATTAAGTGTTTAAAAAAAAATGTAAAAAATTAACAAAAGAAAAACCAAAAATCTCTATTTGCAATTAGAAAAAGAGATGAAGAGAATTCAGTTTGGTCACTGTAACATTAGGGCCAGTCTAAGCTCCATAAAAGAATACAGCATCTCATTGCAGTTTCTTTGGCGCTCAGAGTTTTTGGTCGCTGTCCCCGTATTTATTATTTATTTTATCAAAGACTAATGTGACGCCCAAATCCAGGCCCCCTCTGTTGCCATTCAACAGCAATAATTAGCTACAAGTCCCAAGCTTTAAGGAACACTATAGTCCCCTAAATTACTTTAGCTAAATAAAGCAGTTTTGGTGTATAGATCATTGCCCTGCAATTTCACTGCTCAATTCACTGTCATTTAGGAGTTAAATCACTTTGTTTCTGTTTATGCAGCCCTAGCCACACCTCCCCTGGCTATGATTGACAGAGCCTGCATGAAAAAAAAAACTGGTTTCACTTTCAAACAGATGTAATTTACCTTAAATAAATGTATCTCAATCTCTAAATTGAACTTTAATCACATACAGGATGCTCTTGCAGGGTCTAGCAAGCTATTAACATAGCAGGGGATAAGAAAATCTTAATTAAACAGAACTTGCAATAAAGAAAGCCTAAATAGGGCTCTCTTTACAGGAAGTGTTTATGGAAGGCTGTGCAAGTCACATGCAGGGAGGTGTGACTAGGGTTCATAAACAAAGGGATTTAACTCCTAAATGGCAGAGGATTGAGCAGTGAGGCTGCAGGGGCATGATCTATACACCAAAACTGCTTCAATTGCTGGGAGGCGTCCATATTTGCAGTACTTGGTGGGACGGCCATTTTATCGGTTAGGCCGCAACTCTCCAGCTTGCTCTTGAATACTAGATTATTGTTAGATGATTGTGCCAAGATTTCCAGTGGGGACTGGGATAACCCCCATCGGTCCAAGACAAGCAAGCACCAGGTCAAGGCCGAGGATCACCCGCCTCCCCGTCCCTGACTGTTTTTTTTCAGGCTGCAGATAAGATTGTCACAGGCTGCATCCACTTGCTGCGGCAAGAGAGTGCCAATAGATTAAGTGGGTATCCCTCAGGGTTGGGAGCAATTCTCACCAAAAAGACTACAATAAAGTCAATTTGGGGCCAAGTAAAAGATTTCCCCCGAGGAGCGCAAGCACCATGCGACTGTCTCAGTTGGCTGCCAGGCCCTGCCCCCATATTTCATAATTTTAAACAGGATTTTGGTCCATGCTGGGCTCTGGGAATGCCCTGTTTTTTGACAAACCACTTAAAAGCAATTTGAGGGAAAATAGAGAATGCACTATAACCACTGCAATAACTAACAGCGGCTTACACCATAGTGTCCTAATAACATCTGCAATTCTCTTGTCATAGCTTCACAATTCCCCATTTAGTGAATATGTAATCACTGGGTAATTCTCCCAAATTCCGAATTAACTCATTAGCTGGGATCCAACGGAGTGCGACTCACATGGAAGGCTTATGACTGACTTCCTGGGGGAATCTTGTGATCGTTGGACACAAAGCTTCCCCTTAATAAAAAGGTTTAACAGACTAAGCGCCATCCTTTTTATTAAGACTGAAATAAACCAGTTATTGGAAATTGAATACCTCGAGCTGTAAAATAACCATAAGTACTGTGACACTCTGACACCCTTAAGGTTAGCAAAGCATTATGGGAACAGCTGTTTTATAATATCTAAGAATTTATCTCTTGGTCAACTCTGAACAAACAAAATAATATAACTTGTTTTCCCAGTGCCGAGAGACCACAGTATTTCATTAAAAAAAAAAGACGCCAACTCCCAAATTAAAACCAATCCAAGCTATACAATTATCACTAACCTACAATATGAGCCAACAGTTAGTCACACCAGTCATTCATCAACAGCCAAAACGAATGTTATTCTTAGGAATCGCAAATATATACGTAAATAATAATAATACAATAATTTGTGTAAAGGGTAAAACGTACAGGATTTACACTGATTTAGGGGCGTATTAGGTGATGAATTAAAAACCAAACTACTAAATGTAAGGTTTAATTGGTCCTAGTTTTTCCAATTTTGCTTTTAATTCACCACTTTGCAAATAAACCCACTCTACTGTGACAGTGTCTCTCCCGCAGAGCTCACAATCTAAAACGATAAGAAATCACTAATATTTCTATAAATCTAAACAAATGACACATTGTACAAGCCTGACAGATATTATTGAAATACCCCATTATTATCCCTCTACACTGTGGATGTTATTATTCACTCTATAAATTACTATTTACCCATCATATTACCAGTTATATACCCGCTCTCTGCTCATTGCTGATTACCCCCCACTCCACCCACAGGCTCCCAGTGCCCGGCATGTACCCCCCACAGGCTCCCAGTGCCCGGCATGTACCCCCCACAGGCTCCCAGTGCCAGGCATGTACCCCCCACAGGCTCCCAGTGCCAGGCATGTACCCCCCACAGGCTCCCAGTGCCAGGCATGTACTCCCCCACAGGCAGCACCCAGTGCCGTGGCATGTGGGCCTCCACAGGCACCCATAGTGCTGCATAAAAATTTCCCCCACAGGCACCCAGTGCCAGCATGTACCCCCACAGGCACCCAGTGCCAGGCATGTACTCCCCCACAGGCACCCAGTGCCACGTGGGTATGTACTTCCCCATACAGGCACCCAGTGCTGCATGTACCTCCACAGGCACCCAGTGCCAGGCATGTACTTCCACAGGCACCCATAGTGCTGTGGCATGTACTCCTTACAGGCACCCAGTGCCAGGCATGTACCTCCCACAGGCACCCAGTGCCAGGCATAAAAATTTCCCCCACACAGGCACCCAGTGCCAGGCATTAATGTACCCCCCACAGGCACCCAGTGCTGCGGAATGTAAAATTTCCCCACAGGTAAGGCACCCCAGTGCTACAGGAATGTACCCCTCTCCCACAGGCACCCAGCAGGAATGGCCCCCACAGGTACCCCAGTGCTGTGGGTGCATGTACTCCCCCCCACACAGGCACCCAGTGCTGTGGAATGTGCCCCCATATGGGTACCCAGTGCCAGGAATGGGCCTCCTACAAAACAGTGCTAGTATGTAATTCCCCCCATTGCAAGGCACCCAGTGCCAGGTATAAATTTCCCACAGGCACCCAGTGCCAGGTATGTGCCTCCACAGGCACCCAGTGCTGCATGTACCTCTCTGCCAGGCACCCAGTGCCAGAATGTACTCTTACAGAAGGCTCCCGTGCTAAAATGTACCCCCCATAGAAGCCCCAGTGCCTCCGCATGTACTCCCCCATGGGCACCCAGTGCCAGGCATGTACCCCCCACAGGCACCGCAGTGCTGGTGGAATGTACAGGCTCCCAGTGCTGTGAATGTACTTCCCACAGGCTCCCTGTAGTGCCCGGCATGTGCCCCCACAGGCACCTGTGCCAGGCATGTACCCCCACAGGCACCCAGTGCCAGGCATGTACCCCCCCCGGTACCCGGTATTTACCCGCTCCAGGTTGGGCTGTGGCCCCCCACACCAGGCAGCCCAGGAGCAGCAGGGCAGCGCGGGCCCCCGGGGGCCACATTGCAGGATCCGAGCTGAACCGACACTGAAATCCCGACTGAGACACAGGAACACCCTGAGCGGGTCACACAACCACAACCGCCCACTTCCTGTACACAACACGTGATCACAACACAACACAACACTGAGACACACAGCAACACAACACTGAGACAGCAACACAACACTGAGACACAACAACACAACACTGAGACACAACAACACAACACTGAGACACAACAACAGAGAGACACAGAGACACACAGCAACACAACACTGAGACACAACAACACAACACTGAGACACAACAACACAACACTGAGACACAACAACAGAGAGACACTGAGACACACAGCAACACAACACTGAGACACAACACTGAGACACAGCAACACAACACTGAGACACAACACTGAGACACAGCAACACAACACTGAGACACAACACTGAGACACAACAACACTGAGACACAACAACACAACACTGAGACACAACACTAAGACACAACAACACAACACTGAGACACAACACTGAGACACAACAACACTGAGACACAACAACACAACACTGAGACACA
>OW240914.1:354033752-354050600 GCA_933207985.1 Pelobates cultripes | reverse complement strand
TTCTCCCAAGCATATGAATGCTGTAGACAGTTGAATAGGAACCATACGAATAGGTTTACTCTCCTAGCAGTCAAACTGGAACGGCATACAATAAATCCTTCCCCCAATAATGAGACGACACTTCACTTTGAGGGTTAAAACAGGAACTCCCTGTACTGTCACATACAGTCTCTTTTATTACAATCCACAAAACATAGTACAGCCCACAGGGCGTTACAAAACAACCAATCACATCACAGTTACATCCCACATATTCCCTCCCCTTATCCTGAGAGGAAACTCAATTATACATACAGTTAAAACATACTTTCTACCCAACTTTCATAACTCCAAAACCATACATCACATTCACATAAAATTACATATTCACAATCAATCCATTCAGGGGAACAACATATTCAAAAATGGCACAAATCAGACAAGGGGTTCAAAAGTTAGTAAAAAGTCCTTTGTGGCTAAATGAAGCATGGCTTTCTGGCCCAAACCAGTTTCAGAGTCTTCTATCCTGGAGATAAGTAATTCAATTATCTCCCAGGACAGACACAAGACTCCATTAAGCACATGGTTGCAAAAAGACACAAAACACTTTAAAATACATAAAGTCACATTTACACATAACACACAGACATTTCACATATCCCCAGATAGCTGGGATCTGAGTGCACATTATTAGATGAATGGCACTCAGATCACACAAATAAGCCTTTCTGCAGGGGAAATAAACAGTTTAACCTGCAGGGCCATAGTCCAAAGGGAGCAGGCGAGCAACCAGGCTTCTCCAGTTCACAGTGGCGAGGTTGGTTTCGCCACACTTTCCATTGCATATCATCTCAGATTTGAGGACCCTTTCAAGGCGCTGCTCCCTAATTCCATCTTCTCTATTATACATCAGTGACCAGATAGGAAAGACTCTAGTTTGGGTTGCTAAAGCTGCCTTCTGTATTTGGATAATAAGTGCTAGAATCTACCTCTGTTTTTGGTTATGTACTTACGTTGTCTCCTATGAATTAAGTAAAGTAGTCTTTCTGTGCAGTTTATTTTTTTAGACTGAAGTGGCTCTCAAATACCCAAATCACAGCCCTTGGATAATGCAAAAGTATTAATTCCTCATTCCCTGTCCATGCTGTCACATCATCGATATAGCAGAAAAACAATGATTTTAGAATTGCTGAACTTTACTGTAGACAAATTATTTACCGTTATTTTTATGACAAGCTTTATGTATTTTACGAGAACAATCTAAAGATCTGGCTGATTTCTGTTCGATCCCGGTTATGGATTTCATACGTCGAGCTCTGTCGATGTCTACAAGCAGCATTTTTTATTTCAAAGGGGCACGCGATGTGTATCTTCCAAAAAAACTATGTATTGCAACATTGATGATACTTAGCATTATACAATGTAATATAACGAATAATACGCCAGGTGTCTATAAATCTATAAAGCTATACTTCCAGTGTCCGTGCACATGCAGGGGCCACTCTCAGGGATCGTTAACAAAGTCAGAATTGTCAGGAATTCAAAATGGATTCAAAGTGGATTTTGAATTTAAGGTCAAAGTATTTGAACTGGAGGTATAGCTGGCTGGGAGGATTTAGTTTGTTCTTAGAGAATAATCCTGATTGTAGTGGCTATTTTTTTATTTTTTTGTACCCTCACACGTCCAAACACAACCCGTACGTGGACAAATACCCCGTCCCCACCTGTAGATTACACAGCCTTTAGACATGGCACCAGGCTGTTCCTGACTCCTTCAAGGTAAAAAAAAAACCATAATGAGGAATTTATAAAGTGAATCCTGTTCAGCTCCATTTTACTCATGTTTTAACAAGATTTGAATAGATGCTAAAGACATGCAACTGGAATGTCATTATTTCAACATGATGGCACGCCAAGATGAAACCATCTCACATCCCGATAAGATTAAAGAATTCTAACACACAGGAAGGAATTACGTCTGTACATCTGTTTAGCACTAATATATTATCAGCTTACAGAATGGAGCTGACAGCAAAGCTAATGGAAGAACACCACTATTTTAAATTGTCAGTCACGGGAATCAGTGGGAAAAAAGTGAAAAGATTAAAATAATTTTTATTCCTTATTTAAGTAACAAAACAAAAATTGTTTTTATTCAATGGACAATAAAATACGTGTTAAACCTTCCATTTGCCAGAGTCTGTGATATAATACATTTTAACATTATGATTTTGTATTTTTATTTTTTTTATATATTTTTGTTTTATTTGCAAATTACGGAGAAGTAGTTACAGTTCACTGGTGTTTAGTTTGCATCAAATTGCGGTGGGACACCCAGGTACACAGAATTCATTTATTTTATTTTATTTGTAAATAGGAATGAAGAGAACATGACACAATTAGAACAAGGAATGCATTATTTATATCGTCTATTTTCCCAGCCATTTCCATCTCAGCGGACTGATGATATATATATTTATTTTTTTATTTGGCTTGAATGAAATGGGCTAGTAAGGTTTTTCTGCGGTCTGTGGGATGCCTTTTTTATAGCTGATGTGTGATAGTGATAACGCGTGCATTAAAAGACTAAGGTTGAGTGAAGGAATAATGTCCGCATTGAGAATGTCTCTGCTGGTTCAGTAAGTGCTCCTAACATTGAGTCCATTTTTATAAGGGTCTACATACGATGCCAAGGGCATATGTTTTCATGCCAAAGGGTTTAGCGGTCCATTATGAATTCATCCCCAGACAGGAGCTTCTTGAGTGTTCGTATCGCTGTACTGCAACTCCCAACACTCTGATATTTCAAGAGGTGCACTGCTAGCTCCGTGATGTAGGGAGAAAAAAATAACCCTATCTTTTTTTTTATTTTTAAAGCTGAATTTTAAGATTGATTAATGTTCTACGTTGTAAATTCGCTAAAAAGAGTTCATTCTTTTAATCAGAACCTGTTGTTTGAGAATATAAAAGAAGTGCTGGATGCATTTAAAAGTGTTTTTTTTCTAAACGTAACCATAAAAACATTTAATTTTCCCTACAAATTATCAGATTAACCTTTTCTAAACACTAATAATTAGATGACAGAGCTTCTTAAAATGAATCCTGCCATTTCAGGAATTTGATTCGATAGTGGAAACGCCCGGAAATGCAAAAAGGACACTACCCACAATATATAAACGTTTAACGAAAATTAGCATTTTTATTAAATGCATGGAAAGTCATAATACATGTTGTTTTTCATTTCCCTTTCTTAAATGTCAACAAAGTCTTTTTGGTCCCTCCAATTCTCCAAGGGTGTGCAAACTTTTGAGCACAGCTGTATTGTAATTGGGCCACTAAACAACAGTTACAATGGCTGAATAGCTGACAATCTAATGCCAATCTCTTGCCAAACACGCCACAAAAGGATAAGGACTCATTTTTTTTGTAACACTTTTTAAAAATAGACAAACCGTAATTATTGAAACATCGGAATCTTGAGAAGTTTGAGCCGAGCTTTCGGTAAATATAGTCACATTGCGTTAAATCCTTTAAATACACTCTATATACAGCAATGCTGTCTCTACCAGGTCATAAAAAACACGTTCCTGGCTCTTTATAAAAAATATATTAATGGTAGGCTTTCTTGAATGCCACGATGCAAAGCACACAAAGTATTTACTTTGGGGGTGGGGGGCGGGGGCTGTTTTAGCGTACTCTTAGTAAATTAGATGAGTCCGTATCCTCATTTGTAGTAGTTATTGACTTTGGATTGTACAGGGGTCACAGGTCAGATTCTTCTTAACTATCAGATTTTATTTATAGATTTCAAAGCTCAGAAAAAAACCCTAAACATGGAAAACTTGCTAAGAGATCACCATGTCGAAGTAGAAATCCCTGCGTATTAACACGGTGAAGAGATGTTCAGACAGAGTGTTTATGTAGCGATGATGCACTATATCCTAATTTGGAGGATGAGCTGTTAAATCAAGCTTTTTCCAATGCAACAATCTTAAATATGAAAAGATAACGCTTTGATTTCATTTTTCTATTTGTTTCTCTTGTTTACGGAGGAACATGAAAGGGAATTTTAAAAAGGTAGACTGAGCAATATACTCCTTTCTAGATATTGAATATTAACCGGGAAAAAAATCAACTATTTGCAATGCAGCTACATGCAGGTACAACATCTAAAAGTTTGCATCTACAGGAAACCAAATCACGTTCTTTTTTCACAATCCTCCAACAGACTTCAGGGGCTTCTATCTGCCATTCCTGCCTCCACAGAGACTTCAAGGATAAGTGTCACTCATCTGAACTTGGGGACTCGTACCGTCCTCAGCGTTATTAGTGGGATATTCAGCAACATGTGTGGGGCACTTCCATACAGACTTCATAGGCTTATAATCCCCTGCATTTTGCAAAGAGATGCCAGGTCACACATGTTTGCCCACCCCCACGCCGTCCACTTATATAGGGGGTCACAAAAATATTAAAATATTGCCCCTCCATAGCAACGAGACCATTCCAGTCTTTCTAGACATCATTTTAGAGATTCCCACATGCTACCTGCAAAAGGTGAACGCATTGACCTCCTGCAAACAGTCCAATAAAGGGGCGATGGTATTGTTGGGTCCAAGATTACATGAACCTTAAATAAATACATCAGATATTTTCATGAGAAGAAAACAATCGAAGACAAACAGGACATGAAATTTGTATTAATGCTTTTTGAATCAGTACTGTTATTTACATGTATATTTCACAGATATTTAAAATACATTTCCTCCTATTATTAAATCATTAAATCATGATCATCATTTATCATTAAACGGGTGTTTTCTTGCCTTCTGGTACATTCGTGACACAGGTAAGAAATATTCTCTGAGGAACTAATCATTTCTTTTTCGTTCATAAATATTCATTGATACATTTTTATTCACACACGGCTGAATCTTCATGTTTATTTGTCTAATGAAAATTCTTTGAAGGTGGATACTAAGCTACTATTAGCTACCTAGTATCCTTCCAGATAAGGGTCTTATTTGTGTACTAACTTCCTATTAAAGGACCCCTATAGGCACCCAGACCACTTCAGCTTAATGAAGTGGTCTGGGTGCCTGGTCCAGCTAGGTTTAACCCTTTTTTCTATAAACATAGCAGTTTCAGAGAAACTGCTATGTTTACATTAGGGTTAATCCAGCCTCTAGTGGCTGTCTCATTGACAGCCGCTAGAGGCGCTTCCGCGGAAGACACCAGCGTCCATCGGAAAACATTGTGAATGCTTTCCTATGAGACTGGCTGAATGCGCGCGCGGCTCTTGCCGCGCATCCGCATTCAGCCGAAGAGGAGGAGAGGTGGCGGAGAGCTCCCTGCCCAGCGCTGGAGAAAGAGGTAAGTTTAACCCCTTCCTCACCCTAGAGCCCAGCAGGAGTGGGACCCTGAGGGTGGGGGTACCCTCAGGGCACTATAGTGCCAGGAAAACGAGTATGTTTTCCTAGCACTATAGTGGTCCTTTAAGAATCTAAGCTTCTTCCAGTATGAAAACTCCAAAATCTCGTTGCTGTCACACCATAACCGTTCTGTAATGTGTTGACTGAGATCTGAATATATAATATTGTAACTACTTTATCATTACTATTGTAATACTGTATCATTCAGAGGCCCCAACACACCCTTTAAACATCAATCTCCATGTTTTCGTCTCTGTGAATCATTGCTAATAAATAACTAAATCAAACCAATAAGGTCGTACAACGAAATAAGATATATTTATTCACATATAAAACAAAACACAATGTACAGTTGCAAGAGAAAGTATGTGAGCCCTTTGGAATGATATGGATTTCTGCACAAATTGGTCATAAAATGTGATCTGATCATCATCTAAGTCACAACAATAGACAATCACAGTCTGCTTAAACTAATAACACACAAAGAATGAAATGTTGCCATGTTTTTATTGAACACACCATGTAAACATTCACAGTGCAGGTGGAAAAAGTATGTGAACCCCTAGACTAATGACATCTCCAAGAGCTAATTGGAGTGAGATGTCAGCCAACTGGAGTCCAATCAATGAGATGAGAATGGAGGTGTTGGTTACAGCTGCCCTGCCCTATAAAAGACACACACCAGTTCTGGGTTTGCTTTTCACAAGAAGCATTGCCTGATGGGAATGATGCCTCGCACAAAAGAGCTCTCAGAAGACCTACGATTAAGAATTGTTGACTTGCATAAAGCGGTAAGACACGGTAAGACAAATTGTCTATAGATGGAACTGCTGCTACTCTCCCTAGGAGTGGCCGTCCTTTAAAGATGACTGCAAGAGCACAGCGCAGACTGCTCAATGAGGTGAAAAAGAATCCTAGAGTGTCAGCTAAAGACTTACAAAAGTCACCGGCAAATGCTAACATCCCTGTTAGCGAATCTACAATACGTAAAACACCAAACAAGAATGGATTTCATGGGAGGATACCACAGAGGTAGCCACTGCTGTCCAAACAAAACATTGCTGCACGTTTACAGTTTGCACAAGAGCACCTGGATGTTCCACAGCAGTACTGGCAAAATATTCTGTGGACAGATGAAACCAAAGTTGAGTTGTTTGGAAGAAACACACAACACTATGTGTGGCGAAAAAAAGGCACAGCACACCAACATCAAAACCTCATCCCAACTGTGAAGTATGGTGGTGGGGGCATCATGGTTTGGGGCTGCTTTGCTGCGTCAGGGCCTGGACGGATTGCTATCATCGAAGGAAAAATGAATTCCCAAGTTTATCAAGACATTTTGCAGGAGAACTTAAGGCCATCTGTCTACCAGCTGAAGCTCAACAGAAGATGGGTGTTGCAACAGGACAATGACCCAAAGCATAGAAGTAAATCAACAACAGAATGGCTTAAACAGAAGAAAATACGCCTTCTGAAGTGGCCCAGTCAGAGTCCTGACCTCAACCCGATTGAGATGCTGTGGCATGACCTCAAGAAAGCAATTCACACCAGACATCCCAAGAATATTGCTGAACTGAAACAGTTCTGTAAAGAGGAATGGTCAAGAATTACTCCTGACCGTTGTGCACGTCTGATCTGCAACTACAGGAAACGTTTGGTTGAAGTTATTGCTGCCAAAGGAGGTTCAACCAGTTATTAAATCCAAGGGTTCACATACTTTTTCCACCTGCACTGTGAATGTTTACATGGTGTGTTCAATAAAAACATGGCAACATTTCATTCTCTGTGTGTTATTAGTTTAAGCAGACTGTGATTGTCTATTGTTGTGACTTAGATGATGATCAGATCACATTTTATGACCAATTTGTGCAGAAATCCATATCATTCCAAAGGGTTCACATACTTTTTCTTGCAACTGTATTATAAATAATCTCTGTAAATTCATTTAGCCCAGGTAAAATACAACATACAATCAGCACTTGTTATATCAACCTCGGATGTTTTTGTCTTGTGCTATCCCCTGTATGGGTATTATCTGTATATATAGTTGGGTCCGAGCACTGCAAACCGGTTTATCATTTACCCGCGACCCCCTGAGCCTCAAGGCATGGCCGCATGATCCGGATGCTGTATCCGCTGCTCATTTGTGGGCTGACAGCATCAGCTGACCGCTCTCATCCAATGAATGAACGTTTGTGCAAAGACAAATACAAAGAATTGATACTGGCCAGTCTGGAACTCTTATTCTTAGTTGGTAAACGATTCTGCCCAAGATGGAGTTACACCTTAGTCAGCTAAAGAAAACGTTACCTGCGCTCTCTCCTTAATCCCTATGTATATTTAGAAAAATGGAGGTCATTTAGTTGCTCCAATGGCCATTGGAGGGAATGCCCTCCTGCCCACGTCAAGGCAGACCCCCCCTAAGCGGGTCCTACACTGACCCTTCAGCCTGCTTCCTTGAGCTTCTGGCAAAGATATCTCTAATGAGACAGAGAGGGGTATTTTTTATATACACCCCTATATACTTATTAACCCTTAATAGGGAACACATGGGATGGGTGGCAGCATTGTAACAAGGCTGTGTGATACAAAGTAAATACAAACACAAAAAGAGAAGTCCTGCGCTCACTCCCATCACTACTGGGCCAGCAGCAATGACTACAGTACACATCAGCCCCAATATATAGTAAAAACCAAAGAAAAGAAAAAGTTACCTGCGTTCTCTCCTTAATTCCTATCTATATTTAGACAAATGGAGGTCAGCTAGCCCAAATATATCTTCACTTACAGACACACACACATTCACTTACAGTCACACACATTCACTTACAGACACACACATTCACTTACAGACACACACACATACACACTTATAGACACACACATTCACTTAGACACACACACTTACAGACACATACACATTTCTCCCAACACTCATAAATTATTATTTTTATTTTATTTTAAATCCACCCAGCCTCCATGGGAGAGCTGGAGTGGATTCCTTACCTGTCCAGTGTGGCTGCTGGTCGGGCAGGCAGGGGGCGCACAGGCTGAGTAGGCGGCGCTTAGTGATGCCGGGAGCTGGTCTGACGTCAGATTCTGGCTCCCGGCTTCATTAAGAGGCGCGGAGGGAACTGAGCAGGAAGTGCTCAGATAAGTATTCTCCCTCGCTCCCCGCCACCCGGGGGCTCAAGAGAGGCCAGCCGGACAGCTGTTGAGCCCCCCAGGATGCGAGGCAAGCAAGGGATCTGCCTGTGCATTTGGGGGCGGCTTTTTTTTGCCGCCCCCTGCAAAGTGCCGCCCAAAGTGCCTAGCGGAAGACACATCCCAGGTTACTAATATACCTTCAAAACCTTTCTCAATCATTTAAAAAAATTTACTGTAAAGCTCTAAACCACTCTAGCCCTGGTTATATCTCTTCACTGATTCGGAGGTACGCCCCTTCTCGGTCTCTCCGCTCTGCCGATGATCTTCTCCTCTCTGCTGTTCGCACCCATTCTGCTAACTCACACTTGCAGAACTTACCACGGGCGGCTACTTTCCTTTGGAGAAGCCTGTCAACCCCATCAGACTCTGCAAATCATCTCTCTTCAATTATTTTAGAAGTCCCTCAAAATCCATTACTTCAGAAAAGCATGTGGCCTCCCAGAGCAACTTCTATTTCACAAATCTGTCTGTCGCTCTCTTTTGAAGGACCACACTCTACTCTCACCTCCCAGGTCTGCTAGTTTCCCACTCTGTTTGATTGCTGTCCCTCTCAATGCCCTTCTTACCGTGTTTTTATACCCCACCTCCTCTAGATTGTAAGCTTGTTTGAGCAGGGTCTTCATCAGTCTTTTGTTTCTGTAACATTTTGTTATTGTCTCAGTTATTGTTAAATGTTCCCCCTTAAATTATTGTAAAGCGCTGTGGAATAAGTTATAAATAAGTATATAATAAAAATAATACTACGATCTCATATATTTCACATTGGCATTTATCTCACAGTAATTTCAAATCTAGCGTTTTAGCTGCACTTCGCTTCCTGAGAATTCAGCCCCTTCCTTTCCTCTTATTTATTTTCTATTTAATGTTTTGTTTTGTGTTTTGGATATTTAATTATAATTGCAGGGCTTAAGTATGAATGACTGAATTATAGTGAAATAAAAAAACAGATTTCAAACTTAATAAAAAAAAAAAAAAGAAAAAATAAAGAATTTGGGAAACTCTACCTTTCAAGTAAAGATTTTTTTTTTATCACATGGAAATCTCCACTCTGTCTTTTATTCACTGGGATTTGGTGTCTGGTGTATTGGGTAAAACACTAGTTAATACCACGTGCATCTCATCTTATAGTGAATAGAAAATAAAAAAAATAGAGAGATGTAAAATTGTTTGTCCAAAAAAAAAAACCCCGAATAACCAAGCTGTAAAAGAGAAACCGGTATAATTAGATCATTTTAATTTGCTATTGGCTTCTGTGTGTTCCTCGATAGGATATAATGTGAGTTTACAACTCTTACTGCCTGATATAATGAGTAGCTCGGAATGCATGACGCCTATGCCACGCTGGGATAGACCCCTTTTTAGGTAACAGGGCCTGAATTATTTTCACTTGCAAAATAATCTTCCCCCGATTTCATTAGATACTGTGCATTTATATTAACGGAGCGATGCGTATATTGTACATATTGCAAACTTATTTATTTGTGTGTTTCATATCTTTCATTTACCTGATCTACATAGAATATATTTCCGGTGATTGTTAATTTATAAGACATTGCTTGTCTATAGTTTTATGTAACTATATAGCGTATTTAGTTATACAGTATTCACGGCTTGATTTAGTTGTTTATTAGAAATGATTCACAGAGAATACATGAAGATTAATCTTGCTTTTAAAGGAGTGTGTTGGGGCCCCTTATGATACAGTTAAAATATGCAACATACTAGCAGTTATTACAGCTCAGCTGAAATATGGTTTGATTGCATCATATTTTAAAGATTTTACCCTGGTAGACGTTTATATGTGTAATGGGAGGTTACTACATTGTGGATAGCTCAGTGGTTAGTGCTCCACTTGTATTCTCTCAGAGGGCTATGTTCATTTGGAATCCAACACAAATAAAATATGTTTCTTCTTCCTTCCACTGATGTGAAGTAGTGATCACCTATACTGTAATATGAAAATGTGACTGACATATCGCATGCCTTTATCTGTTAGAAATTAATACTGTGCTCTTCGAGCAAAACCATGGATGTTACCCACAGGTGACAGAGCCACATAATCCTTACAGACACTCTCAGACTTTCAGCGTGGCACTGTCACAGGATGACACCCAGTCCCACACGTCACTTAGTGCTCGCATTGCCAAATGGAAATGTCTACCAGCAGCAATCTCTGAGCGTTATTGTGAGACAACCTCAAGGAATAGGACTGCTGGGGGATGGAGAGCTGGGCCTCTTGTTTCATGCTACGACTGTGGGTCTGATTGTCAGCAAAGAGCTTGGACCACAGTCCCCTCACATGTAAGGGTGAATCATAATACAGACCGGGACCCTGGTCTAAACAGCCATCATCAGACAACAGCTCCACTGTGTTATCAAGGTGAAATTATAATGATAAACGTGCAAATTATGGAGCACTTACTGGACTCCTAAATGGCTGTTTGCTGACATGTACTGAATTTCTCTTGTTTTGCATACTGCTTGCCACTGTTGGCCATTGGCCATGGGAGAGCTGGAGTGGATTCCTTACCTGTCCAGTGTGGCTGCTGGTCGGGCAGGCAAGGGGCGCACAAGCTGAGTAGGTGGCGCTTAGTGATGCCGGGAGCTGGTCTGACGTCATATTCTGGCTCCCGGCTTCATTAAGAGGCGTGGAGGAAGCTGAGCAGGAAGTGCTAAGGTAAGTATTCTCCCTCGCTCCCCGCCACCCGGGGGCTCAAAAGAAGCCAGCCGGACGCTGTTGAGCCCCCCAGGATGCGAGGCAAGCAAGGGATCTGCGTGTGCATTTGGGGGCGGCTTTTTTTTGCCGCCCCCTGCAAAGTGCGGCCCAAGGCAGATGCCTCGTTTGCCTAGCGGAAGACACATCCCTGGTTACTAATATACCTTCAAAACCCTTCTCAATCATTTAAAAATGTTTACTGTAAAGCTCTAAACCACTCTAGCCCTGGTTATATCTCTTCACTGATTCGGAGGTACGCCCCTTCTCGGTCTCTCCGCTCTGCCGATGATCTTCTCCTCTCTGCTGTTCGCACCCATTCTGCTAACTCACACTTGCAGGACTTACCACGGGCGGCTACTGTCAACCCCATCAGACTCTGCAAATCATCTCTCTTCAATTATTTTAGAAGTCCCTCAAAATCCATTTCTTCAGAAAAGTATGTGGCCTCCCAGAGCAACTTCTATTTCACAAATCTGTCTGTCGCTCTCTCTTGAAGGACCACACTCTACTCTCACCTCCCAGGTCTGCTAGTTTCCCACTCTGTTTGATGGCTGTCCCTCTCATACCCTCTTTATACCCCACCTCCTCTAGATTGTAAGCTTGTTTGAGCAGGGTCTTCATCAGTCTTTTGTTTCTGTAACATTTTGTTATTGTCTCAGTTATTGTTAAATGTTCCCCCTTAAATTATTGTAAAGAGCTGTGGAATAAGTTTTAAATAAGCATATAATTAAAATAATGATAATACTATGATCTCATATATTTCACATTGGCATTTATCTCACAGTAATTGCAAATCTAGCGTTTTAGCTGCACTTCGCTTCCTGAGAATTCAGCCCCTTCCTTTCCTCTTATTTATTTTCTCTTTAATGTTTTGTTTTGTGTTTTGGATATTTAATTATAATTGCAGGGCTTAAGTATGAATAACTGAATTATAGTGAAATAAAAAAACAGATTGCAAACTTAATAAAAAAAAAAAGAATTTGGGAAACTCTACCTTTCAAGTAAAGATTTTTTTTTTTTATAGCATGGAAATCTCCACTCTGTCTTTTATTCACTGGGATTTGGTGTCTGGTGTATTGGGTAAAAGACATGTTAATACCACGTGCATCTCATCTTATAGTAAATAGAAAATAAATAAAAGAGAGAGATGTAAAATTTGTTTGTCCAAAAAAAACAACCCCGAATAACCAAGCTGTAAAAGAGAAACCGGTATAATTAGATCATTTTAATTTGCTATTGGCTTCTGTGTGTTCCTCGATAGGATATAATGTGAGTTTACAACTCTTACTGCCTGATATAATGAGTAGCTCGGAATGCATGACGCCTATGCCACGCTGGGATAGACCCCTTTTTAGGTAACAGGGCCTGAATTATTTTCACTTGCAAAATAATCTTCCCCTAATTTCATTAGATACTGTGCATTTATATTAACGGAGCGATGCGTATATTGTACATATTGCAAACTTATTTATTTGTGTGTTTCATATCTTTCATTTACCTGATCTACATAGAATATATTTCCGGTGATTGTTAATTTATAAGACATTGCTTGTCTATAGTTTTATGTAACTATATAGCGTATTTAGTTATACAGTATTCACGGCTTGATTTAGTTGTTTATTAGAAATGATTCACAGAGAATACATGAAGATTAATCTTGCTTTTAAAGGAGTGTGTTGGGGCCCCTTATGATACAGTTAAAATATGCAACATACTAGCAGTTATTACAGCTCAGCTGAAATATGGTTTGATTGCATCATATTTTAAAGATTTTACCCTGGTAGACGTTTATATGTGTAATGGGAGGTTACTACATTGTGGATAGCTCAGTGGTTAGTGCTCCACTTGTATTCTCTCAGAGGGCTATGTTCATTTGGAATCCAACACAAATAAAATATGTTTCTTCTTCCTTCCACTGATGTGAAGTAGTGATCACCTATACTGTAATATGAAAATGTGACTGACATATCGCATGCCTTTATCTGTTAGAAATTAATACTGTGCTCTTCGAGCAAAACCATGGATGTTACCCACAGGTGACAGAGCCACATAATCCTTACAGACACTCTCAGACTTTCAGCGTGGCACTGTCACAGGATGACACCCAGTCCCACACGTCACTTAGTGCTCGCATTGCCAAATGGAAATGTCTACCAGCAGCAATCTCTGAGCGTTATTGTGAGAGAACCTCAAGGAATAGGACTGCTGGGGGATGGAGAGCTGGGCCTCTTGTTTCATGCTACGACTGTGGGTCTGATTGTCAGCAAAGAGCTTGGACCACAGTCCCCTCACATGTAAGGGTGAATCATAATACAGACCGGGACCCTGATCTAAACAGCCATCATCAGACAACAGCTCCACTGTGTTATCAAGGTGAAATTATAATGATAAACGTGCAAATTATGGAGCACTTACTGGACTCCTAAATGGCTGTTTGCTGACATGTACTGAATTTCTCTTGTTTTGCATACTGCTTGCCACTGTTGGCCATTGTGGTTTCATGATGGGATGTAGAGGGGGCACATCGTTCCAGCACATGAGGTTCTGGCAAGGCCACCCAGCAGAGCTGGTCATACACTGAGCACCCATGAAACTCTCGATTAGGGTGGAATTCCTGCATTCAAAGTAGGACATCAGGGAAAACACCATGCACTGCAAACTGGAATTCCAAAATCAGGACTTTCCCACCTTGATCATGGCTGTTGGCAAGTTTTACACAGTTTTACAGGCCAAAACAATGTTAGCCTAATGAAGCAGTTATAGTGTATAGATCATGCCCATGCAGTCTCACTGCTCAAATCGCTGCCACTTAGTACTTCACTTAGTAAATCACTTTTATTTCTGTCCATGCAGCCCTAGCTACATCTTCCCTGTCACAGCCTGCATGAAAACAAAAGGGTTTCACTTTTAATGTAACTTTGAAGTTTTTATCTTGTGCTCTGTATATTGAACTTTAATCATAGTCAGGGGGCTCCTGCAAGATCTAACAAGGTATTAACAGAGCAGGACTTAAGAAATACTAAATTAAACAGACTATGCAATAAAGGAAGTGTAAACATTAGATCTCTCTTTACAGGAAGTGTTTAGGAAGGCTGTGTAAGTCACATGCAGGGAGGTGTGACTAGGGCTGTATAAACTAGTGACCAAATTGATAAATATTTCACTTATTTTGAAAGGGCTGTAACTTGCTAGTTCATCATTACACGTTTATTTTCTTGTTTTTGTTGCTTTTTGTTTGTGAGTCCAGGCCATACAATATACTTTAGAACGCAAAACCCAGAATGTAAACAGCCCTCACACCTTGTAAAAATATATCATTCTATATTTTCTCTTTTTAGTTTTAGAACACTAGATTTTAACCATCTTATGGTTTCAAACTACATCATTTCCCATGAAAAAAGAGTCGCGTATTTTATGCACTGAAATCATTTTTCTTGTCTCATGTTATTCCAGGATTTTTTTTTATAACTTTCGGCATTAAAGCCGAAAAAAAAATAATCCTCCACAGCTATTAAAAAATTCTGCTGTGGAGCAGTGCTAACATGCTAAAATAAGATCCTGCTCTGTATTCTGCTGTCAATATCACTTAAGAGATCAATAAGGAAAAAAAGAGACATTTGCTTTTTCAACAGCACTCTAAAATGAGGAGCTGCATTACTTGCAAACTTTTCAAACTTGATTCTTTCGTAAACTCTTCTTAACAATAGTTAGTGACAAGCATGTCAAAAATAACAAACTCGCTTCTATAGAAGACCTATCAATAATTTAGCATGCCCCCCACTAGAGACCCTGTGTTTTGCAATAATGAAATATAAGATTTTAAAAATAAATAATAGGCTCTTGTCAGCCCGATTGTAGCTAGAAGTTATGAATTTGATTGATTGACTGAGCATTTGTCTACGGTCTCTTGCGCTGGATCAAAGTGAAAGTGTTCCGTTTGCCCAAGGCCACTTGCAATTTATTTAGAGAATGCCTTCGCATCCCAGCAGGTAGCAATATTGGACCAAGATACACGGAAAGTCAGCGCTTTGAGGTTCTGCTAATTCCAAGGGGTGCCACAAATTAGATTTTTTTTTTCTCAGTTCATTAAATCATTAACCAGTTAGTTACTAGGACAAAGGAAGTTGTATTTTCAATGCATTGTTAAGATTGGTTTCCCGATCATGATTCACTGGACCGTCAGTTTAGGTGACAGGTGGTCTCACAGTCAGTG
Organism: Pelobates cultripes; assembly: GCA_933207985.1. NCBI lineage: Eukaryota > Metazoa > Chordata > Amphibia > Anura > Pelobatidae > Pelobates > Pelobates cultripes. The sequence continues at coordinate 354,035,053 of OW240914.1, read as the reverse complement.
CATTCTGTGTTTCGTTCCCTTAGGGTTGAGTTCACCACAGGCAAATAGCAATCTTAATTTCTATTCCATCCAACTCTTCCATCCCATTCTTTACATTAAGACAGCGTTCCACGGTCACCTGGCTCCTTTTTATATCAATTAAATTAAAACGTCCTACTCAGCGCTCCGTACCTGTATTATAGAAAATATCATTGTGCAATCTGTAAATTGTTGGTGTTACGTGTTCTATAACCCACCTCACATGATTCCTGCATAATACAGTGAATGCCAGGCACCATGATGCCCTCCCTAGTTATGATAGAAAATTCGCTTTCCCAAATCAGAAACGCCACATGAAAAAAATACCCAGAAATTAACATATAAAGATTCAGAAAATGTATGTTAGCAAGGACAAAAAAATTTAACCCTGATATAGTCCCCCTAGAACTTCTTCTCTGGGCTCAGATCTGGGGTCTGTGATTCCAGTCTGTCCATGATGTCCACCCAAAGTGCCGAAGGTTACCAAACCCTGCGCTACAGGAGTGATGCCTTCACTGTCACTTCGCGCTGTGTAATGGTAGAAAAGGGGCCTCGCAGTGAAAGGCTAATGGAGCAGCAGAGAAGGTAGTGTTTGGTAACCGTTTGCCCCCTGCGCTGCTTGCCTATGGGGCAACAGGAGTAATATCCCAGCAATCCCAGTTACTGTGCTGTGTGCTTCCCATTTACACCCTGCTAGACACTAGAGATAATGGTCACTGCACCTTACTCCCTCTTTATAGCTAACTCAGACATAGAGAGAGGGGGGGGTGATTGGGAATGTCTACTTAAACACATGTGTGTTTGGGTATCTGTATGTTTGTCTACATGTAATGGAGCAATGGGGAATGAGAGTAATAGGGAGGTGAGAGAGGGGAACAGAGAGGTAGTGAGAGTAATGGGGAGAGGAAGAGAGGGGGATGTAGAGGGGAGAGAGATATGTGGGGAGGGGAGGGGAGAGAGAGGAGGAGTGTAAGGGGGAGAAATGGGGAGAAAGTAATGGGAGGGGGAGAGACTAATGGTGAGGGGAAGAGAGTCACGGTGAGGGGGAGAGAGTCACGGTGAGGGGGAGAGAGTCATGTTAAGGAGGAGAGAGTCATGGCAAGGGGGAGAGGGTCACGGTGAATGACATACGATGACGGCAATAAAGAAAATGAATGCAGTGTGGGAGATAAAATGAAGCTTATTTAAACAATGTATTCAGCTGTCAATAAATACATTTTGCTGCTTTGTACAGAAATAAATGTGACGATAACAAATATATAGAAAAATGCAGAAAGTGAATC
>OW240914.1:354005449-354033652 GCA_933207985.1 Pelobates cultripes | reverse complement strand
CCTGCCACCACCACAGAGGGCACGCTCAAGCAGTGAGGAGCAGGAAGAACAGACTGTGCTCCCTTGCCGCCTCCTTCCTCTCCACCCAGCCTGGTAAATTTTTGGGGAAAAGCAGGTGCCTACTCTGCCTTAACAGTAAGCATGTACTCGCGGCTCGCTGGGCCGCTAAGGTATTCATTGTGGGCCGCATGCGGCGAGTTTGCCATGCTTGATGTAGGGGGTTCAGCAGTACAGGCCTAGTTTAGTATACCTTATAATGTGAATGCATTGAATCTGTAAATACGGCCCCAACCAGGGTAAATCCCCATTCCCCCACCTAGGGCAATATTGCCAACCCCCCTCCCCAACCAGGTAAATACTGCCCCTCCCCAACCAGGTAAGCCTGCCCCCAACTAGGTTAAACCTGCCTCCTCCAACCAGGGTAAATGCACATACCTCTTCCCAACCAGGGGTAAATACTGTTTCTCCTCCCAACCAGGGTAAATACTGCCCAGGTGAAATACTGCTCCCCCATCACTGCCCTCCACTCCCCCAACCAGGGTAAATACCTCCCTGAACCAGGTGACCATTCCCTCCCCAACCAGGGTAAATACAACACCCCAACCAGGGTAAATACTGCCCCCCCTCCTCCCCCCAACCAGGGTAAATCCTGCCACCACCACAGAGGGCACACTCGAGCAGTGAGGAGCAGGAAGAACAGACTGTGCTCCCTTGCTGCCTCCTTCCTCTCCACCCAGCCTGGTAAATTTTTGGGGAGAGCAGGTGCCTACTCTGCCTTAACAGTAAGCATGTACTCGCGGCTCGCTGGGCCGCTAAGGTATTCATTGTGGGCCGCATGCGGCGAGTTTGACATGCTTGATGTAGGGGCTTCAGCAATACAAGCCTAGTTTAGTATACCTTATAATGTGAATGCATTGAATCTGTGCGTTTCCAGGGCAGGTTCCGCAGATAATATGATGTAAGATCTGCCTCCTTTGTATTTTAAATATCTATCATTCTTTCTTGTGCTTTCAGCTGGCAGACCAGTTTTGCAATGCCATTGGTGTTCTCCAGCAGTGTGCGCCGCCTGCGTCGTTTGCCAACCTCCAGACTACTATCAACAAAGACCAGCCCACTAATCCCACAGAAGGTAAGGAGAGAACTTGGCACTTTTCTGTATATTTGGTTTGGTGCCTGTAATCTCGCCGAATCACCAAAAAATCTGTCGATTAGAGAATAAAGTCTCGAAGATTTTTACTTCTCAACCACATGGTGTCATCATATAGACAACCCACCTTAAAGGACCACTATAGTGCCAGGAAAACATACTCGTTTTCCTGGCACTATAGTGCCCTGAGTGTGCCCCGATCCTCAAGGTCCCCCTCCCACCAGGCTCTAGGGGGAGGAAGGGGTTAAAATCTTACCTCTTTCTCCAGCGCCGGGCGGGGAGCTCTCCGCCTCTGCTGAATGCGCATGTGCGGCAGGAGCCGCGCACGCATTTAGCCAGTCCATAGGAAAGCATTCATAATGCTTTCCTATGGACGCTGGCGTCTTCTCACTGTGAAAATCAGTGAGAAGCGTGGAAGCGCCTCTAGTGGCTGTCAATGAGACAGCCACTAGAGGCTGGATTAACCCTAATGTAAACATAGCAGTTTCTCTGAAACTATGCTTTTAGAAAAAAAGGGTTAACCCTAGCTGGACCAGGCACCCAGATCACTTCATTAAGCTGAAGTGGTCAGGGTGCCTATAGTGGTCCTTTAACTGACGTGTGCCATCCCACAATTCCGAGCTCACTGGTCCACATTAGGTGTAACTTTCACCAGCAATGACCACTCTGTGTTTTTTTTTGTTTTTTTTTTTAAAGGGACACTATAATCACCACAGTAACTACAGCGTTTAATGGGTTGGTTCTGGTGTCTAGAGCCTGTCCCTGCATGCTTAGCGATGAAAATGTTGCCTTTTCAGAGAAAGATACAGTCGCCGTGACTTTACACCACATCCCCTCAATCATCTTGCGGCTGTTAGGAAGAGAAGTCTTGTCATGTGATGGGCAGTAATGTCTTGTGCAGTTATAGAACTACAGCTCCCATGATGCTTTGTTAGTATTAAGGGTTTATTACAATCAAACACTATTTTATTTTGTTGGAGGAATCCTGCTGGCATCGTCCAATTCTCCCACTTTAAAACAATAAATGAGTAAACTTAGAGGTAATGCCAGTTCTCCTACAGCCCAATGCTACTTCTGTGACGATTCAGCAAGGGCATCCATGGAAAGTAAAACATAAATCTTCTATTTTAGCTTTCGCTTTGGATGAGACAGTTGCATCACTCTGCAGGCTGTAAAAAGATTGAATATTTTGGATTTCTTATTTACCTGCTTCTTTATGTATTAGGAGGGGTTGCTGGTCTGACCAGTGTCCTTCACCGACCGCAATGAAAACATACATTTGTTTATTTATGCACTTTTTTGGGGGGGGAGGATTTCTATCTAAATAAAGCTGTAGATCTGCTGTTTGTAGCCCTCCCCTTTTTGACTAGTCGGGGCTTCTCAGCTGGGAGCTTGTGCACATGATCACATATTCGATGGGTATAAATTGATACTTTGGTTTTAGATTATACATGATTAAGGCCAAATGCGTCCAAACTTAATTTACGTGAGTAACATGCTTACATAAAGGTTTATGTGCTTTTACCTTTCGTGGATGGCTGTTTCTGAATTGCTTTTGACTACTGAAGGAGTGGTTTGTGGTCCCCTTGGGACTCTGTGCTGGGGTACCATTTAATAATGAATGCCGTGGCCTCACTGCAGTCGTAGAGATGTCAGGAATGACCAAGGGGGAGGCACACCGCCGTGGAATGTCTGTCACCAGAGTGTTACATGTGTGAACGACGGACCCACGTGCACAGAATTCACATTAACAGTCTGGAATGCTAAGCAGCAAACTTAATTATCTTGCTGAAACGCTGCACATACAATCTCCAGGCACCATGACCACTTCAAAGCACTGAATGGGTCGTGGTGCTTGATAAATGGTGTTTTTAAGGACATTGAATGATAGTGATATTTCTGCTGGAACCCGGTTATTCAGTTTTGTTGTTTTTATTTTTAGAATATGCTCAGCTCTTTGCAGCGCTTATTGCGAGGACAGCAAAGGACATCGATGTCCTGATTGACTCGCTGCCGAGTGAGGAATCCACTGCAGCCCTCCAGGTTGGTTATTTACATCCTCTACATAATGGCCTGCTTATCTCTGCTTTGTCAGAACATTCTCATTACTCTCAGCCAGCCTTGTCCTATAAATTATTCCACTCAACAGAAAATTGTTACGGGGCAAGCCAGACACTCAGGGAGCAAATGACCGGACATAGTAGTATTACTATTCAATTCTGCTAGAGTCATTCACTCCTATGTATTGTCCCTTTTATAAGCATATGAAGAGTGCCTGCACATGTTATATCGTACTGTGCTCACTAATTCTTCCTTAAAGGGATGGGTACTATAGATTCTGAGACCCCAGCCACGTCCTGCATTAGCACAATATAAGCTCACCGTCATCAGATTCAGGAGTGTGTACAAAACAATGTTTTCTAGTACATTACATTGGGATAACATTAACACATTGAGCCATCGCTTCACCTGGGGTGTCCTTTATTTGAATACTTTGCTATGTATAGCTGTGAATAGTAGTTTGGGATTTTTCCAACCCCTCTTGTTTCTGTTATCAGCTGACAATGGATGGAGCTTAGTTTACTGTCACACTTCCAATTGGACTTTTAAATGAAGCCCCCTTTGAAATTAAATGCTGCAATTATTCGTAAATAATATTTCCCCTGGGAGCACGCTGTGTGTCTGTTTTTTTTTTTTTTTTCTCAGCTTGTGATCAGTTTTGTCCTGTGTATTCCAGGCTGCCAGTTTGTTTCAGCTGGAGGAAGAGAATAACACTGCTGCAGCTCGGCTGGAGGAGGTTGTATATAGAGGGGACCTGTTACTGGAGAAGATACAGACGGCATTGGCAGATATTGCTCAGTCCCAGCTAAAGACACGTAGTGGAGCTCACAGCCAGCCTGTAACAGAGTCCTAACAGCAGGGGGCAGCATTCCTTCACCAGAACGCACTATAAACATGTTCAATCTGTATTGTACAGTGATGGAGAACGTTATTATTATTTTATTTATATAGCGCCATCACATTCTGTAGCGCTGTACATTGGGATGGACCAGAACCCATCGTCCTGCTCTCTGTAACCAGAACCTCACTCATTGGATTCCGTGGGCTTTGTTTGGCAAAGGTTTAATTACCTTTTGGAGAACTCAGTACACAAACTGCATGAATTAGGAGAAGAAAAAAAATCTCTCTAAACTGCTAAAACGAAGGACGACAAACTGCGCCGGTGCAGAGAGATTTGTGTTCATATAGTTTTGTAATATCCTGTTATTTCACTTGTTTTGGTCACAATACAAATTGTAATTATGATATTTAAAGGGGATATCCATCAACATTAGAAAGTTTACTTTTTTCCCAAAATATTGTATATGATTCTTTTGCTTTCCTCATAAAGGATTTCTCTTTTGTGTACGAATCTGAAAATATTAAAATTGATCAAATTCCATGTTCCTAGGTAGGAAAAATAAACTTTTTTTTTTTTGACATATTTCTGTTGTTGCAATCACATTTCAAAAATTGGCATTGATAAAAGTGATTTATTTTAAACCTCTGTAAAATTGGAAGATATTCCAATATGTCGCCACCATTTCCTCTTATTCTCTGCGTAATGAGGGCAAGTAGAAACAAACCTCCCATACAGCGGCTGTGCTTGGTAACCGGTCACATTACCCGCTCATCCTTACTTGTTCATTGATCGTATTCAGGGAATTGTGGAATATTTAAAATTTGCTTTGGGTGACACTCTGCTAAAACTAATAAAGGATTTATTCGCTAAACCCCCAAATGGTAGTCGTTCATCACATTTCAAACATTAGGCAGAAAGTTGCTATTTGGGAGGGAAAAATATCTAAATCTGATCTAGTACCGTTTTTGCTTTTTTTTTTAATTTATCTGGCCTGTATGGCAAGTGCTGTTAGCAGTGAGAAGTGAATAACACCAGAATTATCAGCAGTGGATGTTCGTACCTCCTACAGGAGCCTGTTTAAGGGAGACAATAAAAGAGATGGTAGAATGGGCACTGAAGTCAGTGATTTGACTCTTGATGTAGAGGGGTATAAGGAAACGCAGGCACTAGGAGTGTTTACATTCTAATACTTTATAGAAGATTCACCCTTAAGCCGGAGTAGACAGAATGGCTAGTTTAAAATATGAAGTGTCTGTATGACAAAGTCCCCTGCCCTTGCAGCATCGCTTCCATCATAATTACTTCTCATTAGATGACGATTACTGCTGTTTATCCCTTACCTCGATATAGATATTTAATGTCATGGACTGCAATACTTTCCTGGTAGAGAATGATCGACGTGTACCCTGTAATTCTGTTGGTGCGGTGAGTTCAGTATATGAGGAGACGGTGGATGGTCTTTAAATTACACTGCACCATCATCCCAGAAACAATTTGTCAAACTATCCACCTTCTCTTTTTACATAAAAGAAATTGTAGACTGTCTCAGTAGGATGTGATGTACAGTTCTACCAATTAAAGATTCACAAAATTACATGGAAATCCATTTTTCTATCCTGAGATTCTTTTATGATTCTCTGTCCTTTTCATGGTCTCTGTTCCTGTACGGTCACAGAGCATTTTATGTGTGATTATTTATTCTAAAGATGATGTGTGATATTCCTTCCAAAGTTAGAAGACTGGAGCAGGTTATCTGCTCTAACACATGTGTCGAAAAATTGCGTAATCACTGCTGTGGACAAAAATGGCAAAATGTGAAGAAAATAATGCTGCGCTTTCACAAAATCTGTACTTTCCTCACCTTATACTCACTGTTTATTAAATATAACCATCAATTTCAACTTCTGTCTTGATGCATTTTTACACCAAAGCTGAAGCTGAATTTTGTTTTCTTTTGCTACTTATGAGTCTATGTATTCAGGATATGACAGTTACCTGGGGTAGAGACATTGATTTGAATCAGGATGAGTGACCGGTAACCACAATTTCCTCCATTATTTTTGAATTATTTTCAAAATTTATATTTACGTGAAGATTTTTGATCGAGATATAGATACGGATTATAAAACCAATCCTCTCACTTTCGTTATTCAGATCAGTGTAATTTATTGATGATTTATATAGTGATCCATAATCAGGCTTGCACAGACATATTTATTATTTTTCAGTATTATACCGCAATATACAGGCAGAAACGTTAACATTGCTGTAATTCTCAGGACTATCTGAATGATCCAGATGAAGGCAAACACAAAACCCGGTGGATGATGTCTCACAGTGGGGAAAAAATTCCTTCCTGACTCCAATTATGGCGATTGGTTTAATACTCCGGACAGTGTAATATCCAGCAATGTGTATATTGCACTGATACGCTGAAAAAATGTATTTCAGAGGAGGCCCTTACTCACAGAGCTTACACTCTAATATGAATGTTACAATATAAAGGAGGTCCTTGCTCACAGAGCTTACACTCAAATATGAATCTTACAATACAGAGAGGGAGATCCTTGATCACAGAGCTTACACTCTAATATTAACAGTACAACACAGAGAAGGAGGTCCTTGCTCACGGAGCTTACACTCTAATATGAATGTTACAACAGAGAGAGAGGTCCTTGGTCACAGAGCTTACACTCTAATATGAACGTGACAATACAGAGAAGGGGGTCCTTGCTCACAGAGCTTACACTCTAATATGAATGTTACAACACAGAGAGGGAGGTCTTTGATCACAGAGCTTACACTCTAATATGAACAGTACAATACAGAGTAGGCGGTCCTTGCTCACAGAGCTTACACTCTAATATGAACAGTACAGATAATGGATGTTGCTGCTCACGGTGTATATTCTAATATGAGAGATAATGTACACAATATTCTGAGAATCTTCATTTCTTCTTCTCCCTTTGTTACTCCCGACAGATGTTTTCACAAAGCTGTAGATTTCTATTTATTACAATTCATATTAGAAAGGCTGCAATATTCCCACTGAAGACTGAATATAAAACGTCTAACTCCGCCCAGACTTTCTGTGGCTGTCCAATCACAAACTTCCCAATGCAGATCAAAGAGAAGTCTATACAAGGCAGATGCTGTGGACAATTGCTGCCTCTTGAGTTTAGTTCCACTGAGCTAAACAACCAGGAAGTAACAGGACCAGCTGTCTGATTGACAGCCAGGGTGGTGTAACCAGTGTAATTTATAAAAGTGATCATTTCTATTGATATCTGCATTTATTGTAAAATGAAAAAAGAGGACACCATCAATATCAAGATAAAGTTTAGAGGTCTGGAAAAACTGGAGAATTCAAGTTTGCACAGCTATCCCAGAATTCCCAGCTTGACATGCAAATGAGCACAGGAAGGCATCTTGTTTGAGACTTCATATTACATTTTTAAAAAGAAAATGAGGGACTTCACTCATAAAAAAAATCATAGGGTGCTGACTGAGCATGGGTCAGCATTTCCCATAAGAACAGATATTTATATATTTATTATCAAGCTTAATAAAGACCAGGGTACAGGTTGAAACGTTGCAGTGTCCAATCTGATTTATCACAGCTTGATAAAGACCTGGGTACAGGTTGAAACGTTGCAGTGTCCCATAAATCTGCCTGATTAATCACAGCTTGATAAAGACCTGGGTACAGGTTGAAACGTTGCAGTGTCCCATAAATCTGCCTGATTAATCACAGCTTGATAAAGACCTGGGTACAGGTCGAATAGTTGCAGTGTCCCATAAATCTGCCTGATTAATCACAGCTTGATAAAGACCTGGGTACAGGTCGAAACGTTGCAGTGTCCCATAAATCTGCCCGATTAATCACAGCTTGATAAAGACCTGGGTACAGGTCGAAACGTTGCAGTGTCCCATAAATCTGCCCGATTAATCACAGCTTGATAAAGACCTGGGTACAGGTCGAAACGTTGCAGTGTCCCATAAATCTGCCTGATTAATCACAGCTTGATAAAGACCTGGGTAGTGAGTGCCTGAGAATTTTTGCTCACGTTACATTTCGGCAGATATCCTTACCAATGGGCGCTGGTTGAAACATGGATTTTTGTCTCTCCAAGATTTTGCTGTAGGGAGTTTAATTGTGTTTGGTCTCACCACAACCCTTTACAACTTCAACTTCCAGTCCAGAACCGGCGCCATGCCGATGAGACCCACAAGGTGGGAACTGTGCAGTCCATGGCGGCTTTCTGATCCTGGACCTTTTGGATCACAACCCACGCTATGGATATGTTATTTACTAACGTGAGAATTTGTTTTGTATTTAAACTGAATTTCACATTTAAAGCCAAAGTAGCTGAATTGTTTTGGCTGTAAATTAGAAATTCACGTGGAATTTTCACTGTAATGAATAACCCTGTATGCACCCAATATTGTATCAGAAAGAATACAGAGATCTCCATCACATACGGATACACTGTTATACAGTATTACACATACAGTACACTTATAATTAATTAGTACTGTCAGATTTGGAAGATTAACGATGCAGATGTTTACCGGGATGTCAGACTATTGACAGATTACAATACATTAAACCAGCTGGAGTACCAAAGCAGGAACTCACTGGCCTCTGGCTACCAAAACTTACCTTGTCATTAAAAAAGTCAACACGATAAAATGACAAGCGATTAGATATGACATACTAACGTGATGACGTCAGCCTATTTACTGCATGCCTCATTTTTACAAACATTTCTATGATTACTAACATTACACAGAGCATGTGAAGTGCAATGAGCTGCTAATTATAGATTTATTTAATGACTCGGTAACACATGGCAGGACACGAAGACTGCTGATCCAGTTTGTGATTAGCGTGACGTCGGTTTATACATTACTACAATTAACCACACGTTGCCTTCAGCCAGTGGGTTTGTGGATCCAATTGTCTGATCCATGATACATTTACCTTTGTCTGTTAGAAACTTTCCATGTTAACCTGTATTTCACGACCTTTAAATTCGAGCAGTTTCATACAATGTACCAAAACGAGTTATATTACTAATCAGATAAAACCAATTGACATGCGCGACTCACAGCCTGACCATAGTGTGTAACGTTAGCACAGCACCAAAGGAAAACTCAGAGGAAGCTTTACTTTATGATTATGATTTGAATTGCAGCATTATTACTGTATTACTCTCTGTCTGTAACCATCGACAGGACTTTAACCAGGAGCCATGATTGTACAGAACCATTGTTCTCCACTCGCTGTGCAGACTCTGATACCTCTGTGTTCTGAACAACCGTTTCTATTGTTTGTATGTTACGTGATTTTATTAAACAAATATTTTCAGATAAGAGGGAGATATTCTATCGCTTCCAATGGCTGTAAAATGGATATGAGTTATAACTTAGGCCATGGATTTCTGATAATGGAATTATCTAACCTGGTTACAATGCTGGGCTGTAAATACGAGTTAGAAACAACGAATAACAGAGCAGAGAGGGGGCACGCGTGACGCGTTCAATGCCCGCTGTCTGCCAACCAATGGTGGCAACATTTCATGACCAGCAGTTTTACCACATTCACCATATGAATAATGGTTTTGAAGTTGACTCTACCCCCTCCCTCATTCCTTTATATCACAAGCAGGTCTGGTGAATTCACACATTCCTGACATCTTACAAATCACCACGGGGAATGTCGTTTATTAACATCGGCTTTGCCAAAATTATTCAAAACAGAACAAAATGCCCTTAACCCCTTAAGGACACATGAAATGTGTGACGTCATGATTCCCTTTTATTCCAGAAGTTTGGTCCTTAAGGGGTTAAAATTAAACTGGCCACTTTGCAGCTTATTCCAGGACTCGTTGAGGTGGACGTGGGGCATGTAGCGTGTAAACAGATGTGATGTGGTTTCAGGAATTTGGGGTTAGATAAGTCAGAGAGGGTCACTTCTGGCGTGAGAGCCCAATATGGAGCGTCTGCTATACTTAAAGTGGAAATAACCCGGGTTAATGCGGTATCAACCAAAAGAGGAAAAAAAATATGTTTGGCAGTCACACAAATAAATGATTCCTGAATAAATGTGTTTTATATCCTTTACATTCATTATCTCTCACAATGTGTCTTTCAGAAGGATCTGGGTTTATTTGCCATTATTTATGGGTTTTATATTATCTAATACTGACTAAATTAAAAAAGAAACCATTGACTGAAAGGGAGGAGAATGAGTAATGACACTGTAAACGGTCAAATAAACAAACCGTGAAATTTCACAAAATCAGACATTTTCACCTAATATTCACAATTCCAGTAAATATGAATAAGTCCAATAAATCGGGTCAAATAAAACACACGGTGCTTGTTCCCTGGGCGTCTAAACCCAGAACGGAGTGCAAACAGCAATTGCTGCCAGTTTACTGGAGTTAACTGTTTAGTAAATAAACCCTTTTACAAGTCGTACATCAGAGAGTCACAATGACATGAAAGGATTGAGACCAGGGGTGAGACGGCTGGAAAATGGGGTACGACAAATCAGATTAAGGCAGGAATTAATGGAGGAACAGATAATTACACAAAATACATGATAATATTGGGGTTCATTTTTATACATTCCGTAATGCTGTGACAGAAAACTATTTCCAGATCTGCTGCTTTAGCCTCAATTTTGACATTTGAATCTCAGTTAATTAAAATTTATACAGATTATATAAATATCCAGAGATCCTTTTAATACTGTGAGCTGGTCAATTAACTTTACTCAATAATTATTCCCACAAAACCAGAGCAGATCCCACCCGATTCAGTGGGTTAATTATAAACTGATTTCTGTTCTTGTGGTTAAGTTTGGGTGGATATTTTTTTGCTGTTTTTAGAAGAATCACCTCCCCCCAGGATATACTGAGTCACTCACTGTCTGTACCCTGAGAACACTTGTGTCATTGTGTGTTCTCCCAAGTGATGGAGGTGGACGAGACCCCAGTAGAGTTCTACAGAGTGAGGTCACCTCTGAGAATGAGAGCATGAGCTGTCTTTTAATGTTTAACATGGGACCCAGCCCCTCTAAATTCCTGGACATTACGCAGGCCCTCGTAATGGGCAGGGCTGCCTAACATGGGGCAATGGTGGGACCTTACTATTCTTAGATAGACTAAATAAAACCGACGATATAACAGGGGATATTTATAAAATAGCCTATTTCAGGGCTGGAAAATGATGATTGAATTCTCCATATTGGACACAGTTTCGGCATATTGAACCTTGGTTAAAACCGTGAAGGTAGCCACTGCGTCAGCAGGTGCTATTACCAGACTATTTCAAACTCTCTGTCCACTCAAAAGGCACTTCAAAACGTAACACATTACAGTACCAAGCACAAGTCCCGATTCTGGTGGGACAGTCACGGTTTTTAAATATTGCTTGCCTTCTCAGTTTCCCATTTCCCAGAACCTGCCTTCATGGTATTCAAAGGACACGGTTCATTAATTTGCTCACATCTCAGCTGTAAATAGCTCATGATTATCCATATTATTATTATTTATATTACCTGCAAAACACCGCAAGGCGTATTAACTAAACTCTGAATTGTACAGAATTATTACCCAAAGGTCAGAATTGGAGATAAAATGCCAAGCTGTGACCATGGCGAAGTTGTAGAATTTTTTCTACATCAGCTATGTTTTCATCAGTTTTGCCGTTTGGGTTTTAATTTGCTGTAATTCAGAGTTTAGAAAATAACCCCTTTGAGTTTATTACTGATATCTGGATTATAGCTCTGCATAAAAATACCAGCGTGATGTCTGCGCCAAAATAAAAAAATGTTGTACTTCTCATATTTCATTGCAAATTAGTTATGTCATTTGAATTACTTTAATTACTTACAAGAAGCCCACAACGTAGGCTTGCAAACTGCGAGATATCTTTATAGCTGGTCAAGAGCCAGACGTTGGTACTTATATAAACCATAAATACGTAGGCACAGCCACTCCAGACACTACCTAATCAGGCAGGAATTCAGCTCAGATATGTTTCTAGATTCTAAGTTCTTTAGTTCCTGTTCTTATCGGAGCTCTCATGATATAATTTGCCGTCGCTCCCAGGCTGGGACAACACTCTACTGACAGATTTTGGAAACAGAGAACAACGTATTCTGTAATAAGGGGGATTTAAAGCTGAAACGTAATATCTTACATTGTGGGGAGACAGCGTTCTGTACTCCAGCTGTAGTAAACATCAACTCCCATAATGCTGAGGGATTGTCTGGCCATAGTGGGAGTTGTAATCCATGACACATGGGCATACCTGCCAAGTGTCCCAATACTGGAGGGACAGTCCCTATGTCAAGCCCAAATCCATCTGTCCCTCTTTTCTATGAGTTCCATATTGTTGGTGTGGCTCCACAGCATTAATTCTCCCAGTAATGTGCCTTTAAACGGCAATAAATGTGTTTAGAAATCAGTCTGTGTAAATAAGATACATTGTTATTCTTCTAAATTATATTTTAGTTCTATAAATTATTAGTACAGTATATACTCGAGTATAAGTCTAGTTTTTCAGCACATTTTTTGTGCTTAAAAACCCCCACTCGACTTATACTCGAGTCACTGTCTGTATTATGGCAACTTAGAGAGCCGCGGCCATCAGAGCCATGGCAACGATCCGCGCGGCAACCAGACCGTAAGACTTACAGTGGAGCTGACCGGAACGGAGGAGAAGGGAGCTGACAGGAGCTGCAGGAAAGGTAAGTAAATGCCTCCTGCCGGCCCCCCCACTTCACAGCCCATGCCACTGGACCACCAGGGATTAAGATAGCCCCCCTCCATGACCAGTTAACAAGCAGGGAGGGGGGGACAAAAAAAAAAAAATTAAAATAAAATAAAAATTAAAATTAAAATGCCCTCCCCCCACCCAGTTCGCACACACTACACAAACACACTGCATTATATACACACTCTGCATTGTATACACAGAGTGTGTGTATATAATGCAGAGTGTGTGTTTGTATGAGTGTGTGTATATATAATGCAGAGTGTGTATTTGTATGAGTGTGTGTGTATATAATTATAAAAATCACAGAATTTCATAGCCCCAAGTTTTACCCTCGACTTATCCACGAGGCATAGCATATTTCACAATTGTTGGTCACAAAACTGCACTCGACTTATACATGAGATCGACTTATACACGAGTATATACGGTAAGTCACCTAAAATCAGTCAGAACAGTCCCGCCCCTGGCCACACCCCACTCACACCCCTAAAATGTAAATGTCCCTCTCTGTCCATTGAAATTTTATATAATTTGGCAAAACTCAGGACAGTTGGCACTTATGATTAATGTAGAACCGTTATAGAGTTTATCCCATTTACTTCCATGTGCTGATACTTCACATTCTAAGAATGAGATGTAATCACTGGCAATAGAAATCGGAACGTTAAGTAAAGTAAGATGGGGGAGGTGGGTTATACACGGCCCCCTCTGTACACAGCATTGATCCAGTAAATATACTGCATCTCCAGCAAGCGCTCAATGGACTGTGGGATTTCTGGGACACCACATACCATTAAAGCAACACGTCTCTAATTGCATACCAGTGCAACTGCACGTGTGAAGGAGCCATTCCCCACATCTATATAAAGTTATTCTAAGCACCATAACCACTTCATTTTACTAAAGGGTTTCTGGTCCAAAACCCCTGCCATGCAGCGTTAACAAAAATGTTTCATTCTGGAGATTAGCTGGTTCGTACCTGCTCTACTGAAAATATGGCATATTGCGTGTGTTTAATGATCAATTAATCTCCTGCCTGGTTATCGTTGTCAGAGGAGGAGATTTTGCTGCCCTGGTACAGAATATTACAGAAACATTCCAATCTTTTAAACATTTTAGTTTTTTTAATACATATATAAACCCTCGGTTTCTGTAGCACTTTTTAGAAACATTCCACTCTGTGTTTACACAGAAAGCAGATGCTGGGTGTGTCTGCATTTCCAGTTTATTCCGTTGTATTTTACAAGACAAAACTCGCTCTGGTTGGTTTAACGCGTGAGTAAAGTTTAGATGCCAAATAAGTGAAATTGATGGGAGCTGAGAGACTGCGAGAGTTAATTATCACCAGTGTCTGGGACTGACGGCTCTCCAAGCACCCTGCATTTACCGAGACACACACACTGGCTTTATAACACTTAAGGACGGAACCAAATGTACAAGTTGTGATCAAAACAAAATGTAAACAAACCACAGAATTTGACTCTGTCTGTTCAACTATAATTTACCTCTTTCATATTAAATGCACCCACACTTATTATATATCGGTTTGTTCAGGGGAAACAGGGCTTTCATTAGTAGTTCAGCTCTGTATGGTAGACTTTGAAATAGTCTGTTATGCAGAGGGCGGGTAGGGATGGACAGGAGGGACAATAATAACTGGAGTCCTTTCGGACTCCTTTTTTCCGGCAAACACGGCATTTTCGTTGGGGTGACCTTTTACACGGTGTGGGGGGGATTCGGGAAGGGAAATGTTTGCTGAAAAGTTGTTGGACATCTTCTGATTCCAAAGGAGGGTTAGGATTGGGGGCCTGGGCAAATATAATTTGAGACAAAATTTGGACCATAAACTCTAGAAATGGGCATGGTCTGCCTATGGCTACCTTTTTATAAAGCACATAGGCATTGAAAATTGCAATCTGGGTTATGTAAATTGCAATTTTCTTGTACCAGGTCCTACTCTTTCAGTTCACCAGATAGGGCTGTATGCACTGATCAGCCAAGTCTACTCCCCCCATAAACTTGCTGTAGTCTACAATGCACTTCGGCTTCTCCAGCTGCTCAGTTCCACCTCTCACAGACACTGGCACTGAAGTTTCGTCGTGCATTGTAGACAACATGTACACATCTTTCCTATCGGTGAAGCGAAGGGCAAGCAACTCACCCTGGCGGAGCGCTGAAAGGGAGCCTCTACTGCGTCTACCTCTTGCCAGGGTTTGGGGGAAACCTCTACGATTCTTACGCACTGTGCCACAGGCTACGGTCTCAAAGCAAAATAGAGTTTTAAATAACTCTATGCTTGTGTAATAGTTGTCAACCCATAGCCTGTATCCCTTATTTAACAAAGGAAGGATTAGGTCCCATACTATCTTGCCACATGTACCCACAGAATCAGGGCATCCTGGTGGGTCAAGATGGCTATCCTTCCCCTGATAAATACGAAACGCCCATGTATATCCAGATTTGGATTCACACAATTTATAAAATTTTACTCCGTATTGGGACCGTTTAGAAGGGATATACTGCTTAAAAAGTAATCTACCCTTAAACTTCATTAAGGACTCATCTATACAAATATTTTCTTCAGGGACATAATTTTGGGAGAATTTGTCTGACAGGAGTTCAATTAGGGGCCGAATTTTGTACAGCCTGTCAAACAATGGGTCGTTTCTTGGGGGGCACAGTGTTTTATCGTTGAAGTGGAGGAAACGCAGCAGCTACTCATAGCGATCCCTCTTCATAACCCCAGGGAAAAGAGGGGTAGCCAGGATGGGGTGCTTGTACCAGTAGGACCTGATACTCGGCTTTTTGACAATGCCCATAACTAGAGTTAGGGCCCAAAATTTGCGCATTTCTGCAAGATCCGTGGGGTGCCACATATTACAGCGATTGTAATGTGACCCCGGATTCGCAGTCAGATATTGGTTGGCAAATAAATTAGTTTGCTCAACCAATAACTGAAATACGTCCTCTGACATGAACAAATCAAAATATTTTAGGGGTTCCCAAGCATCCACCATAACAGTAATGCCAGGGGTCGCCGTAAATGGGGAATATCTGGGGCAGTCAGGTTTGGGGGCACCCAGTCTCCATCTGGCATTGGGCTTGCTGAGCGTCCTCTTGTTGGTGATGGTGGGGCACCATCACTAGAGGAGTCAGTCATAGCCTCAATGTCAGAGGCAGTGATAGTGTCACTGTCTTGCAGAGTGTCACTATCACTGCCTGCCAGAATGGCGTACGCCTCCTCCCCCAAGTAGCGACATGCTATTCTAAGGGGGAATACTCAAAATTAATCAAAAAAAATCTAAGGGGGAAATTACAAAATTCCTACCTGCCTAACACCCTACTACCCACCCTCAAAAACCCACAAAAAATAAAATAAATGTACTGATCGCAGTTTAGGCTGCTGTGACCAGTACTGAAAGGGTTAATTTTTATTTTATTTTTTGTTTTTTTAATAAAAATAACCCCCCCAAAAAGTCAGCCTGATCAGAGAGCCCTCTGATCACAGTTATCACTGGTACAATACTGTACAGTAGCGATACTGTACAGTACAGTGATCACAGCACCGGGGAAAGAGTTAAGGGAGATTTGGGTTGCTGCGGCTGACAAAGGGTAAAAAAAAATGTAAAAAAAATTTTTGACCCTAAAAAAAAAAATGATAATAGTACAAATGTACTAAAATCCCTAAACAGGCTGATCACAGTGTTAAATGCTGTGACCAGCACTGGAAGGGTTAAAAAATTATTATTTTTTTAACTTTATTTTTGACAATTCTTTCTCCTACAGGGCTCTCCAGCAACGATCTCTCTGCCTCTCTCTCTCAGATCGAAGTGAGGTGAGGAGAGGGGCAGAGACAATGTGTCAGCCAGTGATTTAAAATCATTGGCTGACACATTGTAACAGTGATCGCAGTGACTGGCAGTCACTGCGATCGCAAACTGCAGATCACTACGGATTGGCTACAGGGGACCTGCCTGGGTTGCCAGGCAGGTCCCCCCACCGTGATCTGCAGTTTGGGAGGGATCAGGGAAATGTGGTGGGCTTAAAGGCGTAAAAGCCCATTAACGCCGCGACAGCATAGCACGCCGTAACGGGTTAAACGTTATTTACTAGAGGGAAAAGTTACATTTAAGGCCAAAGTAATCAAACTGAGAGCATGGTTTTTAGAATTTTTCCAGTTTGGCTGTTTTAAAGGACCACTATAGTGCCAGGAAAACAAACTTGTTTTCCTGGCACTATATGGTCTTCAGGTCCCCCCCCCCACCCTCAGGGTCCCACTCCCGCCGGGCTCTAGGGGGAGGAAGGGGTTAAACACTTACATTTCTCCAGTCTGTCAGTGTGTCTGTATGTGTGTATGTCTGTCAGTGAGTATGTGTGTGTGTGTGGCCCACATAAACTTAAACCTTGTTTATGTGGCCCGAGCCACACTTTGAGTTTGACATGCTTGCACTAGGGGCTGGATTAAACCATATGTAAACATAGCCGTTTCTCTGAAACGGCTATGTTTACAGCTGCAGGGTTAATACTAGATGGACCTGGCACTCAGCCCACTTCATTGAGCTGAAGTGGTCTGGGTGCCTATAGTGGTCCTTTAAATATTACATTCGCTTTAAATTCTCCCTTTAGTGAATCAGCCGATCCGATCAGTTCGGTTAATAACTGACACCAATAAATATTACGATTTCACTCAATAATAAGAATTTGGCGATATTTCTGCTCGGTAACCCAGTAGTAAACGTGGGGTGTAAATGAAGTTCTGGTTAGTTTCAATGTCCATAAATCAGTTCTAGTTTACTGTGAATTGCGAGAGGACAGGGCTGCAGGTTTGGTAAATCTGGTCCAAGTCAGGTACCCAACAGAATTGAAATGCCAGCGCACTCTCTGTTTATGGGATCTTGATTCTTCTGGATGAACTGCCTTTACTGTAGAGTGAAGCTGCTGCAGTCTGTTTGTATATTCACTTTATTTGTGATTTTCCTTAGTGGCCAGGGCAGTAAACACCTCTAATAACCTTCAGAGGGCAGGATACCTTTAAATAATTGGACTGGCCATCCAGTGGATCTGGGCTGGGTGGATGAAGCTGACCACATTCATTGTGCATGTTTCTTATGAAATTGATGGGCAATAACATGGAGAGTGCTGCCCTGAGGTATTTATCCCTGAGAAATCCTGCAGCATGCGAATTGTGCAACATTAAGGGCAGCACTTTTCATTCAATGCGCTTCCCTCCCTTTCAGGGTTATTCACTAATGTGAGAATTGTCAGGAAAATAAAAGAATTTCAAAATTTAGGCCATAATTGCCGATTTAGAAAAACTGTCCAAGGCAATTCTGTGTTAAGTTCGGCTATATTAGCCTTAAATTTAAAATCCACTTTGAAATCCCAGCAATTTTCACTGTAGTGAATTACCTGTTAGTGTGTCTACACAGGTCCATTTATTAGTCAGTATCGTGACTCTTAAAGTATCTCGTCAGACCAGAGGGATGTATTACTTAAACCATTAAAATGTGCTCATATTTACCTTGTTCCTGTTACCGGCCTAATCTCTACAAGGAGTGTCCGCTGTCCCTTAAAGCTGCTAAGAGGCCTCGTTCCATCCATTCAAAGCTGTATAAAGAGAATTATGAAGAACTGACAGTGAAATTGTATAATAAAATCGTCCTTGCATACTTTGGTCTAAAATGTATAATTCTGCTGCTAATTCAGCTCAACTCTCTGTCTAGTGAATAACAACCATTAATAAATGAAAACAATGTATATATATAAAAGCGTATCTTAGATCCTGTAGATTTCCTCTATAGCTACATGCAGACGCCTTTCACAATGGGAAGAGACCCCCCAATCAGGATCCCGATATTCTGTTCTTTGGACTCTGTTATCATCCCACGAATCCTTGTCAAGCAACGGTTTACGAGACAAGTGGTTTATCCTCCAGGAGCAATTCCACGCCTGTTTACTGATCGGGGCAAAGCACGTCCGTTGGCAGAGGCGCATTCTGTAAACGCACACCGCACAAAACATCCCTCTCTCCGGAGATGGGAGAGAGCGCAGTGCAAGCCGGGCGTATGGCATGTGCATGCTGCGTAGACAACCTGGTCAAATCGGGCATTCTGTCTGCAATAATGACAGCTCTGTGCAGATGGCTTAAATCGCTGTGATTTTATAAATCCCGCCGCTGAGCGAGCTTCTACTTTACAATTTCGCAACATTGTGCAAGTGCTTAGAGTGGCTATTTTTCAAAAATATAAAAAATGGTCAATATTGTAGAAATAACCTCCTGGTCTTTGTTAAATAGAACGTAGAACTTAAAATCAATCCTTGTAATAAGTCAGCGCCGTGGGAGGAGAGTAAAGACTTCGAAGAAATTATCAAAAAAAGCTTCTGTTTATCTGGAATTACTGTCCCCAATATGAATTGGCTTATGTCACCCAAAACGCTCCTATTCTTGCAGTGTGAAATTATTTTGAATGTCCACTCCTTCCCGAATTTGTGTTACATCTGTTTCCGTGATGCCCGGAGTATGTGCCTGCACTTGTTTCCGGCAATATTTCCAACAACCTGTCTGTGACCTTTGTGTTATTTAATGGGGGTCGGTAATACTAATTGAATTCCAGGGATTTGACAACTGCTTTACAAAACTGAGGCCACAGAAAGGTAGAATTAGATCATTCCTCAACTTCTCCGTATTTCAATATCTGCCTATATTTTATCATTTTGTTTTAAACAAGACTTGAATCTCACTACATCCTGTCTGACATTACTTTGGATTCCCTCAATACAGAGACCACATTATACCATCTATCTCTATCACAATCCCCCAATCACACAGACCATGCCACACACCGGGAGCTTGTTTTGCTGAAACCGGTTCCACCATTGAATTGCTTCAGGGAAGACAGATTAAGACTGTGTTCTCTGTACTGTCAAGACATATTCTCCCTTGGTAAACACAGGCAATAATTAGCATTCCCCCAGTGAATACCCAAACTGGGTGTAATCTACCTGTATAATGCTGAGTGTTTGCAGAGGAAGCAAAGCCTGCACTCTCTCATTTATCATCTACCCATCTGCAACGTTTCATGGGTTTCTGAGTGTAATAGACTGTCCTGCCACAGAATATTCCCTTATTTAACATGGAGCATATCACTGTCCTTCCACAGAATATTGCCTTATTTAACATGGAGCATATCACTGCGCTAAACAAAAAACATTAAATGCAAAAATTATCGGAAAGGTAGAGGCCCGCAAGGTGATGCAAGTGTTAGTATGAATGTGAAAAAGAGCGTTTAAGACCTTCCGTGGATTATTAATGTGCCGCATGCTCTGCGTACGCTGCCTTGCTGAATATTCCCACCTCGCGGACCTCCCACGTTTTGTAGTTTTACAAATTGGGGATTTTTTTTAGCATTTATTTTGCACAGAATGTGTAACACTGCGAAGGTTAAAAATATGTTAATGTTACACAAAAGTTTCACCTCTAAGTCAATATTTGGCAGGCTCACCTCTGGCTACAATACAGCTGGGAGTATTTTGGGTGAGTCTTTTCACAAGCATGGCACGTCTGGATCTTGCAATGTCTGACCTTTCTTCTTGGCACAATCACTCGTGCTCTGCCTGGTTGGATGGGGACTGTTGAAGAACAACTTAAAGGGAAACTATAGTGCCAGGAAAACCTCTGGCACTCTAGCTTCCCTTTCTTTCAAGGACCACCCCCCCATGGTGCAGGAGGGTTTAATAACCCCTTCTGTCACTTACCTGGGTCGCCAGTGGCGTACATATAGTGGTCGCAGCTGTGACCAGACCCGTCACTCCAGGGGGCCCGGCCGCCCTGCGGACCCCTGCGACCAGGTACCAGCCACCATGTTTTGCGGCCCCGGCATGCGCGGCAAACTGCCGGGGCCGAACGTTCAAGGGGCCCATCGAGTGGTCCATGCTGTTAGGGCCACCCAATGGGTAAGGATTTCCAGGGGGCCCGGTCAGCGCTGCGGCGCTTTAACAGCACAACCGGGCCCCCTGTGATGAGATCACTGCTGGGAGGAAGTGACTGCCCCGGGCACTCCTCTCAGATATCAGAGAGGGAGTCAGAGTGGGAACCTGAGCCACCACTGGACCCCAGGGAAAGTCACCCTCCTGCACCTAAAAGGTAGGAAACAGGAGGGTGAGAGAGAGAGAGAGAGAGATAGAGAGGGAGAGAGTGTGTGTGTGTATGTATGTATGTATGTATATCTTGTGTGTCTGTGTCTAGATAAATAGATAGAGAGATATAGATAGATAGCGAGATATAGATAAATAGCTAAATATAGATAAATAGAGAGATATAGATAGATAGAGAGATAGATAGATAGAGAGATATAATGGAAAATGTATTCATACTTACCATAATTTTCTTTTCCTGGTCATAGGCCATGGCAGCACAACATTGGGTAGTCTTCCCTATCCTCATTGGACAGGAATAATAATAATTAAGCCGTATAAGTACCACCTCCCACCCCTCCTTCCCCAGTCATGTTTTACAGCAATAATCTCGGGTGGGAGAAGTATGAATAAATTTTCCATTTTCCTGGCCATATCCATGGCAGCACAACATTGGTTAATACCCAAGCAATAAACCAGGGAGGGAAGAAGACACAGACTCGAAAATTTTGAATGCAAAGTGTATTAACACCATTAATAAGTGAAAAACAAAGAATCATGTATCGGATACAGACAGAATTGATTTAGCAAATTGATCTAATAGACCTGCTCTGACATCAATTTGATAACTTCTAATGAAGGTATTGGTGGAAGACCATGTGGCCACCTTACAAATGAGTTCAGGAGAGACATAAGCCGCTGCTGCCTAAGAAGATGAGAGGGCCCTAGTGGAATGAGCTTTAAGACCCACAGGGACCGGATATCCAGAAGATTGATAAGCCTGTATAATGGCTGCCACTATCCACCTGCTAATGGTAGATTTAGGAGCTTGTAAGCCTTTTCTACTACCACTATGAAGGACCAAGAGACTTTGAGAAATGCGCCAAGCAGCCATCCTTTCAATATAGATACGAAGGCATCTCACTAGGTCCAGAGATGACAGGTCAGTTGAATTCTCGCTTTCTTGGCCTTCAGGCCTCAGAGATGGGAGAACAATATCCTCGTTAATGTGAAAGGCTGAGGTGACTTTAGGTCTAAATTCAGGAACAGTACGGAGGATAACTCTGTCCTTATGAAGGACCGTAAAGGGTTCCTTAGTGGATAGGGTGTGGAGCTCCGAAACTCTCCTGCCGGAAGCTAGGGCGATCAACAAAGCTGTCTTGATAGACAAAACCTGAAGAGGAACTGATTCAAGGGGTTCAAAGGGTTCCAATTTTAAGGCGTTCAGAACCAAAGGAAGATTCCAGGAGGGAACAAATGGCTTAATTGGAGGCTTAATTTTAAGGACTCCCTTAATGAATCTAATAACATCTGAGTCCAATGCCCATCTGTGATTGATTAAGGCGGACAAAGCTGAGATGTGTACTTTTAGAGTATTATAACTCAGACCTTTAGAAAGTCCAGACTGTAAGCACTCCAAAATATCCGTGGAAGAGGGATTCTGCAGATCAATATTTTTTGGAAGAGTCCAGGCGGAGAAAACTTCCCACACTCTATAATAAGTGGCTGAAGTGGAGTGCTTTCGTGCCTTCAGCATAGTTTCTATTACGGCCTGGGAGAATCCTTTGTTCACAAGCCTGTTCCTTTCAGTCTCCATGCCATGAGATTTAGTGAGACCGGGTTTGGATGCAACACTGGGCCCTGGAACAGTAGATCCGGAGTTCTGGGAAGTGGAAGAGGAGGTTCCACTGAAAGATTTTGAAGCAGGGGAAACCAAGGCCTTCGAGGCCAATAGGGCGCTATCAGAATAGGAGATACCCTCTCTGTTCTCATCCTCCTCAGGATTGGGAAGATCAATGGAAATGGAGGGAATGCATACCTTATTTTGAATCTCCAGGGACTGGATAAGGCGTCTCTTCCCAGTGCTAGATGGTCTTACTCTTTCGTGAAGTAATCCTTCACCTTCCTGTTGACACGAGTAGCTAGTAGGTCTATTTGAGGGAGACCACACTTGTCCACAATCATGCGGAATACTCTGTCCGATAGGCACCATTCTCCTGGGTCTATCCTGGATCTGCTGAGGAAATCTGCCAATTGATTCCATTTCCCTGGTAGATGGATGGCTGTAAGGCCTGCCAAGTTCCTTTGCACCCACTCCATTAGTTGTTTCATAATCACCATCATCTTGCCTCTCCTGGTGCCTCCTTGGTGATTGATATAGGATACCACGGTGGTGTTGTCTGTCCTTATCTTTACCCATTGATCTTTGAGATATACCGAGAAATGCTTCAGTGCTTTGAGGACTGCAAGAAGGTCTAGCAGATTGGAATGCATATTGTTTGTCATGAAACTCCATTCTTCCTGTGCAAAGTCGTGGAGACAATGGGCGCCCCATCCCCATTGGCTGGCATCTGTTGTCACTGCTATCCCTGTGATGTCTCCTAGTGGAAATCCCCTGGAAAGGTGTTCTTTGTTCAGCCACCAGATCAAGGAATGGCGTACGGCCCGGGATAACTTGATGGGTTGGAGTAGATTCTTGGAAGAAAATTGCAACAGGAAATTGGCTTGAAACGGTCTCATCCTCCATTGTGCCCATCTGGTCAGCCCTATCGTGGATGACATAGATCCGAGGAGGCTCATTACTGCCTTTGCAGGAACAATACTGGACTTTATCATCCTTCTTAATTGTATCCTGAGCTTCTATATTCTTGCCATAGAAAGTTGGACAGTACCTCTCAGAGTGTCGAAGTGAGCACCTAAATAAATCATAGATTGAGTTGGGTGGAGGTGGCTCTTCTAGGTGTTGATCTTACAGCCGTGGGCTTGCAGAAACTGAATGCTGGTAATAGCTTGGGAGGTCAATGAATCTTCGCTGTTTCCTATAATCAGGATGTCGTCCAAATAATGATAGATAGCGATATTCAGTTTTCTTAGTTCTGCAATCAGAACTACCAACACTTTTGTGAACGTCCTTGGGGCTGTGCTTAGTCCAAACGGGAGTGCTCTGAACTGGAAATGACCCTCTTCCACGGCAAACCTCAGAAACCTTTGATGGGATAGGAAAATGGGTATGTGGAAGTAGGCGTCTAACAGGTCTATAGATAACATCCATTGGTTGGGTGAAACCACTTTTATAATAGACTGTAGGGATTCCATCTTGCATCTGCGAATGTGTAGATGCTTGTTTAATCTGTGCAGATCCAGAATAGGCCTCCATCCTCCTGAGGATTTCTTTTTTAGGAAGATGTGAGAGTAGAATCCCTGATTTCTGTCATCTGCCGGTACAGTTGTGATGACTTTTTCTGCCTGTAAGGATAGAATGAAGTTTTGTAGAGCCATACGCTTCTCTTTGTCCCCTGGCCACTTTGTGAGATGAAAGGACCTGTTGGGAGGATGCTTGAAGAATTCTAGAAGGTATCCTCTCCGAATAATATCCAGTACCCAGCTGTCGCTTGTGGATTCTTCCCATATGTGTAAATATTGGAGAAGACAGGCCCCGACCCCTTCGGACTTGGGAATTATATAGTCATGAATTCCTAGGGTTCTTGGAGGAAAAAGCACCTCGCGACTTGCCTCTTCTTCCTCCAGATTGGGCTCCTCTCCCTGGTTGAAATCTGGAATATTCTCTACCAGGCTTGTAAAATCTACTGTCTCGAAAGGAATGATACTCTTTTCTGGCACGAAAGGACCCTTTATATTTTCTTTCTTGAGGTAGAAAGGACGTCGAAAAGGACATATTTCTAGCAAGATTTCTTACCAGATCCACTGCTGCTTCGGACAAAAAATCAATTGCTGAACCCAAATCTCTTAGGCTATCCACAATGGAGGAACGGCTTCTGCCACTCCTGATGTCCTCCTCCAGTTCTTGTAGCCACACTTTCATAGCTCTTGTGACTGACGTGAGAGCAACGGCAGGGTGGAGACTTGCGCCTGAGGATACATAGGACTTGGAAAGGAAAATAATCCATTTTACGATCCATCGGGTCCCTGAAGGAACCAGCATCGTCCACAGGTAGGGTAGTATGTTTGGCTAACCTGACAACTGCAGCATCAACCTTGGGTGCAAAATCCCATGCTTCAGCATCTTTGGGCTCGAATGGGTATAACCTGGAAAATGTCCCTTTGGCAGATGATCTATCAGATCTGGACCATTCCTCCTTAATAAGATCCCTGATAGTGTCATGCACTGGGAAAGCCGCTCTTTTTCTCCTAAGATCAGAGAAGTAGCGATTGGATGTAGTGGGTTCCTCCACTGAGGGTTCCTTTAAAGTAAGGGTTTCTCTAACCCGGGCAATTAAATGATCCACTTCCACTGGTACCAGGAAGTCTGGATCTGGCACAGCATCCTCCTCCGAGGAAAAAGCTAGGTCTCTCAGTGAAGCTGAATCCATAAAGCCATCTTCTGAGTTTCCTGGAGAAATTTGTGGGTCATTCCAACCTCTCTGATACCCTGGGCAACTGCATGTTTTATAAGTTGCATAATGTCCGGTGTTGGTTGAGAAGGTCCTGCAGCTGCTGAGAGACAATCTGAACAGATGCTTCCATTCTATGGCTCTGTTGTCACAGGATATGCATAGCGTCCTTTTGGGCGACTTCCCTTTGGACGATCCTGAAGTCCTTGTACTTTTAGCACTACAATACACAAAACATGCTTTGAGTACATTCCCACTCTTTTTTTTTTTTTAAAGAGATTAAGAGATGGCTTACCTATATTGCTTTGATTGTGACCTATTGTGAGATGAATCCGATTCCTTAGATCTTGAACGAGAATCCATCTGGAAATGATTGATAAAACAGAAGAACTTAAAACCAAGAAGAGAAAGGATAATAAAAAATTAAGAAATAATGTGGGGAAAAATAAAATACTAAATTTGTCCCAGGAAAGAATACTGGAAAAGGTGAAGAACTGACAGTATTGCTAAAGTTCCAAAATACCAGAATACTTCCTTGCAGGGAATAAACAGCTTGCAACAAAATTGCGGTTTTGGCACTTTAAATAGGCGTTTGAAGTCACTGAGGAACCGAAAATACAAGCGAACGGCTTAAATTGGTTTTGTGCGCGAACGTGATTAGTCCGCGTTCGCGCGCTTATTCGTCTGAAACCCCACGAACGCTCAGAAATTCATGAATGCCGGGCATGCGCCCAGGAACTTTCCGAACGTCGCGCATGCGCCCAGGGAAGTTACGCACGCCATACAGATGCCCTGGAACCCGCGAACGCCGTTTGAAGATTACAGAACGCCGTGGGGAAACCCTGTGGACTCTGCAGGCAGCCAGAAAGATGAGAAGTAAGGCTTAGTTACCAGCTGAATACTCCTGGCGGTAAGTTCAAATCATATCAACCTCATACCTTTATCTGGTGTGAAGGTCCAAACTTATAATTTCAATAAGTAATGTAATTGGTCCCTTTACTTGCTACCCCTGAGGTCATTGCAAGATAGTGGAAAGGAAAAAAACCCCCGGTCACTAAAGGGGTTTTCTCCAGGGGGACACCTTTGCGCAGGGCAGCTGCCTTCAACATGGATGCTGTCCAGGAAATAGGAGGGTCTGGGAGGGAGGGTCTGCTGCTGATTGGCAGGGATGTGTCAGCTGACCGGAGTTCGCCGCGAAGTGCGGCGAACCGTTCGCGGCAAGTTCGCGAACGGTTCGCGACATCTCTACCCAGGGGCTGGAGGAACTAATCCTCAGGTAAGCCATAAAAGAAAAAAATGTTTACGGTCCTAAAGACCGACATGTCCTAGAGGATAGGACAGGAAAAAAAGACTGGGGAAGGAGGGGTAGGAGGTGGTACTTATACGGCTTAATTATTATTCCTGTCCAATGAGGATAGGGAAGACTACCCAATGTTGTGCTGCCATGGATATGGTCAGGAAAGATAGATAGAGAGATATAGATAAATAGTGAGATAGAGAGAGATATAGATAGATAGAGAGATATAGATAAATAGAGAGATACAGATAGATAGAGAGATATAGAGATATAGATAGAGAAATAGAGAGATAGATAGATAGAGATAGATAGATAGAGAGAGATAGATAAATAGAGAGATATAGATAGAGAGATATAGATAGATAGAGAGATAGGATAGAGAGCTATAGAGCTAGATAAATAGATAGAGATAGATAAATAGTGAGATAGAGAGAGATATAGATAGATAGAGAGATATAGATAGATAGAGAGAGATAGAGACATAGAGAGATATAGATAGATAGATAGATAGATAGACAGATAGAGAGAGATAAATAGATAGATAGACAGATAGAGAGAGGTAAATAGATAGAGGGTGTAAGCCAAACACTGAGCTCAGTGTCACACAATGGAAACATGAAATAAAGATTGGGGATTAGAGTTATAAACGCTAGAGGTAATCTAATCTAATCTGGTAATTAGTGTAAAGGCTGCCAGGATGTATAATTTATGTTAATCAGACTGCTCAGCATTTACCCAATGGGATCCTTTATGGAGTATTCTGTAATACAAGGCAGTGGGGACCATGGGGGGGGGAGGGGGAGGGGTTTGTGTCTCTAGTGTTTAAACCGGCCACAAACAGGTTCCCACTATGGCTTCCCACACACAGACTGAGAGCAAAGGGAACCTCCAGCCACGCCCATTCCTTGTCTTACAGCCAGCCACGCCTACTCACTGATTGACAGGGCGAGGTCTGCCTTCAGACTGCACGTGGAAACAGCCAGCCCCGCCCATTCCTTGTCTTACAGGTCAAGGTAGAACAGCCAGCCACGCCTACTTACTGACTGACAGGGCCTTCAGACTGCATGTGGAAACAGCCAGCCCCGCCCATTCCTTGTCTTACAGCCAGCCACGCCTACTCACTGACTGACAGGGCGAGGTCTCCCCCTCAGACTGCATGTGGAAGCAGTCGGCCACGCCCATTCACTGATTGACAGGGCGAGGTCTCCCCCTCAGACTGCATGTGGAAGCATTCGGCCACGCCCATTCACTGATTGACAGGGCGAGGTCTCCCCCTCAGACTGCATGTGGAAGCATTCGGCCACGCCCACGATGACCGGCCGTGTCAGACGGTGGGCGTGTCAGGTAGGGGGCGGGGTTAGACATGCCGGTGGGCGGGGTTGGACGGACAGGTGAGGAGATCTCGCGAGAGGTTGGGAGCTTGATGTGGTGGAGCCGGAGAAGCTGTGTGAGAGCTCGGGCTCCGGGGAGACAGCACTGACCGCGCGCACCGCAGGTAACCGGGGGGGAGACATAATAATAATAATAATAATAATAATAATAATAATAATATAACATTATAACAGCACTGAGAGCAGGT
>OW240914.1:353965531-354004645 GCA_933207985.1 Pelobates cultripes | reverse complement strand
ATATTACAAAGCAACACAGAGAGCAGGTACCAAGGGGATAATAATATTACAAAGCAACACAGAGAGCAGGTACCGGGGGGCATAATAATATAATAATATATCACATTATAACAGACTACCCGAAACTCTGGCCCTCCAGATGTTGCTGAATTACAACTCCCATGATTCTATGAATGAATAGATAGGCTGAAAATCATGGGAGTTGTAGTTCAGTAACATCTGGAGGGCTGGAGTTTGGGGAAGCCTGCATTATAATAACACAGAGAGCAGGTCCCGGGGGGATAATAATCATAATCTATCACATTATAATAACACAGAGAGCAGGTCCCGGGGGGATAATAATAATAAATCACATTATAACAACACGGAGAGTAGTTACCAGGAATATAATAATAATAATCACAGTGTTTGCAGATGACACAAAACTTTGCAAAGTAATAAAATGTGAGCAGGATATTGCTTTGTTGCAGAGAGATTTGGATAGATTGGGGGACTGGGCACTAAAATGGCAGATGAAATTTAACATAGAGAAATGCAAAGTTATGCAATTCGGGGTTAAGAATGCACAAGCAACTTACACACTAAATGGTAGTGAATTAGGGATAACCACACACGAGAAGGATTTGGGCATTGTTATAGACAACAAATTAGGCAGCAATATGCAATGTCAATCTGCAGTTGCTAAGGCCAGTAAGATTTTGTCATGTATAAATAGGGGCATAAATTCCCGGGTTGAAAATATAATTTTGCCTCTTTATAAAATCGCTGGTAAGACCACACCTTGAATATGCTGTGCAATTTTGGGCGCCTGTTCTAAAGAAGGATATCATGGCACTGGAGAGGGTCCAGAGACGAGCCACAAAATTGATAAAAGGAATGGAGCATTTTAGTTATGAAGAAAGGTTACAAAAATTAAATCTGTTTCGTTTGGAAAAACGGTGCCTGAGAGGGGATATGATAACTTTATACAAATATATTCGGGGCCAGTACAAACCTTTATTTGGAAATCTATTCATAAACAGGGTTATACATAGGACACGAGGTCACACATTTAGGCTGGAAGAAAGGAGATTTCATCTAAGGCAAAGAAAAGGTTTTTTTACAGTAAGAACAATAAGGATATGGAATTCTCTGCCTGAAGAGGTGGTTTTGTCAGAGTCCATACAGATGTTTAAACCGAAATTGGATAAATACTTACAAAAACATAACATACAGGGATATAATTTCTAATTAGTGGGGTAATAGCTGATTGATCCAAGGAGACATCTGACTGCTATTTTGGGGTCAAGAAGGAATTTTTCCTAGTTTGTGGCAAAATTGGAAGTGCTTCAGACCAGGTTTTTTGCCTTCTTTTGGATCAACAGCAACAACATTTCTGAGGAAGGCTGAACTTGATGGACGCAAGTCTCTTTTCAGCTATGTAACTATGTAACTATATAACAACACAGAAAGCAGGTACAGGGGGGGAATAATATAACAACAACACGGAGAGCAGGTACCGGGGGGGAGGGATGATGATGATGATAATAATATATCACATAACAACACAGAGAGCAGGTACCGGGGGGATAATATAATAATTTATTATTATTATTATTATTATTATTATTATTGTTATCACATTATAACAACCCAAAGAGCAGGTGCTGGGGGAGAATATTATAATAATAATAATAATAATAATAAATCCCATAACAACACAGAGAGCAGGTACCAGGGGGATAATAATAATATATTACATAAGAACACAGAGAGCGAGTACCTGGGGAGGGGGGATGATGATGATGATGATGATGATAATAATAATATATCACATTATAATAACACAGAGAGCAGGTACCGGGTGGATAATAATAATAATAATAAGCGTTATAGCATTCATTATATACTTCATAACATGTCGTGTCCTATAATAATATATAATTCTGAATTCATTATAGGTGGGGACATGTGTTATAACATATATAATAATACATTTTACGGTATCCATTATATACCTCCTTATAATATGTATACTGTAATAATATATCATACTGTTTATGTACAGCATATGCATCGTGTATCTTTATATCATACTGTATACACTTTACCTGTCGTATAACATTGTACATCTACCAAATGCATTATATTTAATACTTTGTGTTATATTTATTGTCTATCTATGGCTATCACTAAGGGTTTGTACAGACCAAGCACTATAACCACCGACACTGGCTATCACTAATACAGTCTGTACAGACCGAGCACTATAACCACCACACTGGCTATCCCTAATACAGTCGGTACAGACCGAGCACTATAACCACCGACACTGGCTATCCCTAATACAGTCTGTACAGACCGAGCACTATAACCACCGACACTGGCTATCCCTAATACACTCTGTACAGACCGAGCACTATAACCACCGACACTGGCTATCACTAATACACTCTGTACAGTCCGAGCACTATAACCACCGACACTGGCTATCACTAATACACTCTGTACAGACCGAGCACTATAACCACCGACACTGGCTATCCCTAATACACTCTGTACAGACCGAGCACTATAACCACCGACACTGGCTATCCCTAATACAGTCTGTACAGACCGAGCACTATAACCACCGACACTGGCTATCCCTAATACAGTCTGTACAGACCGAGCACTGTAACCACCGACACTGGCTATCCCTAATACAGTCTGTACAGACCGTAGGACTGTAGGGGAGTTGGCGAATACAATGCTGCTTTTCTGGTTCCCATTTCGTGTGACCCGGAGCTCAGTGAATATATCCTTACATTACATGTCCAGCCAGTAGTGAATTAGGTTGCAGTCTGTCATTCATCTATAGAGCCCACCGTGCGTGATATTTTGGTGATCAGTTTGGCTCTCCGAGCGTTAATGTTGCTTGCCGGCCCCAGAAGCTGTGTCTTGCGTGTATGTGTGCTGTGTGAAGACCTCTAATACATTACGCCAAGAAATGACGATAACTCGCTATCATGCGATATCTGCTATATGGGTTCGTTTAACCCCTTAAGGACCAAACTTCTGGAATAAAAGGGAATCATGACATGTCACACATGTCATGTGTCCTTAAGAGGTTAAGGGAAGGAGGATGCTGTCTTAGTAAAGATGTGTTTGGTGCAGGTGATGCTGCCAGCATGATATAGATCATATTTGGTGTTCGTAGAATGAACTGTTTATATCCATTATTAAGTGTTCTTGCATAGCAAGACCACTTAATGTTATCTCACATATATATTCTTATTCTAGCCAAATTTGCCACCCTAACTCCTCCAACAGTTTTTACACTACATAGACAAACATTTACCAAAACGTGCAGATTGTTCCCGATTGGATTGCTATTACTTTGTGGAACGTTTCGCCGAATGGTTCACGGAATATCGGCGTTCTTGTGGCGCAATTTGTCTCATAGGAATGAATGGCAAAGCTAGAGTGGGAGCTGGCAAAAGCTGAAAAATCAGGACATGATTTCTAAACTGCCACCACTCCCTTATTTTCAGGCCCACCTACACAAATCTTATATCAAAACGTTCAGCTATCCCTGCTGCCACTAAACATGTCAACGGCTAAGCCATAGTCCTGATAGTTTTCACAATATAATAATTTGTTTGCAACTAACGCCGTCCATTGACATTCATTGAAACTTCACTCTACAAAGCTCAAATTTGAAGTGCAATTTCTAAACTGCGACTGTGCCTTCATTTTTAATACTTCAGAGACATACTATGCATCAAAATGTAGGTCTGGGTCTTGTGATTCTCACAATATAAGACTCTTCGCTGTAGGATTTATAGTTTTTAAAATCCGACCGTTTGAAGATGGCAACCGCCAAAATACTCTGACCTGTGCCAGGCTGCAGCAGCAAGTGATGTCATAGACAGGGCCTTTTGAACACCTGCTAATGTTTTTATAAATGTATGGTTTAATGTAACTGTGCAACAATGTTGCAATTAAATGTGCTATATAAATGATAACAGTTACTCCGCCCACTCCAGTTGTAGACTACTGGTGGAGGCAAGAACACTTCACACAATTTCCCCAGAAATTGTAGCTTTTCTAGTTGTGGTATATCATACCCAATATACCATATATTGTCACATTTACTACAGTGCCAGCGGCATGCCTTGTACAGTAACATACATAACAGATTCCATAGTGGTTTGTTTTTGTAAAGTTGCACATTTTAGCCCAAAATAGGAAAGCGACAAAACAGCTGGAGAAATGTCCAATTTGACTATTTATTATTATTTATTACTATTTATTTTTCTTCCATTCCTGTTTTAGAGACTGACCCCTGGTTACTGTTTGGCTCTTTCACTAAGCAGTAAATTGTGTTAAACTAGGCATGTTGTGGTTATAGTGGAGCTGGCTATTAACTCCCTTATTGTGACTAAATTATAATTTTTTTTTATATCCTACATTTCACTGTTTAGTAAATAAATGCCATGTGTAACTTGATGTAATATACCGGCTGTTTGTTATAACAATGAAATCACCCCTAAACCATTGCAATCCTTTGAATCCTGATCATTCTCCTTTAAATTCATTCTGGGTGATGCCGTTTGTGTTTGTTGATGCGGCCACTTACCTGTGAGCTGCGTGTTATGATTATATGTTTGGTTGTACGAGTCCATTCATTTCCCGTCTAATCACGCTGTTAATCTGAATTAGTCAGAGCTGCGTGTTGTGTATCTGATTATTTTTAAATGATCTCATATTTTAGTGTTCTCTTGCAGTTACTCTCATATTTGCGCTCTCTCATTGTCCCTGTCTCTGTGTGTTACTGCACTCTCTCTCATTGTCCCTGTCTTTGTGTGTGTCACGGCTTTCTCATTGTCCCTGTCGCTCTGTTTTTGTCACAGCGCTCTCTCGTTGGCCCTGTCGCTCTTTGTCACAGCGCTCTCTCTCGTTGGCCCTGTCGCTCTTTGTCACAGCGCTCTCTCATTGGCCCTGTCGCTCTTTGTCACAGCGCTCTCTCGTTGGCCCTGTCGCTCTTTGTCACAGCGCTCTCTCGTTGGCCCTGTCGCTCTTTGTCACAGCGCTCTCTCGTTGGCCCTGTCGCTCTTTGTCACTGCGCTCTCTCGTTGGCCCTGTCGCTCTGTGTTTGTCACTGCGCTCTCTCGTTGGCCCTGTCGCTCTGTGTTTGTCACTGCGCTCTCTCGTTGGCCCTGTCGCTCTGTGTGTCACAGCGCCCCCTCGTTGGCCCTGTCGCTCTGTGTGTCACAGCGCCCCCTCGTTGGCCCTGTCGCTCTGTGTGTCACAGCGCCCCCTCGTTGGCCCTGTCGCTCTGTGTGTGTGTCACGGTGCTCAGTCATGTCACATTGCTCCTGGTCATGTTACATGGGTCAGCCTTTCAGTGTAGTATGTTTAAAGCGTGTGCTGCCAGCATGTTTCTGTCTCTCAGCCTGTCCGTTAAGTTGTTTCATATCCTGCTTAATCTATGAAGGGGATAATTTTAGTCATTCGTTGTGTTCCAGAACGGATGGGTGTGACAAGTGACAGTCTGCAGAGTGAAACGTTCTGTCTCAATTCGATGCAGTACAAACAGGGCTCTCAGGGATCCCCTGGGCAGTCTATAGATTGATACTAAGTAGGGAATCCCAGCTAATCGGGCAGTAAGACTGGGTGAGTCCGCAATTCGTTCAAGTGTACAATTGGAGGCAAATAAATGGTCATTTAGAATAGGCACTCGATAGACCATCTGCAGAAAAGAGGAACATCAATAGAAATGGCTTTAATAAAGTTAATTTCGAAAATCCCAAGCTTCATTTCTGAGCTGTTTATAATTTTAATATCAGTGCACCGCAGAGTACACTGTCCGATAGCCCCGTATTATAGATTGCCACTACTCAAACCAATGGCTAATAATAATAATATTATTAAAGGAACACTGTAGTCACCTACATTACTTTAGCTAAATAAAGCAGTTTTAGTGTATAGATCATTCCCCTGCAATGTCACTGCTCAATTCACTGCCATTTAGGAGTTAAATCACTTTGTTTCTGTTTATACAGCCATAGCCATACCTCCCCTGGCTATGATTGACAGAGCCTGCATGACAAAAAAAAATGGTTTCACTTTCAAACAGATGTAATTTACCTTAACTAATTGTATCTCAATCTCTAAATTGAACTTTAATCACATACAGGAGGCTCTTGCAGGGTCTAGCAAGCTATTAACATAGCAGGGGATAAGAAAATCTTAATTAAACAGAACTTGCACTAAAGAAAGCCTAAATAGGGCTCTCTTTACAGGAAGTGTTTATGGAAGGCTGTGCAAGTCTCATGCAGGGAGGTGTGGCTAGGGTTCATAAACAAAGGGATTTAACTCCTAAATGGCAGAGGATTGAGCAGTGAGGCTGCAGGGGCATGTTCTATACACCAAAACTGCTTCATTAAGCTAAAGTTGTTCAGGTGACTATAGTGTCCCTTTAATAGCCGTTAGTGTATAGTATCTGGATACCGGTACCCCTAACCGTACTTATTAGCAGTGACCGTGAATTGGGGGGGGGGGGGTGTACTGAATGCATAGTACACTGTCCGATAGCCCCTTATTATAGATTGCCACTACTCAAACCAATGACTCATAATAATTAATAATAATAATGGCAGTTACAATATTCTTTTTTTTTTTTTTGTAAATACGTTTTTATTGAACGTGCAATCTTTCAGATCCTCAAATAGCTATGAATGTGCGACAATTAGGACACGCAGGTCCCTTCAAAATGAAACCATAACAATTTTAGTAGGAAGTGATGTCCGCTCAGTCATATATCGGTGACACGCAGGTCACAACATAACATGCATTATCTTACTAACAGGACTCCTAAGCACATTCCTTACAGTATCAGGTAGTAATGCGCTAACTTGTGGTGAGATTCGTAGACCTCAGTCTGCATCTGAACTACCATGGCGTGGGCACAACATGCGCAAAGAGTAACGCCAATAACATTGGCACTTTCGTAAGCCCAGTGGTCTACAACCTTGGTGAACACATAAGTCTTGCGTGCATTCTCTTACCAGACATCTGGTATGGGGTTAGTCCCAAGATAGTATCTACTACTGTGGGGGGTGCAGTACGAGTCAGTCTTACAGAGTACTATAGTCAAGTACCAGGCCATGGCCTCTCCCATCCGTCAGCCCTGACACTAGCGTCTCCCGCTCTGTGGTGGTTACTTAGGGTTAGTACGGAGTGTCTATTGTCAAGAGCTGGATCTTCATCTGGTTCTCATGTGCGGGGCGAAGTCCACGTGGAGTGGCTTCATGGTGTGGCAAGTCATCTCTATTGTCTTGCTTCCTGTCTGGCGGTGTTAGGTGTAGTCCTCTAGTCTTTAGTTACTACCTGAATCTGTACTGTGTCATGCAAGTGCACCCCTCATAGGGCGAGTGTGCTGTGTCGACATTCCATCTGTGTGTCAACTCTCATATGTCGTCCTGAGGTCACTTCTCAGTGTAAGTATAATCTTACTAGAGGTCGTCCCTACTGCGAAATGCAGCGTCGTGTGGGCCTCTGTTTCTCTATGTAGTCTCGTTCGCCCCGTAGGGTCTCCTACAAGTGAGTCCAAGTAACGCCGGGTGGCTCCCAGATCCGTCCGAAGATGGAGAGGGGAGTGAGATATGGGGGGGGAGGGGTTGAGGGGGGGGTTACTGAGTAGGGTATTTGTGTTGTGTTGTCTTAAAGTGCTAGTGTTTCTCCCAAGATGACCTGTTGGGGTTATGCGAAGTAGGAAGTGGGCCTGAGTATGTGTGTTAGTGTTGTCGTCCCGTGTCCCAGTTGTGTCCCTTACTTATCCTGTTTGTGATGTGTACAGGTACCAGGGCATCCACAGTTCCAAATGTTTTTCGGTTCTCCCGAGTATGTCGGCATATCTCGCTTCAGCATTATGAATCTCTTCTACTCTCTGGAGCCATTCCACTTTAGTTGGTGGTTGAGTTTGTTTCCATTTTGCTGGGATTAGTGCTTTGGCTGCATTTAGCAGGTGCCTGAGGATCGATCTTTTGTATAGTGCCAGCGGGCCTGGGGAGAAGTGTAGTAGCGCAGCCTCTATGGTAAGGTCAGATGAATCCCCCAGAATGGCAGCGATTTCACGCTTCACTTCCTCCCAAAACGGCATGATCCTAGGGCAGTCCCACCAAATGTGGCGGAGTGTACCCGGTTGCGTTTCGCACCTCCAGCATGTGTCTGGGACCTCTGGGAAAACTCTATGTATCCTCGCAGGTGTCCTGTACCAGTGGGAGAGCAGCTTGTAATTCACCTCCTGGTACCTGGTGCTTATCGAGCTTTTATGCTGCAGAATAAGAATTTGTGCCCATTGGGCGTCTGTATAGGTTCTGTCCGTCAGTTCCTCCCACTGCCTCTGGAAGGCGTTGTTTCTGATGAGGTCCCCTGTAAGCAGTCGCTGGTAGATGACCGACACTCTTCCGTCTGCTTCGGGGGAAGTCTCGCAAAGGTGTTCAAACCAGGTCTGGTCTCTATGTATCGCTTCTCTGTGAGATAGGTTATAATAGAAGTGTCGTAGCTGTGCGTAGTGGAAGCGGTGCATTATCGTCAGGCGTTCCGTGGCGGCCCAGTCCTGGAGGTTGCGGAGGCCCGCGTTGGTCAAGGCTGAGCTCAGGGGTATGTATTCCCCTTCGGTGGGTGTCGGCCACGCATCCGCTCGCAGTCCCCCCCCCAAGGCCTCGTTATGTGTCAGTGGGATTAAGGGGCTTGGTTGCGGTGAGATATAAACGTTCCTTCTCAGGGTGGACCAGGTCTTCAGTGTCTGCGCGATGGGGGATTCCGCGTCAAGGGTGTTCGTGACCCCTGTCGAACGGTGCCAGATGTATGCGTGAAGTGCTTTATGTGTGCCTTCTCTATCTAAGCCCACCCATAACTTGTTAGCGGGGGCCGTGTGCCACTCACGGATCCTCTGGAGCACTGTTGCTTGGAAGTATTTCCTAAAGTCCGGTAGTGCGAGGCCGCCCCATGGTTTGGGCAGGCACAATCTGTCGTGTCGGAGCCGCGGTCTCCCCTCCCTCCAAACGTATTTCGTCACTGCTGTCTTGAGTTTGGCGAAGAAGTCCGGGGGCAAATGCCAGGGGATGGTGCTGAAGCTGTAGAGAAGGCGGGGCAAGATGTTCATCTTCACTACCGCAATGCGGCCCTGCCAGGAGATGTAGTCGTAGGACCATTTCTTCAGGTCTCTCAGTATATTACTTAGGAGAGGTGCGTAGTTGGCAGTTACAATATTCAGCATCTGAATACCGGTACCCCTAACCATTCTTATTAGCGATGACAGTGAATCGGGAGGTTTACTGAATACAGAGTTACTGCGATGTGTAAAAACAATCTTCTACGCCAGGCTTCCCCAAACTTCGTCCCTCCAGATGTTGCTTAACTACAACTCCCATGGTTCAATTAATGAAATAGGGAGTTGTAGTTAGGCAACATCTGGTGGGCTGGAGTTTGGGGAAACCTGTTCTACGCGTTCGTTTGAATTGATGATCGTTAACCGTACTAATCAAAATCCATAAACTCTAAACGCTGGGGAGTACCATCGGACACACCACGCCGGCTGGTGGTATATACACTATGGAAATTGCTTTCCAAGTTTGTGCTTGTAAAGTTGACTGATGCGTCTGCTAATAAACCAAGATGGCTGCCTTTTCTGGCCTGGTCTGTGACGTGGCGTTGGATGTTGCGTGGAAATTGGGAAGGTGTGGGAGGAGGAGGTTGAGTTCCTATAAGGCAGTTCTAGCTGCACTTGCATTTCATTTACATGTATCAATAAATACTGGGAGCAATTTGGCAATCTCATTATTGTTGCAGTTGTTAGCGTGTGTGTAATGGATTCTTCCTATTATTTTTTATTTTTATTTATCTCCATTGGATTTCGGGGCTAAATTTAGTGTGCAACGTTAATTGTACTATCAGGCGTTCAGATTGTAAACCGCTTTATTTGTTTGCTCGGCAAACGCAGGTGTCCTGTCTGCCACATTTATTCTCGCCACTAACACTCCAACATCTGCTTATCTACAGCGTTTGGTAAACACAGATGTCTGCGCAAATATCTCCCTCCTCTGGCTACGTCTTGAGAGAAAGAGGTGACTTTGTGGTTTCTTGGGCGTCTGAGTTAAAGTGAATCTGCTGTCAGAATGTATGGCTATCGAGGACAATTTCAGAGTGTAATTAAAATCTGTACACTGAGCTGGATAAGTCACCGGTAAATGTATAGACTTAAAGATCTACTTAGCCGAAGCTTCATTCTGCTTGTCCACAATGGCAGCCTATGTGGATCTATTCATAAATATGGTGAAACCTTAGACATTCACCGGCGATTTGGCAATCTCAGCGTATCCATGACATTTTACCCAATAAGGTCACCATACTGTGTATAATACATTTAGAGCGACCCTAACTCTGTCGTGAAGAATTTATACTTATAAAGGGATTATGATTATATTTATAGGATCCTGTGTATCGTGTTTTGCA
Organism: Pelobates cultripes; assembly: GCA_933207985.1. Lineage (NCBI taxonomy): Eukaryota > Metazoa > Chordata > Amphibia > Anura > Pelobatidae > Pelobates > Pelobates cultripes. Next base: position 353,994,163 of record OW240914.1, on the reverse strand, counting down.
CATTTTACAATGAGTATTTCCTGAATTGTCATGGCTTGCAGAGAATTGGCTATAAACATCTAAACAGAAAATATTAAAGACTGTGACTTTCCAATCAGGACATTTTAGAAAACCTGAAATTGTTTGGTTTTTGTGCCTCGTGTAGGGCATTTAGAGAGACTACAACGTGGAATTGTAGAAGCGTGCTAGCTCTTGAAATGAGCAGTTGATTTTAGGGTTTGGAAATCCTCCAGGACCAGTTGATAAAACCTTTTAATGTGGAGTCTGGCTGGGCTTCTGAAAGTGAATTAATCTGAGACATTTCAGAGATATAGGGCTAGACATGGGCTGTATTCACTAGACTGAGTTGGTGGTCATTTACATTATATTATGGGAATAAAATAAATCAGAGCGGCACATTGGTTTTCTGTCCTCTCACATCTTACAAAGTTATTTACTGAAGTGTGAAACCGTACCACAAAATTATTGAATTGGAAATGAATTCCGTCTGTTTAATAAGAACGCCCAGTCTTTACGCCTTTTAGGGTAAACGTTTAAATACATTTCTGATGTCGCTCTGTGTAACGAACTACAAACCCCCATCATAGCCAGCCGGCCACAGACAAAGCCCTCTTCGTTTACAGTGATAGCTGAGCATCTTGGGATTTGGATGATAGACGACCTACTATCTGACAGGCAATGTGATTATTGGATTCATGTAAACTTGTATAAATTGGCGATCCAGCGGGTCAGAAGATTGCAGGATTTGGCTGCGCGTTGCTCCCATAGACCGTGAAATCTTCCCAGATTGGTCCTTTGTGACTGGGATGTGAATACCCAGCCTTCGCACTCGGTGGTCAATAAGCCTTTCCGCTGTGGTTACACTGTGTAACGGTCAGGATTTGGTAATCCGTGTATAGATGGAACTGAAAGTCACAATGTAACTTTATAGCTTCCGACTATGCTGTGTGTTTCCGAGATATATTACATTATTAGTTCATGATCTGCAAAGTCACTTTGTGCAAATTTTATTTTCTTGTTCAGATTTGCTAAAATTCCCAATTTTTTTTTTTTTCATTCAGGAACTGAATGTTTGTTTTACTTTGGGTCTTTTTTAAAGCGGCCTTTCCACCTGTGAATACCGCCATAAATACTTGTAATGTGGGGAATATTGTTCCCATCTAAGCAACGGCAGGATTGACCACCTTGAAGATCAGTCTGTGTTTTGGGGGTTTGTTCTGGAAACACTGGTTTCATTATAAAGAATACAAAATTCCCCAAATTATCCAAGTTCTCAATCTTCTCCTACGTTCTACTGAAGGATTATTTCATTGTCGGCTTGCTGGGTTCTGTGTTATAATTTGGCCGAGGTATTAAACTGTGCTTTCTAATCCATCCCAGAACGTTGTATGACATTGTGTTTCACTTTGAGGCCATAAGATGTTGTTCCTGCATCAATTTGTAATTGTCCCATTTATTGTTAGATGTTCCCCTGTTAGATGTCAGACTCTGCTTTACCATTAGTTATCTTGAGACCTATTATTCGATTGCGTTGGAATTTTAGTGTAATTGCCAACAATACGAGTTTTATCTCTATGAAAAGCTTCAACGTGGACTTATTCACAGACCGTCTGATCTGGTCAGTCTTCGGGTATCTTTCTCTATGTGTAAATACTCCTGAATCAAACGCTTTATCAGCAAACACAGGCTCATTTACTAAATGCAGAATTCAAATTGAATTTCAAATGTCAACCTTAATCCACTTTAAGTGCTCACTTTCGTGAATAAACACAATAATATAATATGGCAGCAGATGTTTGTATGAAACTCATAGCCTCTTTCTGTTTGGTGTTTTATCAACATAAACCAGACTCTAAGATTTTTTGGGGGTTATTTCGTTTGGGGTTTTAACAAATTGAAGAGAATAAATGGTGGCATTAAAAGATAATTACACTATAATTTCTGCCCTCTGTGTTTGGTGTGTTTGGCATCCTGGATGTTGCTCTGTCTGTAAAAAAAAAAAACTTCCAGATCTTATTATACGGTCATTACTTGTTTTTATATTCTCTCTGCCCTGGAGAGTATCGGAGCTCTGTGCCTGGAGCACTGGCTACATGGAGAGTATCAGAGCGCTGTGCTGGAGCACCGCCTATATGGAGAGTATAGGAGCACTGTGCCTGGAGCACCGGCTACATGGAATGTATCGGAGCTCTGTGCTGGAGCACTGGCTATATGCAATGTATCGGAGCTCTGTGCTGGAGCACCGGCTATATGCAATGTATCGGAGCTCTGTGCTGGAGCACCGGCTATATGCAATGTATCGGAGCTCTGTGTTGGAGCACCGGCTATATGCAATGTATCGGAGCTCTTTGCTGGAGCACCGGCTATATGGAATGTATCTGAGCTCTGTGCTCGAGCACCGGCTATATGGAATGTATCTGAGCTCTGTACTCGAGCCCCGGCTATATGAAATGGATCGGAGCTCTGTGCTGGAGCACCGGCTATATGGAATGGATCGGAGCTTATAGAGAGCGTATGTGTCCACAGGTCACTGTGAATTGGGAGCTTAATATGAAATGAAGTAATGGTAAATGTGCTCAGATGACATGAAAATTGAACTTATTATAGTGAGATTTTCCAGCAATCAGCACAGGGCAATAGAATAGAAACAGATGTGGTTATGTGAGCGCTCACTGTGTAACGCAGTATAACACAGCGTGCAAATATACACAAACTAAAGAACAACAATGTAATCTGTGATCAATGAACTAAAAGGAATGTTACATTTTCTCTCTCATGTTGCAGATCTGAAGGTCACACACTGTATGGGCAAAAATATTGGGACATGTCTAAATGATTGAATTCAGGTGTTTCAATCCGATTTCGTGTATAAAATCCAGCACCGAGCCATGCAGTCTGCATTTGTATAATAAAAATAAAGGGTCATTCTGTAGAGCTCGGTGAATTCAAGTGTGGTGCTGTGATAGGATGCCACCTTCGTAATAAGTCAGTTTGTGAAATGTCATCCCTGCTAGATATTCCATGGTCACCCTTGCGTGATATTATTGGAAAGTGCAAGCATTTAAGAACAGCAGAAAGTCGCCGAGGCGCCTGGTGCGTAATAATCGACAACGCTCGGCTGATTCTGTTGCTGAAAAGTTCCAAACTTCCACTAACATTAATATCCGCACAAACATTGTGCGGCTGGAGCTTCATTGAATGGTTTCTATGGCTGAGAAACTGCATGCAAGCCTCACGTCACCAAGTACAATGCCGAGCTCCAGATTGAGTGGGTAAAGCACACCGCCACTTTTTGGACAATGCTATGTTTCCAGTTTTGTGGGAACAGTCTGTCCCTTTTGTAGTCCCGAATGACTGTGCCCTAGTGCACAAAGCAAGGTCCATAAAGACATGTGTAACGGATCACCTGGCACCCCAACTGGGTACCTCCATTGAAGGATGCTCCTAGCGCTTCCTGAGGACTTCAAGCACTGCAGCAGACACCATAACCACCGTAGACTCCTTCAGAGAGCAAAACAGGAACAAGCTCTTACAAGAGCTTAGCAGTGAATATAGCAAGAGAGTATGCAGAGCATAGCAATCCCTTGTAGCAGATTCCCCCAATAAGAGACAGCACTCCAAATTGAGGGTGAAGCAGAACTGACTGTACTGGCACATACAGCCTCTTTTATTCACAATCCACAAACATAGTACTGCCCACAGGGTTTTGAAATACAACCAATCAATCTGTACAATATACACAGACACTCCCACACAAAATCCTCCCCTCTACCTGTGATGTGATTACTGAACACAATGGGTAATCTAATTATCACAGGCAGAGAAATACAGTGTTCTAAAACATATCACAGGGACCCCAAAACATGCAATAACCCCATATATCATCGGAACCGGGGGATCTGGGTGAACCACATATCCAAAATTCACCCAGATCCGTTCAGTAGTTTGGAAGATACAGTTTAATGCAGATTCCGCAGAACATATACAGGCTATATGAAAAATAATTACTGTATAATGTGTCCCCTGTTGTATAGTTTAAAACTATTGCACGATGTCTTTGTGCACCAAATACTGGCAAGATGGCACCGTGTAGAAAAGTCCAAACAGTGTCTGTGAGTTAAAATGGCCGTCATCCATTGTTCTCACCATGTGCTTCATCCATTGTTCTTACCATGTGCCTCTGATACATGAAATGGTGGTCACCCAGTAACTCCACAGTATGTCCCCAGATGGTTCTTAAAGGGCCAGCAGCAGCACAACACAAATCCATTATGCCCAAATCATATCTTTAAAGGGCAATACATCCCAGGGGCCATAGTCACATGGCAGGCAATCAGTCTTCTCCAATGCCCAGTGGCGAGGTCGGTTTCGCCACAACATGGTTGCATGAGTTTGGGGTGGAAGAACATGACTGGCCTGCACAGTCATGTTCTTGAGTCCTGACCCAAACCCCATCAAACACCTCTGGGATGAGCTGGAACAGAGCTTGTGAGCCAGGTCTTCTCGCCCAACATCACTGCCTGACCTCACAAATGCTACTAGATAGAATTCCCCCATAAACATTGCAAAATCTTGTAGAAAGTCTTCCCAGAAGGGTGGAAGCTGTTATATCTGCAAAGGAGGGACTAACTAACTATTATTGTCTATACATTTAGAATGCAATGTCATAAAAGTCCCTGTTGGTGTAATGGCCAGTTGTCCCAATTTTCACCATAGATACGTAGTAATGGACTATTTCAACCAAAGCTATTATTACTGCGTTAATGATCACCTATTTTGCGATTCCATGCTTTTTATAATACATTGTTTTAATCGCTGTTTGCTCACATTGCCTTGTTTTCTTTTTCTAACTCTAGGTAAATATAGCTTTTGACACATATTGTCAGCCCAGTGACAAATCCTGGTCACACCTAGAACTGTAACATTCCTCGTGTCAGACACACAACATGTTTGTTTTACCTAAATGTTCACATGAAATTGTGAGACGCCAGTCCCACGACTTGCCACGTACCACTCACAACACACTTGTGCAACTTACCACTGAGAAGGGCATGCCACGTACCCCTGGCACACAGTGAGCCTTGCCTTGTGAGAGCATCGATCCATGTTGAAATAAGCAAAATCTGTCTGTCTCCATCCACTGATATATCTCTATAGATCGATCTTTATATCTAATATCGTTTTTTTGCAATAATAGATCTTTTCATCTTAACATTGTCATGGTCCATGAGAATCCATTACTGGTGGGATAATGTGTGTCCTGACTGGAAAGGTAGAACTAGTTCCAGAATAGGCCCTTTCCCCAGCGGCACATTGCCCAGTTATGGTTCTTCTCATTAGTAGATGGTTGTGGAGCTCTGCTAGATTTTTTTTTTTTTTCATTTCAAAGAGGATCTCCTGTTCAGGGAACTTGCATTTTACGATACTTTGTCGGATCAGGAAGGACGGAGACCTGGGCTGGTGACAGAACATTTGGTGGTTTCCAGTGATGTGGGCCAGGCTTCATGTCCTTTCGTGGGCTACATTCCTGATTCCTGTGTATCGCTGTGCCATTCCTCTGTGGGTTCCCTGGGTGAGGAGCGAGATCCTCGGAGCTACGGCGGCAGTGTGACGCTCATTAAGCAGCTGTGTGTGTTTACGTTACTGCATTGGCCCGGCTCCTGTGCTCTCCTGGGGTGGATGGTTAGCCACTCTCCGTGTACCACCCTGGTAAACTCCACTGTCTCTAAGTGTGGCTTTTGTATTTGTGGCCACAAAGATATGTCTGAGGTTAATGTTACTGCAGTATCTTTCTATAACAGAATGTCCTGTGCTGCCTACACCTACCATTGCAGCTCAAATAGTGTATAGAAATCTGGGCAATAGTCACCAAATAGTGCCACACAGGTTTATTTGAAGGACATACAAGGCAATAAAAAAACATAGAGCGTAATAAAGCGAACGTTTCGGGTTACTCCCTTTGTCAATGCATCGTGTCCCTGGGGGGGTAACCCGAAACGTTTGCTTTATTACTTTCTATGGTTTTTATTGCCTTGTATGTCCTTCAATAAACCTTTATGGTACTTTTTGGTACACACATCTGTTTGCGCAGCCTCTGTTTATTTCCCTATTGTCTGATTTGTGTTTGGGTGCAGCGGGCCCTGTACGTGGGATGGGCCTCCTATATGGCTGTTCCTTGCCTGCTAGCTGACTGTGGATTGTGACTACACAGATGGAAATTTATTTTTTGGTAAACCTAATTATTATTTTTTCTTTGCATGATAGGCGATATTTAAACCTTTCTTAATCTTTCTGTCCCTGTGCTTGTATTTTGCCTATAGATTGATGTTTGTAAGCAGAGGGCGCGGCAAGTGTTTTCAAATAGTTGTCAGCTCTACAGACAAGCACTGTGCGTCGTGTCAGTGGGCCAATAACTCCAGCGGGGGGGATCAAGACGCCACAACCTGGCTGAGCACCTTTAGGGCCCTTTCAGTGTACAAATCCTTGTTGAGAGCTGTCACTTTTGACAAGTTTTATAATGGCTCTCATTTGTTTATGCCGGGGTGCCTTGGCACAGCCTGAGCGTGCAGTGTAAATGAACCCTCGGTGAGATGCCGTGCCTATATGTATGATGGAAGGAATGCTCATACTGCGTGTAAAGCGATGGTGCGAGGAAAGTGTGTTCTATTAGATCCCAGCAAGCGTCCATCAGGTTTCCCAGACGCAGTGACCACCGAGAAGTCACAGTTCCTCTTTAAAAAAAAAAGACACGACTGGGATTTTGTACTGAAATTGTCGTACTTTTTATTTTAGTAGAAGCCTCAATAATTTCATATTTTCATTTATTTATTTTTATTTATGGGATATGTAATGGGCATTAACCCTCTCGGTGCCCTATGGAAGGGCAGTATTAGTGAAGGGGGGGTGGTATGTGTGTGTGTGTGTGTGTGTGTGTATATGTGTGTGTGTGTGTATATGTGTATGTGTGTGTGTGTGTATATGTATGTGTGTGTGTGTGTGTGTGTGTATATATATATATATATATACACACACACACACACACACACACACACACACACACACACACACACACACACACACACACACACACACACACACACCATTACTTTGCATTGTGGGTAAAAATGTGATCCCTGAACAGTATTTTGTATAATTCTGCAGCACTATACACCCCAGTAAACCGCTCAAGAGGAGAATTGTTTGTGTATAAGCCTTTTATCTCCAGATATGAGTTTTATTAAAAAAAAAAAAAAATGTATTCTTGGAATAGTTTTTGAGACGTGGCTTGCCTCCTTAGTTATACTTATACTATAGAAATACATAGAAGCACGGTAGCTGCGAGAGCTGTCAAATCACTGATTTAGCCTGACACTGTTAGCACGAATAACCTTGTTATCTCCTTAGCTGCTGAACTGCAGCTTTTACAGTCTGTCTGAGGATTATTAAAGGCTTCTGTTTATAGTATGAATATGAGGCAGGACGAGTCCCAGAGACCACCATATTCCCATTTACAAACGCAGGGAGGGCCAGGACAGACTGATCAGCATCATACAGGCCTTGAATCAATCTCCATGAATTATTTATTAATCCCTTTAATCTTGACACGCATTTTGCTCCCTCCATGCGCAGTTTCTCCGTCAGGAAGTCTTACCCTGTGTGAGATGCGGAGACTCTGGCTGCTGGCGTCCGATAACACCCCTGGATATGGGTGTGGGGCATTCTGTCACGTTACACAGCGATTTTTATTTTTATTTTATTTTTTATTCTGCTTCTCGATCTGCAGTCAAACTGCTTGTAACAGTTATTTAATGGATTTGGCAGAAAGCTAGCCGTCTTAACGCCACTTTTTGACTAATTGCTTTGATTTTTTTTTTCAGAGTTTATTACTATGGCAATGACAGCTGGAAACCCCACATCTTTTCCCATGAGTAACCACACCCGGGAGAGAGTGACTGTCGCCAAACTCACGCTAGAGACCTTCTACAGTAACCTGATTTTACAGCATGAAGAGAGAGAGACGCGGTACGCTGCTGATCACAACTGTTATTTATTTATTCTTTCATTCCTCTTAGAAGTGTCACTGCAGTCTGTTGTATAATTGCAATTTATTGTAGTGGTTATGGTGCTAGTTGTATTTGGGTACAGTCACTTTTGTTTTTGAGTCATGTGACAGACTATAAGGCTCTCTAACACGCAATGTCCCATCCTTTGGTGATGTCGAAGTAATGTGGATGTTCAAATTAGTAGTTTTGGCGTGCCCTGGGTTCTGCATCAGAGAGCACACGCATTGGATTTCCCACATTCAGATTCAATGAAACTCATTGCACCATAACTACTGCAGTGAGCTGTTATTATTTTATTACTAATATAGCGTCACCAAATTCCATAGCACTGTGCAATGGGCGCTGCCAATTTCTCTTGCATGTCGAAGTTAATGCAGCGAGAAAGCCACAAGTTTGCGTTAAGTAGGAGTTCTGGACCAGGAACATGTTTCGGTTTTATACAATTTGTTAATTGCAAACGTTGCATTTCTCCGACAGGCAGAAAAAACTGGAAATCGCCATGAATGCAGAAGGCCTGGGAGATGACGAGGTATAATATTTTTTAAATCAGCTTACTTCAATAAACTGAACTTTCTAATGGTTGCTGGCTGCTGTGGGGGGTATACCCTCGAGTAGATGGGTTACTACCGCTTAGGTTGTCCCTTCCCAGTGTGTATAGATCCAGAGTGATTAGGCTCTCCTGCAAGATGTCTTCGCTGAACTCAAATGTTAATGTTTCAAAACAGTAAAATGTATCACAATGATGATTTCTTCAGTGAAAGTGCCGTTTTCTGCATTTTTCATACACAAACGGCACTTTCTCTACCATATCATTGTTATGATGCGTATTACCGTTTTGAAACACTAATATTTGTGTTCAGTGAAGTCTCCCGAGTATAACAGTGCCCCCCATGTGCAGGTTTTATGGTGTTTTCAAAAGTTAGAGTCAAATATAAGGCTTGATTTTCATTTTTTTTCAAGAGCGTATGGTAGCCCAGGAATGAGAATTACCCCCACGATAGTATACCATTTGCAATAGTAGACAACCAAAGGTATTGCAAGTGAGGTACGTCAAGTATTTGTTAGCCACTTAGTCAAAAACACTCGCCAAAATTAGCGTTCAAATTTCTTTTGCATTTTTCACACACAAATATGAAGGCTAATTTTGGCCAGTGTTTGTGACTAAGTGGCTACTAAAAAAGACTCGACATACCCCACTTGCAATAACTTGGGTTGTTTACTATTGCAAAAGGTATGCCATCATGGGAGTAATTCTCATTCCTGGGTTACCATATGGTCTCAAAGGCAACATAACCAATCTGGCGAATTTCAATGTGAAAAAACTGAAAAATGTAACGTGCTATATTTGACCCTGTAACTTCCCAAAATACCATAAAACCTGTACATAGGGGGTACTGTTTTACACATCGCTGGATATGTGTATTTTTTTGCAGTGAAAGCAAACAGTATTATAACATTCACAGTTAAAATGTCATGCAGAACTTGAAAAATACAATTGCGTAATTTCTCGCATTCTTTTATATTTTATTCATATTTAATTGTTTCATATCTAAACATTTGATGTCAAATGAAAGCCCTGTTTCTCCTAAACAAAATAATATATAACAAGTGTGGGTGCACTTAATATAAGTTGAATTATGTTTGAACAAACATAAAGCGCAAATTCCATGTTTGGTTAACATTTTGTTTTGATCAGAACGTGTACAGTTGCCTCCATATTTAAGGGGTTAAATTGTGGTGTTTTAGACTGTGGTTAACCTGCCCCCTAGTGTTCAAAATTAAAATAGCAGGTTTGAAAATGCATAAATGCTGAACGCCGTCTAGTTTACAAAATCGTTAACCAAAGCACTATTTATTGAATAAACCCCTCCAAAGCCAAATAAGATTTTAATAATAATCCACCATTGCTTTTTTTTATGCCATCACTCATGACATGTTTACTGTGATATAATATTGAGCTGTCCCGTCATGTTACAAATACTTGTTTTTCAATACACGTACTGTACAGAGCTCTAGAATATGTTAACCTTCTATAATAACAATAATAATGCATGTGAAAAAAAAGGACTTGAGTGTTAACCATTTCAAAAAAATTTCAAATTATTTCAACAGAAAAAATTAAGGCGGTCACAGCATGCGCGGAAAGAGACGGAGTTCTTGCGTCTGAAACGCACCAGGCTGGGTCTGGACGACTTTGAATCCCTAAAGGTCATCGGGAGAGGAGCGTTTGGCGAGGTCATTCTCTTGAAAATACTCCATAACCGAAATCTAAAAAAAAACTGTAAATCACATTTAACCCTTTGTCTGGGGGACACGAGGTGGCGCTTTTGTGACTTGATTTCTGTGTTTCGTAGGTTCGTCTTGTCCAGAAGAAAGACACTGGCCACATATATGCCATGAAAATCCTGAGGAAGGCAGATATGTTAGAGAAAGAACAGGTAATCTGAGCTTTCACACATTTTCCCCGCAATCTTCTATAGACTGATGATCTCATTGATATGTTTTTATGAATGAAATGCAGGCAGCAGGTTAGAGGAGTGTATTTGCGTAATGCATTAAAGCCGCACTGTCACGCTGTACTTCCATTTACCCAATCGCTTCCTCCTTCCTATGCTCTTTCTTTTTTTCATTCCTTATATCTTACTAACTAAAAACACAAAACAAAGTATGTTTCCTACGCCTGACTTTCTCAGACACTGTGCGGAGCTAGTATCAGTACCGACAGCCGTCACCAGTGACAGCAGCAGGGAATTAGTTCAGTCTATGGAGGGTCTCGCGGGATCATCCATAGACCTCAATGCTGTACTCGTGCCCATGCTGAAGCCTCGAGCTGAAGGGGACCTGCTAGAGGAAGATGGTGGTCCCCCACGAGGGACAGGTTCAGGTAAGTCGAAGTTGCCTATTCTTGCTGCCTCCCCCCTCCCTGCCCCCTTCAGCCACTGGACTCCCCGCAGCGATGTCACCGTCGGGGGTCTTTGTAAATCCTTCAAAGTACCCAAATGTGACCGTGCCGCTTTAAGGATTTGTTCTGTAGTTGCTGCACGGTAGGGATGTTTGGGATACTGCAGCACTCACACTGAAAGCATTGGGTACACCAGGCTTAACTGGTAGGTTGCAGCCATGTCCTTCTGTAACCAGTAATTGTAGATGTTGGGGATATGAGATCACTGATTTTACGTATTATTTATTTCCATTTTTATACAAATCTTATAGTTTCAAGAAATAACTTCATCACGGATAATTTGGTTGTGTGTACATGTTTGTTTGGAATAGAAGTTTAAAAGTCTTTGGGTAAAGCCTCTGAATATTTTCTGAGAATTCTCAGTGTAAAATCCGCACTCTTCTGTCCGGTTTATGTTGTTTTACTTCTTTCACTGTAGGTGGCGCACATCCGTGCAGAGCGAGATATCTTGGTGGAAGCGGACGGTGCTTGGGTAGTTAAAATGTTCTACAGCTTTCAAGATAAGAGGAATCTTTACCTGATAATGGAGTTCCTACCTGGAGGTAACCAATCACTTTACACCCTCCATTGAAGGAATTACACACTTTAACCTTTTTTGCTCCCAGGTTCATTTTATGTAAAGAACAATTTCTGTACTCTGGAAGACTAAGAGGTCTTGTATTTCCCTATCCAGAGGACCTGGAGATCTGCTAATTAACAGCCAGTGTTTAGGTACAAAGTAAAATCACCTAATCTCTGCATCAGTCTGGTTAGTCTGCTTGACATATTCCCTACTCACTGAGCATCTTCATGGTTTGTGGTTACACATAACTCTGGATTAGAAAAGTGAAATGAGTTTAAGGTGGCAAAATAACAGCCCCGCGACCCTCTGTGCTGTTTCTGCTTGTTTGAGTCTGAGCAGCAGAACCTTTTAGAAGACATGATTTGGGGTATGACATCACCTCTTATAGAGAATGTAAGGGAGGGACTGAGCAGACTTTCCACATTAGGGGGACACTGTGGTACCATGAATCTCTTGCTCTACCTGGCATCATGAGTGTCGGTACTGCTGGGCAGCGTGCAGACTCTGGCATCAGACCAAGGCACTGGGCATATTCGGTTCCACATTTTCCCTCCACACTTAATTCTGCCAATCAGGATATAAGTCTAGTGCATTTTTGCATTACATTACCGGTGACGATGTATATTGGCACAGCAGCATGCAATATCTGTAACGTCGCTGTTCTATTTAATTCAGGCGACATGATGACTTTGCTGATGAAGAAAGATACCCTGACCGAGGAGGAGACCCAGTTTTACATTGCAGAAACGGTTCTGGCCATCGATGCCATTCACCAGCTGGGATTCATCCACCGGGATATCAAACCAGACAATCTCTTATTAGATGCCAAGGTACGTGACGCTCTCTGTTCCACTGATTAGTTCAGAGCAATCTCTATTTATATTTCACTCTGATAATGTCCGATTACCATTGCTATTATTTACTCATTATAATATATCCGTAGAACGTTCTACCCACATTAAAGATTAAATACTTTGTAGTCCATGAAGGGAAGGTGTTCGTGTTCTTCTGTAATTTTATTAATTGCTAAATGACAACTCTCTACTTTTTTCCTGAAGGGTCATATCAAACTTTCCGATTTTGGGCTGTGCACGGGATTAAAGAAAGCCCATCGGACAGAATTTTACCGGAACCTCACCCACAACCCTCCCAGCGATTTCAGTAAGTACCCGCATGTAAATAAACAAACAAAAACTGCGTGTAAAAACAAAAACCAACCTTTCATGTCATTAGTCCTTGATGGCTTTTTGGCATTCTAGCTGTAACGGACTACATTTCCCGTGATTCTTGTCAACCATCATGGAAAACACGATCCACAACAAATGCAGTAATAAAGATCTGTCCGTGAACGCCGACTGCTCCGAGATGGTGCAAACACCTGGATAGCCAGTTAGCAATGCTCGTTAATAATTCCGATATTTATTTGTTTCTCCTCGGCTGCCCTTATCAATAAGCAGCTCCCTGGCCGTCCTTGTTAGCGTTGCTTTATAGGGCCGCATTTAACTGCATGGTTTGAGCACGTTTTCACTATGCATTATAACCGCAGCATTGCCAGAACCTTACAGTTAAAAAGTAATTCAAATTTTAAATGATTCGTAATGCTTTGCCTGCAATGAGGATCCAGCTTGTTGTTTTTTTTTTTTTTGTGTGTGTGTGTGTGTATATATATTTTATTATTATTTTTTTTACCTAGCACCTTGAACTAAGCTGCCACTAATCACCGCTTACTATTTACTGGATAATTTGGAGGTGAAATACCTCATTTTCTCAATTCCAGGAAAGGGACAAGCATTGCCTAGAGAGTAACATGCTTTAAAAAAAAAAAAAAGACACCACTTGAGAGCAGTTACATAAAAACTAGAGGAACTGCGCCCAAAAGCTCCTTGAACTATAACCACTATGACATGGTGTGTTAGTACCGTGTGCTCTAGTGATTACAGCGCTTAGTGTACTTTTTAAGGAAGTTCATTCATTCAATGGCTTCCATCATCCAGGAATTAACCACCCCACGTGGGCTTTCTGTTCCCCTTTAATCTGTTGTATGAGTTTTACCGCTCATTGCACTGTTTAACCATATATGATTGATTTTTAGTTCCAGTTCACATCAATTCAGTGCGTTTTTCATGCATTAATGTATTTTCTTCCAGCATTTCAGAATATGAACTCGAAGAGGAAGGCAGAAACATGGAAGAAAAACAGACGGCAGTTGGTAAGTGAATGCTTTTACCAGAGATGACTTTTCTATAGTAAAACTTCTCTACATTCACTATCCGTACATTGGAGACGGTGCCCTTTAAATTTTGCTGCAGTTTTTGTAACCAGTACACCTTCCTATTGGTCTCATTGTTAGTTTCCATGCTTTGCTTCTAATATCTGAATATATAATACTGTGCATATCTTCGGCTAATTAGCAACTCGCCCAGTATCACTCACTGCTGCAACTGCATTTGTAATGGTGATTTGTTAATTCCTAATTCCAATTTAAAGTCCTTTTCTATGTGGGATCTCCATGACTTTGTTCAGTAATGGAACATTTTTACTTTAGAAGTCTACATGTAATACTTACTGCAGTTTGGTTTGTATGGGGTCTGCCATCTTTGTATGGTGCTCATTCTGCACGGTAGTAGTGTATAACGTATAGGTGATGGCAGACGGTCTCTGTAGTGTATAACGTATAGGTAATGGCAGACGGTCTCTGTAGTGTCTAATGTATAGGTGATGGCAGACGGTCTCTGTAGTGTCTAATGTATAGGTGATGGCAGACGGTCTCTGTAGTGTATAATGTATAGGTGATGGCAGACGGTCTCTGTAGTGTATAATGTATAGGTGATGGCAGACGGTCTCTGTAGTGTATAATGTATAGGTGATGGCAGACGGTCTCTGTAGTGTATGATGTATAGGTAGTGGCAGACGGTCTCTGTAGTGTCTAATGTATAGGTGATGGCAGACGGTCTCTGTAGTGTCTAATGTATAGGTGATGGCAGACGGTCTCTGTAGTGTCTAATGTATAGGTGATGGCAGACGGTCTCTGTAGTGTATGCAGACGGTCTCTGTAGTGTCTAATGTATAGGTGATGGCAGACGGTCTCTGTAGTGTCTAATGTATAGGTGATGGCAGACGGTCTCTGTAGTGTCTAATGTATAGGTGATGGCAGACGGTCTCTGTAGTGTCAGACGGTCTCTGTAGTGTCTAATGTATAGGTGATGGCAGACGGTCTCTGTAGTGTCTAATGTATAGGTGATGGCAGACGGTCTCTGTAGTGGCAGACGGTCTCTGTAGTGTCTAATGTATAGGTGATGGCAGACGGTCTCTGTAGTGTCTAATGTATAGGTGATGGCAGACGGTCTCTGTAGTGTCTAACATAGTGTGATGGTGATGGCAGACGGTCTCTGTAGTGTATGATGTATAGGTAATGGCAGACGGTCTCTGTAGTGTCTAACGTATAGGTGATGGCAGACGGTCTCTGCGCAGTAATCCGTCACGCATTGTCTCTTGGATTACTGGGCCTCATTCTCATGCTGGGAGTGTACACTCATTGAGTATAACTATGGTAGGCTCACTTGCAATAGTACCAGTTATATTTGTGAAATAAAGTAAACTTGATTAAAGGGACACTCCAAGCACCATAACCACTACAGCTTATTGTAGAACGGCTTTTATTGGTTATGCAACTAGAAGGCTATTGGTTAATTTCCATTTTTTTTTTTACATAGTTTTAAAGCAGTTTGGGATAAACTAGGGAATTCCGTGGCATCTTCAAGCCACCTCCGCTCCCCCGTTGTAGACACGCTCTGTCACAACCTGTAGAACAATCCTTTAATGATGGATGATACACTTCTCATTGCTGGCTGGATTAAGCTGTGTAAGAACCCAATGCAAGACATTTTGTTAACGAATTGTTTTGTTAAAGGCGTACTCCACTGTTGGAACTCCGGATTACATTGCGCCAGAGGTCTTCATGCAGACGGGTTATAACAAGCTGTGTGATTGGTGGTCGCTGGGCGTTATTATGTTTGAAATGCTAATAGGTAAGTGTGATGGTTTTAGGCTTCTGTTTTTTAAATTTTTGTATATTTTATTTTATTTAAAATGTATTCTATGTACATGTGACCTCAAAATATGAAACATGCAGATGTTTCCTCTGTAATCGTAGATCCTGTGGGAGATCTATATGTCTTGGGAGTTCTAATGAAATCAGAGGACGAACTGAATGGAACCTATACCTTGTGTCCATCCTTTCTGTGTACAGACACTCCTCGCTTACCGACCGCTTTCCGTTCCTACGACCCGGTCATAAAATGAATTGGTCGGTAAGTAAGGAGTTGAGGGATTCCCTGCTCTGGTGCTTTCGTCTATGTTCAGGGAAATTTCCCCGAACGCAGCAGAGCAGGGGGATCCCTCTAAATCCCACGACGGCTCGCACAAACCACCCCGCGAGAGAGCTGGTTGTAAGTGCAAGCCATCGTAAAACAGGTAGGTCGCAAAACGAGGACCACATGTAATGCGTTTTTCCCCACAGTGTCCTTAAATAGACTTTGTTAATCAACCTTCGAGGTGATGAAATTAGGGAATTTATTATTTTACATTGTTTATTGTCATTTTTCCAGCTTATTGTTTGTAATTGATAAGCTCGTTATTTATCATATTGCGTTTAACAATAAACCTTTTGTACTTTTATTTATACAGGATATCCTCCATTCTGTTCCGAAACGCCACAAGAAACCTATAGGAAAGTGATGAATTGGAAAGAAACGTTGGTATTTCCTCCTGAGGTGCCAATATCGGAAAAGGCAAAGGATCTGATTCTCAGGTCAGTCTGGGATCCCGTGCTGTCTGTACGTGGAATCCCCCCTCGATTTGCACTTGCTGTTAGACATTCTTTCATTGTCAGTAAAAGTATTACTTTGTTTATTACGATGTCTCTATTCATGCTGAGAATTAAATGAGTCACTTTTCTTGCTTATTGTATGTCATGAACCCAACAGATGTTCACTGAGGCTCTGTTACCTACAGATATGTAGATTTCAGCTTCATGTCTGTGTACACATTATTTGATTATCCCGCGTCCGCCGATAGTCTTACAGGTGCTAAGTTTGTGTTGGTAGGTATTTCAGAATTACTTCCTATTTTGGACATTTGCCCAGAGGCTGTGCTGTTTTCTGATACTGCTTCAAAACAGAGACACAAACTAGAATGACCGTACGAACAGACTTTCTACCATAACCACTACACTGATCTGTACAATATAGTAAGCTGTAATGTAATGAGTTGTGATTACACAGTGAGCTGTTGTGGATGACATTCTTTGTCAGCCAAGAACGTACACAATGACATACGATAGATGCAGATCATATTAGGAGATTGCTGGGATCTGCTGGCTGTACTTCAGCAAAGCGGTTATCTCTGACTGCTACGTGTAATTACTGAGCTATTAAGGAATGCACAATGTACGCTATGTAATGACATATTCAGGGGCAGTCTCTGTCATCCGTAATAAATCTAGAAATTAATACAAACCCAATAAATGTTCTAGACTGGATGTATTCAGTGCAGGGAATAGGAGGCTCAAAACGTAACGCAGCGTGTTCTCGGGATAAATAAAATGCAGAATTTGGATCGATGGCAACCTCCTCTCTGTTAACCTCTAATTACAAATGAGATTTAGTCTTAATTTACTGGTTTATGGCACTGATAAAATATCAGTTATTTTCTGTTTATTTGCAGATTTTGCACAGATGCAGAAAACCGAATCGGCTCCAGCAGTGTCGAGGAGATTAAGACTCACCCCTTTTTTGAAGGTGTAGACTTGGGTCATATAAGGTAAGGTGGACCCGGGCTGGAGTAAACCATGGGCTTTCTGCTAGGATTCTCCATGTTAAGTCAGACCTATTGTGCCAGGAAAATAGGAATATTATTCTACAACTCACTGCAGGTCACAATTAAGAAAAACCGTATCAGCCATTTTGTAACTGTTTAAAATTTTATTTTTAACATTTAGCACCAAAATTATCCGTCCAGTGAGTTAATAGTCCTTTAAATGTTAGTGGATGGATATGTGCATTGAGGTTACTTAGCAGAGCCCTATTTCAGAATGCACGTTTCAGTTCACGGTCTGCAGTTAGAGGAAATTAGCCTCAAAATAAAACTACTTTTCATGTAACTGAACGTTTCTGCTTAATATCCCTCCAATGGGAAGCCTCAGTCTGCTTATTGTAACCAGCTAGCCACCAATTGTGAAATTCTATTATCATTTAGAATAAAGCAGTGTTTTATATCTGTATCTATGTTTACAATAGTAGTTTAAGCATGACTCTTCCCTTCTTGTTTAATTACATTTTTACTTTTTTATCGCAGAGAGCGACCGGCAGCGATTACCATTGAAATAAAGAGCATTGATGACACTTCCAATTTTGATGACTTCCCAGAGTCTGATATTTTACAGCCAGGTATGGCTTATTGATCCATGTCCTGGGGCTGGGTGTGCCTTTTATTTCCCCAGGGGTTTTAATAATTTAATAACAACGGGCATTCAGAGCATCACAGAGACTATTAGACTATTAAAAATATAGAATTATTTTTTTAAAGGTTATTGCATTTAATGAAACATAATGATTATTTATTATGTATTTTAATGCTGTATACTGGTTTTTTTTTGTTTTTTTTCTTAGTTTTGTTTTGTTTTTAGAAAATTTAATTTTTTTTTAATCTGGCTGATCAGCCATGTTCTATCAAACTCTGTTATCGGACCAAGTGCTGCTCGGCCTAACTTGCTGCGGCTGTTATTGCTCTGTGTGAACATGCAGCAGGGAGCAAGTTTGGTTAAACAGCAGTTGGTCAGATAACCGTAAATTCTGAGTTTATGTTAAAACACTTAAAGAGACAATTCCAAAACGGGGAAATAAATAATTCACAAAAAGGCATTGTCACTTCAGTTGCTTTGGACGTTGACCTCTTTCACACCGGGCACTGGTGTTGCATCTCTGACAATCAGCAGTGCTCACACACATTTAACAAATATACATTTATATTCTATATTTTAGTGAAATGCATTTCTATAAAATTTCAGAAATAAGTACAACTTTCACAATTCAAATTTTGTGTATCCTGATTGCTCACAGCCGGTGTTTAAATTCCGACTTGCAGATTATGTAATTTTTTAAACATAAACCAAATTAGACAATTTCAGTTTTACAAACCATTATTCACGTTGTTATATGTCGTATTATTGATCTTGTCGTCTTTATTTCAGTGCCAAATACAACAGAACCAGACTACAAATCCAAAGACTGGGTGTTCCTAAACTACACATACAAGCGTTTTGAAGGCCTGACGCAGCGCGGCTCCATACCATCTTACATGAAATCAGGGAAGCTCTGATTGTACCTGAACTTTTACTTACAGACAGCGCCGCAATGTATCTGCCAAGCAGCGCGAACATTCAGCAAATCATTTCTAGACTTGACAGCAATTCTACCGGATTAGGATTCTGACTCCACTAGAAACGTGTTTACATGGCCAGTTGGCTTTCCTGCCTGCATCTTCATTTTTATTTTACGAAGAAGAATTTTATGTTTAATGTTATTATGCAAGGGTACGGGAGTGGATCGGCGAGCACGCTATTTACCTGGTTGTAAATGAGCGTTCGCTGTGTATAAAGGGCAATTTTTATAACTATTTTTTTTTAAACTCTACACTGCCCCTAATTCTGTGTAAATGTCAAGAAGAGAAAGCATTGACAATGTTCAGATATTATTAACCCACTCAGTGCCATCGGTGTCATGCTAAGGATTAAAGTCCTGGACAACATTTTATTTTTTATTTTATTTTTTAAACTGTATTTTTTCTTTTTAACTTTTAAATTATTTATTCTTTTTATTCTGAATTTTCCCCGCTAATCACAATGCGTTCTTACTATCTTTATGGTGTGGCTGGGATAATTCTGCTATAAAGTTGGAATGTCTGAATCTCCTGCTATGAATAAATTGTTCGTTGTTGTCTTTATGCAAAATTCTGTTCCTGGCTCAAAACACATTCCTGGAGGGATCTTGCTGACCTGAGCAGTGTTTGTCTCACATTTTAGGGTTTACGATTTGCCGGGTATTAATAATGTAAATGTTTTGGCCACAGTGGAGAAATTGGAAATATTTCCTGATAATATATATGTTTGTTTGAAATTGTTTTGCTTTTAGTAGTACAACTATAACGTGACAGTCAGCACGTCTGATATTTGGTTCCATAAGGGGCCACTACCATAAATTCTTCAGGGAACTATTCGTCGCTGGTGTGTGAAAAGCTAAGGTAGGGATACAGTGAGGGAAAAGTATTTGATCCACTGCTGATTTTAAAAGCCTGCCCACTGACATAAAAAAGATCAGTCTATAACTTTAATGGTATTAAAATAAATGTATTTAACAGTGAGAGAATAGCAACAAAAAAATCCAGAAAAACGCATGTCAAAAAATGTATCCCTCACTGTATAAGCAATTATTTATTTAAGCGTGTTTCCAGGAATTGTTTTTTTTTTGGGGGTTTGTGACACTAAATCTTTGAGGATGATGTGCTTTGAAAGCCCTGCGCAGTACTGTATGTCCTTCAGCATCCGGCCTGATCTCCCCCAGAATGCTTTGCATTTGGGACAGGCCAAAGAAGATGCCGAGTGAGATACCGACTTGCAAGGCAATTCCATGCGCTATATCTTTACCTAGCGATGTCAAAACATTAGGAAAATATTTTATTTAATGCGTTAATCGTTTCATTTTTTTTTTTTTATAGATATGACCAACAAATGTATAGATCAAATGATATTCTGATTAAATCAGGAAGATCACCTGATACGAGTTCTTTCCTAACTATGCCTTGGGGGGGGGGGGAAAGCATTTTCCTGGAATACATTTACCATAAACGTTATCCCAATTTAAAGCATACCGTCCGGTACTGACTTTCCTGTGTAATGTGAACATATTCATGAAATAAATCCTACCCACCACCCCCTCTGGAAGAATTTATGGCAGAGTTGAAATATTAATCTAAAGTAATATTTATTGATTTTATGAGACCTATTAAGTTTATTTATATTTCTTGTCTTGGCTGTTGATGAATGTGGTATTTATATTGGTTTAAAAGATATAACCCTTTGCAACCTCAGCAGTCACTGATCATAGTTGTACTATGTTAAACCCCGTTTTAATGTATGTAAAGCGCCCTTGTGCGTTCGCTGGCTCCGATTGCTCAGCAGGGATTTAGCTGAGCTACCGGAGACTCTGAATATCTGGTTAGTCTTCGTCTGGTAGCGTGATTATGGTGCTTTCTGCTCGGCATCATAATTACTTTACGCAGTGACTGTTCGATTTGCATGGCTTGCCTTTATTTTAGCTGCAGTACTCATGATGTCATCTTGAGGTGGTTTTAGTTTGATCAGTGATGGGTTCAGGTAATAATTCATATTAGCTGAATGCAGGCTGTAATATTGGTCACTATATAAAACACTGCAGGATATTGGCAGCAGGAACTAACCACAAAATTCGATCGTGTTCTCTACCGAATGTGTTAATTGTGGAAGATCACCGGCACCCTTTACTGTCACTTGAAGAGCTCACTGCTTGGAACCCCTTTATAACACTCAGCAATTTGTGGAACTGTCCCTGGGAATGATCGTAGCGAGCTTTTTGTGTAACGAGAACCAATCGCCTGGGAAATGTTACAAGGTGATCTATTTACTGCGATTTTGATTATATTTTAATGGAGATCTTGCCACAAATGGAACTAAAATTAAATTTCCTACAGAGAACACTGTTGGTTCAGCATTCTAAGAAAAATGTTCAAAAAATTTCAATAAAGTTTTTTTCCACCTCTGCAATAGAAAAATAACATTTGCTTCTATCCAAGAAATTCTACCCCCAGTGAAACAGGCAGCAAATCACTCAACTGGACCCACCGTGTGATCGTTGTATATTAAATGGGAATTCTAGGTGATCATATTGTAGTCCAAAATATCCAAATTGGAATATTCTAGACCGGGTTAATCTTGATCATAAAATAAATATAATCATTGTAGAGATGGAATGTTACTCTGGATAAAGCTGTGCTATAAATAATCAAAATATATCTTCCAAATGGCACACTCACCGCTAATTATCTAAAGCTTCCCTCTCCCACTGCTGACCGTAACTTTCTGAAATGAGAATATGCAGCCCCAAAACAAGCCTATCCCAGGCTCCGAGGGGCCGATTGCCATACTTCTCGGTTATGTCACCTGCTCTATAAAGCAATAAAATACAACTTCACAATTCACCAGCCGTCCATAGCTGTCTATACTGGGAATCTGTACTCAAACCAGCTTACCTTGCTTAAAGCCTCCTCTAACACCCACGATGCCAGGCTTACAGCTGTTGACCTGCAAAGACCACAACTCGCCACCACGGAAAGAATGGATGCTTTGGAGGATCAGTGACGGAGATATAATCTAAAGTGAGGGGGGTTCCAGAGTCAGTGGGCCTCACCGACACCCCACTTTATCCGCTGCCTGTTTGCCGCCCTGCTACCACCGAAACAAGTGAAAGCTTTTAGATTGGATGGGATGTTTTGCTTGCCAAAACCGCCGAACACTCAAACATTAGCAACCGCGGACCTAATCCTCCGTTTACAGTCCCTTCAAGACAAGGCCTCGCTGCTAGCTGCTTGATGGGGGAAGACCCCACTGCCCTTTGAAGGTGCCACTATACTGATCTTCCCAGACCTCACGAAGGGTACACTCACCTGGCGAAGAACACTACAACCGCTATTGCAAGCCCTCCATAATGCAAACATTCCCTCTAAATAGGGGAACCCACGGGTGCTCCTCTTCACCCATGATGGATCCACTTATAGAGCATGGAGCTCACAAGAACTGGAGCCACACCTGCATACCCTACACTTACTGGAGATCCCTGTATCGGAGAAGGCTTGACCCCGCAGTTATCCCAGAGTTCACCCCTGTGCGTTCCGGTGTCCCGGGTCTGCTAGATCACTGATGACAGGAGGGACTGTGCCCTGAAGCAAGTAACCGATCCAGAAGGGAACTCCTCACTCCACCATAATAGATACACTGAGATCTTAATATTAATAGACATTTGACTATCCACCAAGCACCTGTTGAATTATGTTTTCGTTTCTCCTATGATTTAAGCCTTTATATTCTACTTGTGTCTGTTTATGTGCACATTACCACTGCGACTCATTATTAACGATCCTGATGATGGCAACTCTGCAGTTATTTACTGGTTATACGCGACTGTACATTTCACACTAGTCCCGCTGTGACCTGAACCGTCTTTCACACTCCCCTGCCTCCCTCTTCCCCCTCGGTACCATTACTTTGAATTATGTAAAATTGACAGTCCATAGTCTCCAGGTGGGGGGAGACTTCCTTGTTTGGCACTGCACTACTACATATGTTGGCTAGACCTTACTCACATGCCCACATAGGGAGCTCTCACTTTGTTGTTGCATCTGTACCAACTGTTTTATTACTACTTTAAAAGAATAAACATACTGCATGCATTCAACCGTTTGACACTGTGCGGCCTTGTGGGCCTGACTGTATCTTGCTGATCTACCGTTGTGTATTGCTTTACTCACATGCAGTATGTAAAAAATATATATATAAAAATATATGTAAGTGGATTGGCGCCGAATAAAATGAGAAAATAGTAGCAACAACCCCCAGTGTCTACGAATCACTTTAAAAGACACTAGATAGACAATACAAACAACAAAGTGAGGGAGGTGCAACACAGATAATGATTAATACTTAACAATATGAGACCTCTTGATCATTCTGTAAAAACGGTATACAAAATAGACCTAGCATAATACTGTTTAAATAATTGATTTAGAATAGAGGTAATGGGTCACTCACGATCTTCAGAGCCCTCCGGAGCAGGCTCTAGCTGTTTCAGCAATTGAATACTAAGCTTATTCACGCTATACATACGGTATATCTTTATCCTCCTTCCAGATGGGTAAAAATGTAAACGATGTCAAATGAGGAAGTAAAGAAGATCTACTTCAAATAAAACCAATGTGACAGTAAAAACACCAAGTAGGGAGAAAAAATAATAAAAGTTCAATACTCTGATGCGTTTCGACCTCCCGGTCTTTTTCAAAGTGGGTATAACTCCTCGCCCAGCGTTGGTTTTTAATCGCTGTATCCAAAATAGATTTTCGCGCCAATTCTGGCTTCTCACTTCCTCATCATGATGATGTGATGGCAGGAATGTCATCACGTCAAAGCATCGCGACTTCCTGACGTAATTTATACAAGAGAAATGGTCCGTTCTAATGTTTCAGGAAGTATGGATAACGGAAGTTCTAATAGCACCGTTATAGTAATGGGCGCGATAGTTACATATATAAATCATTTTGGGGATAAACAAACCGGGCAAAAAGGACTAAAAAAGAAAATGGATGATTAATAACATTAAAAACATATATAATATAATTGAGGCAAATACAATGTGATGTATAATAGGAGAATAATATCACTAAAACAACTTTATTAAAAAATATATAAAAATAATATAGCAACTATAGAATACCCTTAAAACCTGCAATTTAAAAAATGATGCAGTAAAAAATAAAATAGAATAAAACACAGGGAATATTCATATAAGTCCACCTTGAGATAACCGGGAGACAAGGAGTCTAGACTAAATATCCACCTCATCTCACAGCGGCGCAACGTGGACTCCAGGTGGCCCCCTCTCCAGTGATTTTTTTTTTTTTTTTAAATCAACTGGATACCACAAAATTGCAGTCCGGTGGGTTCTACACCATGAGAATTTAAAGGACCACTCTAGGCACCCAGGCCACTTCAGCTTAATGAAGATTAATTCAGAGAAACTGCTATGTTTATGTTAGGGTTAATCCAGCCTCCAAATCCTCTAGTGGCTGTCTCATTGACAGCCGCTAGAGACGCTTGCGTGATTCTCACTGTGAAAATCACAGTGAGAACACGCAAGCGTCCATAGGAAAGCATTATGAATGCTTTCCTATGAGACCGGCTGAATGCGTGCGCAGCTCTTGCCGCGCGTGCGCATTCAGCCAAAAGGGAGGAGGATCGGAGGCGGAGAGCTCCCCGCCCGCCACTGGAAAAAAGGTAAGTTTTAACCTCTTCCTCTCCCCAGAGCCGGGCGGGAGTGGGACCCTGAGGGTGGGGGCACCCTCAGGGCACTATAGTGCCAGGAAAACGAGTATGTTTTCCTGGCACTATAGTGGTCCTTTAAGAAATTTAGGGAAACGTTGCCTCAATTATATTTTATATGTTTTAATGTGTTGTTATTTATCATCCGTTTTATTTTTTAGTCCTTTTTGCCCGGTTTATCCACTTGAGAAAGCACTAAGGGGAGAAACGCGTTGTGGAAATTTTAACTAACTGTATTTTGATGAAGGTATTTTGGCCACTTTCTTTGTTGTGAGCTAGCCATTTTATCTTTTTTTTACCATTTTTATTATTTTCCTACCTGGCATCTGATTTTTACTTGTTCCAGAGAGATACTACTCCAAAGCATCCTTGGTGGGGATGCTTACGTCCTATCATTGAGCAGTGTGTCTGCCCAATTAAATGTGAGTAACCATTGGGTATTTTTATACACTCTCCTGGTTTTATCACAGTTGTTATCACTATTGTTGAGGACGTCCAGCAACGCTCTAGCACACGGAAGTGCCCTCTAGTGGCTGTCTAGTAGAGGAGTAGTTAACCCTGCAAGGTAATTATTGCAGTTTATGAAAACTGCAATAATTACACTTGCAGGGTTAAGAGTAGTGGGAGTTGGAACCCAGCCCACTCCAATGGGCAGAAGTGGTCTGGGTGCCTGGAGTTTCCCTTTAATCAAAGAAAGAATGATTCTCCATATCGAGATAGCTCCCCACCCCCACAAAGAAGAGAAATCCCGACCTTTAATCGGTTCGAACCCATTAGAGACCTAGAAGTGAATGGAGCCACTCCTTTTTTAGGGAAAAGCTGGAGGGAACCATCCACAAGCACCCCAATTCCTGTAAGAGGAGATACAGAGATTTAGAAGAAGGGGAAATAGGGGGAGGAAAAAGATTGGACAGATCAAAGCGGAAACAGAAGGAGGAAATGGGAATTTTTAATTTATCTGAAAGTTTTAAATCCTGCACAAATTAGTATTTTAAATAATGGTCTTAAATTTGCAGCTAGTTGTACGATGGATACATTTGAGGCACATACAGACCTAAATAGATTTATGAGGAGACGGTGTCTAAAAAAGTTTTTCAATAAAAAACCTATTACTGACAGAGGAGATAATCAGAATGTTAGTAATAATGATTTTCTACATACGGCTCTTAAACAGCCATCCTCTCTTTATCCCGTTCATTTGAAATCTAATTGTATGAAGGTGTTTGTAAAAGCAGTTGTTAAAGATATTAAAGAAGAGAAGAGAGGTTAGCTATGAATGAACTAATTAAAGACTCGCAGGTAATAATCAAACCCACTGATAAGGGATGGGGGTAGTTCTAATGGATAGAGATAAATATATTAGCGATTCACCGATAACTGTGCGACATTAATACATGTAAAAAAATTAGAAAATAATTGCCAAGCGAAAATTAAAAATGAATATGTCAAATATTTGGACAAAGGACTTATGAAAGGAATTCTGACTCCGTCGGAATATTAATTCCTTAATATCCAATTTCCAAAAATACCGGTGAGAAATATATTACCTAAACTACATAAAAATGCACTTAATCCTGCCGGAAGACCTATAGTCTCCGGTGTCGGATTCCTTTTATCTAATTTATTTAAATATGTAGATACACATCTTAAACCGATAGTGAAGACAAATTTATCCTATCTTAAAGGACCACTATAGTGCCCTGAGGGGGCCCCCACACTCAGGGTCCCCCACCCGCCAGGCTCTGGGGAGAGGAAGGGGTTAAAAATCTTACCTTTCTCCAGCGCCGGGTGGGGAGCTCTCCTCTTTCTCTCCGCCTCTTCTCCTCCTCTTCGGCTGAATGCGCATGTGCGTCAGGAGCTGTTCGCGCATTCAGCCAGTCTCATAGGAAAGCATTCATAATGCTTTCCTTTGGACGCTGGCGTCTTCTCACTGTGATTTTCACAGGGAGAAGCACGCAAACGCCTCTAGCGGCTGTCAGTGAGATAGCCACTAGAGGCTGGATTAACCCTCAGTGTAAACCTAGCAGTTTCTCTGAAACTGCTATGTTTATAAACAAAATGGGTTAACCCTAGCTGGACCAGGCACCCAGACCACTTCATTAAGCTGAAGTGGTCTGGGTGTCTAGAGTGGTCCTTTAAAGACTCTATGAGGTTATTACAACTACTTAAAGATTTTAAATGTGAAAATGATTTTTACTTGTTACGTGTGATGTAACCAGCCTCTATACCCGCAGAGACCATCTTTTAGGATGTGAGGCCACACGATTTTTTCTAGAAATCTCTGCACTGTACCCTGCGGACCAAGTGGATTTTATTAGGGAGGGAGTTCTTTTTATCCTCAGGAATAATTTATCTTGGTTTGAGGGAGACTATTTTTTTTACAGTGTAGAGAAACAA
The DNA here is from genome assembly GCA_933207985.1 of Pelobates cultripes. Taxonomy (NCBI): domain Eukaryota; kingdom Metazoa; phylum Chordata; class Amphibia; order Anura; family Pelobatidae; genus Pelobates; species Pelobates cultripes. The sequence goes on along the minus strand of OW240914.1, from coordinate 353,966,999 downwards.
CCATGGGGACCAGATTCACACCTAGTTACGCTAATTTATTTATGTCATATTGGGAAAATAATGGTCCTCTATAAGAGGTATATTGATGTTATTTTTCTAATTTGGAGGGGGATGAGCATTCTATTTTAGATTTTTTTTTTTAATTTTTAAATTTAAACCAATGGAATATTCATTTAACCCAAGAAATCAGTAAAGAAATATATAAATTTTTTAGATCTGAAATTTTTTATAGAAGATAAGGTTAGCACACACACTAAACCATTACATCCACTTTCAGCCATGGTTAGACAATATCCCTAGAGGGCAATTTCTTAGTTTAAGGCGCTGCTGCACAGAATTAAACTCCTCAGGGAGAATTGTTAAAAAAAAATAAAAAAATAATAAATTTCTAGATCGTGGTTATAACTCCGATCAACTAAATGAAGAGATTCAACAAACTAGGGAGCTAGATAGAGAATCCCTACTTAACTATAAATCCAAAAATATAAGAGGAGAAAAAAAATTGCTCTGATTTGTAATCACCGTAAGGATCAAAGACAACTTAAAAAACGTTGACTAAAAATTGGCACATTTTGAAACAAGACCAAGAAATAATAATAGCATTTAGCCCAATTTGATGCTGTGAGTGGATACCCAGAAGAGATTTTTTTTGGAGTCTTTGATGTGTCCGTATGATATTGTCTGCATCATTGTGTCCCTATTTTGTCTTTGAGGTTCCAACTGATGTGGAAAATGTATTCCGGCCTAAGTATTTTAAAGCACTTGTTTAATTACTGAGCCGGTATGAGATTCAAACGGGTGATTATCTGATTTCCATTCTTCCTCGGGTGTGAAGCAAAACTGATCAATAATATTGTAAAGCGCTACGGAATCTGTTGACGCTATAAAATGGCAATAATAATAATATGAGTGTATAGAAATTGCTCAAATACAAGTATAATAGGAGTAAAGATTGAGGGAAGAGAAATGAAACCTACACCAGAGTTTATATGAAGATTTGATAGTGTCAGAAAATCCGAATCTACATTAACCCCTTCCTGACATTGCGTGCACTGTAATGCTGTTAGGACGGCATGGCGTGTGCAGGGTTAAATCCATCAATATGTGCGGCTCCCTTTACCGCCTGTGTAGGCAGCGCTGGGTTACAATGAACTTACTATATATCCCTATGTCTGTATTGGGGTGACTCCCTACTGGCTGCGATGGTCTCTGTTATCCCCTTCCTGGCTGTGATAGTCTCTGTTAACCCCTTCCTGGCTGTGATGGTCTCTGTCCATGTTAACCCTTTCCTGGCTGTGATGGTCTCTGTCCATGTTAACCCCTTCCTGGCTGCGATGGTCTCTGTTAACCCCTTCCTGGCTGTGATGGTCTCTGTCCATGTTAACCCTTTCCTGGCTGTGATGGTGTCTGTTAACCCCTTCCTGGCTGTGATAATGTCTGTTAACCCCTTCCTGGCTGTGCTGGTCTC
>OW240914.1:353896572-353965431 GCA_933207985.1 Pelobates cultripes | reverse complement strand
AAAATTCTGTATGCGAGATTGACAGACTTCCTTGAGTCCAACTCTCTGCTAGACCCGCTTCAGTCTGGTTACCGCGCTAAGCACTCTGTGGAAACGGCACTGACCAAAGTATCCAATGATCTACTCACTGCAAAATCTCGTGGTCACTACTCTATCCTAATTCTCCTTGACCTGTCTGCGGCTTTTGACACTGTTGATCATCAACAGCCTCTTCTCAACCTTCCGCAATATCGGTCTACAAGATATTGCTCTCTCCTGGTGCTCCTCCTACCTCTCCCAGCGCTCTTTCAGTGTTTCATTCTCTGGCTCTGCTTCTTCTCCCCAATTCCTCTCTGTTGGTGTCCCCCAAGGTTCAGTCCTTGGTCCCCTACTGTTCTCCATCTATACTGCCTGTGACGAAGTGCCCTTCGCCACTTGTGCCTGGAGGGGACTACTGGCTAGCCTCCTGCCTTCCGACTATGGCCCCTGTGCTGATAGCTGTATTTTCCCCTGCAGAAAGGTTTATTTGTGTATTTCTGCCGGGGCGTTCTGGACTTTCAGTATGGTAGTAGTGCTACTCCAGATAGCTATGCCATGGAGCCTATTTGGGTAACAAAAGACTATGGAAAAGACTTTGGCTCCATGGCGATTGAACTGTATGTATGTGATCTGAGCGCCATTTCGTAATAACGTGCGCTCAGATCTAAGCTATCTGGGGATATGTTGCATGTATATGTTTTATGTAGTAATTGTAACTGTAATTTTATGCCTTTTTGTAACCATGTGGTTAATGGAGTCTTGCCTCTGTCCTTGGAGATAATTGGATTACTTCCCAATTATCTCCAGGATAGAAGACTCTGTGGAACTGGTTTTGGGCAGAAAAGCCATGCTTGATTTGGTCACAAAGGACGTCTGACTAACTTTTGAACTAATGGAAGGGTTTGCATGATTTTTGGTTATGTTTATATTTAAAGTATGCTGATTCTGAATATGTATGTTTTATGTGAATACGATGCATATTTTTTTAAAGTTGCAGTATATGTGTAAAAAGTGTATTTTTCCTGCCTGTGATAAATCACATTAACCCATTGTGTTCAGTAATTATATCACAGGCAGAGGGGAGGGATTGTATGTTGGGGCTGGGTGTTTTTTACTGTTTTCCTGTAAACGATTGGTTGTACTGTGTCCTTGCATGGGGACTTGCATAAAAGCCAGGGATATTTCTTCTTGTGGAGTATTAGGTGATTTTCTTTTATGGGAAGAAGGGAATACTTGACGGGGATACCGTATACTACCGTCACACTGCCTCCCTTGGTAAACTCATTAGTTCCTTTTGGCTTCCAATATCCTTTCTATGCAGATGACACGCAAATCTACCTGTCCTCTCCTGATCTCTCCCCGTCCCTCTTGACTAGTGTCTCTGACTGCCTCTCTGCTGTTTCTAACTGGATGGCTGCCCACTTCCTTAAACTAAACTTGTCCAAAACTGAAATTCTGGTCTTTCCTCCCTCAAGTGTTGTTACTCCTGTGTCTGTCTCCCTCCAAGTCAATGGTGCTACCATCCGCTCCACCACGCAGGCTCGCTGCCTAGGTGTTCTCTTTGACTCCGACCTCTCCTTCAAGTCTCGTGTTCAATCTATCGCCAAATCCTGTCATTTCCATCTCAAAAACATTGTGCGCATCCCCTACTTAACGCCAGATGCGACTTAGGTGTTGGTCCATTCCACTGTCCTTTCTCACCTTGACTACTGTAATCCGCTTCTCAGTGGTCTTACGTGCTCCCTACTTGCGCCGTTACAGTTCATAATGAATGCGGCAGCGAGGCTCATCTTCCTGTCCGCCCTACATTGGCTTCCTATAAAATATAGGGCTCATTTTAAAATTCTGGTTCTTGCTTTCAAATCTCTACATAATACTGCTCCCACCTATCTATCCTCCCTTATACACAAGTATGTCCCGTCTAGGCCCTTACGATCTGCTGAAGACTTACGTCTATCTTCTGTCCGTACTCTCACCTCTGATGCTCGCCTTCAAGATTTCTCGAGGGCTGCACCGTTCCTGTGGAACTTGCTTCCCTCCTCCGTTAGATGCTCACCCAGTCTCCACTCCTTCAAAAAATCGTTAAAAACCCACTTCTTCATAAAAGCATATCAATTAAACTGTTAATAGCTCCTGACTGATTCCTCTTCTGCAATTTTCACTAGTCTAATACTATCCTTACTTTTTTGTGCCATTTAACCCCACTCCCTCGAGCATGTTGGCTCTTTGAGCAGGGCCCTCAACCCCTCTGTTCCTGTGTGTCCAACTTGTCTGGTTACAACTACATGTCTGTTCGTCCACCCATTGTAAAGCGCTGCGGAATTTGACGGCGCTCTATAAAGATCATAATAATAATAATAATAATAATAATAATGTGTCTGAGCGTGCAACAGGGCTCCACCGCAATAATACTCCCAGTAATGTGTCTGATTGTATCACAGAGCTCCACAGCAATAACACTCCCAGTAATGTGTCTGATTGTATCACAGAGCTCCACAGCAATAATACTCCCAGTAATGTGTCTGATTGTATAACAGAGCCCCACAGCAATAATACTCCCAGTAATGTGTCTGATTGTATCACAGAGCTCCACAGCAATAATACTCTCAGTAATGTGAGTGTATAGCAGAGCTCCACAGCAAAAATACTCCCAGTAATGTGTCTGAGTGTATAACAGAGCTCCACAGCAATAATACTCTCAGTAATGTGAGTGTATAGCAGAGCTCCACAGCAAAAATACTCCCAGTTCTATGCCAGCCTTTCCACACGGGCAACAGTGAATATGCTCAGGTTTTGACTTGTCATTTTATGGGTTAGTCCTGGATATTTTAGGAGTGTGCAGCATGTCGGGTGCTGGGGAGCACCTCGCTGCTGGATCCTCGTGGATGAGTGAATGTCTTCCTTGAAGTGGGCCTTCATGTAAAACCTTTGTTATGTGTGAACTGTGCACTTTAACTAATTGGTGGTTTTAAGTCTATTTTTACTGGTTCACCGAGCTAATCCACATGGTTACACTGTGCGTTACTGCTGACCGCTCTTTACAGAAATCTGAAAAACGCGAATTGAGGCACGCTGCAGTAATTATATTTATTCAATAAACACATTTCCCTCCATGTTACTATGCTGTAATCGTTACTCATGGTGAGTTTACAGATTATATAGGACGTATGATGTTAATAAAATATACCAGGATCTGCACAATGCTGTTTGGAAAGTTACTGTTAGAGGCTGAGCTGAAAGGAATACTTTACGCACCATAACCACCGCAGGGCAATGTTTTGGTTCTGGGGCCAGGAGTGCTCGGACACCCTCCCATGTAAGAAGGCAAGCCATTTACCAACAGTTTGACAACTTACCTAGGGTCCTCAGGGTGCCAGTCACTTCCTCCATTGGGAGCCTGACGCTCCTGAATCAAGCTTCGAGTAGCCATTCTAAGCTAATGCAGGGCCAGCTGCATCGCTAAGAGCGTCAGCTGATCACGAGCTAAGCCCCGACACATGTCAGCATGAAGATGGTTGCTGCCACGAGCGACAGCTTGATGTAAGTAGAACTTACCTCTCCTGCATCCCTCGGTCACCGGAATTACACCAACATGTTTTACAAAGATACACGAATGGGAGAGACCTGTTTTAACTCCCACAGAAAACTTGCAGTACTCATTGAGGCACGGAGCCTGGCGTACCCCGGGGAGAAGTCAAACCATAACCAAATGGGGTGCAACCACTATAATCACTGTAGCACGCTATACTGGTTGTGGTGATTGGAGTGATCCTTTAGAGAGCTGCAGCAGTAAGATTGTTTGTTTGTTTGAACGCATTATCACACACATTACACACAGCCAACACACAAACTCTATGGGGAGCAATGGCAAAGAGAGGTGGGGGGAGTAGACACACAGTAACAGAGGGATTGAGGGCCCTGCTCAGTGAGTTTACATGTTAGAGGGAGTGGGGTATAGTGACACAGTAACAGAGGGATTGAGGCCCTGCTCAGTGAGTTTACATGTTAGAGGGAGTGGGGTATAGTGACACAGTAACAGAGGGATTGAGGGCCTGCTCAGTGAGTTTACATGTTAGAGGGAGTGGGGTATAGTGACAGTAACAGAGGGATTGAGGGCCTGCTCAGTGAGGTTACATGTTAGAGGGAGTGGGGTATAGTGACACAGTAACAGAGGGATTGAGGGCCTGCTCAGTGAGTTTACATGTTAGAGGGAGTGGGGTATAGTGACACAGTAACAGAGGGATTGAGGGCCTGCTCAGTGAGTTTACATGTTAGAGGGAGTGGGGTATAGTGACAGTAACAGAGGGATTGAGGGCCTGCTCAGTGAGTTTACATGTTAGAGGGAGTGGGGTATAGTGACACAGTAACAGAGGGATTGAGGGCCCTGCTCAGTGAGTTTACATGTTAGAGGGAGTGGGGTATAGTGACACAGTAACAGAGGGATTGAGGCCCTGCTCAGTGAGTTTACATGTTAGAGGGAGGGGGGGTATAGTGACACAGTAACAGAGGGATTGAGGGCCTGCTCAGTGAGTTTACATGTTAGAGGGAGTGGGGTATAGTGACACAGTAACAGAGGGATTGAGGGCACTGCTCAGTGAGTTTACATGTTAGAGGGAGTGGGGTATAGTGACACAGTAACAGAGGGATTGAGGGCCCTGCTCAGTGAGTTTACATGTTAGAGGGAGTGGGGTATAGTGACAGTAACAGAGGGATTGAGGGCCTGCTCAGTGAGTTTACATGTTAGAGGGAGTGGGGTATAGTGACACAGTAACAGAGGGATTGAGGCCCTGCTCAGTGAGTTTACATGTTAGAGGGAGTGGGGTATAGTGACACAGTAACAGAGGGATTGAGGGCCTGCTCAGTGAGTTTACATGTTAGAGGGAGTGGGGTATAGTGACACAGTAACAGAGGGATTGAGGCCCTGCTCAGTGAGTTTACATGTTAGAGGGAGTGGGGTATAGTGACAGTAACAGAGGGATTGAGGGCCCTGCTCAGTGAGTTTACATGTTAGAGGGAGTGGGGTATAGTGACACAGTAACAGAGGGATTGAGGGCCTGCTCAGTGAGTTTACATGTTAGAGGGAGTGGGGTATAGTGACACAGTAACAGAGGGATTGAGGGCCCTGCTCAGTGAGTTTACATGTTAGAGGGAGTGGGGTATAGTGACACAGTAACAGAGGGATTGAGGGCCCTGCTCAGTGAGTTTACATGTTAGAGGGAGTGGGGTATAGTGACACAGTAACAGAGGGATTGAGGGCCCTGCTCAGTGAGTTTACATGTTAGAGGGAGTGGGGTATAGTGACACAGTAACAGAGGGATTGAGGGCCTGCTCAGTGAGTTTACATGTTAGAGGGAGTGGGGTATAGTGACACAGTAACAGAGGGATTGAGGGCCCTGCTCAGTGAGTTTACATGTTAGAGGGAGTGGGGTATAGTGACACAGTAACAGAGGGATTGAGGGCCCTGCTCAGTGAGTTTACATGTTAGAGGGAGTGGGGTATAGTGACACAGTAACAGAGGGATTGAGGGCCCTGCTCAGTGAGTTTACATGTTAGAGGGAGTGGGGTATAGTGACACAGTAACAGAGGGATTGAGGGCCCTGCTCAGTGAGTTTACATGTTAGAGGGAGTGGGGTATAGTGACACAGTAACAGAGGGATTGAGGGCCTGCTCAGTGAGTTTACATGTTAGAGGGAGTGGGGTATAGTGACTCAATGTAAGGGTAGAATAGAAAGGTAGTATACATTGAGGGCTTAGTGTTTTGTTTTGATTACAATTTCAGGGGAGGAATCAGTGTGCGGGAAGAGAAAGCTGTTCGCAGTTTAGTTGATATGCATTCAAGTTTTCAAAGATTTTTTGAAGGAGTGGAGACTGGGTGAGAGTCTAACAGAGAGGGGAAGGGCAGTCCACAGGAACGGTGCAGCCCTAGAGAAGTCTTTAAGGTGAGCATCAGAGTTAGGAGTACGAAGAGAGGTTAGATGTAGGTCTCTGGCAGAACGTAGGGGCCTAGACGGGACATATTTGTGTATTAGTGAGGATAAGTAGGTGGGAGCAGCATTATGTAGGGACTTGTAATCAAGTGTCAGGATCTTAAATTGAGCCCTATTTCTTACGGGAAGCCAGTGTAGGGTCTGATAGAGGTGGGAGGTGCGGGTGGACAGGAAGATAAGCTTTGCCGCCGCTTTCATTATAGACTGTTATGGGACAAGTTGGGAACACGTAAAACCACTGAGAAGCGGATTGCAGTAGTAATGGTGAGAGAGGACAGCGGCATGGACAAGCACCTTTGCAGTATCAGGCGTTAAAGGAACACTATAGTCACCTAAATGACTTTAGCTAAATAAAGCAGTTTTAGTGTATAGATCATTCCCCTGCAATTTCACTGCTCAATTCACTGTCATTTAGGAGTTAAATCACTTTGTTTCTGTTTATGCAGCCCTAGCCACACCTCCCCTGGCTATGATTGACAGAGCCTGCATGAAAAAAAAACTGGTTTCCCTTTCAAACAGATGTAATTTACCTTAAATAATTGTATCTCAATCTCTAAATTGAACTTTAATCACATACAGGAGGCTCTTGCAGGGTCTAGCAAGCTATTAACATAGCAGGGGATAAGAAAATCTTAATTAAACAGAACTTGCAATAAAGAAAGCCTAAATAGGGCTCTCTTTACAGGAAATGTTTATGGAAGGCTGTGCAAGTCACATGCAGGGAGGTGTGACTAGGGTTCATAAACAAAGGGATTTAACTCCTAAATGGCAGAGGATTGAGCAGTGAGGCTGCAGGGGCATGTTCTATACACCGAAACTGCTTCATTAAGCTAAAGTTGTTCAGGTGACTATAGTGTGCCTTTAAGCTAAAACTGTTCAGGTGACTGTGTCCCTTTAAATAGTGTCGGATGCGCGTAATGTTTTTGAGATGGAAGCTTCAGGATTTGGTGATTGATTGGACATGAGGTGTGAAGGAGAGGTTGGAGTCAAAGAGAACACCTAGGCAGCGAGCCTGCGAGGTAGAGCGGATGGTATCGACTTGGAGGGACACAGACAAGGGACATTATCCTTTGGACAAGTAGATTTTTTTTAAAATGTATTTACATTTTTACACACCTGTTTTGTCAAGAATCTGGTTGGTGGCATTATACTTTTTATTATTTAATTTGCCGAAACAGGTCCTTTCATTCTTAGACTTAAAGGGACACTATAGTCTCTAGAACAACTACAGCTTGTTGTAGTCGTTTTGGTGAGTACAGACAGTCCCTGCAAGCATTTTCATGCAAACACTATCTTTTCAGAGAAATTACAGCCTAGGGATACCTCCACTGGCCACTCCTCAGATGGCTGCTAGAGGTGCTTCCTGGGGCAGTGCTGCACAGTGTGACTGACATTCAGTGTTTCCACCCTCTGCATGCAGCCACTGAACCCACGTCCTAGAGATGCATTGATTTAATACGTCTCTATGAGGAGATGCTGATTGGTCAAGTTGGAGTTTGACCCCGCCCCCACCCCACCTCCTTGGACTTCTCATCCAATCCAATGCTTTCCCTATGGTGGTGGTGATGTCAGCCAAAGAGGCAGATCTAAAGCGGGGTCAGCACTGGTGGACTTGCGCAGCGCCGGAAAAAAGGTTTTAACCCTTTCTAAGGGGGTCGGGGGGCAAGCCAACTAAATGGTGGGTTTTCACTATAGGGTCTGGAATACATGTTTGTCTGTGTTCCTTTAATATATGTCCAGTTGTTTTAAAGTGCGAGGATTTCACAAGACAGACAAGGTTATTTAAGGTTAAAATAGCCGAGCTGGAAACACTGCCTGAATCAGATCTGCTTTGCGTTTGGCTACTCTGGCCTTACATTTAAAATTCACTTTATATTCTGAGTTTAGTCAGTAAACCATAAGAGTTGGAATCTGTCCATAAGGCACAACATTTCGTCTGTGGTTTATTCATTTCACAGCGAGTTGCAGAGAACTAAAATCTGAACAAATTAGTGTTTTAATTAAACTTCTCACGCCAGGTCAGTGCTTCTCACGCCAGGTCAGTGCTTCTCACGCCAGGTCAGTGCTTCTCACGCCAGGTCAGTGCGTCTCACGCCAGGTCAGTGCTTCTCACGCCAGGTCAGTGCTTCTCACAGGGGGTTCATTCATTAAACATTGAATTAAAATCAACATTTTAATATTTTGCCTATTTTCGCCAAGATGTTGCATTTTGGATTTCAGTTCAGCTTATTAAATAAGTCCAACTCTGTAAATTATTATAATTAGCAAAATGTCCTATTCAATGCTATGGGGTTCACAAGTCGACTTGAGGAAAACTTGTTTAACTTTTTCACTGATTCTAAAAACTGTCCACTGAACCGTGACTCCTGCTCCATAAACCAAACGCGGGATCTTTTATTCTGTAAGACGATTACGTGACGGTGTTCGAACAATAAGTATTTATCATTTACAAAGCCGCTTTCCGGGGAGCATTGAATCGCGGAGGACAACTTGCTTTGTGGCCCGTTGTGTCCTCTGTATACACCGCGGACGGACACCGTGCTTTATTTTCTGCAAAGCTCTTGCGTGTCCTTTCTATCATGCCTGTCCTCAATGATATGTTGATCTCTGATTTTCCAGGGCTCAGCGGGACAGACCGTGCTCTAATTTTCTTTTAGCTCCCCCCTTTTAATCCTGCTGTAGTTTCTTTAAATGGACCTGCTTTAGAAAACGCAGGCTCAGAATAATATAAGTATCCAGGTTAGTGGGTCTCACTTGGCCTTAAACAGAAAGGATCTCTTTCTACCTGCTCGCCTGGCACGGCAAGACAGAAAAGAAAATAATTATTCATTGTTTTTCCTTGTTCCTCCCTTGCCCGAGGCGTCCTGTACCTGCGTCATCGCAAGCTATACTGTTACAGTAACTGCAGATATTCGCGGGCCTCCTGTAGCGCTAGTCTTGTAGAGTCGTTGGCGTTTTATTTATCTAGATTTAAACACATTGTGTGAAAAGGGGCTTTATTCGTTAATGGTAGCAAATAAATTTAGATTCCTGTTTTGACAAGTTTCTCTATGTGTCCCCTGTACGTCTTCTTACTGCAGTAGGATTTCAGAGAAGCAGATTATCTCTGCGTGACTCCTACAGCATGGGGGGGATCAGTGATCTGGGACTTGGTGTCAGGTCAGAACAGGCGAGTGTAAGCTCTGTGTGGCATTATAAGAAATAGAACCTTCGCCAAAGGGACCGCTTTCTAGCTGGAACAGGGGAACGGATTGGGGAACTAGCTCTCTGTGCTCCCAGGGGCTGGACGGCACTCAGTCCTGGGAGCTGCTCCGTCAAGACCTAGTTATGGAGGTTAAAACACTGACTGCCAATCTTTATTTGGAACACACCGCTTTTATGCACAGACCCCCACAGGGGGCTCTCCACTCAGTACAACACAATCCCAGGCAGAAGTGGGCTGGGTTACAGATAGCCATCTCCTGCTCTGGGAGATACCAACAGCACATACAGGTACACACGTTAAAACACGTAAACTACTCAAAAGTACATTTTCAATTTCAAAAGGGGTTCATTGGATTTCATGGATTGTCCAAGCTTCCAACCCCAATCCCTCTTTGAAGCTTGGACTCTGTAGGGTGTGGGAAGTCACACTGACGTGTCCTGGAAGTCTTTTGATATGGTAATGATCAAGCATTCTAGAAACAGGAAACCTTTGATACAATACCATATCCAAAAGAGACATTTGCTTAACCCAATTACCCCACAGGCACTAGAGTTGCAGATCATAAAACATAAACTATTTAAATATACACCCCAATCATATAGGAAGCCAAAAAATAAACCAGGGAAATCACACGAAATGCATAACCAATACAACACAGAATGCAAGGGGAAAACACACAATACAATGGAAAAACACACAATACAATGGAAAAACACACAAATAAGCAGTGGGCATGGTACGTAGTAACGGTGGTTTGTCACAGAACCCCCTACCCCTGCCCCATCAACATGAGTCCCACTCAAACTAGATTGGGGTGAGTTCAGTGAGGGCGCTCAAGTTATCCCAGGTTCCTGAATTTTGCTATGAAGTTAGACATACCTCCCCGATCCTTGTCAAAGATGCAACGATAATTGGTTATTATGAGCCATTCTGTAGGAATCTACGTCCTCGCCCTGGTATGCAGATTCTGTACTTGTTGTCATAACTCCAGAAAGCATTGTGCGTCTCGTTTCATTTTACTCCAGAATTGCCTTGTTGCGGGGTTCGAAGACTTTTGCCTTGTAAAGTGCCCTGCTTATAAACCAGTAACACCCTGCAGTGTATGTTATCCCTCTAAACTATGGGTGGGCAACATTTGCCACTCCAGGTGTTGCGGACTACAAACCCCATAATACTCTTACACCCATAATGCTGGCAAAGCATTATGGGAGGTGTAGTCCAAAACATGTCCAAAACATATGGGGTGCTGAGGGTGCCTATGTGTGCTCTAAACTATCGGGTGGGGGGCAACATTATCTCTCATAATGCTCTTGCATCCCTAAAGCTGGCAAGCGTCTTGGAAGATGTAGTCCATAACATCTGGTGTGCCCAAGGTTGCCCACCACAGATCTAAACCATCTAAAAATCCAATACAAAGTGAATAACCCTTTTGCCCAGCTGATGATGCAGTGAGTAGCCTGCCCTCACTGTCTGCTGCTAACGAGGCATGGAACTGCAGCCATTTGTAAAAATTGGATGGATCTATAACCTCCTGATTGGTGGAGCCTCTTCCTGGTGAGGGAAGGAACTGCCTGTAACTGCAAAATCTCTCCTAAACTGTGCAACGTCCGTGTGTTACACGGTTAGGCTTCTTTTATTTTATTCCATGCGTAATTGTTTATTAGTGAATTGTCTAAATAAGAATTTATGAACAGGATTATTTTTATTTCCCATATTATTATTATTATTATTATTATTATTATTATTTTCTTTTTATGATCCAATCTAAATGGGAAAACATACCATTTATATCATATAAAGTTTAACATTTCTTATAATAGATCAATATACCTTTCCTGGCATTAGATGAAACTAGAGACAGGAAACGTGCACATTGTATCACCTTCAGCTGTCTCTGCAAAGCTGCTATGGGATTGGCTGAGCCTCGGAGTAAGTGACTCTTCAATGAGAGAATCCTAATGAAAGTACTGTTACCTTGTCTGTCTCTCTCAGATACTCTCATCATGGAAGCCAGTCAGTGCCTTGCCGTCTCCAGCATCCTTGGCCCCAAGCCGAGCCCTGCAATCGTCAGCACCTTTACTACTACAGGACCAGAGTTTCCACGAAAACGGAAAATTAGTGAATCCGAGAGTCAGTAAGTACTCCGAACCTTTTAAACGTATTTTACCCTAAATTGGCTGAAATAAAAACAAACCAACTGAGTGAATGGGCGATGCAATGATAGTATGGGGATACGGCCAGTCCTGCAAGGAACACAAATGTTATACAATAGTGTCATGCCCAAAGGCAATACCAAACAAATACATTACATGTCACGGTCAGAATAGAAAGCTCTGCATAAATCTGGATTCTCGGGTCTCCGCAAACGGGTCTCCCAGTATATATATATATAAAACTGACAGGGTAACTGTGCAGGAAAGGACAATGTGTGAAAGCCAGAACATATTTATTTTCTGCATGCAGTGGGTTTTAAAAATTAAATGGATTATAATCCAGACAAAATGATCACGAGGCCTACAATCCCTGTGTGCATCTTCCAGCTAAATGATCGCGATATAAAGAATCCATACTGCAGGGCTCGTGTTCCCCGCTCTGTGCATTGCTGATACAATGTCTGGCTATAGGGAGAGTTCAGCGTTACTGTGGCGGACCGCCACAGACTCCCTTCCCCAATGTGAAGTAGCTCTATCAAACAGTGAAAGTGAATATAGCTTTCCCCCCATACATTAGTCGAGACTGAATGCTGGGAGTAGATCTGTTTATTTCAGGCAAGCACTCTCAATTTATACACAGACCCCCAGCAGGGGGTCTCCACAGTAAACTCCTTCCTGTGCCTGAGAGAGAATTGAGTCAGGAAACTTACAACTCAATTATCTACCAGGTACAAAAAATATATAACAAGTTTAAAACACCCCAAAATACATGGAAACCCCTCAAGAGATCGCCCTGATCTGAGTGCTTAACATATACAAAAGATCAGATCGGTTTGGTGGTTTGGAATTTTCATCGAGGTACAGTTTTGACCAGCCACGAGGTAGAAGCCCAGAATAGTTCCAAAGAAATTGAGGGGTCGGTCTCAGTTTGAAGGTTTCTATACGAAAACCAAACAAGATATCCGAATGCTCCATCCAGTCAGTAGTTCATATCTTTTGAACGCGTACAGGTGGTTGGGTACTTGAACTGGCAGCAGTTACATCTTCACTGGTGTTCGCGGGAGTGCCTAACTGAAATTAGTTCCAGGCCCTTGATGACCAGGTACCGCTACCTGTGTTTGGGAGATAAAATGACCGTCATCCATTCTGTCGACCACGTTCGTTCGGTTACATGAAATGGCGGCCACCCAGGGGAGCATTTTATTAATAGTTTCCACTGAGGTTTCACACTGGATACTTTGTATTCCACGTTCTAATGAGATGTTGGTGTGGTCCTCGTTCGGGAAATGAACAAGGTGAGTTTGAACGAGCAAACGAACAGGAAAAAAATTAATATTACCGGACCAAGTGATGGGGCATTCCTTCACAGTTACTTTCAGGTTACTTTTATTTTTTGTACTTTTGATGGAATCTCATAACTTGGCTAACATGCTTTTATTTCTTTACTTCCTCCCAAACAGAACCAGAGAAAGCGCAGATGGTAACGACATCCAGGGCAGGTAAGTTGATGGTCCATCATTATGGTATCTGGTCAGGGGGCTTGTCCTGAAATCAGTGGGGTCCAGACCCAATGACTAATGGGAACTCTCCTCCTGGCGCAACGCAGTAACTCCAGGTTTTAACATGGAGAAAACAATTGACGAATTGGATTCTTTGATATTTTAAATGCTTTTTTTCCGGCTCTATTTGCTGGTAATATTCCTACGCATGCCCCTCCTTTCTGCTGACTTTTCCTCTTCCTGTATTCATAATGAAATGGGTACCTGGAGGTGTGGAATTTCACGCTAACTATGTTACACTGCGAGATGATCTCCACCAATCAGACGTGGACTCTGAAACGTCCTCTGATGATGAAAGGGGTTATTTGGAGGAATGTGGCATGTTTTCAGGGATTGTGGAGAATTGGTAAGGATCGGCTGATCTTGGTATGGGGAATTAGTTTGAGAAATTTTTCAGTTTGGAGATTTTGGATTTTCACTGTGATTACTTTTAATCTAACGAAAAATGACACAATCCAGTTGACAAATCACGTGTTTTATTAGCCCATGCTGCTGCAGGAGACCTCCTTATAGCGCCACCTGCTCTCATCCCAGTTATCAGTCCTGCGCATATCATGCAAGATTAATCTGCTTTCCGCACACAAAGACAATTAGTTATTAAAAAAAAAAGTCATGTGGGGATATAAGAGCTTATGGTATGTGTCTCTGTACTATTGAATGACCCCACAGGATGCCATCCAGATATTGCTCTTTTAATTGCGTGTTCCTTTTCTGAGCTTTTATCATGAGATCCAATTTTCTCTCTTATTGGTGTCTTGTAGAGAGGCTCACAGCCAGACGGAGAAACGAAGGCGAGATAAAATGAACACGTTAATCGAGGAACTGTCTGCTATGATCCCACAATGCGACCCCCTGCCACGTAAGCTCGACAAGCTGACCGTGTTACGTATGGCCGTACAGCACTTAAAGGCGTTGAAGGGTAGGTGTGCCCACTCACTATTTATAGGCTTCATGTGAACCAGTCCCTGTCATAGTCTGTCTGATGGCAGCTAATGATGAAGATATGTTAACTTCCTGCATTGTCTGGGACTGTGACAACCTGCAAAAAAACTAAATGATGAAAAAAAACACAGACAGGAACATTATAGTCACCAAAACATCTTTAGCTTAATGAAGTAGTTTTGGTGTATTGGTCATGCACCTACAGTCTCGCCATTCAATTCTCTGCCATTTAGGAGTTAAATCACTTTGTTTCTCTTCATACAACTCTAGTCACACCTCCCTGTAAGTAATGTGCACAGCCTTCCTTAATACGTACTGTAAAGAGTCATCTAATGTTTATACTAACTTTATTGCACATTCTGTTTAATTTAGAATTTCTTATCTCCTGCTCTATTAATAACTATCTAATAAACTCTGCAGGGCCTTTATCCCTTTACAAAGCTAGGCGGTAATTCTGATCTTTGTCTTTACAGGCTCCGGAATATCCTTTTCTGAAGAGAGTTACAAACCTTCATTTTTACAGCATGACGAGCTGCGCCGATTGATCCTCCGGGTGAGGAAATATCTCAAATTATACCTGCCTGGTGTTGAAAAAGTTCTGTGTCCAGAAAGGACCGATTCTGTTATATAAACTGTAACGCTAGACATTAAAAAGGACGTGGAAAATGTATTCTCTTCAGACAGGAAGTAAGGGTTCCATTCTCTGTCAGGAAGTAAGGGTTCCATTCTCTGTCAGGAAGTAAGGATTCCACTCTCTGTCAGGAAGTAAGGATTCCACTCTCTGTCAGGAAGTAAGGATTCCACTCTCTGTCTGGAAGTAAGGATTCCACTCTCTGACAGGAAGTAAGGATTCCATTCTCTGATAGGAAGTAAGGATTCTATTCTGTCAGGAAGTAAGGATTCCACTCTCTTACAGGGAGTAAGAATTCCATTCTCTGACAGGAATTAGAGTTTTTTTATATTCTCACACAGGAAGAATGGATTCTGTTCTTCAAGCAGGGAAACTGGGCTTCATGTACAGGAAGCAGGGATTCCCGTCTCCTCGTACAGGAAGCAGGGATTCCCGTCTCCTCGTACAGGAAGCAGGGATTCCCGTCTCCTCGTACAGGAACAAAGGATTCCCGTCTCCTCGTACAGGAACAAAGGATTCCAGGAATTTAAGACTGCATTGATTAGCAGCAAGTTACACGCATTTTACAATTTCATATTGTGCCAGAAATATAATTTATATCCGAATTAAACAGGCCTGGGGTGACTTTTAAATAAAGCATGGCGTGTACACTAACATAACTTTGTGTCCATAGGCCCAATTAAAGATGGTCCCATATAATTATTATTTATTTTAGTTTCCTTTACTGATCAGCATTGCGGTCTGCATGGTGCTTGACGTTTTCCTCTTCTGATGGTTTTATAGGCGGCTGATGGCTTCCTCTTTGTGGTTGGATGTGACCGAGGAAAAATCATGTTTGTGTCGGAATCGGTGTCTAAGACCCTGAAATACAGCCAGGTGAGTGTCACAAACACCAGGACCGGGGGATTCCTGCTGATCAGGGACTGGCATCGTTTTAAGGGGAACAAAATAAAGTAGCAGGAGTTGTTTAAAGAAATAAAAAATACATTTAATTTAAGTCAGACAGAGAACAAAGAATGAGCAGCACAAAGTCCAACGAATCTTTAATCACTTTAGTCCTTTTCTTTTTTTCTTAAAATAATTAATATCAGGTTTTTTACATCCCACTTTTTTTGGTTTGGTTTTTGGAAATCAGGGAATTAGTTTGGATTCTACTGATTGCTTCCCCAGAATTCTCTTTATTCGTCCAGTTCGTTGAATCTGCTGTCAGATAACGTTTATTTTCTGTTTGTCGCTAGTCTGGTTAACTTGTTAAGTTTGTATTCATGTTTTCTCTAGATTCTTTGTTATATAACACAAGTAATCCCCAATTGTTAGGAAGTGTCATTACGTCCTACAAAGCATGGGCGATGAGGACGTTGGGATGTATTGACATGTCCTAACGTTCTGGTTAAATCCCTGTTCTCACCAGGGAGACTCCATTCTCTGTCAGGAAGTAAGGATTCCATTCTCTGTCAGGAAGTAAGGATTCCATTCTCTGTCAGGAAGTAAAGATTCCATTTTCTGTCAGGAAGTAAGGGTTCCACTCTCTGTCAGGAAGTAAGGGTTCCACTCTCTGTCAGGAAGTAAGGGTTCCACTCTCTGTCAGGAAGTAAGGGTTCCACTCTCTGTCAGGAAGTAAGGGTTCCATTCTCTGTCAGGAAGTACGGGTTCCACTCTCTGTCAGGAAGTAAGGGTTCCACTCTCTGTCAGGAAGTAAGGGTTCCACTCTCTGTCAGGAAGTAAGGGTTCCATTCTCTGTCAGGAAGTAAGGGTTCCATTCTCTGTCAGGAAGTAAGGGTTCCACTCTCTGTCAGGAAGTAAGGGTTCCACTCTCTGTCAGGAAGTAAGGGTTCCACTCTCTGTCAGGAAGTAAGGGTTCCACTCTCTGTCAGGAAGTAAGGGTTCCACTCTCTGTCAGGAAGTAAAGGTTCCACTCTCTGTCCGGAAGTAAGGGTTCCACTCTCTGTCCGGAAGTAAGGGTTCCACTCTCTGTCAGGAAGTAAGGGTTCCACTCTCTGTCAGGAAGTAAGGGTTCCACTCTCTGTCAGGAAGTAAGGGTTCCACTCTCTGTCAGGAAGTAAGGGTTCCATTCTGTGTCAGGAAGTAAGGGTTCCATTCTCTGTCAGGAAGTAAGGGTTCCATTCTCTGTCAGGAAGTAAGGGTTCCATTCTCTGTCAGGAAGTAAGGGTTCCACTCTCTGTCAGGAAGTAAGGGTTCCACTCTCTGTCAGGAAGTAAGGGTTCCATTCTCTGTCAGGAAGTAAGGGTTCCATTCTCTGTCAGGAAGTAAGGGTTCCACTCTCTGTCGGGAAGTAAGGGTTCCACTCTCTGTCGGGAAGTAAGGGTTCCATTCTCTGTCGGGAAGTAAGGGTTCCACTCTGTCGGGAAGTAAGGGTTCCATTCTCTGTCTCTAGATTCTTTTTTATATAACACAAGTAATCCCCAATTGTTAGGAAGTGTCATTATGTCCTACAAAGCATGGGCGATGAGGACGTTGGGATGTATTGACATGTCCTAACGTTCTGGTTAAATCCCTGTTCACACCAGGGAGACTCCTTTCTTAGCGGCCTCATGCTGCCTGCTGAGCTCTGAATATACCCGTTAAATCCACTGACGTCATCATAGCTTAACGATTACACTCAGCCGCAGCGATTGTACGGCTGCATGCTGCTCAGAGGAGACCCCCTGAATCTGAATAAGCTCTGACAGGGTCTCCCTGCATGCCCTTATGTTGGTTGGGATTGGGATTGGTGCTTGGCTTTGCCAGCTGCCCAGCGATGATCACAGTGTAATTGGCAAACTAGAATTTCAGAATTAAAGGGATCTCCCTGTAATGCTGAAAACAGACAGTAGATGGCGACCACGGACCCCTCTCTGCAGTTTTAACTGGGAAATCCATCTACTGGGTTAGTTGTGGGGTAAGGTAAGGGTTATTGCTGTTATAGGGTTAGGAATCGTGAAGTATTAAGGTAAGGGAGGTATTTGGTTAACGTTAGTATAGTGGGGTGGTGGGTGGGTTGGTATACGGTTAGCGTTAACTATCAAAGATCCTAGACACATGGGGCGTTTATCATGACTGATGCATCAATCCATTCTGAGTTCTTTTTATGTAGTTGCACTGGATGAGATAATTTTAAGCAAAAACATTTATTTTATTCACACTGCAGGATATTACAGGAAAGCCCTTTCTATCCTTTAAATAACAATATATATATATGTGTATAACATTTTATATAATTTCAAGTGAAATTAACACATTGCTCCAATTCTAGGTTTTGATTTGATTCCTTAACGGGTTAATTTAATATGAAAGTCTCTCTCCATAAACTGAGCCCGAAGGGAAACTGCTGGGCTTTCATTAGATTCTGCTCTGTCCTCATATTTTCCAGAAGGACAGAGATTTCCTGTTCTGGGCTGAAACAAACATAGATTTTTGGAAGTGGTTGATCTGTTCTAAATACAACTCCCTAATGCCATATACCCGTCTCTTCCTGTCAGGCGGATTTCATTGGCCAAAGCTTGTTTGATTACCTGCACCCCAAAGATGTCGCCAAAGTAAAAGAGCAACTTTCATCGTCCGATGTGACCCCGCGGGAGAAACTGATTGATGCCAAAAGTAAGAAACTGCACGTTAAACAAATAGCCATCCCTGCAACTTTACTCATTGCTGATTTGTATTTCTTATGTTTTATTTATTTTTAATGGTTTTATTTTTTTACATGGCCAGCTGTATATTTATTGGCGTTATTTATTAATTTATTTATTAATATATATTTATATACACTGATCTGATCATCCACAACATTAAAACCACTGACAGGTGAAGGGAATAATGTTGATTGTATTGTTAGAATAGCACCTGTCAAGGGGTGGCACATATTAGGCAGCACAAATTTCATGTTATGAATACAGGAGAAACGGGCAAGCGAAAAGATCTGAGCGACTTTGACAAGGGCCAAATAGTGATAGCTAGACGATGACTGAGTCAGAGTATCTCCAAAACGGCAGGTCTTGTGAGGAGTTCCTGGTATGCAGGGGTTAGAACCTAACAAAAGTGGTGCAAGGAAGAACAATAGTCGCCAATCGATGCTTCCTAGTGCTCACCAAGTACTCCAAGCACTCCACCAGACACCATAACCACCGTAAACCCCGTAGCCAGCATTACAGCTGTCCTCCACCCACCCTGGACCCAAGTTCAGGACCCAGCTTCCAGTGGGCAGACCTCTCCCAGTCCAGAGAGTAAAGCAGGATAGCTCTTACACGAGCTAGTGATTATAATCCAAAGGAGTATAATGAGTATAGCAATCCCCAGAGTGAATATAACTGTTCCCTCCACACATGAGACGAGGCTCTATGTTGAGGGTGTAGAGGAACTGATTTATTGGCAGCCACAACTGGCCTTATATGCAAGTCCCCATGCAAGGGGTTTCCGGATACATAGAAACATAGAATGTGACGGCAGATAAGAACCATTCGGCCCATCTAGTCTGCCCAATTTTCTAAATACTTTCATTAGTCCCTGGCCTTATCTTATAGTTAGCATAGCCTTATGCCTATCCCACGCATGCTTAAACTCCTTTACTGTGTTAACCTCTACCACTTCAGCTGGAAGGCTATTCCATGCATCCACTACCCTCTCAGTAAAGTAATACTTCCTGATATTATTCTTAAACCTTTGCCCTTCTAAATTAAGACTATGTCCTCTTGCTGTGGTAGTTTTTCTTCTTTTAAATATAGTCTCCTCCTTTACTGTGTTGATTCCCTTTATATATTTAAATGTTTCTATCATATCCCCCCTGTCTCGTCTTTCCTCCAAGCTATACATGTTAAGATCCTTTAACCTTTCCTGGTAAGTTTTATCCCGCAATCCATGAACCAGTTTAGTAGCCCTTCTCTGAACTCTCTAAGGTATCAATATCCTTCTGAAGATACGGTCTCCAGTACTGTGTACAATACTCCAAGTGAGGTCTCACCAGTGTTCTGTACAATGGCATGAGCACTTCCCTCTTTCTACTGCTAATACCTCTCCCTATACAACCAAGCATTCTGCTAGCATTTCCTGCTGCTCTATTACATTGTCTGCCTACCTTTAAGTCATCAGAAATAATCACCCCTAAATCCCTTTCCTCAGATGTTGAGGTTAGGACTCTATCAAATATTCTGTACTCTGCCCTTGGGGTTTTACATCCAGGATGCATTATCTTGCACTTATCCACATTACATGTCAGTTGTTACAACAACAAATTTTTCGAGTTTACCTAAATCATTTTCATATTCCAGGGGCATTCCCCACTGGACCTGAGAGGGGACTGTGACAAAGTACACACTGTAATTACATTGGCTCTTAGGTCCAGGACACTCACACACAAACAAGGTAATCCCTCTCCTGTGCCTGAGAGATAATTGAGTCAGAAACTGTACTAAACTCCATTATCTCCAGGCACAGAAAACTTACATTTTAACAACATCCCGAAAGTACCCCCAAAACACACGGAAACCCCACAAAAGTCGTATCCCCTGATAGCCCCGATCTGGGGGACCAACATATCCAAAAATCACCCAGATCAGTTAAGGGGTTCGGGATTTCCATGGAAGTCATAATTTTGACCGACCGTGCACATGGTCCTTTGCCCAAAACAGTTCCAGGGAGTCAGGGCTAACCGTCGGTCTCTCTTTCTGGAGTACAAAAGTGCATAAATTGTATGAATGGAGCCTTTTAAAGTGCATTGGGCAAGGTATATTGCAGGGCCCATAGTCCTGAGGCAGGAGGCTGGCAAGCAGGCCCCTCCAAGAACCCGTGATGACGTTTAGTTAGTCACAGTTGCCTAATGCTCTTGTCTTGGTGTCAGATACCACATTCAGAGGTCAAGTGGAGTCCATGTCTTGACCTATCAGAGCTGTTTTGCTAGCCCAAGGATGCAGGTTTTAATCTTGTTGCTGATCAGTTTGTGTATATAATTCTTAGGGGATGCTGTCTGATCGTAAAAAGTGTTAACCCTTCCACTACCAGACTGCTTTAATCTTAAGTCCCTGTGGCAGAGAAAGGGTTACAGACCTTGACAAGCAACCCCCTTACTGTATGAAACGTGTGTGTTTCCTCATTGATCCAGATTCGATCTTTAGAACTGACACAGTCTTATTACAATGTTTTGAAAGCTGGTTTGCAAGTACACACGCATTTTCAGGCCGGGCCCTCCCGTCTCCACTGGGGTTCTCGGCGGTCCTTCTTCTGCCGTATGAAGTGTGGTAGAGTCTCCGGCAAAGAAGAGGAGAACTTTTTATCCAATCCAAAGAAAAAAGGTAACTACTTCTGTTGAGTTTTTAACAGCCTGGTTTTATCTCCCACTCATAGGGCGATTGTGATTCTTTTTTTCTCACCACCTCCCACCCACCCAGGTTCCCCCTAAATATATTGCATTCTGTTTGAGATTCTCACTCAATTACCTCTTCATTCTCTTTACATCTCACCAATAGCTGCTTCTCTCTGTTTAGCCATCTTTTAACCATCACCTTTAAATGTCCCCTGCTACCTTTGTCTCAAATCTCCATGGTATCCTTTAGATTGTAAGCTCAAAGGCCATCTAGCTAAGCACTTTGTATAAAAGAGCTTCAATGGCTAGTTACCCGCTTACAGTGAGAAAAAAAGCGTGACGCGTTACTGTTATATTTTCTCTCCGTTGACGTTGCTTTGTGTCTCTTTCCTCTGTCAGATCACAGAAGATATTGTACCATTCACTGCACAGGTTATTTAAGAAACTGTCTCCTGAGTGAAGTGGGACTTAAAGAAGACTGTGACCGAGACAGAGAATCTCCCAATCTCAGCTGCCTCGTCGCAATTGGGAGAGCCCAGCCGTACGTGTCTCTGCCGCGAGCAGCCGAAATCCGAGTGAAACCCGCCGAGTTTGTTACTCGTTATACCGTGGAGGGTAAATTTGTTTATGTGGATCAACGGTGAGAAATAGGATTGTTCATAACATAAACAAATTTCAAGTGACCATGCAACGGGCATTCACTGAATGAGAAACGTACGGTTTAGATTTTAATCTTAAAATGAAATAATTGCATTTTTTTGAGTACTTTTTATACAACAGCATCTAGAGTTGGTTTCTGGGGCTGCAATCTCTTTTTCCCACTTTCCCACAATGACCTTGTAATCTTATTTTTTTCCCTCCATGTTTGGATGAAACTTAATATTATTTATGTTCAATATCCTTTGAAACCTGACCCCAGCTGGAAAATTGTTTTATATTATTAAAAAGAATAAATAAAAAACAGGTTATTTACCCACTGCAGGTTTCAATTATATGATCAATATCTGAGTGAAATCACATTATAAACTATTGCAACCAAAATCTACCGAACGCAATGAGTTAAACACAAGTCATACATTGTACTTTCTGGATATGTCCGCTATTCTTTTAGAAATTGGCAAAGGAATGTATTCCATCTGCTTAGAGAATTATTGGTTTAAAACGCCCAGAAATAAATACTTTAACAAACTCTGCAAAGAGGACGTGAAGAAGTATCGGTGCCCATTAGCACACTGAGCCCTTGATGCCATTCCTAACAGGTTTACACATTCTCCAGGCAATGCTGTAGGATTAACTAGAATATTTTATAGTGCTTGTAGTACTGTACACACCGTGTATATTTCACACGAGAATATTCGAATTGTTGTCTAGTGCTGATACTTTGTTAGAATTCTGATGTTGCAGCTTCACATATCCCGATTTTGTCTTTCTTCCAGAGCGACAGCAATTCTTGGGTACCTTCCTCAGGAGCTTCTTGGGACGTCCTGCTACGAGTACTTTCACCAGGATGATCACGGACACCTAACGGACCAGCATAAAAGAGGTAGGTATCGTCTTATCGAGTTATGGGGTTAGCTCTTTGGGCCGATGTGGGACGTTTCGTGGACCAGTAGTAGCCATGTGTATATATTTCTACATCATAGCTTGGATGAAATATAATGTAACTTTAGTAGATTTGTTACTTTGCTTTGTTATCTGCATATGTGACATGTAAGTGTTAATATTGATGTTCTAAAGAAATATAGAAAAGGTCGGAGTTGGATTTTAATCTCTCACCGTGTCTGTTCCTTAACTCAGTGCTTCAAAGCAAGGAAAAGATTATGACAAATTCCTACAAGTTTAAGGCGAAAGACGGATCCTTTATCACGCTCAGGAGCCAGTGGTTCAGTTTCATTAATCCATGGACGAAAGAACTCGAATACATCGTATCCGTGAACACAGTAGTTTCGTAAGTGACGTATTGTTACCTGTCTGCGATTTTACTAAATGTTTCTCAAACGTGAAGTAATTTAATAGGTTAATAAGACTCAGTTGCTGTTAATTAGATGTTGTCAGTCATAAAATACATCCTTATTATACACCATGGATTGTTTAATTACCTGGCTGACAAATATACCAAATGTTAAATAAAAAAACTTTAAAAGTGTTGGGATCATTAAAAGTAGAACAAATTCCTTTATATATATATATATTATTTTTATTTTTTTGCTACTTATTGCTGTGATTTTTGTATAAATGATTTAATATTCTTGTATATAATGGTAATATGTTAATATTTTGTTATTTTCTTATTAACTTTTTTTTGATATGTGCAATTTTTTAAATTTTTTTAACTTTTTATCCAAAAATCTTATATTGGGTCAAGTATTGGAACGTTGTTTTGTTTTAAAATTTTGATAGTCTCTTTTTATTCCACCCCTTTCCAGGGGCCATTGTTCACATCTAGAAACCGCATCTCTTCCAGACAGCACTCACTCCTCAGAAGGTATGATGGTACAATTAAAGCATAATATCTGAGTTTCATCTATTATTATTGGGAGTTCTTGGTTTTAAAGCATAATGTGTGTACTTCTCTGCTCGTTCCTGTTCTGAGTTTTCGGTGGTGTTGCACCTGTTATCCCTGACTTATGTCGCTTGCAGGAAGTCCATCCTATAATGTGTGTTGGGGGACAGTGTTTGTAAATAAGATCGTTAACCAGCAGTAAGCTGAGATCTGAGCTTTTTTTTTTGTCTTCAGATACTACCAAGCGTACCTTTATGAATGTGCCAGGGGTGGCGACTGGAACCATGCCTGGGGCTGCCAGTATTGGACGAAAGATCGCTGAGCAAATACTAGACAGACAGAGGTAATAAGTTTAGGATCCTCTATAGAGTGGACGTGCAGATTGACTAGTTACTGGTATTTGACGCTGTCTGTGCTGGGTAATAGTAATGCCGCCAGCGCCAGGTGACCATAACAATGTCAGTGCTGGGTAATAGTAACGCAGGCAGTATTGAGTAAAAATTTTTTTATGGCACTGGGTAACAGTGATACTATCAGTACTGGGTAACAATGATACTATCAGTGCTGGGTAACAGTGATACTATGAGTATTGGGTAACAGTGATACTATGAGTATTGGGTAACAGTGATACTATGAGTATTGGGTAACAGTGACTCAGTCAGTGCTGGGTAACAGTGACTCAGTCAGTGCTGGGTAACAGTGACTCAGTCAGTGCTGGGTAACAGTGACTCAGTCAGTGCTGGGTAACAGTGACGCAGTCAGTGCTGGGTAACAGTGACGCAGTCAGTGCTGGGTAACAGTGACGCAGTCAGTGCTGGGTAACAGTGGCTCAGTCGGTGCTGGGTAACAGTGACGCAGTCGGTGCTGGGTAACAGTGACGCAGTCGGTGCTGGGTAACAGTGACGCAGTCGGTGCTGGGTAACAGTGACGCAGTCGGTGCTGGGTAACAGTGACGCAGTCGGTGCTGGGTAACAGTGACGCAGTCGGTGCTGGGTAACAGTGACGCAGTCGGTGCTGGGTAACAGTGACGCAGTCGGTGCTGGGTAACAGTGACGCAGTCGGTGCTGGGTAACAGTGACGCAGTCAGTACTGGGTAACAATGATACTATCAGTGCTGGGTAACAGTGATACTATGAGTATTGGGTAACAGTGATACTATGAGTATTGGGTAACAGTGATACTATGAGTATTGGGTAACAGTGACTCAGTCAGTGCTGGGTAACAGTGACTCAGTCAGTGCTGGGTAACAGTGACTCAGTCAGTGCTGGGTAACAGTGACGCAGTCGGTGCTGGGTAACAGTGACGCAGTCAGTGCTGGGTAACAGTGACGCAGTCAGTGCTGGGTAACAGTGACGCAGTCGGTGCTGGGTAACAGTGACGCAGTCGGTGCTGGGTAACAGTGACGCAGTCGGTGCTGGGTAACAGTGACGCAGTCGGTGCTGGGTAACAGTGACGCAGTCGGTGCTGGGTAACAGTGACGCAGTCGGTGCTGGGTAACAGTGACGCAGGGTAACAGTGTGGTGCTGGGTAACAGTGAACAGTGAGTCAGTCGTGCTGGGTAACAGTGACGCAGTCGTGCTGCAGTGACGCAGTCGTGCTGGGTAACAGTGACGCAGTCAGTGCTGGGTAACAGTGGCTCAGTCGGTGCTGGGTAACAGTGACTCAGTCGGTGCTGGGTAACAGTGACGCAGTCGGTGCTGGGTGACGCAGTCGGTGCTGGGTAACAGTGAGTCGGTGCTGGGTAACAGTCGCAGTCGGTGCTGGGTAACAGTGACGCAGTCGGTGCTGGGTAACAGTGGCGCAGTCGGTGCTGGGTAACAGTGACGCAGTCGGTGCTGGGTAACAGTGACGCAGTCGGTGCTGGGTAACAGTGACGCAGTCAGTGCTGGGTAACAGTGATACTATCAGTATTGGGTAACAGTGGCACAGTTGTCATTCGGTAACAATTCTGTCGGTGCTGGGTAACAGTGATAAGATCAGTATTGGTTAATTATATAATCTATAAAGTAATAAACTATACATGTACTTTTCATGAAGTGATGCCAACCTTTGCTGTTTTACAGAGAGCATTCTCCTCCTTTCAGCGGTAACATTAGCCCCAGTGAGTTGCTACAGAAATCCTCTACTGCTTTGGATGTACCACTGAATGAGGTGAGCCATGTTTCCCATAATACAGTGTGTCTATTACCCAGAATTCCCATCCTCTACAGTAAAATGAGGTGACTCTATGTGTGTGTATATAGAGCCGTTTGAGGACAAACTGAAGTTCAGGTGGGGACAGCATGGTGGTGAATTGCTTTGTTGAAGTTTTGAAATGATATTTTTTTTGATGTCCAGGTTCACAATGAAGAGCTGGTTCGATTGTCTCCTTCAGAGATTGAAAAGTTGGACACATCTTCTCACCATGATATCATTCCATCGTTCCCCATCTCAGATCTCCTGAGTAAGACTCTCACTTTCATCTCTTTTAATCTCTGTTTGTGCAATAGAATCCTCCATTGACAGATGACGTTATTATAAATGATCTTTGCTACTACCATGAAGCTGTCACACTGACGCACACATGCCCCATGCATTGCACGCGATCCCTCTCACAATGCACTACACGCACTAGAGATATCACAGTCAGTGCTGCAGCTGATCTCAAGTAGTTTTAAGGCTGTAAAAATAAAATATAGATAATTCACCATATAGACATTACTAGACAGACAAATGAGGCAGAAAAGAGCAGTTTAAATAAAAACAGAACAATAATGCGTTCAAAGAGAAATGCAGCATAAACAAAGCAACGATCTCTTTAATGTAGGAGACATTTCATTTATATAAAATTTAAAAAGCCACCATTTGAAAATGAAATAAATAAGAGCAAATATTAATTGCACTGTGTGTGACACTAGAGGAGTGAATTTAATAATATTAGAGTTCCTTTAGATAGTACTCTGGGATTAAAGGACTGTAGTATGAGAAGAATCCACTAGGGGTCACCATTTGCTCTATAGTGGCTAACGCTGAACCTTTATTGAATTTCACAGTAGCTGATAAATGTTAAAGGACAACAGTCGCCTCAAAGCTGTTATTTAATATAATAATCCTTTCACCGTTGTCCTCGAAGCATGACTTCGTTCTTGTTACAGCTGTTTAAATGACCGTTATTAACACCGGTTTCTCCTGATTAAATTACAATAGTAAACGTAAAGGCGAGGATGGACACATAAAGCAGGGAGTCGATGATTGGGGTTTAGCGTTGGGGAGGGCCCTATAAATCGTTCAGACTTTGGATTTTATTCAGTAACTGACATTCTTCCAGTGGATGGAGGTGGAGAGCAGGGAGACGATGGTCATTGAGTGAGATTAAATCGTTTTGCTGGGTGTATATGATGACCTTGAGAGAGAATGGCAGAGCGCAGTGTTACAGGGTCCTAGGCCACTAGTCAGGCTTTAATAATACCTTGCCATTGGAAGCCTGCAGGGGCCATGACACACTAAGCACAGGTGAATTTCTACTTACCTGTGCTAACTTTCCACTGACCAGCGAATACGACAATGACTAGTAACCAGTGTAAATTTAGAACCTGGTTAAAGTATAGTTCAATAAATAGCTTTTACTCTGTTAGATGGTCACAGTGGCATTGCGTGTTTAAATACCTCTGCCACCTGGTGCCATGGTACGGCATGAAGAAAGTCATGTGTCTGAAACAAATTTTTTTGCTAAACATTGTAAAACAGGGAGGGCTTAGATCTCTGGCATTGCCGGGATATAGAAATCTCTCGCACATTTATGTTTATTTCTGGTGAATTGATCCTTGTCTTCATTCTGATTGTGTCATTAGGTGAAGGCTCCGCACTGGACTTTGACCATGACACGGCCATGGCTGAGTTTGTGAACCTTTTTGAAGAGGATGGAGGTCTGGGAGACACCGAGGACCTCAGTGACCTACAATGGGCTCTATAGCAAAAAGGACAATAGGCTTTTTAAATACAAAAGGAAAAGTACTGTATTTTGTAAAGCGTTGCTATTTGAAATTTTGTATTTTTTTCTATCTGATAGTTGTGATTTGTTAAATACAATGTCAGCTGTACATTTTGGGGAAAGGAACGCCCAGCCCCCCCCTTACTACATACATATATATATATATTTATATTTATTATAGTCTAACGTTTCATATCTGCTCATTTTCGCAGGTTCAGGTGACCTGTTACCTTACTAAGTACATTAGGTTCAGATTTTTCTGGATTGTGATGTTTTGATCTGGAGTTTGTGTTTTTATGAGTTTTATTTACTAAAACATGCCAAACCAGAGAGAAGATGTGTTCATTTCAATATTCACTTTGCTTTACCTGGTTAATGAGGAACACGTTGGCAGGCGCCCCATGCTTGAGGAGCCCAGCCTGAAAGTGCCAATCTGCCCATGATCAGTTGCCCATATTTGAATATTTGCAGGAAAAACTCATGAAAGTTGACTGTCTCCCCTTAACTTTGAGGTACATATATAACTTAATGTTTTCTGCGTTAAATACATGAAACTATGCTATTTATTATTAAATCACTTCACCAGTTATTTGGCATTGTCAGACACTGCCCGGGCATCGAATATGTGGTCGCTGTGGGCCTTGCTTTCAGGCACCAGATTATAAAAAAATTATAGTTTGGTGATGCCGATCAGATCAATAAACTAGATCAAACATTCTCAATAGATTATTCGCTCATTATTACTCACTACATACAGAATTTCCCACAATCCTTTATGCTGTTACTCCGTCAGAACTGGTGCAGGACTCTAAACTCAGGAAGCCATACAAATGGTAAACTTTATTGGTTCTCTGAGGCATCACAGACAATGTGAGAAATGTGGCCAATCCTCGCTGCTTGTTACGGTTTCTTCCACTTCTTTAGACCCGGTAGCTGTGCTCCGCTCAGTGCTTCCTTAGATCTGATTCTACATAGATTTACGTCCCTTTGTTCTTGTCCTCCGTACTCTGCAGATCAGCTGTCAGCAGTCATGTTTTATTTTTCTGCATCTCTTGATCATTTTGTCTTGCTTTGCTGCCAAATCTGTTCCAATTTTCCTAAAATGTTAAAGGGACACTATAGTCACCTGAACAACTTTAGTTTAATTAAGCAGTTTTGGTGTATAGAACATGCCCCTGCAGCCTCACTGCTCAATCCTCTGCCATTTAGGAGTTAAATTCCTTTGTTTATGAACCCTAGCCACACCTCCCTGCATGTGACTTACACAGCCTTCTTCAACACTTCCTGTAAAGCGTCATCTAATGTTTATCCTTCCTTTATTGCAAGTTCTGTTTAATTTAGATTTTCTTATCCCCTGCTATGTTAATAGCTTGCTAGACCCTGCAAGAGTCTACTGTATGTGATTTAAAGTTAAATTTACAGAACAAGAGATAAATTATTTAAGATAAATTACATCTGATTGAAAGTGAAACCAGTTTTTTTCATGCAGGCTCTGTCAATCAGAGCCAGGGAAGGTGTGGCAAGGGCTGCATAAACAGAAACAAGTTAAGTGATTTAACTCCTAAATGGCAGTGCATTGAGCAGTAAAACCTGAGAAGCATGATATATACACTAAAACTGCTTCATTAAGCTAAAGTTGTTTAGGTGACCCTTTAACTCACGGCTGGAAACAAAACATTAATTTCTTTGGAACATTTCTCAGTCATATTATTTAATTCCTTTACAAATAACTCCAGTCCCACCAGCCCGGGTTCCTCAAAATAGCTTCCCAAACAGAGAGACACAAAGTGTGACCCTAGCCTTGTTTTAGAGCATTATCCAAGCCGAGAGCCGTCTAGTAAAGCAGAGGCTTTTGGGAGCATGCGGTGACTGGGTTCAGCAGATCGAGTTTTATACCAGATTCATTCCAGTTACAGCTTCTTCACAGTAAATTGTCAGAAATTAAACAGGGAATTTCAATTTATTTTTCCAGGGCTATTTGCTAAAGTGAGAATTCAAAATGAATTTCAAATTGCCAAACTGATAAAAATTTGGCTATGGTTTCAGTTTGGCTACTCCAAGAACCGTGACCACTTCTTTAAATTGGTAGGTTTTAGCAGTTTCACTTTTTATATAAGCTTGGGTGGGGTGGACCTGCAGGCAATAGTTATTTTAAGAAATACTATAGAGTTAAAAACATGTATGCCTAACGCTATAGTTACCTATTTAAATCACTCCCTCCCTCCTTGGGGTTCGAAGGCGACTTTTACTTATCTTTCAGCCCTAGATGCTCCTGCCTTCCGTCTCCTTGGCTGAGGTCATCAAGATTGATAAACTCGACCATCTTCGTTATCACTCCATGTACCATTAACACTTTTTGATAACTCCATGCACCATGACCACTGCATTATCCCTCAATGTATCATAACCACTGCATTATCCCTCAATGTATCATGACCACTGCATTATCACTCCATGTACCATGACCACTGCATTATCCCTCCATGTACCATGACCACTGCATTATCCCTCCTTGTACCATGACCACTGCATTATCCCTCCTTGTACCATGACCACTGCATTTATCCCTCCATGTGCCATGACCACTGCATTATCCCTCCATATACCATGACCACTGCATTATCCCTCCTTGTACCATGACCACTACATTATCCCACCATGTACCATGACCACTGCATTATCCCTCCATGTACCATGACCACTGCATTTATCCCTCCATGTACCATGACCACTGCATTATCACTCCTTGTACCATGACCACTGCATTATCCCTCCTTGTACCATGACCACTGCTTTTATCCCTCCATGTGCCATGACCACTGCATTATCCCTCCATATACCATGACCACTGCATTATCCCTCCTTGTACCATGACCACTACATTATCCCACCATGTACCATGACCACTGCATTATCCCTCCATGTACCATGACCACTGCATTTATCCCTCCATGTGCCATGACCACTGCATTATCCCTCCATATACCATGACCACTGCATTATCCCTCCTTGTACCATGACCACTACATTATCCCACCATGTACCATGACCACTGCATTATCCCTTCATGTACCATGACCACTGCATTTATCCCTCCTTGTACCATGACCACTGCATTATCACTCCTTGTACCATGACCACTGCATTATCCCTCCATGTGCCATGACCACTGCATTATCCCTCCTTGTACCATGACCACTGCATTTATCCCTCCATGTGCCATGACCACTGCATTATCCCTCCATATACCATGACCACTGCATTATCCCTCCTTGTACCATGACCACTACATTATCCCACCATGTACCATGACCACTGCATTATCCCTCCATGTACCATGACCACTGCATTATCCCTCCATGTACCATGACCACTGCATTTATCCCTCCATGTACCATGACCACTGCATTATCCCTCCATGTACCATGATCACTGCATTTTCACTCAATGTACCATGACCACTGCATTATCCCACCATGTACCATGATCACTGCATTTTCACTCAATGTACCATGACCACTGCATTTATCCCTCCATGTACCATGACCACTGCATTATCCCTCCATGTACTATGACCACTACATTGATTGGAAGAGGCTGTATGTGTTTTTCTTTGAAGCTCTGCACATACATTGATTAACCCCTTCATTGCTGAAAGTGTAACTCCACCCCAGGCAGTGTCAGTAGTTGGCCCAGAACGGTCAATTCTGTCCAACATAAGTGGGGTTTTAACATGTATTTATTTATTTTTAATGGGGGGTTTAGGGGACTACCTGAGAAAGGGTTACTCTAACAAAAACCACAGTTTTATGAAAACTCCCCTGTTTTTTAGTTGGAAGTAACCCTTTATTTTTGAAATTTATTTTGAATTCACCAAAATACTCATTTTAGTAAACAAAACTTTGAAACCAGAGTTGTAACATTCGAAATTCTCTGGTCATTTCGTAGTTTATTGAATAACCTGCCTTAGTAAACGCTTGGATACTTTGTACCCTCTGCTCCAGCACGGGGCCATCCCTTCCTTATACCACGGTCATTGCACTAAATGTTGTTTCTGTTTCTGTGTTCCGTTCGTTTCACCAGGGCATTGCACAGTTTGTGAGTATATTTTGTCCATAAATTGCCAGTGGTTTGATTTTTCTCAATGCCGCTCTTACAATGTATGATCAGCTTTACTTTTTACTGTATGTCAGAACTGATTTAATATTCTCTCGTATGTTCTACATACAGTACTTATATGCTGCTACAGAATTTAGAATTTGAATGTATGAATATGTTTTCATTGTTATATTTACTTTAAAGACTGTATCGTGACTTTTTTTTTCTTTGTAATTTTACAATAAAGATTGTGAAGCAAAACAACTGCATCGATAAAGGTTGTTACAAAAGAACAAAAATATTCTTGGTATCTTACTGGTGTCTACATTATGAATACCTGGACTGTTTGGTGAATGAGTGCTGACTATATGTGTGCATGGTTTGTCAGTTAGTACATATGGCCAGTAGGTGTCGCCATTGCTTTAGGGATGTAGACTTGCCATGTTTCACATATTATATAACATTGTATTTCATAATAGATCATGTCTCAGATGGTCTTTATTTATTGATAATCTGTATTTGTTTGCGTCCTCTTTTACTCTGAGATAGTTATTTCAGATGTTAAAACCTGTCATTTTATTTAGATCTCAGACATTTACAGCATCACAAAGCAGAGAGCACAGAACAGGCTGTAAGGCTTAACTCTTCCAATTGGTCTACTATTAAAAGAGCTGAAACCGTTACTTTATTAGACACGGATTACAAATAAACATCTTATAGCTCCCTGATCAGTTACAGATCTGATACCCAGACAAAGGCAGAATGGAAAACAAAGCGAATGTTCTAGTGAATTAATGTTAGATAATAATGAGATCGGTAAACAAAGATCTGAATACGGTTTATTTTTTCTTGTTTTCTTTCTGTAATTTTACATTTGTTTTACTATAAATTGAAGAAGGCCGTCTGTATAAGGAGGGTTGGAGCCACGAGTACCATGACTGAAGTTCCATTGACGTACTATAGTTAAAGTGGGTGAGGGAGAAGCTGGTTCTATTTGCAGGTTCATTGCAAAGAGCCGTTTATTTCAGTGTCTTGTTACCCGAAGCAAGGAAGTGATTATTCTTGAGATGGGGACCCCCGCTGTGTTTCCCATGTTAAGCCCACTCATTAGCAGCAGAAAGGGTGCCATATCTTACTCCAT
The DNA here is from genome assembly GCA_933207985.1 of Pelobates cultripes. NCBI lineage: Eukaryota > Metazoa > Chordata > Amphibia > Anura > Pelobatidae > Pelobates > Pelobates cultripes. Next base: position 353,932,932 of record OW240914.1, on the reverse strand, counting down.
AGCAGACAGAACCCTCGCTGAGAAGCTTCATGTCCAATCAGTCTTTATTCCTCTGCAGTTAAAGCCCGTCTGGACATGGAGAGATTGTGGCATGTGTTAGATTGTAAAAATAAATGTAACATTAGTACTGAGGAAGGGCTTGTTGCCCGAAACATTTGTTTATTTTGTGTCCTCTAATAAATTGCAGTAGCACCTGGGTGTGCACTATCTACTTGATGTGCAGAACTCCATTTTTTTTCTATCTGCTTGTTACACTGTAAGGAGACCATGCAGCTCGGATTACACCATAACCTTATAACTGCAGTTATAATACACTGTGCGCGGGAAGACAGGGGACCTCCTTACACCATAACCTTATAACTGCAGTTATAATACACTGTGTGCGGGGAGACAGGGGACCTCCTTACACTATAACCTTATAGCTGCAGTTATAATACACCGTGTGCATGGAGACAGGGCACCTCCTTACACCATAACCTTATAGCTGCAGTTATAATACACCGTGTGCGGGGAGACAGGGGTTCTCCTTACACCATAACCTTATAGCTGCAGTTATAATACACTGTGTGCGGGGAGACAGGGGACCTCCTTACACCATAACCTTATAGCTGCAGTTATAATACACTGTGTGCGGGAAGACAGGCGATTTTGAGTTATGTTGAGCAGAAAGTCCTTTTAATGTTAGGTTTCAGACTTTCTGACTGAGTGCAGTTAAACCATTTCACTATTTTCCTCTCGTTTCTAACATTCGTTTTTATTCAGTCACCAAGCAAACAAACCATAATTTGCTATCGCAGCATTAACTCAGACTCTGTCATCTTGACTGCCATTGTCTGGGAAGCCAGGTGTGCGCAGGAGGGTGGGGTTTACGAATGGAAACTGCTTGGCATATCATGAAACGTCTGGAGTATTAAATGATGTAGTAATTATAGCCCTGACAATGTGTAATCACTAGCATGCCAACCGTACCCTGGGCTACATTCATCAAACTGAAACGACCAGATCAGACTCTCCAGAACGACTTCCACTGCTCACACAATTCTTTGGGTTATTTTCTGCACCCCGATATTCATTATTCACAAAATATTCCGCTATAATCTGGTTTATCACAGAAAGCAAAGTAAACCTTGATCTGCCGCGACACAATTAGAAATATATATTAAAAATGTTGAAGTAGCGTTTTAATTTGCTGGCAATTAACCCGTTTTTTTTGGAAGTGCTAATTATTACAATTATTCATATAGCACCAATGTATTCTGCAGTGCTGTACAATATATAAATAAGACAAACATTGAATTATAACCAAACACGTATGATGTACGGAAACAGTTGGAGAAGAGGGACGTGCCGAAGTGAGCTTACAATCTAGGGGCTAACATTACGGCACAGATGCACCCTGTGTCCAGCGCTCAATGGTTAATTATTAACGGAGAGCATGCGGAAGCACTGGGTATATGTAATTAAACTTTCCTAGGAAGCCTTACAGGGTAAACACACCCAGATGGAGGCGAAGTGGACATTGACACCATGGCAAGATTCAGCTAAATCTCCCACGTTCTGCAAACTTTATCATGATTTATTGATACTGGTGTGATGGCGTTTAGAACTTCTGGAGAACTTTAAAAAAAAAAAATATGCTGTAAAACGTGTCATGAAAATATTTTGTCTACTGAGAGTAACCCAACCCTTATCTGAGGGAATTACTGGCCCAATCACTTCACGGATACTTAGATTGTATACAATGATCATAGATTGTAAGCTCCTTTGAGCAAAGCCTTCGTCACCTTGTCTCGGTTATTATTTTGCACGTCAATGACTTGTCAGATATCCACATTCTATAATTGTAAAGTGCTACAGACTATGTTGGCGATATATAAATGATAATAATAGATGCCCCGCCCCCCCACATTGATCTCTTTCTAAAATGTCTGTTAAAACAAACACATAGATTGAGATAACATTTATAGCAGAGATTACTCACTGAGTGACAAAATGTTGAGAACTGATGTGGAAATGGCAAATTTAAGTAAAAAAACTGTGAAATAGAAAAACAGCTGTATTGGAAAATGTGTCACAATTTGTAGTTTATTGAATAAGCCCCACTGGCCCCGTGATTGGGCTAAACTTCAGAATGTTATATTAACAACTTTTACCTCCAAACATTTTGTCTCTCATAAAAAAATAATAACCAAGGATTACCCTTTCTAGCACTAAAAGTGGAGCAGTCGTCATGGAAACCAATGGATTTTTCCTACTGATTGCTCCACTTTTAGTGCCACAGAATCTCTCCATCTATATCCAGCTCTTTAATAGTAAAAAAACCCGGCCGTTATCTTATAAATAAATCAGAAGCTCGCGCTCCGTTGTGGAGGGAGAAGAGACTCAGGGTGTGTGACCACGTAGCCACGTTTTAGTGGGACATGGAATCAGAGTGTTTTCCTGCTGAGGGTGATCACATAGCCACGTTTTAGTGGGACATGGAATCGAGGTGTTTTCCTGCTGAGGGTGATCACATAGCATGTTTCAGTGGGACATGGAATTGGGGTGGTTTCCTGCTGAGGATGACCACGTAGCCACGTTTTAGTGGAACATGGAATCGGGGTGTTTTCCTGCTGAGGGTGATCACATAGCCACGTTTTAGTGGGACATGGAATCGGGGTGTTTTCCGAGGGTGATCACATAGCCATGTTTCAGTGGGACATGGAATTGAGGTGGTTTCCTGCCGAGGGTGACCACATAGCCACGTTTTAGTGGGACATGGAATCGGGGTGTTTTCCTGCTGAGGGTGACCATGTAGCCACGTTTCAGTGGGACATGGAATTGTGGTGTTTTCTTGCCGAGGGTGACCATGTAGCCACGTTTCAGTGGGACATGGAGTCGGGGTGTATTCCTGCCGAGGGTGACCATGTAGCCACGTTTTAGTGGGACATGGAGCAGTGTCTGGAGCAGGGCTTGCTCTGTGAGCTCTGAGCTGTCACGATGCCAACAATAATTTTTGGACAAATACAATAAAGAGAAAGTATTCTTTATTTGTTGAATTTCTTCAGATATGAATAAAAATGGATTGCGTAATTAAACGTTGTGGCGAAACCGACCTCGCCACTGGGCATTGGAGAAGACTGATTGCCAGCCTCCTGCCAATCAGTCAGGGGGATATTGCCTAAATGGTCACAATAGATCGAATGATAGAGTAGGGCATATAATGTATATATGTGGACATACTGTGGAGTTACTGGGTGGCTACCATTTCCTGTATCAGAAGCACATGGTGAGAACAATGGATGGCGGCCATTATAACTCACAGACACTGTTTGGACTTTTCAACACGGTGCCATCTCGCCAGTATTTGGTGCACAGAGACATCGTGCAGTGGTTTTGGACTATACAGCAGGGGACACATTATACAGTGATTGTTTTTTATTTAGCCTGTATATGTTCTGCAGAATCTGCATTAAACTGTATTTTCCAAAGTACTGAACGGATCTAGGTGAATTTTGGATATGTGGTTCACCCAGATCCCCCAGTTCCAAGGATATTTTTATGGGGTTATTGCATGTTTTGGGGTCCCTGTGATGTGTTTTATAATACTGTATTTCTCTGCCTGTGATAATTAGATTAACCATTGTGTTCAGTAATCATATCACAGGCAGAGGGGAGGATTTTGTGTGGGAGTGTCTGTGTGTATTGTGCGGATTGATTGGCTGTTTTCAAAACCCTGTGGGCAGTACTATGTTTGTGGATTGGGAATAAAAGAGGCTGTATGTGCCAGTACAGTCAGTTCTGCTTGACCTCAAAACGAAGTGTCGTCTCGTTATTGGGGGAATTGGATTGTATGCTGATTGCCAGGAGTGTAAGCTGATTGTATGCTTTTCCTGTTCAGCTGCTTACAGCATTCATATGCTTGAGAGCATTCGTATGCTTCTCCGGTTCGGTGGTTGTGGTGTCTGCTGCAGTGCTTGGAGTCCTCAGGAAGCGCTAGGAGCATCCTTCAACGGAGGTACCCAGTCGGGATCCCAGGTGATCCGTTACATTGGTGGCAAGCGGTGGGATGGTGTCCTAGTGCGAGGAGAAGCAGCTCGGAGACACTGGTAACGTTTGGAGTTACAAATTAAGGGCAACGCTAGTATCCGTACAGAGCCCATGGCTACAGCAGTATGGAATCGGCTAGTTTTCGTACAGCATTCCATGATGAGGAGGAGGAGGCGGCTGCGGACTACAGGGATGCAGACAGAAAGGAACTCTGGTATGATGCCCTGGAAGATGTCCAGTGGCAGCGAGGTGAGAGTCTCCCCAGTGATGAGCAGCGGCTACAGAAGCGTGTGGCGATGCGAATGTATCTATTGGGAGAGCAGCCCCTGGATGAGTGGGTGACAAGACTAGAGACCCTGGTATGGTTAAAGATCTGGCTAGACAACGCATACCAGGCCCTCTGGTGGCATACCGTTCGACTTACCCCCTCGACGGCCGAGCTTGACTTACCGGAGGGGGATGATTATGATGGCCCGGGTTTATTATGGGATGCCTTGTGTAGCGGAGAGCTGGTATTACACAGCCTATCTCCACTTTGGATCCCAGGGAGGCTCAGGAACAAGTAATTATAAATCCATAGGGTAAAGTATCCAGCAGGCAAAATAACACAGCAGTATCCCAACAGCAATCCCAATAACTTGACGACACACAGTATCAGGAGCAGAACTAAAGATTTATTCAGACAGTGGCCTTATAAAGCCTGCTCCCATGCAAGGGAGGGATTTCCATTAATTTGTACAGTAGCCAATCCTGTTCTGGTAACCTCCCACACATCTCCTCCCCTCAGCCTGCATCATAATCCCCTTACCCAGGACACCAATTCCCCCCGTTTCTGGATGTACCCCTAAACCTAGGGGTACCACTTTAAATTATACATCCCCTGGTAGCCCTGACATGGGTGAACAACATATCCAAAAATCACCCAGATCAGACTAGGGGTTCGGGAAATTTATGGAGGGAATAAAATGACCGACCGCGCTGGAAAGAACAGCCGAATGGGGTTCCATTCGATGGGGCCCTGCGGTCGGTCCTGGAGTAAGGGAACAAACTGCACGAAAGCCTCCAGCTACAGAGACTAGGGAGGGTTCGCCTGAATCCCCTCGTTTGGTTGTTTCTATCTACCGAACGAGGGGCCGTTCGGTAGTTTGGAACCGAACGGACCGGGCTTGTGGAGGTCTCAGCGGTGTTCGCCTAGTCGAGTGTCCGATTTGAGTTCCAGACATTCGACGGCAAAACACCGCTCTTCGGGAGTTTTAAAATGGCCGCCGCCACGTGTTCGTTTCCCGAATGGCGGCCACCCCCGAGAACAAAGGACTGCTACTCAGCTTGTCGATTACCCGTTCGCAACAATGTTGCAACGGGTAATTGAAGGCACACTTCACACAGGGGAGGTCTGACTGTTCGGTAGTTTCATTTGAACAAACTAAGGGGATGAAACTACTGAACAATCAGACGAATACAATACATTTAACACATATAACTTTGCCATTTACACGAATGCAGTCAAAACATATGTAATTCTCAGGACAGCCCAGTGCCATCCGCTACACCTTGGAGGACGACATTGATCTTGGCAGCACGGAGGGGTCTAGGTTTTGGGACATCTACGACTACCGGATGGGCATGTATGTCTGCGAGGTGAGCAAAGACATGACCCACCTGGTAACAAGGGAGTGGGAGCTGGAGCAGAACTACCAACACCTGCTCAGCTTTGTGCAGCCCCAACCTACCCGACAAGCAGAACTAGACCTCATTGACTGGTCCTGGGATGACCTCCAGATGGCAGGTAGAGATGGGACTGAGGTCTCTCTACCGGCCCTACAGAGATGGGACTGAGGTCTCTCTACCGGCCCTGTCATCTCCAATGACAGTGTGAGTCCCAGGAAGCCGAAGGTGCCGTCCTTTCTCCCCAGCGGCAGTATGAGTTCCAGGGAGCCGAAGGTGCCGTCCGTCCTCCCCAGCGGCAGTGTGAGTTCCAGGGAGCCGAAGGTGTCGTCCTTCCTCCCCAGCGGCAGTGCGAGTCCCAGGGAGCCGAAGGTATTGTCCTTCCTCCCCAGCGGCAGAGTGTGTCCTTAGGAGAGGTTCCTCTCCCCAGCAGTGCAGTGAGTCACAGGGAGCCGAAGGTGCCGTCCTTCCTCCCCAGCGGCAGTGTGTCCTGCAGGGAGCATCCTTCAACGGAGGTACCCAGTCGGGGTGCCAGGTGATCCGTTACAACTTTTCCTGTTCAGCTGCTTACAGCATTCATATGCTTGAGAGCATTCGTGTGTTTCTCCGGTTCGGTGGTTGTGGTGTCTGCTGCTGTGCTTGGAGTCCTCAGGAAGTGCTAGGAGCATCCCTCAACGGAGGTACCCAGTCGGGGTGCCAAGTGATCCGTTACAAACGTACTATCTCAGTTCATTCTATCAGAATTAAGGGCAGCTAGCTTGATGCTTCTCCCCCTCTTCAACAGACTGAGCTGTCCCCACTCTCTCTCCCTTCCACCCCTTTCAGCCTAAAACTGAGCTTCTGTCCCCTATTTTTTTGTTACGGTAATAGAACAAACAAAAAAGTTTTAAATTATTAAGCTTTCCAAGTAATTCAAAATACCTTCTAAATGATTTGTCTAGAACACTCCCCGTGCATTTTAATGACGACTTCTGCAGAAAAATCATTTGGAAAGTTTATTAAAGGCACCCAGACCACTCCAGCTCATTGAAGTGGCCTGAGTACTGTGTCCCTTTTACTCTTAGTGCTGCAATGTTAAACATGTTCCAGATAAATGCAATGTTTACATTGTAGCTCCAAGTCTGCCCTCTGTGGCTGTCTAACATAATGTCTAACAGACAGCCACTAGAGAGCTTCCGGAATTCAAACAGACTTTTAGTCCATTATCTGACGCTGGACATCCTCACGGACCACCAGCATCAGATTTTCTAATGCGTGTGCGGCCATTGCTGCGCATGCGCATTAGGTATGCTCGGCGCTGGATTCTAGGTAAGTGGCGGAAGGGATTTTAACCCCTTCAGCATCACCTAACTCTATAGTGCCAGGAAAATGGCTCGGTTTTCCTGACACTATAGGATCCCTTTAAGTCGAAGCCAATATTCGTGTGAATTTGCAAAAATGAAATTTAATCAAACAGAAAGTAAAATGTATCAGGATGAATAATTCAGAGTGGAGCAGCCGCCCGCAGGCCCTTGCGCAGTCACCCGGCGTGCTTGTTGTTTGAGCTCGCTTTATTACAGGAGGCATAGCATGTGCGAAGGGTCCTCTGAAAAGTTATACCTTGTGGTTACAGAGTTTAGTTTAGTTTGTTTTTATTTTATAGTATCAAAGAAGATCCACAGACAGCACAAACTCCCATTATCACAGCAATTATAATTCATTCTCCATAACTATCTGCACCCGCAAAGTGTCATGTGCCTGTGTATTAACTCCCAACAAATTTAAACTTGAGAGGGTGGTGGATGTATGGAATAGCCTTCCAGCTGAAGTGGTAGAGGTTAACACAGTAAAGGAGTTTAAGCATGCGTGGGATAGGCATAAGGCTATCCTTACTATAAGATAAGGCCAGGGACTAATGAAAGTATTTAGAAAATTGGGCAGACTAGATGGGCCAAATGGTTCTTATCTGCCGTCACATTCTATGTTTCTAACTTACATAAAGAGAGATACAATTACCTCCACAGAATGGAACGTATAGGGAGGAGAAAAAAACCCCAGTGTAAAATTGTAACAAATAAGTAAATATATGAAGATATTGATCGATACATTTACAAATAGGGGGCAGGTAAACACTGCTCACACTTTAAGGCTACGCAGTTACGTCACACCCCACCTGCAGCAAGTACTGCAGCGAACTTTAAGCATCGGTAACTGATAACTGAGAACGAAGGTTGTTACCATTTCAGACTGCGGACTTCCATTTTGGGAGGTAAAGAGGTAAATCTTCTGATATGTGTTTTTAACGTGATGAATTTTTGCTTCTTATGCCTTCTTCAAAAGAGATATACCGGAGTTTGAATATTCTGTTTGGAGCCATAAAGGTTTTTATAGAATTTATTTATATGATCACAGATTGCATACATGTTATTAAAGGCATAGCACACCTTGTTATCAGTTGATACTTTATTGAGTGTGAGTGAGTTATTGCATTTATAAAGATTACTATAATTATTTTAAATATTTCAAATATTTAGAGTCAAGTCATTTTTTCTTCTTTTTTTTGCAACATTAACCCCTTAAGGACCAAACTTCTGGAATAAAAGGGAACTTGTCATGTGTCCTTAAGGGGTTAATTAATATTCTGTCTTTGCATGCTCAAATATTTGTTTTTTGCATAAAATAAATAAATGTTTTGCAGAATGCTGCACCATAAGCCTGCCTCTTTAGCCACACCCCCTCAATCCATAAAAATACTTCCTTATCAATGTATGTACACAGCTCAGTCACTGCCAGTACTGAATGACCTAAACCAGTGTTCCCCAACCCAGTCCTCATGGACCACCAAAAGTCCAGGTTGTGTAAGTATCTTCATTGGAATAAAACAGGGACACACATAAATCCTGGACTGTTGGTGGTCCATGGGGACTGGGTTGGGGAACACTGACCTTAACAACAAAACAACCCGTATTAGAAGTAGAGGACACCCAGGGAGACATATAGTAAAGATATCACTACTTGTTTTTAGTTTCTCTAAATGTCTGCAGGCAGATTGTGAATTAAAAGCAGTCACTCAGTGCTGTTGGGGCTAAGACTGTGTACATAGCTTTCATAAGGAAGTCTTTCTGGAGTGAGGTGGTGTGGCTAAGGAGGCAGGCTTATGGTGCAGAATTCTGTTAACCATTTATTTATTATATGCACAAACTATAACGATTTGAGCATGCAAAACAACACAGCATATTAATGAGGCCAAAATCTATCAAATGCATTAAAGTTGTTTTGGTGCCCGGAATGTCCCTTTAACAGTATTGGAAAATAGTATTCAGTGGTTTTTTTTGCAGACTCCATTGATCTGGTGTTAGCAGACAGCACTTGTGGTCATTAAATTCTATAGTCTGGAACAGGTTGCACCAGTTTCTAGTAGTTTACAGAGTGACACACCCTTTACGTATTTTTACTTTTGGGTTCACAAGTTTACCCAGCTGTGGGTGGGTAATGGCGATCTGAGCTCTGAATTTGCCCCGAGCTCTCTCCTGTTCGTCGCAAGTTTAGGAATGTACTAAATGAGATGCTTTAAGGAAATTCACTAGTGAAACTACACCCTTAACAACTTCTGAAAACTGTCACTGGGTTTTTATGGCTGGAATCTATGTCAACCAGGAAAATGAAAGGTTTACAAGATTAAAGGTTTTTTCCTGCAAATGAGCTTATTGAACTGATTTTATCGGTTTGAAAAATATCTCATGGGACTGCTAGTGGGGAACAAAACGTTGCTTCATGTATTAGGTACTTTACATGGTTTGGAGTGTATTCCTTTCTGTCCAGGGTGCCCCCTATGGGTTGCTATAAGGATTACACTAGTGTTGGGGTGGCTGACATGGAAAGGAATGAGTGGATACTGTATGGGTAACACCGGTATTGGGGAAGGAACGAGTGGATACTGTATGGGTAACAGGTATTGGGGAAGGAAGGAGCGGATACTGTATGGGTAACAGGTATTGGGGAAGGAAGGAGCGGATACTGTATGGGTAACACAGGTATTGGGGAAGGAAGGAGCGGATACTGTATGGGTAACACAGGTATTGAGGGATGGAAGAAGCAGATACTGTATGGGTAACACAGGTATTGGGGAAGGAATGAGCGGATACTGTATGGGTAACACAGGTATTGGGGAAGGAATGAGCGGATACTGTATGGGTAACACAGGTATTGAGGGAAGGAAAGAGTGGATACTCTATGGGTAACAGGTATTGAGGGAAGGAAGGAGTGGATACTGTATGGGTAACACAGGTATTGGGGGAAGGAATGAGTGGATACTGTATGGGTAACACAGGTATTGGGGGAAGGAAGGAGAGGATCCTGTATGGGTAACACAGGTATTGGGGGAAGGAAGGAGAGGATCCTGTATGGGTAACACAGGTATTGGGGGAAGGAATGAGTGGATACTGTATGGGTAACACAGGTATTGGGGGAAGGAAGGAGCGGATACTGTATGGGTAACACAGGTATTGGGGAAGGAAGGAGTGGATACTGTATGGGTAACAGGTATTGAGGGAAGGAAGGAGAGGATCCTGTATGGGTAACACAGGTATTGAGGGAAGGAAGGAGAGGCTACTGTATGGGTAACACATGTATTGGGGAAGGAAGGAGTGGATACTGTATGGGTAACACAGGTATTGGGGAAGGAAGGAGTGGATACTGTATGGGTAACACAGGTATTGGGGAAGGAAGGAGTGGATACTGTATGGATAACACAGGTATTGAGGGAAGGAAGGAGAGGTTACTGTATGGGTAACACAGGTATTGGGGGAAGGAATGAGTGGATACTGTATGGGTAACACAGGTATTAGGGAAGGAAGGAGCGGATACTGTATGGGTAACACAGGTATTGAGGGAAGGAAGGAGTGGATACTGTATGGGTAACACAGGTATTGGGGAACGAAGGAGAGGATACTGTATGGGTAACACATGTATTGGGGAAGGAAGGAGTGGATACTGTATGGGTAACACAGGTATTGGGGAAGGAAGGAGTGGATACTGTATGGGTAATACAGGTATTGAGGGAAGGAAGGAGCGGATACTGTATGGGTAATACAGGTATTGAGGGAAGGAAGGAGCGGATACTGTATGGGTAATACAGGTATTGAGGGAAGGAAGGAGCGGATACTGTATGGGTAACACAGGTATTGAGGGAAGGAAGGAGAGGATACTGTATGGATAACACAGGTATTGAGGGAAGGAAGGAGCGGATACTGTATGGGTAACACAGGTATTGAGGGAAGGAAGGAGAGGATACTGTATGGGTAACACAGGTATTGAGGGAAGGAAGGAGAGGATACTGTATGGGTAACACATGTATTGGGAAAGGAATGAGTGGATACTGTATGGGTAACACAGGTATTGGGGAAGGAAGGAGTGGATACTGTATGGGTAACACAGGTATTGGGGAAGGAAGGAGTGGATACTGTATGGGTAACATAGGTATTGAGGGAAGGAAGGAGCGGATACTGTATGGGTAACACAGGTATTGGGGAAGGAAGGAGTGGATACTGTATGGATAACACAGGTATTGAGGGAAGGAAGGAGTGGATACTGTATGGGTAACACAGGTATTGAGGGAAGGAAGGAGCGGATACTGTATGGGTAACACAGGAATTGAGGGAAGGAAGGAGCGGATACTGTATGGGTAACACAGGTATTGGGGAAGGAAGGAGTGGATACTGTATGGATAACACAGGTATTGGGGAAGGAATGAGTGGATACTGTATGGGTGGCACAGGTGAGGGAAGGAAGGTGGATACTGTGGGTAACACAGGTATTGAGAGAGGAAGGCGGATGCTGGCAAGGTAACAGGAGGTGAGGGAAGGAAGGGAGGCGGATGCAGCATGGGTGGCACGGGTATTGGGGAAGGAAGGTGGATACTGTATGGATAACGGGTATTGGGGAATGAGTGGATACTGGGTGGCACAAGGTGAGGAAGGGCGGATGCCTGTATGGGTGGCACAGGTATTGGGGGAAGGAAGGGCGGATACTGTATGGATGCCCGCAGGTATTGAAGGGGAAGGAAGGGCGGATCACTGTATGGGTGCTACAGGTATTGAGGGGAAGGAATGAGTGGATACTGTATGGGTAACACAGGTATTGGGGAAGGAAGGAGTGGATACTGTATGGTAACACAGGTATTGAGGGAAGGAGGGAGCGGATACTGTATGGGTAACAGGTATTGGGGGAAGGAATGAGTGGATACTGTATGGGTAACACAGGTATTGGGGGAAGGAAGGAGCGGATACTGTATGGGTAACACAGGTATTGGGGGAAGGAATGAGTGGATACTGTATGGGTAACACAGGTATTGGGGGAAGGAAGGAGAGGATACTGTATGGGTAACACAGGTATTGGGGGAAGGAATGAGTGGATACTGTATGGGTAACACAGGTATTGGGGGAAGGAAGGAGAGGATACTGTATGGGTAACACCGGTATTGGGGGAAGGAAGGAGTGGATACTGTATGGGTAACACAGGTATTGAGGGAAGGAAAGAGCGGATACTGTATGGGTAACTGGTATTTAAAGGGAGATTTTATTTTCTGTTATGAGTTTTCTAAAATTGTTTATACATTTTCTGTTTCATATTTTATTCCATAAAATAAAATACACCAACAGCAAGACCAAGCCGTTTCTTATCTATTTATTAGTAAAAGGCATCACACACAAGCTAAAGGTACAGGATATATCAGTAACTACAGACACAGTGTGTAACTTGTGTTTCAGCATTCCCCACATCAAAACCCCTGAAATTATAACTGTAAATAATTCATGTTGCAGCAAATTGTTGAGTATCACAATAAAGCACTAAATAGGACTGTTGCAGTAAATTTTACTCTATAAAAACCACACGTTTGTGGTGATATAACAGTTAGTGAAATCTTAATCCACCTCATCTGACATCCTCACTCCTGGCAGCCCTGCCCATCACTGAATTGGTACAAAATCGAATGAATTTAACATTTTGGTATAAAGTAATCAGTAATTACTGAGTCAGATTAACAGCTACAATGCTCATTTATCCCAGATGGAAGCTAAGTATGTATTATTAGAGGATGCAAAAACATTCTTTCGTTCAATATAAACCGGTTAATAATCAGATTAACTGGAACATTAAAAATGTTATAAAACGTTCATATTGTATTAATTATTGGACTGTTCTGTAGTTCATAACAAATGTTACTTTTATCTTTTATATATAATCTAACTGGAAAAAAATTTGCAAATACATCCTGTTACAGCAAGTCTCACTAAGCTTTACGTGACAAATAAACTATAAAAATATTTCCGTATCAAAAAAGATAAATCTAAAAATAAGAAACTAAAATCATAGGCACACAAATACAAATTAAATGTTTGGAAGCTCAGCAACACCATATATATAAAGCCCCACGTTCAGGGATACAACGTCCTTTATGAAAAAAACAACATATTTCTACTTAAACTGTGTGCTACTAGGTCTATCTCTTGGTTGGGGCATTATCCCTGTGTATAATGCCAATTCGGCAACGTAGTGTATATATATTACTGATTATTGGTGCAAAGCTAACCAAATCAGGTCATTGAACGAGATCTGAACTGTCCCTTCATTTTTAACAAACTAATAGAAATGGAAGGGTGTCCTGAACTGGACTTAGACCACAAAACGGAGTCAAAACATTTGAGAAAAGAGCACAAGTGGAAATAAACCGATAAGGTAGGGAGTCACAAACTGGTAGTTGAGCAGTTTGAGAGTTAGAAACTGGGCAGGTCATGTATGGAAGAGATAATATATCATATGTAAAGAATTATCCAGCTCCTATCCTGATTTATAGACTCGGGAGAGTGTGTCCCCCCTCCCCAGCCACACAGTTCCTAAGAACTTTTAATGCAATCAGATTTATGTTCTTGGAGGTTAATATTTAACCATTACAAACTCTGTAAAAAGATTTGCGATGCAACGTTCACTTTTACTTCTACTTTTAAATTAGAAAATGGGACATTTTGTAGGAATATAAACCCCGTGAATGTCGTCACAGCACAACAGTGGTGATGGCATTTTTCAGCTGAATTATGAGTCATTAAATGACCCATGGAAGTCAGTTAGATAACAGGGATGGGTAAGTGTTGAGAGATAAAAAAACAAAAATATTCTCAGAATCGTTTTATCTGTGTGCAATAAGCATTCCATCATGTCTGGCTAACGAGTAGATAAATACCAGCAGTGGTGTGCTAAGGGGAGTGTATCCCATGTAGTGCGGCCAGGCTCCTTATCTATGTGAAGGTGAATTTACTTTGAGTGCCACTCCTGTGGGTTCTCTTTACATTCACTGACCCAACTAGCTAGTTAACAGTGTGCATGGCTGTCACGCTTTCGCTCTCACCGTATTAGTTACATATACATGTCATACATCTTGACACATACTTACAACATGTTACATAATGTCACTCAGTCACATTCACCCCCCCAAAAAACACACTGTTACATACCCAATAGTCACACACAGCCACCCACTCAGTCACATTCACCCAGAAACACATTCACCCTGTGAAATCCTACCAAAAACCCACTCTCCATTCATGTACCTCTACCGACCTATTCACCTTCACCTATATTCAGTCACATAGCTTCTGCATCCAACAACCTATATTTATTCAGAAATGCAGGCAAATTCACCCACCAACCATTTCCTACTTTATATACAGACCCTACATTGTGCACAAACTCACATACACACAGCTACACATACACAACCATACAAATGACATATCAATCACATACACACAGCTACACATTACAACCATACAAATGACATATACAATCACATACACACAGCTACACATACACAACCATACAAATGACATATACAATCACATACACACATTTGTAAGAAATCTGCTCCTATAGGCTGGTTTACGATGTTGAGAATGGGAAATGCAGTGTTTATGATTAATCACCATTATTAGTAACCACATTTCCCTAGATTTTTGACGACTATGTTTCCAATGAAGTCGTTTATGGTGAAAGGGGTAAGGTGTATAAACAGAGAGAAACAAGACGTGAAAAGTGAAGAGCAATATAGCGCTATCCATATATGGCACCGAAACATCCCCAGGGCTCGGAGCCCATTAGCCCACAGAGAAACAGCATTCATTATAAACACATTAAAAATCTGTGGATACTGGATAAGGTTTTACGTTAGTGGTCAGAAAAGAAACTAGTCGTCTGAGGACCAACGGTCGCTCTGTCGCCACACTCTCCATTGTAAGTGGCTGACGGACAGTGGGCGAGGGGGTGCCGGAGTTTGGCTGTCCCTGGGCTCCAAGGTGAGAATTTAGCGTCCGCCGATGTGTTTATTTACAGATTACCAGCGCAAGATCAGAGCGAATGGTAAGCCTTAGATGTGCGACTGTTGACAAAATCTGTCTTCTTATACAGAGCCTGCAGGAAAAAGCAAAATGATATAATAAGGGCAGGGTTTAAGTAAAAGCTATTTTTTTTTTTTTTTAACAAAAATGAAGGAAGTGACTGATATGCAGTAAACGATCATATTTTATGTTCTGGTGGGAAAAGTTTTTTACAAGAAATAGCGCTCCTTTTGGTAATCATTGAATGATCAGGAATTAATGGAAGCCCCCTTTTATTAACGGCACACTATGAGCTGTGATGCAGACTGCGGGCTCAGATTGAGGATGCACAGTTTAACCTTGGTTTCCCAGAGAACCTCATCAGAGCCAAGTTACAGACCCAGTCCCCTTGTCCTGACAGACTTTGCATCCTCTGCTGCAAATTGATTCCTCATCAGTCTCTCAACTCCCCCTTTCTCATCGTTTTTCTTTCAGCTGCTTTATTCAATGCACCCTCCATCCAAGGTACAAACAGTTTGGGAAAACATTAAAGGGTCTCAGGAGACCTAACAACCAGCATGCTCTAAAATCTGTCACTGCTTCCCGTGCCTTTAAGGTGGTTCGTGCAGAGACGTGAGAGGAAACATTTTCAGCTACTGCTCTCCCTTCCAGCTCTCGGGAGTCACAGGGCAATAGCCTCATCATTTCAGTGCAAACCAAGGACCCTCTTCACTATCAGTGAAATATTTACTGTTGGTGGGTGTAGTGGATAATGTGGGCTTTGTGGGTATAGTGGGTGTAATAGGGTGTAGTGGGTGTATGTAGTGGGCTTTGTGGGTATAGTGTTCTCCAGCTCCTATAGTGGGTGTAATAGGGTGTAGTGGGCATTATGGGTTTAGTGGATGTAGTATGTATGGTGTGTGTATTGGACATTATGGCTGTAGTGGATTTAGTGGGTATAGTGGGTAGTGAGGGTGTAGTGGATAATGTCTGTATGGGTGTAGTGGGTGTAGTTGATAATGTGGATATGGTTATAGTGGGCATTGTGGCTATAGTGGTTATAGTGGGCATTATGGCTGTAGTGGGCATTATGGCTATAGTGGGTATAGTGGGCATTGTGGCTATAGTGGGTATAGTGGGCATTATGGCTATAGTGGGCATTATGGCTATAGTGGGTATAGTGGGCATTGTGGCTATAGTGGGCATTGTGGCTATAGTGGTTATAGTGGGCATTATGGCTGTAGTGGACATTATGGCTATAGTGGGTATAGTGGGCATTGTGGCTATAGTGGGCATTATGGCTATAGTGGGTATAGTGGGCATTGTGGCTATAGTGGGCATTGTGGCTATAGTGGTTATAGTGGGCATTATGGCTGTAGTGGGTATAGTGGGCATTATGGCTGTAGTGGGAATAGTGGGTATTGTGGGCCGGTAGAAAATGCATTATTTGAGGGTACACCCTGAACATTCCTTATTTATAGTAGAGCTGCTAGAGAATGAAATGATATACAATACATTATGACACACAGACTAGTTTAATCATTTTAAAACAATATTGGGATAATCAGTGGACACTGAATAAGTGCTCCCCTGCTGGTCATAACGGGTACTACCGCTAAATCCTGTATGGCGTCCACTGGCACATTCTTACCTTCTTGTACGCGCTGTGCAGATCTTGATGTTGCCACAAGGTAAACAGCACGACCGATGCCACCCTGCCAGCCTTCGTTGTCATAGCACTGGAGAAAGACACCCACACACAGGGAATGAGCAATTCAGCAATAACACCATGGTATAGCTAGATTTCACACTTTTATATAAGGGGTGTCTGGAGGTGTGGCCACGGGCGGGGCTATTCCAGGACATTTACAGGGTGTAACATGTTCGGTGACACACACACACACACACACACACACGAGAAATTGGGAAATGTTTCCAATCCTGCTCTGTTTTAGATTCTGTTTTTTTTTTACATTTTAAAATTTCATATTAAAAAAATAAAATAAAATAAATAATACTCCAAACCAATCCAAAGGTGGCAAATAAAAGGCGAACGCAGAGCCGGTGCAAGGATTTCTGTTGCCCTAGGCAAAGATCCATTTTTGCCGCCCTCTCCTGTCACTCTCTCACAGACACACTGGCAGACACACACACACACAGAAACTCACTCACTCACTGACAGACACACACAGAAACTCACTGACAGACACACAGACGCTCAGTGACAGACAAACAGACACTCACTGATAGACACACACAGGCAGACACTCACTGACAGACACACACACACACACAGAGAGACACTCACTGACAGACACACACACACAGGCAGACACTCATTGACAGACACACACACAGAGAGACACTCACTGACATACATACACTCATTCACTGACAGTCAAACACACAGGCAGACATTCACTGACACATACAGACACTCAATGACATACTCACTGACTCACTGAGAGACACACACACACTGACAGTCAAACACACAGGCAGACATTCACTGACACATACAGACACTCAATGACATACTCACTGACTCACTGACAGACACACACACACTGACAGTCAAACACTCACTGACATACACACACACACACACACACAGGCAGGCACTCACTGACACACACACACACACACACTCACTGATAGACAGAGACACACACACACAGGCAGACACTCACTGACAGACACAAACAGACACTTACTGACATACACTCACTCACTGACAGACACACACACACACACACACACACACACACACACACAGGCAGAAACTCACTGACATACATACATACACTCACTGACAGACACACACTGACAGTCAAACACTCACTGACATACTGACATACATACATACACACACACAGGCAGACACACTCACTCACAGACAGACACACACACAGGCAGACACACACAGCCAATCAAACACTCACAGACAGACACACAAACAGCCATACCAGTGGCGTACACGTAACCCATGGGGCCCCAGTGCGAAACTGATCCATGGAGCCCACTACCTCTCCACCCCCTCCGACACAGACACACACACATACATACAGAGACACACACAGACACACAAATACATACAGACACGACACATACATACAAAGACACATACATACAAACAGACAGGCACACATACATAAAAACAGACAGGCACACATACATACAGACAGATAGACATAAACACACACACACACAATACACACATACATACAAATACACATACATACATACAGACAGACACCTACAGTCAGATACATACAAAGACACATACATACAGACACACATACATACAGTCACATACAGACAGACACACACACAAGACATACATACAAAGACACAAATACAAACAGACAAGCACACATACATACAGACAGACAGATAGACACAGACACATACATACAAACACACACACACATAATATTTAAGTCACTCTCCTGTTTTCTTACCTTTTAGGTGCAGGAGGGTGACTTTCCCTGGGGTCCAGTGGTGGCTCAGGTTGATGGGAGTAAGAGTTTCCACTCTGACTCCCTGTTCTTCCTCCCGCGCGGGCTCTCAGTGATAGCTGGGAGGAGTGACATGCAGTCACTCACTCACCGACAGACACACACAATTTTGGGCGCCTGGAGGATCGGCCCGGCCCGACGCTGAGGGGGTGCTGCTCTAGAGCTGCTCGCCAAGCGCTGCGGCTCAGGACAGGGGGAGCCCACCAGGAAATATCCGGTTCCCCACAGTCCCTGCTTTACTGGATAGAGCTGTGTGCTTTGTGTTCCCAATCTTTTCAGTGTTTCTTTCTGTGTGTATTTAGTGTTTGTCTGTTCTATTTATCTGATACTATTGTGAGCGCAGGGAATGCAGCCTTCAACTTGCGTCTCATAGTAACTGTGTGGGTTCCAGAGGCCGTGTTTGCTAATCAGGTGTGCCTGCTCCTTATAAAGGATTCGTTTAAATACAATCAGCACTAGGAATGCCAAATCTGCCAGAGTTACCTGGATAAATACCACTTTTACACACTGAATTCATGTGCTGTAGGAAATTAATCAAGGAGGAATCGAGGCAATTGCTTAATTAACGGATTGCCCTCTTGCAGCATATGACGGCTGCATACCACACAGCAGCCTTTTCACGCACTGTACATCAGCGGGAAGAATTTGTATGTCTGGCAGAATATAAAGGATTCGTCTGGCCCTTGTGTTTCCATATCTCTGTGTAGCAGTTTCTACCCTGTATGCTGTGTGTTTGCTTTCCTTACCTGTCATTCGCGCTGAAGTTGATGAGTTTCTGGACCCCTCCATTGCTGAGAAGAATCTTTGCGTTCTGGGAGGAGTTAGAGACCAGATTATTCAGCACGTAGCAGATGGATGCCGCTGTCTCGTTGGCGATGTTGGTGTCAGGCGTGGAGTTAGGCAGCAGTGTAACCAGGTCAGGCAATAAGTATTTTGCTGGAAGATGGCAAGGGAATCATTTGAGACAATTTTCTATTTTTAAAGGGGCAGTATCAGAATAAATAACCTTTTGATATGTGGCAGCATATATTAATGAGTGCCACTGGGTACAATTGCATTGACCATTAGTATAAAATATATTGAGGGTGGGGTTAGTTAACTACATCCCTTGAGTAGACAGCAGTTACATTGTAATGTCTGTATCCCTTTAGTGTAAAAGATATTGGGGGGGTTGGTTAATTGCCCCCTCCAGTGTGACCTGCTGTGTTCCCTGAGTATTCTACAGACAGCAGTTACATTGTAATGTCTGTATCCCTTTAGTGTAAAAGATATTGGGGGAGTTTGGTTAATTGCCCCCTCCAGTGTGAGCTGCTGTGTTCCCTGAGTATTCTACAGACAGCAGTTACATTGTAATGTCCGTATCCCTTTAGTGTAAAAGATATTGGGGGGTTTGGTTAATTGCCCCCCCCAGTGTGACCTGCTGTGTTCCCTGAGTATACTACAGACAGCAGTTACATTGTAATGTCCGTATCCCTTTAGTGTAAAAGATATTGGGGGGTTGGTTAATTGCCCCCCTCCAGTGTGACCTGCTGTGTTCCCTGAGTATTCTACAGACAGCAGTTACATTGTAATGTCCGTATCCCTTTAGTGTAAAAGATATTGGGGGGTTGGTTAATTGCCCCCTCCAGTGTGAGCTGCTGTGTTCCCTGAGTATTCTACAGACAGCAGTTACATTGTAATGTCCGTATCCCTTTAGTGTAAAAGATATTGGGGGGGTTGGTTAATTGCCCCCTCCAGTGTGAGCTGCTGTGTTCCCTGAGTATTCTACAGACAGCGGTTACATTGTAATGTCCGTATCCCTTTAGTGTAAATGATATTGGGGGTGGGGGGGGGGTTAATTGTCCCCCTCCAGTGTGAACTGCTATAGAGTATTCTATAGACGGCTATTACATTCAATGTAGAAAAGATATTGAAGGGTTTTGGTTAAAGGGCTCTAACCCATCTCGTTCTGTACAGGAGGTTTATTAAGGTAACTGGTACTGACCCATCTCGTTATGTACAGGAGGTTTATTAAGGTAACCGGTACTGACCCATCTCGTTCTGTACAGGAGGTTTATTAAGGTAACCGGTACTGACCCATCTCGTTCTGTACAGGAGGTTTATTAAGGTAACCGGTAGTGACCCATCTCGTTATGTACAGGAGGTTTATTAAGGTAAGCAGTACTGACCCATCTCGTTCTGTACAGGAGGTTTATTAAGGTAACCGGTACTGACCCATCTCGTTCTGTACAGGAGGTTTATTAAGGTAACTGGTACTGACCCATCTCGTTCTGTACAGGAGGTTTATTAAGGTAACTGGTACTGACCCATCTCGTTATGTACAGGAGGTTTATTAAGGTAACCGGTACTGACCCATCTCGTTCTGTACAGGAGGTTTATTAAGGTAACTGGTACTGACCCATCTCGTTCTGTACAGGAGGTTTATTAAGGTAACCGGTACTGACCCATCTCGTTCTGTACAGGAGGTTTATTAAGGTAACCGGTAGTGACCCATCTCGTTCTGTACAGGAGGTTTATTAAGGTAACCGGTACTGACCCATCTCGTTCTGTACAGGAGGTTTATTAAGGTAACCGGTACTGACCCATCTCGTTATGTACAGGAGGTTTATTACGGTAACCGGTACTGACCCATCTCGTTATGTACAGGAGGTTTATTACGGTAACCGGTACTGACCCATCTCGTTCTGTACAGGAGGTTTATTAAGGTAACCGGTACTGACCCATCTCAACCGGTTGACCCATCTCGTACAGGAGGTTTATTAAGGTAACCGGTAGTGACCCATCTCGTTATGTACAGGAGGTTTATTAAGGTAACCGGTACTGACCCATCTCGTTCTGTACAGGAGGTTTATTAAGGTAACCGGTAGTGACCCATCTCGTTCTGTACAGGAGGTTTATTAAGGTAACCGGTAGTGACCCATCTCGTTCTGTACAGGAGGTTTATTAAGGTAACCGGTACTGACCCATCTCGTTATGTACAGGAGGTTTATTAAGGTAACCGGTACTGACCCATCTCGTTCTGTACAGGAGGTTTATTAAGGTAAACGGTAGTGACCCATCTCGTTCTGTACAGGAGGTTTATTAAGGTAACCGGTACTGACCCATCTCGTTCTGTACAGGAGGTTTATTAAGGTAACCGGTAGTGACCCATCTCGTTCTGTACAGGAGGTTTATTAAGGTAACCGGTAGTGACCCATCTCGTTATGTACAGGAGGTTTATTAAGGTAACCGGTAGTGACCCATCTCATTCTGTACAGGAGGATTATTAAGGTAACTGGTACTGACCCATCTCGTTCTGTACAGGAGGTTTATTAAGGTAACTGGTAGTGACCCATCTCGTTCTGTACATCAGGTTTATTAAGGTAACCGGTACTGACCCATCTCGTTCTGTACAGGAGGTTTATTAAGGTAACCGGTAGTGACCCATCTCATTCTGTACAGGAGGATTATTAAGGTAACTGGTACTGACCCATCTCGTTCTGTACTGGAGGTTTATTAAGGTAACCGGTAGTGACCCATCTCGTTATGTACAGGAGGTTTATTAAGGTAACTGGTACTGACCCATCTCGTTCTGTACATCAGGTTTATTAAGGTAACTGGTACTGACCCATCTCGTTATGTACAGGAGGTTTATTAAGGTAACCGGTACTGACCCATCTCGTTCTGTAGAGGCTGATTCCGGGACAGGTTCCTCAGAAGAGACACAGCCGTCCTCTTCACGCCAGGATCACTGGTATGCAGTATATTTTGTATATGCTGGAGACCATTTTCTTTCTTCACCACAGTTTGCGCCACCGCTACTGGCAACTGAATGAAATCATACAAAATCGCTGTCATTACAAGGGCACGCTCTGGGCAGCTCCGTAGCCATCAGGTTACCTGCAATCTATACTTTAATGTGAACAGACCTTCCTGAAGGAAGTGGAACTCAAATGTGCAAAATAAAAAAGTCAAATTAGAGGACTGAAAATGGGATTTGGCACTAATCTGCTAAATATAAGTTTTGCAGTCACACAGGGACGTATCAGTCTGTGTACCCCTATACTAGCCTATGACTCTTTGTATCAATCTGTGTACCCCTTTACCAGCCTATGACTCTTTGTATCTGTCGGTGTATTTCTATACTAGCCTGTGACTCTTTGTATCGGTCTGTGTACCCCTATACTAGCCTATGACTCTTTGTATGACTCTTTGTATCGGTCTGTGTACTCTATACTAGCCTATGACTCTTTGTAACGGTCGGTGAACCTCTATACTAGCTTGTGACTCTTTGTATCTTTGTATCGGTCTGTGTACCCCTATACTAGCCTGTGACTCTTTGTATCTTTCTGTGTTTCTCTATACTAGCCTGTGACAGTGCGTACCAGTCTGTGCCATCACTCCGCACCCTCTCCAGAGATGCGGAAAGCAGTGTAACAGTGTGAGTAGCAGAGGTGAGAAAGGTCAGCCCTGAATGACAAGCAATTAACACTAAGATACTATTTCAGTTTAAAGAGGGGTAGGGCAGCCATCAATCAGAGACTCTGTCTGAACAACCACAGGCAGAGTGCTCAGGAGTTACAGCTTCCTAAATAAACTGCCGTGTTTGGTTTAGGTTTTAGACAAAGGAATGTTTTTACAAAGAACTTTTTGGCACTAACTGACCAGATTAATCTTTGTTAAAATGTACCTATTGTTTAAAATAAAAATGACTATTAAGAGTGAACTGGACCGTAACCTTTCTCGAGCAAAGTATAATTCTAAACAGAATTTGCAAATTGCAGCTAATAAATATTAATATTAAAATATATTTTCCGATTTTGTATTATTTAAGTAACGCAAGCCAATTTCTGTTGATTTAGATATTAAGGGAATTTGGTAAAAAGTATGCCAGGAAAGTCCCTCCATTAAAGAACATACAGGAGGTTTATCTGTGTTTACCGTCTCTGCTGCACAATGATTCTGTCACTAAACTGGAATATCTGTAAATATGTTGTTTAATCCATCCATTAATCCTCCGTGAGTCATATCCCGCGCTCAGTAAGCAGCAATCCTGAGAACTGCTCATATCACAGTGCTCTCAGAGCTCCTACTACGTGGAGCTCTGTTTATGGATGAAAGGAGCTCTGTAAATGTCCTGGGAGCAGGGAGCATTACTAATTCGTGATGTATTTCTGAGATGTGATAAACCTCACTTTACACAATGCATGCGTGGAGCTGCGCCTCTCTCTGCGCTTTAATTTCTAGCAATAAACGTCGCTATGTTCGGCCTTTCTCTCTGGGTTCTCATGCCCTCTGTTGCCGCTTTGCCAACAAGGTTAATCGATGGGCACATATTTCTTTCTCTGAGACAATAACTGTATACACGACAGGGATTCCTAACTCATTACATACAACAAAACTAACAAAAGGCGAGATTTCTCTTCCAGATGGCAAACACGGATTTTATGGTCATTTAGGGAACCTCATCCAACTTTCTAATCAGGAGTGTCATATATCATTCAGGAACGTAGACGGACTCCTATAAACTACTGCCTTTACTTCGCATGGTACAGAAACATGGAATTAGCTGGGTAGTTGTTGGAATGATTATATCTGTAAGTTTAACATGTAAATTGCTAGTTTGTTTGACTTTACTTGTAATGTTTGCTGTGTAGCAGTTTATACTGGTGTTAAACGTGTTTTTTTTAATTTACATTTCTTCTAAACACGGAATTGAAATGAATTAAAACTAAAATGCAAAAATAGCTGATTTGAACGAATTCCCCATCTTGACCGTAGTCAGTTTGGCTAGTTTAGCCTGGTTTTTGCAGTTCTGTTTTTCAATTCCTTACAATTCATTGTTTATTGAATAACCCCTTTTGTAATAAAAGGCTGCAGAGAGCAGTCACGTTGCTTTTTAAGCAGATCTTGTAGCATGAGTTAAAGTTTATTTGTGAAATTTGCTTGCACCAAGGAGAAGTGGAGGTCAAATTATACACTAGCAAATTATAACATTTGTAAACATGTAAACTCACATTAGACTTTATCAAAACCCAGTTTATAGATAAAAAGGTTTATCACTCTTCTGGTTACGTTTTCCATTTTTATAATTTCCTTTTGAGTAAATATAAAGACTATTTAAAATCAGGACCCATACTTCCTAAGTGTTATATCAGAATTGTAAGTTGGCCGTCCCAGTCGTATAACCTGATTGATGGCTAAAGGTAATGACAAAAAGCAGAGGGGTTCAAAAGTACTGTTAGGTAATCATGTGTCCAGTCTATGCACCCTAACAACTGCAGCGTACCCCTAGCCCCTTTCTGTCTACATTACTAATGTTGCACTAACAATGTACATTTTGTCCAAGTTTAATTTACATTCTTTGGCTAAGATCGTCAGATGAAGGGCACTATGATACCATAACAACTACAGCAGACTGTAACAAGCATGTATATCGGAGCACTTTTCACCTATACATGACCTACAAAGCCATAGAATTTAATGTGGGGGCACCTGATATATATATTTATCCCTCTCTACTGACGTACACAGGAGAGCGATACTCACCATTCCATTGCCTGCTGTGAGGTTCTGGAGTGCACCAAGCGAAGCTTCCTGCGTGTAATTCCGGCTGCTCTTGGCAATTAGAGAAAGGTACATGCGCAGCACAATAGAGTGCCACAGCCACTCCACACCCCGGGGATTACTCTTCTCTTCCACTATGGGTGCGTCCCGCCATGTCTACAGGGTAACGACAGACTTTAGTTTGGGAAGGAAAGTCTAATCTTCCCTTATTGTTATTAAAATGATCACTTGATAAAGATTGTCTACTTTACCTCTTTAATCTTCCTGCTGCGTGACCCAAAGCATCCAATCGTTTTATTATCATGTGCTGCATTGTCCTGACTTTGTGCGTAGATATTCTGCATGTTAGTGCCCGATAGCTCAGCCTCCAGCTGGTAGGAGAGATTGTGCAGGATACACACACAGTTCTCCGTGGCCTGCAAAACACAATTAATTAGATGTCGGCCCAGTTGGACAGACGGTTTCATTTAATGACGCATAAAGTATTGCAGGATACAATATGAGTAGAGTAGAGCAGGATACAGCATGACCAGGTAAAACGCAACATTTTAAAAGGATAAAAGTGATTGCCAAATATTTGGACTTTGTTTTTTGAGCGAGACTATACCACTGCTTTATATATTTTGGACATATTCTGTATAGTACCATATATATACTACTTGCATATAGATGCACCCTTGTTATTTATAAGGGGACTATTAACTAAGCGCTGAAATTTATATCAGTATTTGTATATTGGAATTGGGAAATTTCTTATTATTTTAGCTGCTTAATCATTATAGTGCATTGAGCATATTTACATTGGTTCATTAGAACATATATCGACTATCATCTAGGTCGTTCACTTTATAGATATTTGCGCTCTCTTTTTTTGATTTTTCATCTAGAATTCTTGCTTAATAAATTCATTTATTTCACTGCCCTACCTTGTCATCTGGCTTGTAATCTGCGACGCTCCCCCTGACGTAATAAACCAGAGAATCGATCAGCCCGTCACACTCCCTCATGGCTTTCCTGGCCTCGGGGCCCGCAGAACTCATATTCCTGTGAAACGGAGGAAGAAAACAGGAGGTTATTGGGACGGTCTTTGCAGTAGTCTTAACCCTTAATAATAAATAAATAAATTCAGAACGTTTATAGGCAGGAAATAAATCGATTTCATCAATATGTTGCCTAAATCAGTAAATACAATACTTACATTGGTCATTTATCTTTCTCTTTTATTTATTTACTTATTTTTATGAAGAATTTACAGAAATGTACCTGGTGTGCGCGTTCATGGCTTGGAGAGAGCAGTGCATCATGGGATAGCGCGGCCATGAATATGTGAATATGGGGTAAGGGGCTTGATAGGAATTAACTGTACGGGACTCGGATTTTAAAGAGAAACAACTTTGCTGTATAATTGCCCCATTTTACCGTGATGACATGACTACTGTCCACACAATAATCATAGCTACTAGGACATTAAACAGGGAACTGAACGTTTTTGGTTAAAGCAACAGAATTGAGCAGCTATTGTGGCCTTAAACTCCCAATTCTCTAATAAATCTTCAACAGCGCCAGTTTTGTGAATGACTCCCTGCATTTCTTCCACGATTCTTAAAATGTTTTTTTGCCAGAACAAGTAATTTCATTGGGAAAAAAATGCATCCCATAATTTACATTCTAAAACAATCCATTGCTCCAGGACGTATACTTATTTCTGCAAATTCCCATGTACAGATTGCATCTCACTAAATATACGCTTTTAATACACAATTTACTTCAAGTAAGTGCATGTCGGCCTCTCAATGAGTTTAGTGCAGATCTGTGACTTATAATGTGCAGACACAGCCCCTGGTCGGGACATGTTAGTGCCCGCATCCTCTGTAATATTCCCATTATCTGGCTCTTGCCAAGCGAACCATCAATCCTATGGATATCTTGTCAAATTCCAAGGAAAGAAAATACGTGAAGAAGATTAGGAATTTGTTAAGGACCACAAATGGCCAAATTGTAAACTGGCTTCAGGCAAAACCACTTCGAATTCTACTTCGAACACTCAGCGTTAACAATAATGGCTATAGGCGGTAACATTGTGGGAGACAATTCAAAGGCAGCAAAATCCAAGGGCAACATGTGTTTATGTTAAACATTTTTTGTTTATGTCTCGGGAAATATTACTGCCTTTCGATGAACAAACACGCATTCGCACAGAAAGATGTATGCATATAAATATAAATAAATAATATCACAGCCTTCTCTGTATAGATTTGGTTATCAGTAAAGAAAAAAATAATCAGAATTTTGCACATAATTATTTTTAATTAGAATTGGTATCACTAACATTTACACTACCCATTTAAAGAAAATATAAATCAAACTATTTAAAATGATTACAGTATATTTACTGAGCCAGTGATCCCGAAAACCTGATCTCTTTAAAATGTCGCTGTCACCTACAATTTCTTAAAATCAATAAATTTAAAACAATTATGCAAGTCGATTAATGTAATTTTCAACTAACAATCTACAAAAAGTTTAGCCGGAATCTTCACATTTAGGCGACTTACTAAAAACAATTTATACAACTAAAATATAATTACATAACAAGTATATAACAAGAACAGTGTTTTACTGTAGTTTAAGGAAAGATTACTGGGAGTATTATTGCTGTGGAGCTCTGTTATACACTCAGACACATTACTGGGAGTATTATTATCGTGGGGTTCTGTTATACACTCAGACACATTACTGGGAGTATTATTGCTGTGGAGCTCTGTTATACACTCAGACACATTACTGGGAGTATTATTATCGTGGGGTTCTGTTATACACTCAGACACATTACTGGGAGTATTATTGCTGTGGAGCTCTGTTATACACTCAGACACAGTACTGGGAGTAGTATTGCTGTGGAGCTCTGGCATACACTAAGACATTACTGGGAGTATTATTGCTGTGGAGCTCTGGCATACACTAAGACATTACTGGGAGTATTATTACTGTGGAGCTCTGTTATACACTCAGACACAGTACTGGGAGTAGTATTGCTGTGGAGCTCTGGCATACACTCAGACACATTACTGGGAGTATTATTGCTGTGTAGCTCTGTTATACACTCAGACACATTACTGTGAGTATGATTGCTGTGGAGCTCTGTTATACACTCAGACACATTACTGGGAGTATTATTGCTGTGGGGCTCTGTTATACACTCAGACACATTACTGGGAGTATTATTGCTGTGGAGCTCTGTTATACACTCAGACACATTACTGGGAGTATTATTGCTGTGGGGCTTTGTTATACACTCAGCTACACCAACAATATGAAGCGCCTATAAAAAAAGGGACATAAGGAGATAAAAGAGGGACAGAGGGATTTGTGTTTAAAATAGGGACTGTCCTTCTTAAATTGGGAAACTTGGGTGTTACGTGAAAGGTTTTTAACATGCAATATGATGATGCATTGATGATTTTTGATGACTAAGACACTTTAAACCTGAGTTGTGTTTCACAGGCTCAATTAACTCCAAACCATTAATTAGCAGTAACACACCTTAACATCCCGAGTCCAGCCAAACAGCAGGTATATAAACGCTGTTTATATTTATTTATTTATTAATTATACAACATAACAAGCTGTGTTAGGTTTTAGAATGCAGGAATCCTATAGACATGATGATAATTATGTGAACAAACAGAACCACGCCCAGTTAGTCAGTGCCCCGGGATGTACATATCATGGGAAGTGAAATGCGGAGAGTAACATTTTAAATGATTATGCGCAATATTATGCAATTACCTAATGACGGTAAACTCATTCAACCAACCCATGTTTTACAATTCAGGGTTTCACAATGTGTGATTTGTGAACGTATACAACGTGCCTGTTACACAATACGGAATGTTGTTGTTTTAGAAAAAGGAGGGCTGCGTCTGATTGGCCGTTATTGTTATCAGCCAATCAGAATACAAATAATGTTTAAATCACTGACCAGAAAATAACTGGGTGAGAATAAACTAATGGCAGCTTCATGTCTGCCAGGGAATTCAGACTTCCTAGAGCAATACAAGTAGAAACAGATACGCTGCAGAACGTACACACACTTATTTATTTTTTGTAAAAGTATAATTTTTTTTTTAATGGTTGAAGCCCTGATGACATACCTTTTTTTCTTTATGTTTTAACCTGGGTGTAATGATATTGATGTTACAAAGTTTTGGAGTCCAGTAGCCAGATCAGCAATGTTTTCTGCCAGAGGTAGCCACTCGTTACCCAGGTGGTTGAGCCCCTGAGCCTTGAGTGGCCTTCTGGTCTTAAGCAGAAATGGGAGACTGGAACAGAAAGATGATAATCGTAGTGAGGCAAGCCGAGGTCAGTGGGAAGGAGAAGCAGCAAAGTCAAAACAGTCCAAATTCAGCAACAGGAAGGAGAAACAGGAACACGCTGGATTAGAGAGTACAGGAACCACAATAATCTGGCAAAGTTACAGAGACAGGAAGTGGCTTTTATAGGCCAAGAACCAGACACCTGACCAGACACAGCTGAAGAGAGTTGTCACTGATAACCTTGACTCTACAAGCAATGGTATAAGATCTCAGGTAAATTTGCAAAAGGCAGGCTGGTGTACTGGTAAGGAAAAGGTTTAGCACCATGTAAACCAGGGTTCGAAACCCAGCAGAGTCAGTTCCTCACATTACCTCCACCTCTACAGGCGCAGCCTCTGGATGCCCTATTTCCTGGTTTAGCAAGGTACTGTGCATGGAAAGACTGAAGAAGATCAGGAGCATGAATATTGTCCACTGGTTCCCACGATCTATCCTCCTCACCATAGCCTTTCCAATGAACCAAGTATTGAAGCTTGTTGCGGAAGATCCTGGAGTCAAGAATTTTTCCCACCTCGTATTCATCTTCACCATCCACGAGGACTGGTGGTGGGGCAGGCAAGGCTCGACCAGGGAAAGTATTTTCATGAAAAGGTTTAAGCAGTGCCACGTGAAACACCGGATGTATTTTCATGGAATCCGGAAGTTGCAGACGGAAGGTGACTGCATTGATCTAAGCGATTATCTCAAAAGGTCCCATGAACTTTTGACCCAATTTATGAGAAGGAATCCTAAGCTTAAGATTCTTTGTTGACAGCCAAACCTTGTCACCAACATGATAAACTGGGGCCTCTTTTCTGTGCCTATCAGCAGCTCTTTTGTAACATTCCTGAGCCTCCGAAAGAGTCTCCTTCAACAGTTCTTGGGAATCTCGTAAGGCGGTTAGCCGGTCAGTGACTGCAGGAATTGGAGTAGTAATTGGGAGACTCACTAGAAAGGTTGGATGGTAACCATAATTGGCAAAAAATGGGCTCAGAGAAGTGGAGCAGTGTTGGGCATTGTTATAGGCAAACTCCGCCGTGTTGGGCATTGTTATAGGCAAACTCCGCCGTGGGTAGAAAATCCAGCCAGTCATCCTGCAGGTAACTAATATAGCACCGCAAATATTGTTCTAAAGTCTGGTTGGTTCGCTCAGTCTGTCCATTACTTTGTGGATGAGAAGCTGAAGACAGATTTACATTAATACCTAGAATAGAACAAAAATATTTCCAAAAATGAGATGTAAACTGCACTCCCCTGTCAGAAATTACTTCATCAAGCACTCCATGCAAGCGAAATATTTCCCGAATAACAAGGTCAGCAGTCTGTTTAGCTGAAGGGAGACCACGAGCTGGTATGAAATGACTCATCTTGGTTAACCGGTCCACAACAACAAGAATGGTAGTGTGTTCCTTAGAGGGAGGTAGTTCCACAATAAAGTCCATGGATATAGATCCCCAGGGACGATGAGAAATCGGAAGAGGCTGAAGCAAGCCAACAGGGGATGAGCGAGGAGTCTTATGTCTGGCACATACATCACAAGAGGACACATACTTCTTAACGTCCTCATAATATTTAGGCCACCAAAAGGATCGGGTAAGTAGTTCTTGTGTCTTTCGGATTCCTGGATGACCTGCTGGTTTAGAGTCATGGTAGAGGCGTAAAACGTCCAGTCGCACTGATTCTGGAACAAACAGGCGTTGTTGAAAAATCCAAAACCCATTAAGCATGGTCATATGAAGATCACGAGGAGGATCACGAAAAACTGGATCTTTAGAGTAGCCCTTTTTAATGCGAGACATTAGATCAGAAGGAAAGGTAACTCCTAAAAATCTGCTCTCCGGCAAGATGGTGGCCTTGGTTATTGTAGTATGGAGGGGGTCAGCTATCCTAGACAAGGCATCCGCCTTGCCATTTCTGGAACCAGGGCGGTATGAAATAAAAAAATTAAACCTTGAGAAAAATAGGGACCAGCGTGCTTGTCTGGCTGACAGTCTCTTAGTGGATTGGATACATTCCAGATTTTTGTGATCTGTGAGGACAGTAATTGGATGGGTGGCTCCCTCCAAGAGATGTCTCCATTCGGTGAAGGCAGCTTTTATAGCCAAGGCAGCTTTTATAGCCAAAAGTTCTTTATTCCCTATGTCATAATTTCTTTCTGCTGGTAACATCTGGCGGGAATAGAAGGCACATGGATGTAACAACATCTTAGGACCAGTCCTTTGAGACAGTATAGCCCCAACAGCTGAATCAGAAGCATCTACCTCTACAGTAAATGGCAATTCTGGCTGAGGATGTACCAAGATAGAGGCAGATGTAAACAGAGTCTTTAATCTGGAAAATGCAGTGTCAGCCTTATTGGACCACTGAAAAGGAGTCCCTTTACGTGTAAGTTCAGTGATCGGTGTAATAACGGCAGAGAAATTCTTAATGAAACGCCTGTAAAAATTGGCAAACCCCACAAATCTCTGTATATCTTTTTCATTCTTGGGGATAGGCCAGTCCAGCACAGCTTTAATTTTACTTGCGTCCATACTTAAACCTTTAGGAGTTATTACATACCCCAGGAACTGAATTTCTGTTTGTTCAAACTCACATTTTTCCAGTTTAATGTATGGGTGGTGGGTACGAAGGCGCTCAAGAACAATGCAGACCTGTTTTCTGTGATTTTCAAGATTATCAGAAAATATCAGGATATCATCCAAATATGCCACAACAAACTGATCCAGGAGATCCCGTAGTACATCATTGATTAGATGCTGAAAAGTTGCAGGGCATTACAAAGCCCAAATGGCATTACTAGATATTCGTAATGTCCGTACCTGGTTCTGAAAGCTGTTTTCCATTCATCATTTGGTCTTATGCGAACCAGATTATATACCCCCCGTAGATCAAGCTTCGTAAATATTTTAGCTGAACGAAGTCTCTCCAGAAGTTCAGGAATGAGAGGCAAGGGATAACGGTTTTTAACAGTGATTTTATTAATGTCCCTGTAATCGACACATGGCCGTAGACTGACATCTTTCTTTTCTACAAAGAATATAGGAGCTCCTGCTGGAGAAGTGGATGGTCGAATAAAGCCTTTGGCAAGATTTTCTTGTATGTATTCATGAAGTGCTTTCAATTCAGGCTCAGAAAGGGAGTATATACGGCCAAATGGGATAGCAGCTCCAGGTAGCAGCTCTATGGGGCAATCATAAGGCCTGTGAGGTGGAAGTTGATCAGCATTCTTCTTATCACAGACATCTGCAAAATCCCGATATTGTAGCGGAAGCTTAGTTAAGTTTGTAGTAACCATTTCATTAATTGTTGTGGTAACAGGTGTCGCTTTAGAGGGTTGACAATTCATTAAGCAGTGTTCTGAAGGAAAGGACAAAGTTCTAGTCTTCCAATCAATCTGTGGGTTATGCAGAGCAAGCCAGGGTATACCCAAAATCACTGGAAACTGTGTTGAGGAAATTAGGTGGAAGGATATAGACTCATGGTGATTCACTTCCAGAATCAATTTTAAGGGCACAGTCTCATGTGTAACCGGGCCTGACGTAAGTGGAGAACCGTCTACTGTTTCCATTAACACAGGTGAAGATTTAGGGATAGACTGAATTTTATTTCCTGCTGCAAATTTAATGTCCATAAAGTTTCCGCCTGCTCCGGAATAGCTGTAGTTGAAATTTTATTATCACCATATTGCAAAGTGATAGGCACCACCAAATGAGGATGTTGAGTCATCATACCTTCTTCACCCTGAGCCAGAGAAAACAAGGGTTGTGTGACAGAATCCAGTTGGTCTGAAATCTGGGATTGGTGTTGAATCTGTGCACCCTCAGCAGTCATAGCTATTGTTCTTTTAGACTTGTTAGGGCAATTGATGGCATACTGCCCTGCACTACCACAATACAGGCATAAGTGGTGAGTGCGTCGCCACTGTTTTTCTTCATTGGATAATGGCCCTCTTATTAGATCTACCTGCATAGCCTCAGGTTCAGCGTCTGTAGGTGTTTGTGGGGTCGGAGTAGAAATTCTTGAATAGAAAGTAGGAGTAGCACTTGGTTTTAAAGAGCCCTGTCTTTCCAATCTTCTTTCTGAAAGTCTCCGATCAATACGGATAGCCAACCGCACAAATGCATCAAACTCAACAGGAAGATCAACATGAGCTAGCTCATCTTTTATAGCTTCTGAGAGACCCCTTCTGAAGTGGAACCTCTGGGCTGATTGGTTCCAAGTAGTATCAGTAACCCACTGTCTGAATTCAGCAGCATATTCAGCCACAGAGCGCCTTCCTTGATGTAAATGAAGGAGAGTGGCTTCTGCTGTAGCACAGCGATTGGGATCATCAAAAACTAGGCACATGGCCTCAAGAAAGTCTTTTAAATTTCCCAGGACTGGACTGTCCTGTTCCAGAAAAGGGGAGCCCCAGGCCAGGGCTTCATCTTTGAAGAGGGAAAAAATAAATCCCACCTTCTCTCTTTCAGATGGAAAACGGTTAGGTAACATCATGAAATGCAAGCGGCATTGATTTAGGAAACCCCTGAATTTTTTGCGGTCTCCTCCAAATTTTTCTGGTAGAGGCAAGCGGGCATCTTGTGCAGGTGTAACAGTAGTAGTAGCAGCAGCCGCAACATCATGTGCCCTGTAGCTGGTAAGCTCACTATGCATTGATCGAACTTCATTTTACAGTTCAGCTACCTGATCCTGCAGCACTTGAATGGTCTGTGCCTGGGTCTGCATAGTTCTTGCATTAAAAGCAACCTG
Organism: Pelobates cultripes; assembly: GCA_933207985.1. Classification (NCBI taxonomy): domain Eukaryota; kingdom Metazoa; phylum Chordata; class Amphibia; order Anura; family Pelobatidae; genus Pelobates; species Pelobates cultripes. The sequence continues at coordinate 353,898,723 of OW240914.1, read as the reverse complement.
CTGGGCCAATGCAGAATCTGATCCGACGGTCTCCATGAATGGGCCAGATTATTCTGTAATGATATTGATGTTACAAAGTTTTGGAGTCCAGTAGCCAGATCAGCAATGTTTTCTGCCAGAGGTAGCCACTCGTTACCCAGGTGGTTGAGCTCCTGAGCCTTGAGTGGCCTTCTGGTCTTAAGCAGAGATGGGAGACTGGAACAGAAAGATGATAATCGTAGTGAGGCAAGCCGAGGTCAGTGGGAAGGAGAAGCAGCAAAGTCAAAACAGTCCAAATTCAGCAACAGGAAGTAGAAACAGGAACACGCTTGATTAGAGAGTACAGGAACCACAATAATCTGGCAAAGGTACAGAGACAGGAAGTTGCTTTTATAGGCCAAGAACCAGATACCTGACCAGACACAGCTGAAGAGTTGTCACTGATAACCTTGACTCTACAAGCAATGGTATCAGATCTCATGTAAATTTGCAAAAGGCAGGCTGGTGTACTGGTAAGGAAGAGGTTTAGCACCATGTAAACCAGGGTTCGAAACCCAGCAGAGTCAGTTCCTCACATTAGTTGTCGCAAGTTGATGACGGGTCGAGAGTCTCCCGTCTTCTTTTGGACTACGAATATGTTGCTGATAAAACCTGTATCGTCTGGAGCGAGTTTGACTGCTCCCTTGAGGAATAGGTTTTGGATTTCATCGTCTATGAGTTTCGTATGCACCGCCGACGCCCGTATCGGGGTTGGACGACGTGTTTAAACTGGTGTGTCCGTAAAGTCGATCTCGTAACCCATAATCGTTTGGAGGATCCAGGCGTCTGAGGATATCTTTTCCCAATTCTGTGAAAAAAGAGACAGTCTGCCAGCAGTTACATGTGACTGGAAATACATTAGATGTGGAGTGCTCACCTGCATTGATGCGCCCGCGGCCGCGGGTACAAGCTCCTCTGGGACGGAAGGATCCTCTAGAGAATGGTGGTCTTGATGACGGGAAGAAAGCTTGAGTCGCTTGATTCCTGGGGCCTGCAGGCCAGAAGCGGTTGGTGGCTCGGCCCCGTTGGCGACCAGCCCTACCGAAAACCCCTCTATGTGGTGTGGGGTTGCGGAAAACTTGCCTAATCGAAGTTTGTGCTTTACTTAACGTAGTGAACAAATTCACGTGTTTCTTTAATTCACCGATGAACAAATCTCCAAAGAGTTGGCCATTCGCCAGCGGTCCCAATTCCTTCTTGCCGAGCTCTAGGAGTTTGGAGTCCATCTTCAGCAACGCAGCCTTGCGTCTCTCCGCACATATGGCGGCGTTTGTGTTGCCCAACATGCAGATAGCGCGCTGCGCCCATTCCCGGATGTCGTGAGCATCTAGGATATTGCCTCTTGTGAGGGCCCCATTCGCGAGATATAAGATTTTGGCTAATGGACCCAGCATGTCCAGTAGCTTATCTTGGGAGGCCTTGAGGCCCTTCTCAATGCCTTTTACGTGGGTCACAGCCTGCTCGGGACATGAATAAGACCACTGTGGTATCGAATTCTGGGGTGTGTGCAATTTTGTCTGGTAGTATGGGTCTCGGGCATTCGGCCCTTAGCCTTGCACGCACCTCTTTTTCCATTGGTTGTCTCAGCCAGAAGTGGATGAATTGGGTCAGGTGGTCTGGCAGACCCCACTCTGACGACCTTGGGTGGCGGATTGTACGGGGGTCGAACATAGGGGGTCTAGGAAAGAGCCCTCCTCTGGTCTGTCTGCCTGCATGCAAGACTTCCTTTGTCCGTGATGGGTGTCTCGGTCCTCGACCAGGTCAGACCCTGGGTCGTCCTGGGGCATGTCCTGCCAGTCGTGTTCCTCAGAAGGAGAGTCCTCTGCTCTCCACTCATCCATAACCTCCAGTGAGAGTGGAGGATTATGTTCCTCATCGTCTGAGGACGTCATTGGAGGGGTTGAAGGGCCCTGGTGTTCCATCTGGCGGCTCCTCTTCAGTGGCCCTTCGCTTTTCGGGGGGCTGGGCCACTGCCCTTCCAGTGCCGCTTAGAAGTGGCAATCTCCCCTGTAGACCTATCTGGGTCTTTAGTATCAGGGTCCCCATTTGGGTTCTGGACCAATAACTTGGCTATAGCCTTCTCCATCGAGGCTGCCACTGCTGAGTTAATCATCGACTGGAAGTCGGGTGGGG
>OW240914.1:353851158-353896472 GCA_933207985.1 Pelobates cultripes | reverse complement strand
TTTACTGTAGTTTAAGGAAAGATTACTGGGAGTATTATTGCTGTGGAGCTCTGTTATACACTCAGACACATTACTGGGAGTATTATTATCGTGGGGTTCTGTTATACACTCAGACACATTACTGGGAGTATTATTGCTGTGGAGCTCTGTTATACACTCAGACACATTACTGGGAGTATTATTATCGTGGGGTTCTGTTATACACTCAGACACATTACTGGGAGTATTATTGCTGTGGAGCTCTGTTATACACTCAGACACAGTACTGGGAGTAGTATTGCTGTGGAGCTCTGGCATACACTAAGACATTACTGGGAGTATTATTGCTGTGGAGCTCTGGCATACACTAAGACATTACTGGGAGTATTATTACTGTGGAGCTCTGTTATACACTCAGACACAGTACTGGGAGTAGTATTGCTGTGGAGCTCTGGCATACACTCAGACACATTACTGGGAGTATTATTGCTGTGGAGCTCTGTTATACACTCAGACACATTACTGTGAGTATGATTGCTGTGGAGCTCTGTTATACACTCAGACACATTACTGGGAGTATTATTGCTGTGGGGCTCTGTTATACACTCAGACACATTACTGGGAGTATTATTGCTGTGGAGCTCTGTTATACACTCAGACACATTACTGGGAGTATTATTGCTGTGGGGCTTTGTTATACACTCAGCTACACCAACAATATGAAGCGCCTATAAAAAAAGGGACATAAGGAGATAAAAGAGGGACAGAGGGATTTGTGTTTAAAATAGGGACTGTCCTTCTTAAATTGGGAAACTTGGGTGTTACGTGAAAGGTTTTTAACATGCAATATGATGATGCATTGATGATTTTTGATGACTAAGACACTTTAAACCTGAGTTGTGTTTCACAGGCTCAATTAACTCCAAACCATTAATTAGCAGTAACACACCTTAACATCCCGAGTCCAGCCAAACAGCAGGTATATAAACGCTGTTTATATTTATTTATTTATTAATTATACAACATAACAAGCTGTGTTAGGTTTTAGAATGCAGGAATCCTATAGACATGATGATAATTATGTGAACAAACAGAACCACGCCCAGTTAGTCAGTGCCCCGGGATGTACATATCATGGGAAGTGAAATGCGGAGAGTAACATTTTAAATGATTATGCGCAATATTATGCAATTACCTAATGACGGTAAACTCATTCAACCAACCCATGTTTTACAATTCAGGGTTTCACAATGTGTGATTTGTGAACGTATACAACGTGCCTGTTACACAATACGGAATGTTGTTGTTTTAGAAAAAGGAGGGCTGCGTCTGATTGGCCGTTATTGTTATCAGCCAATCAGAATACAAATAATGTTTAAATCACTGACCAGAAAATAACTGGGTGAGAATAAACTAATGGCAGCTTCATGTCTGCCAGGGAATTCAGACTTCCTAGAGCAATACAAGTAGAAACAGATACGCTGCAGAACGTACACACACTTATTTATTTTTTGTAAAAGTATAATTTTTTTTTTAATGGTTGAAGCCCTGATGACATACCTTTTTTTCTTTATGTTTTAACCTGGGTGTAATGATATTGATGTTACAAAGTTTTGGAGTCCAGTAGCCAGATCAGCAATGTTTTCTGCCAGAGGTAGCCACTCGTTACCCAGGTGGTTGAGCCCCTGAGCCTTGAGTGGCCTTCTGGTCTTAAGCAGAGATGGGAGACTGGAACAGAAAGATGATAATCGTAGTCAGGCAAGCCGAGGTCAGTGGGAAGGAGAAGCAGCAAAGTCAAAACAGTCCAAATTCAGCAACAGGAAGGAGAAACAGGAACACGCTGGATTAGAGAGTACAGGAACCACAATAATCTGGCAAAGGTACAGAGACAGGAAGTGGCTTTTATAGGCCAAGAACCAGACACCTGACTAGACACAGCTGAAGTGAGTTGTCACTGATAACCTTGACTCTACAAGCAATGGTATCAGATCTCAGGTAAATTTGCAAAAGGCAGGCTGGTGTACTGGTAAGGAAGAGGTTTAGCACCATGTAAACCAGGGTTCGAAACCCAGCAGAGTCAGTTCCTCACATTACCTCCACCTCTACAGGCGCAGCCTCTGGATGCCCTATTTCCTGGTTTAGCAGGGTACTGTGCATGGAAAGACTGAAGAAGATCAGGAGCATGAATATTGTCCACTGGTTCCCATGATCTATCCTCCTCACCATAGCCTTTCCAATGAACCAAGTATTGAAGCTTGTTGCGGAAGATCCTGGAGTCAAGAATTTTTTCCACCTCGTATTCATCTTCACCATCCACGAGGACTGGTGGTGGGGCAGGCAAGGCTCGACCAGGGAAAGTATTTTCATGAAAAGGTTTAAGCAGTGCCACGTGAAACACCGGATGTATTTTCATGGAATCCGGAAGTTGCAGACGGAAGGTGACTGCATTGATCTGAGCGATTATCTTAAAAGGTCCCATGAACTTTTGACCCAATTTATGAGAAGGAATCCTAAGCTTAAGATTCTTTGTTGACAGCCAAACCTTGTCACCAACATGATAAACTGGGGCCTCCTTTCTGTGCCTATCAGCAGCTCTTTTGTAACATTCCTGAGCCTCCGAAAGAGTCTCCTTCAACAGTTCTTGGGAATCTCGTAAGGCGGTTAGCCGGTCAGTGACTGCAGGAATGGGAGTAGTAATTGGGAGACTCACTAGAAAGGTTGGATGGTAACCATAATTGGCAAAAAATGGGCTCAGAGAAGTGGAGCAGTGTTGGGCATTGTTATAGGCAAACTCCGCCGTGGGTAGAAAATCCAGCCAGTCATCCTGCAGGTAACTAATATAGCACCGCAAATATTGTTCTAAAGTCTGGTTGGTTCGCTCAGTCTGTCCATTACTTTGTGGATGAAAAGCTGAAGACAGATTTACATTAATACCTAGAATAGAACAAAAATATTTCCAAAAATGAGATGTAAACTGCACTCCCCTGTCAGAAATTACTTCATCAGGCACTCCATGCAAGCGAAATATTTCCCGAATAACAAGGTCAGCAGTCTGTTTAGCTGAAGGGAGACCACGAGCTGGTATGAAATGACTCATCTTGGTTAACCGGTCCACAACAACAAGAATAGTAGTGTGTTCCTTAGAGGGAGGTAGTTCCACAATAAAGTCCATGGATATAGATCCCCAGGGACGATGAGGAATCGGAAGAGGCTGAAGCAAGCCAACAGGGGATGAGCGAGGAGTCTTATGTCTGGCACATACATCACAAGAGGACACATACTTCTTAACATCCTCATAATATTTAGGCCACCAAAAGGATCGGGTAAGTAGTTCTTGTGTCTTTCGGATTCCTGGATGACCTGCTGGTTTAGAGTCATGGTAGAGGCGTAAAACGTCCAGTCGCACTGATTCTGGAACAAACAGACGCTGTTGAAAAATCCAAAACCCATTAAGCATGGTCATATGAAGATCACGAGGAGGATCACGAAAAACTGGATCTTTAGAGTAGCCCTTTTTAATGCGAGACATTAGATCAGAAGGAAAGGTAACTCCTAAAAATCTGCTCTCCGGCAAGATGGTGGCCTTGGTTACTGTAGTATGGAGGGGGGTCAGCTATCCTAGACAAGGCATCCGCCTTGCCATTTCTGGAACCAGGGCGGTATGAAATAAAAAAAATTAAACCTTGAGAAAAATAGGGACCAGCGTGCTTGTCTGGCTGACAGTCTCTTAGCGGATTGGATACATTCCAGATTTTTGTGATCTGTGAGGACAGTAATTGGATGGGTGGCTCCCTCCAAGAGATGTCTCCATTCGGTGAAGGCAGCTTTTATAGCCAAAAGTTCTTTATTCCCTATGTCATAATTTCTTTCTGCTGGTAACATCTGGCGGGAATAGAAGGCACATGGATGTAACAACATCTTAGGTCCAGTCCTTTGAGATAGTATAGCCCCAACAGCTGAATCAGAAGCATCTACCTCTACAGTAAATGGCAATTCTGGCTGAGGATGTACCAAGATAGGGGCAGATGTAAACAGAGTCTTTAATCTGGAAAATGCAGTGTCAGCCTTATTGGACCACTGAAAAGGAGTCCCTTTACGTGTAAGTTCAGTGATCGGTGTAATAACGGCAGAGAAATTCTTAATGAAACGCCTGTAAAAATTGGCAAACCCCACAAATCTCTGTATATCTTTTTCATTCTTGGGGATGGGCCAGTCCAGCACAGCTTTAATTTTACTTGCGTCCATACTTAAACCTTTAGGAGTTATTACATACCCCAGGAACTGAATTTCTGTTTGTTCAAACTCACATTTTTCCAGTTTAATGTATAGGTGGTGGGTACGAAGGCGCTCAAGAACAATGCAGACCTGTTTTCTGTGATTTTCAAGATTATCAGAAAATATCAGGATATCATCCAAATATGCCACAACAAACTGATCCAGGAGATCCCGTAGTACATCATTGATTAGATGCTGAAAAGTTGCAGGGGCATTACAAAGCCCAAATGGCATTACTAGATATTCGTAATGTCCGTACCTGGTTCTGAAAGCTGTTTTCCATTCATCATTTGGTCTTATGCGAACCAGATTATATGCCCCCCGTAGATCAAGCTTCGTAAATATTTTAGCTGAACGAAGTCTCTCCAGAAGTTCAGGAATGAGAGGCAAGGGATAACGGTTTTTAACAGTGATTTTATTAATGTCCCTGTAATCGACACATGGCCGTAGACTGCCATCTTTCTTTTCTACAAAGAATATAGGAGCTCCTGCTGGAGAAGTGGATGGTCTAATAAAGCCTTTGGCAAGATTTTCTTGTATGTATTCACGAAGTGCTTTCAATTCAGGCTCAGAAAGGGAGTATATACGGCCAAATGGGATAGCAGCTCCAGGTAGCAGCTCTATGGGGCAATCATAAGGCCTGTGAGGTGGCAGCTGATCAGCATTCTTTTTATCACAGACATCTGCAAAATCCCGATATTGTAGCGGAAGCTTAGTAAAGTTTGTAGCAACCATTTCATTAATTGTTGTGGTAACAGGTGTCGCCTTAGAGGGTTGACAATTCATTAAGCAGTGTTCTGAAGGAAAGGACAAAGTTCTAGTCTTCCAATCAATCTGTGGGTTATGCAGAGCAAGCCAGGGTATACCCAAAATCACTGGAAACTGTGCTGAGGAAATTAGGTGGAAAGATATAGACTCATGGTGATTCACTTCCAGAATCAATTTTAAGGGCACAGTCTCATGTGTAACCGGGCCTGATGTAAGTGGAGAACCGTCTACTGTTTCCATTAACACAGGTGAAGATTTAGGGATAGACTGAATTTTATTTTCTGCTGCAAATTTAATGTCCATAAAGTTTCCGCCTGCTCCGGAATCTATCATAGCTGTAGTTGAAATTTTATTATTACCATATTGCAAAGTGATAGGCACCACCAAATGAGGATGTTGAGTCATCATACCTTCTTCACCCTGAGCCAGAGAAAACAAGGGTTGTGTGACAGAATCCAGTTGGTCTGAAATCTGGGATTGGTGTTGAATCTGTGCACCCTCAGCAGTCATAGCTATTGTTCTTTTAGACTTGTTAGGGCACTTGATGGTATAATGCCCTGCACTACCACAATACAGGCATAAGTTGTGAGTGCGTCGCCACTGTTTTTCTTCATTGGATAATGGCCCTCTTATTAGATCTACCTGCATAGCCTCAGGTTCAGAGTCTGTAGGTGTTTGTGGGGTCGGAGTAGAAATTTTTGAATAGAAAGTAGGAGTAGCACTTGGTTTAAAAGAGCCCTGTCTTTCCAATCTTCTTTCTGAAAGTCTCCGATCAATACGGATAGCCAACCGCACAAATGCATCAAACTCAACAGGAAGATCAACACGAGCTAGCTCATCTTTTATAGCTTCTGAGAGACCCCTTCTGAAGTGGAACCTCTGGGCTGATTGGTTCCAAGTAGTATCAGTAACCCACTGTCTGAATTCAGCAGCATATTCAGCCACAGATCGCCTCCCTTGATGTAAATGAAGGAGAGTGGCTTCTGCTGTAGCACAGCGATTGGGATCATCAAAAACTAGGCACATGGCCTCAAGAAAGTCTTTTAAGTTTCCCAAGATTGGACTGTCCTGTTCCAGAAAAGGGGAGCCCCAGGCCAGGGCTTCATCTTTGAAGAGGGAAAAAATAAATCCCACCTTCTCTCTTTCAGATGGAAAACGGTTAGGTAACATCATGAAATGCAAACGGCATTGATTTAGGAAACCCCTGAATTTTTTGCGGTCTCCTCCAAATTTTTCTGGTAGAGGCAAGCTGGCATCTTGTGCAGGTGTAACAGTAGTAGTAGCAGCAGCCGCAACATCATGTGCCCTGTAGCTGGTAAGCTCACTATGCATTGATCGAACTTCATTTTGCAGTTCAGCTACCTGATCCCGCAGCACTTGAATGGTCTGTGCCTGGGTCTGCATAGTTCTTGCATTAAAAGCAACCTGCTGGGCCAATGCAGAATCTGATCCGACGGTCTCCATGAAAAGGCCAGATTATTCTGTAATGATATTGATGTTACAAAGTTTTGGAGTCCAGTAGCCAGATCAGCAATGTTTTCTGCCAGAGGGAGCCACTCGTTAACCAGGTGGTTGAGCCCCTGAGCCTTGAGTGGCCTTCTGGTCTTAAGCAGAGATGGGAGACTGGAACAGAAAGATGATAATCGTAGTCAGGCAAGCCGAGGTCAGTGGGAAGGAGAAGCAGCAAAGTCAAAACAGTCCAAATTCAGCAACAGGAAGGAGAAACAGGAACACGCTTGATTAGAGAGTACAGGAACCACAATAATCTGGCAAAGGTACAGAGACAGGAAGTGGCTTTTATAGGCCAAGAACCAGACACCTGACCAGACACAGCTGAAGAGAGTTGTCACTGATAACCTTGACTCTACAAGCAATGGTATCAGATCTCAGGTAAATTTGCAAAAGGCAGGCTGGTGTACTGGTAAGGAAGAGGTTTAGCACCATGTAAATGAGGGTTCGAAACCCAGCAGAGTCAGTTCCTCACACTGGGTTACTTGCAGGTTTTGTCTGTCCAGGATACAGAGCTCTGTTTAAGCATGCGTGGGATAGGCATAAGGCTATCCTAACTATAAGATAAGGCCAGGGACTAATGAAAGTATTTAGAAAATTGGGCAGACTAGATGGGCCGAATGGTTCTTATCTGCCGTCACATTCTATGTTTCTATAACACTGATCAGCTACAACATTAAAACCACCTGCCTTATATCATGGTAGCCCCTCGTGCTGCCAAAACAGCTCTGATACATCGAAGCATGAATTGCAGGAAACCTCTGAACGTGATCTGTGCAGCAGATCCAATAAGTCCTGCAAGTTGCGAGGTGGGGCCTACATGGATCTGGTTTGTTGTTCCAGCAGATCTCACGGATGCTCTTTGCCATTCTTCTCAAACCATTCCTGAACAATGTGTGCAGCATTGCAGGGTGCATTATCCTACTGAAAGAGGCCACTGCCATGAAGGACGTACGTGGTCTCCATGTAGGTGGTACATGTCAAAGTAACATCCACATGAATGCCAGGACACAAGGTTTCCCAGCAGAACATTGCCCAGAGCAAAACACTGCTTCCGCCAGCCTGCCTTCTTCCCATAGTGGATCCTGCTGCCATCTCTTTTCCAGGTAAACGACACACGCACCCAGCCATCCACTTTATCTAAAATAAAACCTTCTTCCATTGCGCCACGGTTCAGTTTTGATGCTCTTGTACTCATTAAAGGTGCTTTAGGTGGACAGGTGTCCTAATGGGCACGTTGACAGCGTTCTATTATGGCCAGCATTTTTCAGCTATGAGCTACAGTAGCTCTTCTGTGTGATCAGACCAGACCGCCTTCGCTTCCCAGTAAGCCATGGACACCTATGACCTTGACAACGGTTCACCAGCTGTCCTTCTTTGAATCACTTTTGGAAGGTACTAACCACTGCACACTGTTAACACCCCACAAGACTTGCCGTTTTGTCTAGCCATCACTATTTGGCCCTTTTCAAAGTCACTCCGATCTTTTCACTTGCCCATTTTTCCTGCTTCCATCACGTGAAATTCAAGAACGGACTGTTCACTTGCTGCATAATATATCCCAGCCCTTGACAGGAGCCATTGTAACGATATAATCAATGTTATTAACTCCACCTGTCAGTGGTTTAATGTTGTGGCTGACCAGTGCATGAATATACTCGGAATTGTTGTGTTATCCTTACTAAATTACAGAGGCTTCCAGTTACCTACACTATCATTTGGGCACCAGGCTGGGTCAGGAGACAAAGATAAAAAAATTGAAAATAAAGATGGTGGCGATTGGTTCTCACATGCCCAATTATATATATATATATCTCTCTCTCTCTATCTCTCTCTCTCTATATATATATATATACATATACATACATATACATATATATATATATATACATATATATATATATATATATATATATTATAGTTTGAGAACCCTGGGGAAAGAATATTACAAGAATGGCTCAATTGTAAAAGTCCATTATAGCTCTTTAAAGATTTGCTTGATGAAGATCTCGCTCTGGAATGAGATTTTAAATATCTCTATGCTAATAAAAATAAATAAAATTTCAAAACTTGGAATCCTTGGAAGAACAAGATTTGCAGGGACTCTGATGCAAATATTTCAGAAGATGGTTTTTCTATGTCCTGTGGCCATGATGTTCAGGGAGGTGTAGGATGTAAATCCAGGGTACAGATTGTGTCCCTCAATAATTATTAGTCATTATTAAACGATTGTACGATAGGTTACCAGCGTTTCAGCTCAGTATAAGGGCGTTAACGAAGACATGTGCTTACATGACAGGAATGGTGATCCAAGGATTATCGACTTAATTCATTGAGTTTCGAGAAAAAAAGCAGCTCAACAGAGACTCAAACCAACGAAAATACGTAAAAAAACCACCAAACAATAAAATGTGCGTTTTAAAGGAATTTCCATTTTATAGAGTTTGAGTCAATGCTCAGACTACATCGTTGTTGTTTTTCATCCATTTACCGTAAATGGGGGAGCTCAATCCTACTTTTACATTTATTATGTCTGTGAACGTGACCTTTATTTTCATTATTTTGGCATTGTAGCGTATATGATGCGGCAGGTTAGCAGTAAAGGCGATGGTGATTCATAAACCTAAATAAACCACATAAAAATCATGTATTTGTACCCAAAACCGAGCTACCAGCGCAAGATTTCTGCATGGACTCAGTCTTACAGACTCATTTATTACTAACCAGCAACAGAAAGCAATCGCTGACTGCGGATAACAATCTGTTTTTATAATTATTTCACACAGAATAATAGCATAATAATAATAATGTTGCCCTGGGGATGGGCGTTGGGCGTTGAAGCCCAGGATGTGGGTCTCCGTAACCTTTAGTTCTCTGCAGTTTGGGGAAGAAGACTATTGCTTTCATTTATTTATTTCCAATTCAACATCGAGCATTTGCTTCTCCAAGTAGCATTAGTATCCGTCTGGCTACCGGTGTGCCCCAGGTGAAGGGGTGCTGGAACGTTGCACAGCGGAATCGCACTGAATGCCTGTATCTGGCTACGCTTCCATTGAGATCCCGCAGGGTATCACCGGTGCGCCGTGGTTAGAGCGGAGGGGACATAACACAAAAATCCAAATAGTTTATTGTCACAACATATCTCTACTTCTTAGTCATCTTTTTTTGCTTTGGGCTCACACCTTAGGGGTTTCAGAAGCCTAGCAACGCCCTGTTAATAATGCATAGATTTCCAAAGAAAGGTGTGTAATAGTTTTATAATTTCTATATATAAAAGGTTCCATAACTTTCTGGTTTCTGGCATTGCATTACCTTGCCCAGCTTCCTAAAAAAAGCAAAGTCCTATTTAATTTGCTAAAGACACCCCTGGAACAGGAAATGCACTGCGGATTTTACACAACGCATTTCCCATCAATCTCAGCCAGCCTTCGGGATATTCAATAAACAGTAAAAACCAGCCCCTTCTAGCAAAGCTCCGAAGCCACAGGTGCACATTCTGACACGCCTGTCACAGAATGGAACCACTTACATCAACTGGTGGTAAACACAATGTTCTCCTGTATGCAAAGCAGTCTTTTGTACAGGCTCCATGTAAGGGTGGAAGTAAGGGAAGGTTTGCAATACTGTTCCAAGACTCACTGCCAGAGCTGGCAGAACCCTCCTTTAGAAATGGGTGAATTTGTGAAAAGGTTTTTCAATAACTTAGGATCATCAAAGTAGATTGTTTCTGCAAGACTAAACAGGAATCTTCTTCACAAAACCTTTTTTTTGGATATAATTCCTGCCCAGAAACTGCTGGCAAACTTCATAAAGCCACGTCTCAATCGGCACCCCGACACTAACTGTGAGAAGACCCCGGCTGATTAAACCTGTCGCCTACATTCCCTATAATTAGCGTTATGTTTAACCTTGTCTTTACACAGTACAATATAATCAGCAATAACTGCAACTTTGTGCACAACTCTAGATTTCTAACCGAGAATGCATTGTAAGAGTGCTCTAGATACAGAGAATCTACTTAACAGGATACAGAGATACAGAATTCTGGGGTCTGAAAAATTACATAATGAGGGGTGGATCTTGCATTGATTATTGGGGTTTTGTACAGTAAACCATGAGCTGCAGCAAGTTGCAGAAAGGAATAAGCCTTGCAATCAAAATGTAAAAAAACAAATTAAAAATCTAGTTTTTTTTGGAGGCAGTGTATTCGTATTCCCATTGTGAATTCCACAGCCAAAAGGCGTCCCTATCCAGACACAATGGGCGACCTGCCAATTGGTGCAAAGTGAGGGCAATCACCATGGAAACCAGTAGAGCCAATAGAATATGCCATGTTGATTATTCCCTTTTTACATCTTTGTATCACATTTTAGAACAGAACGATTTGATAAATCTCCCCCAATATTCCTGTACGGACACGCTGAGTTACTATAACAAGAAAATAGGTGACGCACCCACACCTAAATCTGGCTGTCTCTTCTGTTTTCTTGGGGCTCCGTAATTTCAATGAAAAGGACTTTGAAAAACTCTCGATTCCATGTCATGACATGTCAGTTATTTGTGTTTATTCAGAAGCTAAGAATAAAAAACTAACCTGGTTAAAGTTCTAAACGTGGAGCAGTTACTGTGGAAACCAGTGGAACTCTACTTTACATTCGAATAAGAGGATGATTTTATGAAAAGGTTACAGAGATAGCTGCTAGCTTCCACAGAAACCTATCAAATTCACACCATTAGATTAGAAAGAAATACAAATAATTTATTGGTATATGTCAGCATAGTTACATAGCTGAAAAGAGACTTGAGTCCATCAAGTTCAGCCTTCCTCACATCTGTTTTTGCTGTTGATCCAAAAGAAGGCAGAAAACCCAGTCTGAAGCGCTTCCAATTTTGCAACAAACTAGGAAAAAATTCCTTTGTGACCCCAAAATAGCAGTCAGATATCTCCTTGGATCAAGCAGTTATTACCCCACTAATTAGAAATGATATCCCTGTATGTTATGTTTTTGCAAGTATTTATCCAATTGCAGTTTAAACATCTGTATGGACTCTGATAAAAGCACCTCTTCAGGCAGATAATTCCATATCCGTATTGCTCTTACTGTAAAAAAACCCTTTTCTTTGCCTTAGATGAAATCTCCTTTCTTCCAGCCTAAATGTGTGACCTTGTGTCCTACGTATAGCCCTGTTTATGAATAGATTTCCAGATAATGGTTTGTACTGGCCCAGAATATATTTGTATAATGTTATCATATCCCCTTCTGAGGCGCCATTTTTCCAAACTAAAGATATTTACATTTTGTAACCTTTATTTGTAACTAAAATGCTCCATTCCTTTTATCAATTTTGTAGCTCGTCTCTGCACTTTTTCTAGTGCCAACATCCCCCTAACAAATGTATTACGTACAGATTGCATCAATGATTTAAATATGTTGGTTCGGTTTCTCATTAAAGACAAATTATTGTACCTTATCACGATGTAACAAATCGAGGGCAGAGAACCAGATTTAAAGCCTATTTATTGTATTTAATGCTCGGCCTTCAATCTGTAACCATTTCACAGAGCACTTCAACCTAAAAAAACAATCCTGACATGAAATGAGTAGGACATTTCATTTTATATGCACTAGCTAACGCTAAATGAGGAGGATTGCTCATTCTGTAGAGCCCAGAAAATGCTAAATGAGTAGGACATTTGATTGTATAGAACACGGCTAACACTAAATTAGTATGACTTTCCACTCTATACAGCCCAGATAACCTTTTTTATTTACTTTTGTCTTATATATGTATACCCAATTAGGGACTCAATAAAGTTGTAACATAAAATTTATTTTGTGTTTTACAATTTCAGGCAATTCTTTGCTTTATATTAAAACCTCTAACAGGGTATTAGGACTGTTTTCGCCTCTTTTGTGTAAGTCCTTCTCAGCCCTTATTATCCTTTAAATTGGGTTATGCCCACAATACCCTACAACCCAATACAACTTCGGTGAGGAGTACGTTCCTCCTCTACTGACGCTGTATATTCCAGATATTCCATTCTATACAGCCCAGCGAATGCTAAATGAGTAAGATATTCCATTCCATACAGCCCAGCTAACGCTAAATGAGTAAGATATTCCATTCCATACAGCCCAGCTAACGCTAAATGAGTAAGATATTCCATTCCATACAGCCCAGCTAACGCTAAATGAGTAAGATATTCCATTCTATACAGCCCAGCTAACGCTAAATGAGTAAGATATTCCATTCTATACAGCCCAGCTAACGCTAAATGAGTAAGATATTCCATTCTATACAGCCCAGCGAACGCTAAATGAGTAAGATATTCCATTCTATACAGCCCAGCTAACGCTAAATGAGTAAGATATTCCATTCCATACAGCCCAGATAGCGCTAAATGAGTAAGATATTCCATTCTATACAGCCCAGCGAATGCTAAATGAGTAAGATATTCCATTCTATACAGCCCAGCGAATGCTAAATGAGTAAGATATTCCATTCTATACAGCCCAGCGAATGCTAAATGAGTAAGATATTCCATTCCATACAGCCCAGCGAGCGCTAAATGAGTAAGATATTCCATTCTATACAGCCCAGCTAACGCTAAATGAGTAAGATATTCCATTCCATACAGCCCAGCTAACGCTAAATGAGTAAGATATTCCATTCTATACAGCCCAGCTAACGCTAAATGAGTAAGATATTCCATTCCATACAGCCCAGCGAGCGCTAAATGAGTAAGATATTCCATACAGCCCAGCGAGCGCTAAATGAGTAAGATATTCCATTCCATACAGCCCAGCGAGCGCTAAATGAGTAAGATATTCCATACAGCCCAGCGAGCGCTAAATGAGTAAGATATTCCATTCTATACAGCCCAGCTAACGCTAAATGAGTAAGATATTCCATTCTATACAGCCCAGATAGCAGGGTTAGCTAAAGAGCCCAGAAAATGATAATGAATAGGATAGACTGATATGACAATCTATTACCAAATATGTTTCCGGTAGGAACTCCACACATCCTATGAGATAATTTATCTAAATAATATACTGGTGCTCCAGGCTGTCCTTATCATTGTTATCATTCTCTGCTTACACTAAAAAAAGTCTGCAGTTTGATGGAATTTCTGTGCCTGGACTCTCTGCATTTGTAATGACAATAGAGGCCACCAATCTTTTAAAAAACGTTCCATTTTGTGTACACTTTCACTGTGACACATGCACTCAGAATTGGCCAACCTGCGGCTTTCGCAAACCATTTCCAGTTTACTGAAAGTGTTTAATGTGAAGGGGGGAGATACCACTGAGAAACCACTAACTCAGCAAACTTTCTGGTATTTAAGAGACACTCCTTAATGACACAGATGCCATGAATTTAATGCATCGGCTGTGAATCACTGGCGTTACCTGGAGGGCACAGATGAGGTCTGCTGGTTTCTGTGATTTAAGTTCAAATAAAAGTCTTCTTATTATGTGAAAGACTTCAGTTTGTGAATGTCCTCACAATAAAGAAATTCCTTTCATTATAGGGTGCTGTATGAGGCTTTCTGTATTGGCGGGTGATATCTAGGCTCAATGAGTTTTATTGTACACTACACAATGCCAAGCACCACAAAATTCCGGGCACTACATCACTGCACTCGACTTACCGGAACAACCAGAAGAGTTGGCACTGATTTTCCCAGACTCACAGTCAGCGGAATTCACACAGATTTCTGGGAGCATCTGGGTCTTGCACCCGGTTCTAACTGTTCAGTCCGGCTGTTTAAATTAGTAATCAGCTCAACACCCAACACATCCACACCCTCTAGATATCATGTCACTCACTCTGCACTATATTACTGGCTAGTATAACCACAATGGACAATTCCCGCCTGCGGCAAAATAGAGTTACATTTAAAAAATACAATTATTGGGGGGAGGGGGTGGGACGGAGCCTAACGCTTGAACTGAATGGACGCCAATCTCTCGACTTCCGGCACATAGCAAACAAATCGAGCCAAAACACTCACATTCACGGCCCAGAGTCCCAGGCGGTAACCAGATGTACTTCTTGTTCCCACAAACGGGCTGGAAAGTCCGCCGCGGGGGTTAAGGCCTATCGCGCGACATCTGCACAACACTGCTACTGGTGGATGATGACCTGTACTCTTACACTACCAGGGAGTACCCGCTCAGCAACAAAACCATGGGCCGAAAATCCCAAAAATCGCAGGCAAGCACAGTGAAAGACTCCCAAGACATCGGAGTTCTGCGAAGTACAAAAAATAGGTAGTGGACAGCGCAAACATTACATAATCTATATAAAAAAATCTATGTGTATAAAAGCACACTATGTGAGGCATATACAATTGTGTATCAGACACCACTTATATAAATGTGCTGAATGGTAAAGAAATATAAATTAACTATACCATAGACCAGTTATAACGTGCCACTGCAATAGGAAGAGAAACAAACTCTCATAGGGCAACCCAATAATGAACCATAATAAAATAGATCTAATAAGTATCACACTCACATTTCCTTGAGCCTGTTAATAGTAACTGGCTCAGGTAGTATGGCGTTGGGGTGACACAATCCTTTCACTGGATAGGAAGAGTATCTTGATCTCCATTAGTCACATAAAACAGGAGAAAGGCAAGTCCAGTTAAAATAATGCAGATAAAAGTATTTATATAGCGCCAACAAATTCCGCAGCGCTTTACATTGGGTGGACGAACAGACGTGTAGTTGTAACCAGACAAGTTGGACACACAGTAACAGAGGGATTGAGGGCCCTGCTCAGTGAGTTTACATGTTAGAGGGAGTGGGGTATAGTGACACAGTAACAGAGGGATTGAGGGCCCTGCTCAGTGAGTTTACATGTTAGAGGGAGTGGGGTATAGTGACACAGTAACAGAGGGATTGAGGGGCCTGCTCAGTGAGTTTACATGTTAGAGGGAGTGGGGTATAGTGACACAGTAACAGAGGGATTGAGGGCCCTGCTCAGTGAGTTTACATGTTAGAGGGAGTGGGGTATAGTGACACAGTAACAGAGGGATTGAGGGCCTGCTCAGTGAGTTTACATGTTAGAGGGAGTGGGGTATAGTGACACAGTAACAGAGGGATTGAGGGCCTGCTCAGTGAGTTTACATGTTAGAGGGAGTGGGGTAAAGTGACACAAAAGGTAAGGATAGTATTAGACTAGTGACAGTTGCAAAAGAGGAAGCAGGCTGGAGCGATTAACAGTTTAATTGATACGCTTTTATGAAGAAGTGGATTTTTAATGATTTTTTTAAAGGAGTAGAGACTAGGTGAGCATCTAACGGAGGAGGGAAGTGAGTTCCACAGGAACCCAGGACGAACCACGCCTTTCATCCCCCGCATGAGAGGGAACTCGGGAGCTAACACCTGAACTGTTCCGGTCCAGTGGGGCCCAGATACGGTTACTCCCTGAAATCTTCACAGTTTAAATTTTTGTGTTAGTTCATGTTGTTATACAAGTATTCTTCTGACGCATATGTTAACACGACGTATAGCGGCACCCTTGTGCAATTGACACTCTCACATTATCTTAGACGATAGGTAACTCCCCCGTGGTCCCCCTGGTAAGGGGTTGTCAGAGCAACGGAATCGACACAGTCACAGCCACACTAACAAGCGCAAACCACCACAGCCTCTTCAGCTACACTAATTCAGAACTACCCTAGAGGCAAGTGGCAACTGCGCTAACCCACGACTGTTCCCTTCAGCTACTAGACACACTCTTGAGATGGGGCTAAAAGTCGTCCGGTAGCTAAAACAGCCAGACTCTACACTGCTCACCAACACCGACCACGATAGCATAGCGTGGCAAATAATGCCCACTTATAACATAGAGGCGCCCTACACTCTTGAGCCTAAGAATCTACTCATGCATACATGACCTAACTAGTTAACTGGGATTGCTTACATAGCCTGTTTATTGTTATTCTTACTTGAAAATGACGAGCCCCTAAACAGGGCGAAACGCGCGTCGGGCTCTCAATATTCTGACATCACCCAGCGCTCTTGTCAAAACGCTTATATGACTGCTTCCTCGGAACCTCAGCAACCACATTTGCTTGAATTATCGATCAAGGTACCTTGGAAAGCAGCTTACTGACGAGTAGTGCTGAGCAGCGTACCGACCGAGGTAGTAATACTAACCAATCTATTACATTAGCTACTTTTGCCACTACTTACTCTATGCATTGGCAACTCTCTAATATTCCTCCTTTACTATTACCAGTGCCCATGAAGGCACTTTGTTTTCCTCGAGTCACTGCAACTTATTAATCCGAGGAGCTGATGTTAATAACGAGTTTTTAATATTCCGACAGCACTCTGCGCTCTTGTCTAAACGCTTACCATATGACTGCTTCCCCCTAATCTCAGCAATCACACCTGCTTGAATGACCAATTAAGGTACCTTGAAAAGCAGCTTAGCCACGAGTAGTGCTGAGCAGCGTACCGACCGAGGTAATATTAACCAAATCTATTACATTAGCTACTTTTGCCATTACTTACTCTATGCATTGGCAACTCTTGAATATTTCTCCTTTACTATTACGAGTGCCCATGAAGGCACTTTCCTTTCCTCTAGTCACTGTAATTTATCAATCAGAGGAGTTGACGATAAGAACCGGGTTGCCCTTGAGACAGGTTAGCGCAGCACACTACTATCAGTCAACTATGTCTATCAGCACGTCTAAGGTAACCAGTCGTGCTGGTTTCTGTTCAGCATAATTTCTAAGAGTCAGTCAGCTGATACATTTAAAACTGACCACTCTTAATATTCATTCCGCTATCTGTCTTATTACTTTTGAGCCTGCTCAGACTGTTAATATATTTAGTCGCTACACTAAGTATCTATATTGACATATTGAGCTCAATGGAAATATCGAGCTCACCAAACGTCACACACAATGAGATACTGTTCACAAAACGATACTATAATATATATTGGTTACAGAACAGTAGACTTTTCAAATTGATCTACAGATATCAGGAACTAACTTTAACAGTTTGCAACTAAACAAACCTATTTTCTTTCTTTTTAAGACCACCCAGGTTATTTTCTATGCTTTCTTCTCTGGAATATTGGATAATAGATTGACCATATTTTCTGGACTCCGGGGTTTTCTGATGAATTTTCTCACCCCGGACATCCCATGTTACATTCATTGTAACTGATAGGTTCAATGAATAATTGAACAGTTTTTGTTTATGTTCAATGTCTTTCCCTTCTTTTTTTTCCCTTACCCCCTATGTACACGCCTCTATTTCCTTGTGTCAGTAATTCTGACTGCTAGCCATTAGACAGCAAGCATATGCTGCATTTAAGAATTGGTGACAGTTTACGTTAGGATCGTCCGTCTATATATATATTAAAGCATTGTATATTTATATGTTAGTGACAGTCTACTTTAGGAACGTCATTTTGATATTAATATTTAAGTATTGTGTTTCATTTCAATGACAGATTTTCTCTCTCTTTGCACTTACTTGAAAATGAGGCTACATTTCTCAGGAGTTAATTTGCATGTGTTTATTTCATGCATTTTACATATGCTAAACCTGGCTATATATACACACATTCACGCTCTAACTCCCTTCTACAAGTATTGTAAATCTAATATGCCTAAAAAAAAAAAGAAAAAAAAAAAGAGATTGACAAAAATAAAATAGTAATACAATTATAGATGACTAAAGATATAAGATATGTATCGTTTAGCAGTTTGTATTAACACTCCGTGAAATCATTAATAAAATATTATATAATATATATATATTCCCTTAGCCATTTATCTTTGCCGGAGACTTCAATAGATAGAGGGTGCAGAAAAGGAGGACCTGCCAGATAGGAGATAAAGGGTTGTATAGAATGACTGGGCTAAGATCCTGTGGGACTTTCAGATCCAGACAGACAAGAAAGTACTGACCAACCAACCAGACATCGTGGTGGTAGACAAGAAACGGAAGACACCAGTAGTGGTGGATGTGGCGAAATCCAGTGACCATAATATCAGGAACAAGGAACATGAGAAGATGGACAAACACCAAGGACTGAAAGAAGAGCTAGTAATGTGGAAAGTCAAGGCAGTAGCAGTCCCAGTTATGACAGGAGCACTCAGGGCTCTGACTCCCAAGTTGGGGGAGTGGCTTCAACAGATTCAAGATGGGACATCTGACATCGCGGTCAGAAGATGCAGCTCTAGGAACAGCTAAGATACTGTGCAGAATCCTCAGACTACCAGGCTTTGGTACAGGAGCCGGGAATGAGGAATACACACTCAAATAAACAAATATATTCACACACACACACACCACACAGTAGCAGTAAGTAACACTTCTGCATAGCAGAAAGATGAAAAAAGTAAAAGACAAAAAACTCTTCTGGTCGCCGAGGAAGCTAAATTGTGAGATTATATCCCAGCATCCTCAGCTAAGCGTGCGCACAGTGAAACAGAGGAATACATTTCTGTAATTTAAGATCAAGAGACGATTGGGCCATTGAGGACGTAGAGTGCTTGGGTCACATAAAATCCAAGTGTTCCTAATTATTGGTATACTTCAATTTATAAAGATAGGGTAACTGGATACAAAGTATCCCCCACATTTTATCCCATACATTTAATGCGCTATATAAAGTATGAAGTCAAAGACAGCCAGAGTGGTTACACAAAGTGTGCAAGGACAACAACACAAGGTCCAACACAAAGGTCCTAGGGGGGGCCACACATAGCTCCCAAACAGGACCACACAGGGACCTTGAGATCTCAGACTAAGCCAATTCTCCTTTCTACTCTGTGTAAGCTGCTCTATGGATAAAACATTGCACACGGCTGACCGTCATGGCCCCTGATATAGTTTGGAGGGCCGGGGAGAGTGCATTAAATGCAAACCCCAACAATCTCCCTGGTTTTAGGCAGTCCTAAAATCTGCATTCCCATGGTACCCATTCAACAAATCCCTTATAACAAGATCACGACTGGTGTTATTAAAAAGTTCCTGTTATGTGGGCATTGTCTGACATTTTACTGTGAGTACTAATACTACAGTATTGTAATATCGGTGTGATATATGAATTTGTACTTGGTTATAAATACAGCAGGCAGACCGTACCCAGGCAGAGGGAGTACTTACCTCAGACATCCAGTGGCATTGTAGAATATGTCTGAATCTGATAAAATTTCATTTTTTGGGTTCTCTCCTTCTTTCCACCCGGAGCTGGGGATAACAATGTTCTTGGTAAGTGGGTTCAAAGCATCTCGGATCAGCAAAGGCTTCAGCTGGTCATTGGATGACAAGTTCCAAAGTAAACCTACAGACACAAACGTATATTACTTTAACATAGCACCAACATTCTCCACAGCGTGGCACAAAGGGAGAGGATTTCCAATGAGTAGAAGTAGAAATAAAGTACAAATGTCTCAGTGTGTTCACCTAGTTACCTTTACAAAGCTAATATTATAATAAGCAGCAGGATTTCTTTTACTTGACTGCAGATGGAAAGTAAAAAAAAAAAAAAAGAAAGGAAAACAGAGTACGTCATTAATGTGTGAACCCAATGTCCTGAAAAACACAATTAAAGGACCACTCTAGTGCCAGGAAAACAAATTCGTTTTCTTGGCACTAGAGTGTTAATAGGTCCCCCACACCCTCATGGCCCCCCTCCTGCCGGCTCTCTAGTGGGTGAAAGGGGTTAATCCCTTACCTTTTTTCCAGAGCCGGGCTCCCTCGGCGCCGGGGACTCTCCTCCTCCTTTTCCGTTATCGGCTGAATGCGCATGCGTGGCACAAGCCGCGCGCGCATTAGGCAGTCTCATAGGAAAGCATTCTTAATGGTTTCCTATGGACGCTGGCGTCTTCTCACTGTGAAATGACAGTGAGAAGCGCGGAAGCGCCTCTAGTAGCTGTCAATGAGACAGCCACTAGAGGCTGGATTAACCCTAATGTAAACATAGCAGTTTCTCTGAAACTGCTATATTTACAGCAGGCAGGGTTATCCCTAGAGGGACCTGGCACCCAGACTACTTCATTGAGCTGAAGTGGTCTGGGTGCCTATAGTGGTCCTTTAAGTGCCTCTAAGCTACACTAAAAGTATATGAGATACCCAACAATAATACCAAAAGGTCTAATGTCATCTGTGGTACATTATTCACTTAGTGAAAACAACATAAACACAAAGTATCTCTTCTGCTATATGAGGGGTTCATTGACAGTTCACGTGTATAGACACCACCAAATGGTATGTCCTACTGGAGGCCATCCAAGTACAGTCTTGGTTCCACGTGCTGCTCACCTCCCTCTCTGCTATTGAGTGGTTGTGGGTTTGTATGTGTGGTCCAGAACGCTGCCTTTGGCTCATGGCTATTGTAAGCCAGCAGTATACCTGCTCTAGCATCTAATAGATGGGTCCAGGTAGGTATGGACTGATGAGGTCAGGGACATCCAGGAGGACTGGAATAACACCCAACAATCCAAGGGAGGGGAGGAAGGACAAGGCTGTAGAGTAAGCAAAGAGTTGTTGGTGGTTTTGTGAGCCTCAAGTTACAAACCTCACTGTTTAGAGAAAGTTGAGCACTTACTAAAGGTGAGAACACAAAACATCTGGTGGTTCTGACACAAACGGTACAATATAACCAGTCTAGGAGTACTCCAAATTAAAAAATTGGGTGATAATTCTGGAACCTTTTGAACATCTAAGAGTCTCTCAAACCGTAAGTGGTCAACACATTGCCAATTTGATCAGCTCAGCTCGAATTTATTGGATATTAGAGCGTGGTGGGCCTGTTCTTGTCATGTTTAAATTACAAACTTGACTGATAGATAAAAAATAGAAGGCACTGTCAGGGAATGGTAAACCCAGGGGCATACTGAGAGTGTATAAGATGCCACAAAGTTATAATTACAATAAGTCTCAAGTCATCAATCAGAAAGTACTGCTCACAGATAGCTAGCAGTGTATTAAGCATGATTTATATGGTAGAGTTAAAAACCCCTCAAATATAACAGATACTCTTCAACTTTCTTAAATAAATATAAAGCACAATTATAGAGAACACTCTTACTCCACTTGTTCACAAAAATCAAACAGTACGTATAGTGAAATGGTCATAAAAACATCCCACGACATCCAAACCTTCCAAAAACAACCATCCCACAGTTTGCAAACTAATTATTGTATGTCTTATCATAGAATGAGAGATACTGTAAGCATAAGGCCACCATTCATAGTATCAAGAAATACCGTGCTTTCTTCATGAACGCAGGAAAGCAAGATTTACAAAGTATCGGAGACTTTCAGAAACAGTCTGCATTAGGGACATGTTTATAAGGGAATCCTTAGTAAACTATGTCTAGGCCAAGCAGATAACATTAGTGAATCAGCCTTGGAATGTTAAGATAAGGTTAATCCAAAAAAACATGCTGAAACAGCTGGTTCACAGGAGCATCTAATCAAGATAACATCATTAAACAAACACACTTACATTCTCAATGAATCAAATAAGCCGGTTTGATATTTTTATCCTAAATATATTGTTTCCTAAATATTTCTATTACACGGTAACTATGTTTTGAGAGAAAAAAAGCTAACTCATTAAAATTGCACAATGACATTATCTGTTTAAAACACACAAGGGGGGACAAAAGCTAAACACAAAAAAAATCACGCACCAAAACCACTGACACAAAGTTTTCTGTATGATAACCAGATAACGGTATTTCCGTAGTCAATGAACTATTACGAAGTCATTTGATTTGTACTATAGCTCACTTTCACAATATATAACAAAGGCATTTATGCAAATGAAAAATCTAAAACATTAAGGGGTTTGTTCGCTAAACAGTGATGGCTAACCTGGCCGTCCATTAAGGAAAAGCAATTCACTGATATCTGTTGTGATATGATTAGTGGCACTGAATTGGAGATTTTTGTAAATGTACTATTTCTATGACATTTTCCAGTTTTTCAGTGTAATTAATGATTTCCATGCGCGGTGATTGCCTACCTGTGATTTGCCTCTTTGTCTCCAAGTCACGGGTTTCCTTGAGCAGTCGGAGGATCGCGGGCATGCCGTTTTGTTCACACACTTCCAGTTTGTTGTCATTGTCTTCAAACACAAGGTTTCTGAGAGCGGCACACGACGCCCGCTGCACCTCCTCATTGTCATTGTTCAGGAGCCGTAGGAGTCTAGGAATCCCACCTAGGGCGTAGACCTGACAGAGCGACAGGTACATTAATGACATATCTTTGGAATGGCATGGAATAACAATGCATGTGTACAGTTTGATTTTAGAAAGCAAGGAGGGCTAATCTTGGCACTCCAGAAGTTTGTGAACTACATTTCCCATTATTCAGAAAATCTGGGAATCGTGAGAAACATATTTTATGAACATCGATATGCCAAAGTTAATCATTGTGGAGTTAATATAGAGGTGTGCTTTGAAGTCCCCCCGCCATCTTAGCAGCACGGAAGTGAATACTCGTTGCAATATATCACACTCCGCATTATATTACATTCAATTGCATATAAAATCGGAATCCAGCAGGTTTTTCTTGTTTTGAGTGTTGCACTTGGCCAAATAAATAACTAACGCCATCGTAAATCAGTTTATATATATTTACACACACACATATACAATTACTATGCAAAATATACATATACACACACACACACACACACACACTGGGTTTGGGGCAATGTGTTTGTTGGTGTTTGTATGTTTTAATTCATTTTCACTAAAGTCGAAATGAACAGGAAATAAAATTCTAATTCCATATCTTGGATTGTGAGAAGAAAGGTCTTTATTCAAATATTCATTATATAAACTGTTATTAAAATATTTGTGCATAACTTTTATCCTTAATTTACAGAGAGCCTAAGGGGAGCAAGGAGGGGTCACAAGGCCCGGGGCTCTGTGACTAGTCACGTTACAGTGCATGAGCCAATGGCAGGGCCGACAGAAATCTGTTATTTAATTTGTTGGTATTTTTAAATATACACACACCTTAGCTATACTCCCCTTACCCCCCAGAAGTTTTCCCTATTTAAACAGATCTATCATATTTCAGGGATTTATAAGATCAAATACTATTACTCATTACTTGTGTTATGATATTTTTTATACATGGCTGTTTGGTTTTCTAAATATATTTTTATTAATAATCGACTTCACTAATTCCGTTTGTAAAGGAGCAGAGAGGGCCATCACCCTTTGCAATTACTCTTATTTAACACGAAAGCACAAAATTTATTATTTTAATAAAACTAATAACATAATTAAATTCATTAGAACTGTAAGAGTCATGTATGCACATTAATAATCTCTTGTGAGGACATAATGACCTAGAACAGGGGTCAGCAACGTATGGTACTCAGGACTGCCATAGACAAACAGGCTCTGGTCTATCAGGAGCCCGAGTGGAACTTCAGATATTTTCTAGTGCAAACTGAGCGGTGATTGCAGATGGTGAGGAGTAATCCTCAATTTACGCATTGCAGCACTTAGAGGAAGTGCTCTCAAATCACAATATCCCAATACTTGTGAACGGGAATCTGCACTGGAGTACAGCAGCCTGCAACAGCTATCACAGAACCTGCCCTTGACCTGTACCCGACCAGCTGTCTCCCGACTGGACCCCAGGGAAGTCACCTACACTTATAGATATACACAGAGCTGCTGAATATTAATACAAATAATACATACAGCCCACAAACATACACACAGTCCCCACAACCACAACACCACTAACAATCCACATCTATATGCAGACACTCAAATGCAATACTACAAGCAGCCCCACACATACACACAATGTGACAATTCTACAAGCAGCCCCCATACACAGCACACATTCATAGGTATCACACACACACACACTACCACAACCTACTCATGTATACAATATAAGAAAGGGCCCACATACGCACAAAGAGAATGCTACAAAGCAACAGCAGTACCCATAAATAACACAGGCACAATATGGTAACACACATCTCAATGTAAAAATATAGGGCCGGCACGCCAAGGGACTTCAAGATTTCATTTTGGCACAATACTACGAAAAGGCTGCTTACCGCTGCCCTGGAATGAGATTTTATAACTGCCAGTGTTTATCTCTATCTCACCTCAACTCTCACAAATTTGTGAAAACATGGGATTTTAACCCCTTAATGACGAGTGACGGCGGACAAGGTCCGTCACTCAGGGGAAACCCTTAACGACGAATGACGGACCTTGTCCATCACGCTGTAAAATTAACCCCAGATCGCCGTGATCACAGGGTTAATGGTGCTCCGGTCTGCCTCTGTATTAGAGGCAGACCGGGAGCACCCGATCTCGCTGCCCAGCACATGCGCTTACTCTGACAGCACATGTGCTCAGTATACTTACCTTCCGCCTCCCTGCACTTCCTGGTTCTGTGTGAAGTGCAGGGAGCCGGAACAGTGCTGATTAACTGATAAAGTTAATTTAAAATCCCACCCCCTTTTACCCATTTTAATGAAAAATTAACCCCTTCCCTGCCAATTGATCACGGACTACAGTGATCAATTGGCAGGGATTACATTTTACTATGAGCGGATTTTTTTTTTTTTACCCCTGAGTGTTAATTCTTTTTTTTTTTTTTTTTTAAACCTTCAGGGGTTACATTTTTTTTTATTAATTATTTAAGTATTTTAAAATTATACATTTAGCTAGCTGGGGTGGGTGGAAGTTAGTGGGGAATTGGGGGATTTGGTGTTAGGCTAACTAGGGGTTAACATTAAAAAAAGTTTTAAAATAAGCTTTAAAAGTTCAAAATTAAGTTAAAATTTTTTTTAATAACATTTAAGTAAAAAATAAAAAAAAAACACCCCCCTTTAGCCAGTCCAAATAAAAATTAACCCCTTCTCTGCCAGTTGATCACTGCCTACAGTGATCAAAATACAGATCACAGTATTATACTGTGATCTAATTTTTTTTAACCCCTGACGATTAAGTTTTATTTATTTTTTAACCCTCAAGGGTTCAATTTATTTAATTAACTAATTTAAATATTTTATAATTATATATTTTGCTAGCTGGGGTGCTTGGGAGTTATGGGAAAATGGGGAATTTACTGTTAGTGCTGCTTACTGCTAGTTAGGGGTTAACGGTAAAAAAAAAAGCTTAGAAAAATGTTAAATCTGTAAAAAAGTTTTAAGAAAGTTTAGGAAAGTTTAAAAAAAATTAATAAGCAAAACAAAAGTTTAAAAACTAGTTTTTAAAAGTAAAAAAGTTATAAAAAGTAAAAAAATACATTTTAAAAATGCTCATTACCACTACACCTGGAGCAAACTAGAGAAAAAATTATCCCACGCCAAGGTTCAAAATATGCCTTTTGAATTACCCCAGGGTGTATTCTTTAATAAATAGTTTGTGTTTGTGGGGAAGTTTCAATAACCAACCATCTAAACTACTCCAAATTGGAACATGGACACAGTGTAAAACTTCAAAGTTAGAAAAAAACTGAATGGCTGCGTCTCAAATGCGGCCCTTCAACATCCACATATACCTGGCAAAGGTACATACGGTGGTATTGCTGTACTCAGACGACATAGCTGAGCAACATATGAAGTATTATACAGTCGTAGCACACATAAGGTTTGCAAAATATACTGTACAAACTCACTTTGTGTGTCAAAAAGGCAGAAAAAACACTTATTACCACTACACTTGGTACAAGCTAGCGGAAAAATTATCCCACGCTAAGGTTCAAAATATACCTTTTGAAATACCCTGGGGTGTCTACTTTAAGAAATGGTAGGCCTTTGTGGGGTAGTTTGAATTTAAAACCTGTGAAGATGCTTGGAAATTGCACATAGGCCCAGCGTCAAAATTCAAAGTTTGGTAAAAACTGATATGGCTTGGTCTTCTATATGGCACTGTAGCTTCACGAAATAGTGCCAAAGACATTCATTGGGGGTGTCTTTTTACTTAGAAGACTTAGCTGAACATAATTTGGGGGGTTTGAACTTAGTGGCACATATGAAATATACAAACTGCCCAGCAAAAATGCAATCTGTATGTAAAAAATACACAAAATTATTTTTTTTACCACATACTTTGGCATATATTGATGAAAAAATGGGGGCATGTTAAGGCACAAAATGCACTTTGTGAGATACCCTGGAGTGTCTACTTTTACAAATGGTAGGCCTTTGAGGGGTTTTTTTGAACAGTCAAACGGTTATAATACCCCAAATGGAAGCATAGGCTCATTAAATCCGTCTCTCAAAATTCTACTGTGGAAGGACAGGTATCCTATATGGCACTGTAACTTCACAAAATAATGCCAAAGACATACAATGGGGGTGTCATTTTACTCAGCAGATGTAACTGAACACAAAATAAAACTTTGTACAGGAATAGAACACACCAACTTTACAAAATACACATGAGAATTTCTTTGTTATTAGTTTGTGTGCCAAAAACCAAAAAAACCCCTAAATTTTACTCCAATATTTAGCAGAGGTTGGCGGTGAAATGGCTACGTAGAAAGTGTCAAAACAACCTTACGTAAATAGCCCGTGATTTCTACTTTATATAAATATATACTTTTGTGTGGCAATTTTGTTTTCTTTTATGGCTATTAAGCTTACAAGACAAACATACCAAATTCTAAAATCGCTCCACATTAAAAGTCTATTTTATTCCTTGTGCTTTGTGACCTGTAACTACCAAAAAAAACTTAAAATCCCAGACACATTATATATTCTGTAAATCAGAACAACTAAATGAATTTATTTTTAATTACTTTCCTTAACCTGCATTAATTATGCACACATTATTATTGCAAAAACTGTAAAAAAAAAACATAAATTTTTTTTTGCATTTTTCTGTATTTTTTTTTTTTTATAATAAATAAGTATACATCAAATTAAAGCCCTTTCCCTTTTTTTTAAAATTCTTTATTTATTCCAAGGCAGAACATTACACTGAGAACATGATGCATCAAAACATTGTAATATATTGTTACACCGTGCAAAACAGTATTGTATCATATTTGCAATAACAGTAAATTAAAGCCCTTTCTGTCCTTTAAAAAATGATATATAATATGTGTCGGTGCAATAAAATTAGTAAAATGCAAATTGCAGTTGAATGTAAACAGCAAAAAATGCTGTTGTCATTAAGTGAAAGACAAGCTTCTGAAGCTCTGTCCTTAAGGGGTTAATACGGCCGTTGAGTGTTATTTGTTTCTATAAATATTCCCAATTTTTATTTTTTTTAAATAGTGCAGATATATTCTATTTATTAGAATTCACTTCAAACAAACAAGCTAACAAATATCCAAATCACAACAAACCAATATATAGAAATAATTACGGTTACCTATCTAGCTCGTACCGCTTGAGCTGAAAATCCTATATTTTATATGAAGCTGGGAATGTGGACATTTAACAAGGGAACTGCATGTTTTAGAATAAAACGGAACAATTCATAGCTCTGCTATTTTTTCCGCTCAGATAATCTTTTTTTTTTAATCTTGGCTTTTACTAATGAAGAAAGATTTAAAAAAAAAAAAAAAATCTAGAATGTCTTTTTTAAACCTCCAGACACATCGATATCTATTTCCTGATTACCCTCTGTACAATGAATTCAGAGCTTCAAGTCCAAATCTTATGAGTAAAATTTTACCAGGATTATTTCTCAAATAAAAGTAATTAATCTCTGCCTCGCCCGAGCCATTGTGTGAGTTAGAGTCAGACAAAGAATGTTGGATCTTGTGAAATTCTAGTCAGCACAGGCTTAGAACTGTACAAACCCAATGATAGCTTCGTTCTTTTAAAGGGACACTCCACACACCAAGACAAGACCAGGGCAATGAGCAGGTTAACCCCTTAAGGACCAAACTTCTGGAATAAAAGGGAATCATGACATGTCACACATGTCATGTCATGTGTCCTTAAGGGGTTAATGCTTAGTTTGGTTTTTAATGAATATTTTAAAATAAATGATCTCCGGTCTGTTCTACTCTGTTTCCCTTTTTATGCTGCATTAGCACAGCTTGCACACAAAACATGCCTTGATATACATGTATAATTGAAGGGTTCGTGGGGGGGTTTATTGAGGAACCTGGCTTTGGGGCAGCAAGGAGGGTAAATCGGCCATGGTCGCTATTAGTTATGATGGCAGAAACACATTAAATACCTAGCGTTGCAGCACGTGCTTTCAAAGCTCTCCTCTGAGCTACTGTAATGGTCATCAAAGTTTCCTTGATCTCAGACCCAGCTATGTCCCCGCTATGAACACACATCCACTCACCACTGTTTAGTAAATAACCCCCAAAGGCTCCACCAGTGAAATCCAAGTGATTGTTTCATTAATTCAGTCTAACATTAATAAAAGGAATTTATAAAACAATGAGAGCATTGTACAGCATAGCTTTCTGTTGCTCCCAAGTAATGAAAGGATAGTGAGATGATGTGAGACTGCATACTAAACTCGATATGTGAGACTGCATATTTATTCTGCTTTTCCCTTTCTGTATAGGATATAAAAAAAAAAAATCCATCTTAATAAAAACATTAAAAAATAAATAAATAAAAAAAGAACTGACAGTGAGATGACCATTAGATGCAGATAAAATAATACTTTCAGCACCCAACACGTCTAAAAATTACTCTGAGCATTTTTAGAGTATGTTCTGCATGTTGTTTACAAGGTTTGGAATGAAAAATATAATATTGTAATTGATAAAACATTTTTTTCCTACCTCCTAATGTGGTTCCAGCGTCATATAAGTGGAAGGAAAAAGAATATATCTAAATCTCTTCTTCCTTTCTGACCCCAAAGCCAAGTCCTGTCTGCAGCCCAATCCTCCCATTGTGACGTTGGGTGTCAGGCAGGGATGGCGGGCTGTGGGGAGGACAGAGGCGGTTCTGTACTGCCAATGGCTGTTTGTCGCCAGCATGCTGTGCATGTTCACAACATATACCACAGATGCACAGAATTGACATTAGTAACCCAGGGCCTCTTGTTTTGGGCTGGCTAATGATGACTCAATGCAGGCACCATGACCATGTCAAATGTGTGGAAACGTTATAGTACTCGGCGTAACAATTCAGTTATTGTTCTGATTTACGTGAAAGTACAACCTTTCACAGTTCTGTTTTTAACACCTCCGCCGTGTGACGCACAGTCTCGTGGACTATGTGTGAAGACTTAGTGTTTGACCAGCTAGCGAGAATAATGCACGCATCTCTAAACCTGCCTACATTTTGATGTGCGATTAGGGAACTTCCGAGCTGGATCGTGACAAAGGGAGGAGAATGACCATGTAACACTTTCACATTTTATATAAGGAACAATTCTTCATTGCTGTTACTATCGCAGTGAGTGTCAGATTCCTTGTCTCAATAGCACAGAGAGAAATGTGCGTAATTTGTCTCGACGGTTAGCCCTTGGTAAAGTCAGCTTTCTGGTCAAGCAGTAAGAATGAAAGAGTGATTTTGGATTATAAAGCCATGTTTGGGTGATTTCATCTTAAAGGAAAATCCAAGCACTGCGACAACAACAGCGCTCTCCAATTTTAGCAGTCAAACTGTTTCTATTGGCCTAACTGCTTACCTGGGGACCTCCAAGCACTGTTCCCTGAATCCTCACAGCTGGAAGCAGGAGCTAAAGAGCTAGCAGCTTGCGTTACTGGACCCCAGGGAGAGCTTATGTTAGCTCTCCTGAACGACATTCTATGATGCAAGTTATCAGCTTTAATTCAATTATGGCGACTTAGAGCAATATAATAACTCACCCGCCTCCTGGCTTCCGTCTTCTGGAAGCATTCGTGTTGAATGAAACTCGCTGCAGTAATGATCCAATAGTCCTGGGAACTCTCATCCAGCAACAGATTTATCGCCCTGTCCAGTGTCATATCAATCTCGCCAGCTGTTGGCGCATTTCTGATGAAACACATAAAACATATATAAAATTTAAACGAAAAAATAAATTAAATAGAAAAAAAAGGCAAAACCGTCATTGCAACATGGCAAACAAGAATTATATAAAAATGAAAAAATGTATACTAATACTCCTCCTAATACTGATCCTCCTCTTTCGCTCTCCCTTCAAGTTTGTGGTACCAACATCAGCCCATCCTTGCAAGCGGCCTGTCTTGGCATCATACTGGACTCTGGTCTCACCTTTGAGCCTCAAATCCAGCATGTTGCCAAATCCTGTAGATTCCATCTTAAAAACATAGCCCGCATCTGCCCCTTTCTTGCACCAGATACTACCAAGGAGCTTGTCCATGCTCTAGTAATTTCCCGCATGGATTATTGTAACCCTCTCCTGCTTGGTCTTCCCAAAAGCCGTACTGCACCCCTACAGTCTGTAATGAACGCTGCTGCCAGACTGATTTTCCTCTCTAGTCGGTTCTCTCACCCCTCTGCCAGTCCTTACATTGGCTTCCTGTGTGCTATAGGAGTCAATTCAAGGCACTAACTAACACCTATAAAGCACTGAACAACTCTAGCCCCTCTTATATCTCCTCACAGATCCATAGGTATGTCCCTTCTTGGTCTCTCCGCTCTGCCCGTGACCACCTCCTGTCCATTGTCCGCACCCGTACAGCCAACTCGCGCTTGCAGGACTTCTCGCGGGCGGCTCCCTTCCTATGGAATAGCCTGCCTCCCGCCATCAGACTCTCCCCTAGTCTTGCATCTTTTAAGAAGTGCCTTAAAACCCATCTCTTTAGGAAAGCTTATGGCCTCCAAGACTAGCCCCCACCTCACATACCTGTCTCTTGCCCTCTCCTAAAGGGCAGCCCACCTTATTTGATTGCAAATTCCTGTCCTACTGTGTTTTACACCCCACCTCCTATAGAATGTAAGCTCGATTGAGCAGGGTCCTCTTCAACCTATTGTTCCTGTAAGTTTATTTGTAATTGTCCTATTTATAGTTAAATCCTCTCTCATAATATTGTGTAAAGCGCTACGGAATCTGTTGGCGCTATATAAATGGCAATAATAATAATAATAATAATAATAATGTAACACTTTCACATTTTATATAAGGAACAATTCTTCATTGCTGTCACTATCGCAGTGAGTGTCAGATTCCTTGTCTCGATAGCACAGAGAAAAATGTGCGTAATTTGTCTCGACGGTTAGCCCTTGGTAAAGTCAGCTTTCTGGTCAAGCAGTAAGAATGAAAGAGTGATTTTGGATTATAAAGCCATGTTTGGGTGATTTCATCTTAAAGGAAAATCCAAGCACTGCGGCAACAACAGCGCTCTCCAATTTTAGCAGTCAAACTGTTTCTAATGGCCTAACTGCTTACCTTGGGACCTCCAAGCACTGTTCCCTGAATCCTCACAGCTGGAAGCAGGAGCTAAAGAGCTAGCAGCTTGCGTTACTGGACCCCAGGGAGAGCTTACGTTAGCTCTCCTGAACGACATTCTATGATGCAAGTTATCAGCTTTAATTCAACAATTATGGTGACTTAGAGTAATATAATAACTCACCCGCCTCCTGGCTTCCGTCTTCTGGAAGCATTCGTGTTGAATGAAACTCGCTGCAGTAATGATCCAATAGTCCTGGGAACTCTCATCCAGCAACAGATTTATCGCCCTGTCCAGTGTCATATCAATCTCGCCAGCTGTCGGCGCATTTCTGATGAAACACATAAAACATATATAAAATTTAAACGAAATAATAAATTAAATAGAAAAAAAAGGCAAAACCGTCATTGCAACATGGCAAACAAGAATTATATAAAAATGAAAAAATGTATACTAATACTCCTCCTAATACTGATCCACCTCTTTCGCTCTCCCTTCAAGTTTGTGGTACCAACATCAGCCCATCCTTGCAAGCGCACTGTCTTGGCGTCATACTGGACTCTGGTCTCACCTTTGAGCCTCACATCCAGCATGTTGCCAAATCCTGTAGATTCCATCTTAAAAACATAGCCCGCATCTGCCCCTTTCTTGCACCAGATACTACCAAGGAGCTTGTCCATGCTCTAGTAATTTCCCGCATGGATTATTGTAACCCTCTCTTGCTTGGTCTTCCCAAAAGCCGTACTGCACCCCTACAGTCTGTAATGAACGCTGCTGCTAGACTGATTTTCCTCTCTAGTCGGTTCTCTCACCCCTCTGCCAGTCCTTACATTGGCTTCCTGTGTGCTATAGGAGTCAATTCAAGGCACTAACTCACACCTATAAAGCACTGAACAACTCTAGCCCCTCTTATATCTCCTCACAGATCCATAGGTATGTCCCTTCTTGGTCTCTCCGCTCTGCCCGTGACCACCTCCTGTCCATTGTCCGCACCCGTACGGCCAACTCGCGCTTGCAGGACTTCTCGCGGGCGGCTCCCTTCCTATGGAATAGCCTGCCTCCCGCCATCAGACTCTCCCCTAGTCTTGCATCTTTTAAGAAGTGCCTTAAAACCCATCTCTTTAGGAAAGCTTATGGCCTCCAAGACTAGCCCCCACCTCACATACCTGTCTCTTGCCCTCTCCTAAAGGGCAGCCCACCTTATTTGATTGCAAATTCCTGTCCTACTGTGTTTTACACCCCACCTCCTATAGAATGTAAGCTCGATTGAGCAGGGTCCTCTTCAACCTATTGTTCCTGTAAGTTTATTTGTAATTGTCCTATTTATAGTTAAATCCTCTCTCATAATATTGTAAAGCGCTACGGAATCTGTTGGCGCTATATAAATGGCAATAATAATAATATACTACAATAATTTAACTATTCACCACCCGTAGCAGAAAGAAAGGGCACAGACACAAAAACACACTTAGCAAATAATAATGGGAATTTAGTCACACCATGATGCCATGCCAAGCTCAAGCCCACCGCTGCCTATGGGCGTAAGGGATCTACATTACTTGAGTATATAAAATGATTACATAATTGTTCACTCACCCTACTTGAGTTTCTGTCCCTTGTATCATTCCTCCAACAATTCCAGCTGTCATGGCAGTCCTACATCCTCCTAAATCCATTCCACCACTTCCCGCAGACTCCCTTCCACTGTACACAGTTTTCACTGTACTTTGCTGCCACTTGGACCTCATGGTTTGACCTTTGTTTGAGGGAGTCCTTGGTGGAGGCCTTGCCTGACCAACTGGGTTTGATTGCATTTGGTACATCTCACTTTCATTGAGGTTGGTCATACTCCGGCTATTCCTTGACTGCTGGTAGATCGGTGAAGCTGGGCTCGTCAGGACGTTGTTTAGAAATACTGAATCATAACGACCGTCTAACTGGGACATTCCCCTAGCGACGCTCTGACGTGGCCTCCCATATTTACTGTCCCCCACAATTTCTGAGCGGGCAGTACGTACATTAGATGTGCCATAATATTTGTTCTCCGTGTACCGTTGGCCTGTCCCCACACTACTCTTGATGTCATATAAAGTCACATCTGCTCTTCTTTCAGGAGAAATTTCCCTCCGGAGTGTGGGGTGCCGAGGGCTTGTAGCGTCAGACCCAGCCTTCCACTGGACATAGGTTCCGTGGCTTCTACTCCACCCGTTCTCATTTCCAACAACCTTCTAGGAACAAATACATGGACATAGGTTAAACCTCTGGTTATTCAGTGCCCATGGTAAAACAGAAAGTATAGCCAAATTACAAACATATATGTGCTGTAACATAAAATATATATTCACTGGTTAAATGTAATAAAATACTTCCAGATTGTTTGCTTTGTTTTTTTACTTGTAGGCTGGGGAAGCAGTAAACTGAGTTTTACTGACAACATATTCAGGAAATGCTTAAATGACTTATTCACATCCAAAAATATCTCCCCACCGCCTTTATTGCGCCGAAACCAGGACCTACAGGTGCATTATGTAAATTGTGCAAGTCATTCATTCTCCAGCACTCAGAATATTATACTACACAATAAGTTAAATAAAATACTCGAGGAAACCAGCAAATATTTTGTTTCCCAAAGTGGAGGTCCTGACAAAGTCTTGCCTGGTTGTTATGGTTTACACTTTTTAACCTCTTGTGTAAGCAATTTCATATTTAATGAACCCTCTCCTACAAGACCAGAGTTCTCAAAGGGGACTAGTGACTCTTCCCTGATCACACAGTGTGAATAGAATTCCATTGCTGTGGAATGCACTCTTTTGTAGGAGGTCATGGGATTATCTCGAGGTCACACAGAGGGGCTGCTGGGGACTGGTATTAGGTTTCCCTTAATGCAGTGTTTATTAAATCCTGCTGGAATGCTGGCTGCCATTAGTTTCTGTTTTGTGTTCAGGAAGACGTTCTCAGACAGTTTTTAGATAAGAAAAATAGAATTACGGTCACTAGTATGGCTATTTTTATTGTAGCCATTAGAGCTGGCAGTGCCAGGGGTGCAAGGAATGATGTCAGTTTGGAATATTCTAAAATATTTTTAAAAAAGTTCTGCTCAGCACAATCACAATGTGTTTTAAAGTATAAAAATGCAAAATTCATACTCAAGCTACCAGGCCAGAGGACAGAACGAGAAGTGATTAACAGGACAAATATTTCCTACATTTACCTTAATGCTTTCATAATGTTTGGTAGGCGATGGCATAGAGGATGCAGAGAATTTTGGTGTGACCATCGTGTTGTAAAAAGATTGATTGTAAGAGCTTTCGGACTGATGGATGCCTCCTGGACAAAGAAAATATTCAAATGAAATAAGAATATTATGTAATTATTATAAATACAATAAATCACACACAGAGGATTCCAAGTCCGTTTCTTTCTGGAGAATGATTAATCGCTGACTCCAAAATCTCTGTTTTCTATGATAATGTCCCTATTTACAAGAAGCTCAGAATGTTGGTTTTTTTTGAGTGTATCACAGAGCTCCAAAGCAATAAAACTCCCAGTAACATGTCTTTAAACGGCAATAAATGTGTTTGGAAATCAGTCTGTGTAAATACAATACTTTGTATTTGATCTAAGGGATTTACATGGTACACAAATTATCTGTGGTTATTGGTTAAAAATAAATACTCCATAAGATACCATATACCCTGACCATGTCTCTAGCAGAGCCCTCACTATATCTTATCTCTGTGAATAAAATTTAAAGTTATTCACCAAAGTGTTTATCGTTTGGAATAGCCAAAAAGTCAGCTACATCTTCCATTCATCTATTTTGGCCTGAGATTCTCAATTCATTTTGTATTCTAGACAATTTACATTTATTTATATAGGGCCAGCATATTCCGCAGTGCTGTACATAGAGTCCATCTGATGCCGCACATGTGCACTAGACTCTTAAAGGACCACTCTAGGCACCCAGACCACTTCAGCTTTATGAAGTGGTCTGGGTGCCAGGTCCCTCTAGGATTAACCATTTTTTTTATAAACATAGCAGTTTCAGAGAAACTGCTATGTTTATACTGAGGGTTAATCCAGCCTCCAGAGCCTCTAGTGGCCGTCTCATTGACAGCCGCTAGAGGCGCTTGCGTGCTTCTCACTGTGAAAATCACAGTGAGAGCACGCAAGCGTCCATAGGAAAGCATTGTAAATGCTTTCCTATGCGACCGGCTGAATGCGCGCGCGGCTCCTGCCGCGCATGCAGCCGATGACGTCGCGAGCAAGGAGAAGAGGAGGAGTACAGCTCCCCGCCCGGCGCTGGAGAAAGGTAAGTGTTTAACCCCTTCCTCTCCCCAGAGCCGGGAGGGAGGGGGACCCTGAGGGTGGGGGCACCCTCAGGGCACTATAGTGCCAGGAAAACAAGTATGTTTTCCTGGCACTATAGTGGTCCTTTAATGCTTTCCAACGGTAAAGCATCGGTTTAGCTAAGATCATCATTAATTATCTCAGACAACGACGTGGGGCCAGTCGTGGAGAGAAAAGGGGAGTAAACCTTTTTACACTGTTTTATAGCAATTTTGCATTTTTCTAGGGGTCTATAAGGCGCTGCTTCCTGAGCCTTTCCCTCTGGCCTGAGACCCAGGAGCTTTTATTAGCTCTCCTCGTTAAGCCCTAGCTTAGGGCTAGTGTCTGAGTGTGTGTAGTAATGTGTGGTGTGTATAGTATTGTGTGGTGTGTATACTGTGTATCGTACTGTGTCATTGTGTGTATTTGCACTGTTAGTGTGTGTATAGTGGTTTGATTCTAATTTCTGGCATTAATTCCGGTAACACCACTCTTGAAATATTCTTCAATCTGCCTAGAGACACAATTAGTATTAGAACTGACATTTC
This sequence comes from Pelobates cultripes, assembly GCA_933207985.1. Lineage (NCBI taxonomy): Eukaryota > Metazoa > Chordata > Amphibia > Anura > Pelobatidae > Pelobates > Pelobates cultripes. The sequence continues at coordinate 353,859,745 of OW240914.1, read as the reverse complement.
AAAAAAATGTCCACCGTTGAACTTGAATTTCTGGAGTTCAATCACAGAATATATGATGCAATTTGTTCCCACCATGAAAGGTTAACTCCGAGAAGCACCAGAGGGGTGAATGCAAACTTCTCTGATTGCACTGAAGCAAAAATAAAAACATTGTCTCCATGACAACACACCTGTTCGACCGCTTCCTTAATCTGCAGTATTAACGCTTGTAGAATTTTTATATCATCATTTAAAGAAACAGTATCGCTCCTAATAAAAATCTGTTTATAAAAAAGTAACTATTACAGAAGTTTGAATTTACATGTAATGTGTGTAACAATGAAGAAAGCTTTACTTTTGTTGCTTCAGATAATCCATGTTTGTAATATCTGATTGGATATTTAGATTCATAGTTACTTTGTCTTTTGTTTACATCAATTTTAACACATTATTTAGATTAGATTGTAAGCTCACGGGCAGGGCCCTCTACCAGTTGTATCGGTCTGTTCTTTTTGTATTGTCTTTTTCCCAAATGTACAGCGCTGCGGAACATGTTGGCGCTTTATAAATGCCAGTAATAAAGCATTAAAATAAATATTAGATTATTGGAGTAGGGGGGGTTGTAGGGAACTGATCTGGGAAAGGCAACTTTAAGGCCAAAGTAGCCTAGCTAGAAGTAATATGTGAGTTCTCTTATAGTGATTACACCGCACAGTGGCGATTTCGATGCCTGCTGGAGGGTTTAGCTGCCAGGACAGTAAAAGAAGCTGTTGTGATGAAGTTATTTCCTAGCAGCCTGTGAGATAGACCTCTGATCACTGGGCACAAACCTACACATTACAGTCACTCCCAGCAGGGCTGCAGTCAAATCACCCTCCAAGCAATGAGCACTGGTTCAAATCTCATACACCCGGTGACGGCACTGGAGAATGTGTCAGGGTGCCTGAGATTGTTGGGAGTCACACATGATGGTCGTCATTAAAGGAGCAGTGTATGCACCATTATCACTTCATGTTCTACCAAAGTGTGAGCTTGATAGAGCACTCGAAGCCCGCTGTCATTAGTGAAAGGAGGCCTTAGGGATAGTGATTTGTATATATCGCTTTAGCGCAGTCCAGCAAGGTGGTCAATCAGCTACCCTTAACACTAACAGGAATTTAGTAAAGTGAGAATTGTCAGAAATGCAAATTGGCATTATAATTAAAGGCCAAAAAAAAGCCTAAAAAAAAAAAAAAAATTGACTTGGATTTTTTTTTTTTAATTTTGAGATTCAGCTATTTTCACCTAAATTTTGAAATTCTCACTTTAGTGAATAAGTCAGTTAGTGTGAATTCGTCCCTTACTGTGTGCAACCTAAACCAGATGTACTCTGGACTAAACCAACTTTATACAAATATATCTGAAATGTCAAATCACAATGAGGTCTTAAAGTGCAATTAGCCAATAACAATCTCTCATTATGAGTAATCAAGGGAGATTTCACAGCAAAGTAATGTGTCAGGCACCGCACACTTGGAATGGTGAAATTAACAATGCTGTGATTTTAGTAAGTGTGTGAGTGTTGGTTAACCAGATGTAACCCAGCCAGCTATTCGTTGATAACAAATTCAATTATATGAACTAAATGTAAGCTTCCATTTGTCTGCCAAAGAGGATTCTGGGAAATAAAACATTTGTATCAATAAGCTGTAGGTTACCAGTAAAGGGATGGATGCATTAAATAGATCATTTAGCAGTGTTACACTGACACAATGTGCACATCCCAGAACAGTTTGATATCAGTTATCAGGACAATAGAAGTTATAAAACCAACTGGATTCCAGGAAAATCCTTTCTTCAGTTACTCGTTGCGGCAAATCCAGTTCCACAGGGGAATTAAAATAATACAGCGTGGACACTTACATGATTAAATGTATCCCAGATCCTAATATTGCTGGAATTATCCCACATATCAGGATCTCAGGATAACCCACCAGGCACATCACGGAAAGTGCATACTTTATTATAGAAAAAATGGTTAACAACATGTCATATAAATATGTGCAGACGTTGTAAGTGACAGACAATCCAATATCTTCAAACACGTGTCAATTAAAGACACAATTCTCCCTCTGGGGAGTCCAAGGTTAAAAAAATAAAAAAAAATAACTTTTTTGTTTTTAAGTTGATAAATCATCAGGAAAGAAGCGAAATGCGTCCAGAGTTACTGTATGTCATTTTCACATTTTTGTCCCCACCCTTCTGGCAGATGCAGGTATTTCCTTTTTTGTATTTTTCAAACCTTGGACTCCCCAGAGGGAGATCGCATCTGCATTAATTGACACGTGTTTGAAGATTTTGGATTGCCTGTCACTTACAAGGCCTGCACATATTTTTATGACGTGTTTTTTTACAATAAGGTATGCACTTTCCATGATGTACCTGGTGGAATTTCCTCAGATCCTTATAAGGGTGGACTACTTAATTGGTCATTAACACCTGCACATGGAGGTGGTGCTCTGTATTCACTACACTTTCTTTGAAATGTTAAAAAAAATAAACTGTTATTCTGCTGAGTGCTCAGTCCAGTGTGCTCATACCTACAAAAATTAATAAATAAAAGTCCTATAAGAAAGGTGTTAGCGTAATTTACAGGAATGACAAAGTGTCGTAGATGCTTGGAATTGGATCCCAGAAGAGGTGGCAGGACATAATACTTGGAAGAGTTCAGGATAGCTTGCTACAAACAGAGGAGATTTGGTCAATTGCCATTTATCTGCTTTTATCTGTCACAATTTATTTTTATGGTTTTATGAACAAAACATGTTTACAGACATTGTGCAACAGGATTGGGCTGTGCCAAAATGTACTCTGAATTATTCTTTGTTTTAATGTGTTTTAATAAACGGGCACCCAGACCTGCAATTGGCCCCTAGAGGGATGAGAGTGTTGGTGATGAATAATGAATGATACATTGTACCAACAAGTCACAGCAATACCCAGAGGTGAAGGCAGGGAGAATATGATCAGATAGTGCATTATTCCATAAGAAAGGAGCCTTTTTACTAGGGATATATCTTAATAAATATTTCAGGATTTGTGGGAATCTCGGTATCTAAAACACTGCGCAGCATGTCATCGTATCATAAATAAAATAATACTGCATTGTAGCCAGACATTACTATCACAGTAACCATTACAGTTCTGAGCAGCTGTGGTTGGTTATAGTTATTGTACAGCACTGCAGAATGTGTTGGCATTCTTTAAATGATAATTAAAGGAACACTGGAGTTCACTATAATGGTTATGGTGCTAACTGTCCTGGCACCCCTCCATTGTAAGTAGCCAAACCATTTGCTGAAATTCTAAATGTTAACGGACACAATATTCCCAGCGAGCGGCTATAATGTCCTAAATAAATCATCTGTCGGCACAGCATCGCTCAGCACAGCTCGCTGCTTGGTGAATAGATGTCAGACATTGGCCAGTTCTGCTCCAGGCAGGTGAATACATGATTATGTGCTAGTTCTCTTATTTCCCTAAAGTGCTTCCCGTTTATATGACAAACACTCTACTGTTTAATCGACCTGCATCTGATCCAATGCCAGCTGTAAAATGTGACTGCATCACAGGCAGTCTGATATTTGCTCACTATATGTAAACAGACATGCTGAGTGTGAGTGTCTGTCTGCTACCTGCGTTTTCTCATAATGCCCGGCACCCTCAGGCTAAAACAATGAGTAACAAAATATTAAATACATAATGCACAGCGGTCACCCAGACATTGTCTGCCGCCCCATCACCCACAACTTTTCACATGACACTTTAATTTTAGGGGTGTGGCTGTTCTGAGACATTTTAGTTGATAGTATTACTAATAATTTATAGAACTAAAATGTAATCTAGAACAAAAATATTGTATCTTATTAACACAGAGTGATTTCTAAACACATTTATTGTAGTTTAAAGACACATTACTGGGAGTATTATTGCTGGGGAACTCTGTTATACACTCAGACACATTACTGGGAGTATTATTGATGTGGAGCTCTGTTATACACTCAGACACATTACTGGGAGTATTATTGCTGTGGAGCTCTGTTATACAGACACATTACTGGGAGTATTATTGCTGTGGAGCTCTGTTATACACTCAGACACATTACTGGGAGTATTATTGCTGTGGAGCTCTGTTATACACTCAGACACATTACTGGGAGTATTATTGCTGTGGGGCTCTGTTATACACTCAGACACATTACTGGGAGTGTTATTGCTGTGGAGCTCTGTTATACCACTCAGACACATTACTGGGAGTGTTATTGCTGTGGAGCTCTGTTAAAAACACTCAGACACATTACTGGGAGTATTATTGCTGTGGAGCTCTGTTATACACTCAGACACATTACTGGGAGTATTATTGCTGTGGAGCTCTGTTATACACTCAGACACATTACTGGGAGTATTATTGCAGTGGGTCTCTGTTATACACTCAGACACATTACTGGGAGTATTATTGCTGTGGGCTCTGTTATACACTCAGATACATTACTGGGAGTATTATTGCTGTGGAGCTCTGTTATACACTCCGACACATTACTGGGAGTATTATTGCAGTGGGGCTCTGTTATACACTCAGACACATTACTGGGAGTGTTATTGCTGCGGAGCTCTGTTATACACTCAGACACATTACTGGGAGTATTATTGCTGTGGAGCTCTGTTATACACTCAGACACATTACTGGGAGTATTATTGCTGTGGAGCTCTGTTATACAATCAGACATTACTGGGAGTATTATTACTGTGGAGCTCTGTTATACAATCAGACATTACTGGGAGTATTATTGCTGTGGAGCTCTGTTATACACTCAGACACATTACTAGGAGTATTATTGCTGCGGAGCCCTGTTATACACTCAGACACATTACTGGGAGTATTATTGCTGTGGAGCTCTGTTATACACTCAGACACATTACTGGGAGTATTATTGCTGTGGAGCTCTGTTATACACTCAGACACATTACTGGGAGTATTATTGTTGTGGGGCTCTGTTATACACTCAGACACATTACTGGGAGTATTATTGCTGTGGGGCTCTGTTATACTCTCAGACACATTACTGGGAGTATTATTACTGTGGAGCTCTGTTATACACTCAGACACATTACTGGGAGTATTATTGCTGTGGAGCTCTGTTATACACTCCATCACATTACTGGGAGTATTATTGCTGTGGGGCTCTGTTGTACACTCAGCCACATTACTGGGAGTATTATTACTGTGGAGCTCTGTTATACACTCAGCCACGTTACTGGGAGTATTATTACTGTGGAGCTCTGTTATACACTCAGACACATTACTGGGAGTATTATTACTGTGGAGCTCTGTTATACACTCAGACACATTGCTGGGAGTATTATTGCTGTGGAGCTCTGTTATACACTCAGACACATTACTGGGAGTATTATTGCTGTGGAGCTCTGTTATACACTCAGACACATTACTGGGAGTATTATTGCTGTGGAGCTCTGTGATACTCTCAGACACATTACTGGGAGTGTTATTGCTGTGGGGCTCTGTTATACTCTCAGACACATTACTGGGAGTGTTATAGACATGTGCAATTCGTTTCGGTCCGAATTAAAATTCGGCCGAATTTCGGGTAATTCGGGTGCATTCGGGTGCTTACCTGTCAGTCTCTTCATTTACCTGTCAGAGCACTTTGATTGGATGGCTTAAACCCACCAATCAGAGTGCTCTGAGCCTAATTGCAGGGCGGGGCAAGGCTTTATAAGCTTTCTCCCGCCCTGCAGAGTGCAGTCTGTGCGGAGCCCTCGACGGGTGAAGATGGAATTTTTTTTTTTTTTTAAATTGCGTCAGTTATTGTGGGTTTTTATTTGGCTTTTTTTGGGGGGTGAAAAAAGAAAATTTTTAGAAGAAAGAAAACATGAAATGGTAAGTTTATGTTTATTTTTACAGGTACTTAGTTAAATGTCCCCCATCATTATTTTTAGGGTGAGGGGGGTAGGTAAGGGTTTATTTTTTTGGGGGAGGGGGTGTTTGGGAACCCCTAGTCACCTGGGGGGGAGGGTGGTTAAGTTTTCATTTAGGGCCCCCACCCACCGCTCGGGGTGGGGGCCAGGGGGGAGGGCAATAAGTCTCCCCCCCAATTTGTATTTAGTGCCCCCACCCGCCACTCAGGGGTGGGGGCCAGGGGGGAGTACATTAGGTCCTCCCCCCTTTTTTTACTTTAGGGCCCCAACCCGCCGCTCAGGGAGGGGGGACCCTTTTTTTTTTTAATTTTATTTTTTTTAACAGTGAGCAGCCACAGGCTGCTCACTGTTTACTAGACATGCCCCTACTCTGCGTATAGCGAGTAGGGGCACAATTTACTAATACTAAGTAATTTTTACTTAGTATTAGTAAATTTGGCTGAAAGACCGATTTAGGTCTTTCAGCCTTTTGGTAGATAGCTCCCTAATACCGTGGGAATTAGGGAGTTATCTACCAAGCGGCTGTAAGAAAAGTCCCGAAATGCCGGAGTTCTGGAGTTGCCGAAGTGGTGAAGTCCCGAAGTGCTGAAGTCCCGAATTGATGAAGTCCCGAATTTCGGAATGCCGAACCGAGCCGAATATTTTTCCCATGCACATGCCTAGAGTATTATTGCTGTGAAGCTCTGTTATAACACATTACTGGGAGTATTATTGCTATGGAGCTCTGTTATACACTCAGACACATTACTGGGAGTATTATTGCTGTTGAGCTCTGTTATACGCTCAGACACATTACTGGGAGTATTATTGCTATGGAGCTCTGTTATACATTCAGACACATTACTGGGAGTATTATTGCTGTGGAGCTCTGTTATACACTCAGACACATTACTGGGGGTATTATTGCTGTGGAGCTCTGTTATACACTCAGACACATTACTGGGGGTATTATTGCTGTGGAGCTCTGTTATACACTCAGACACATTACTGGGAGTATTATTGCTGTGGAGCTCTGTTATACACTCAGGCACATTACTGGGAGTATTATTGCTGTGGGGCTCTGTTATACACTCAGACACATTACTGGGAGTATTATTGCTGTGGAGCTCTGTTATACACTCAGACACATTACTGGGAGTATTATTGCTGTGGAGCTCTGTTATACACTCAGACACATTACTGGGGGTATTATTGCTGTGGAGCTCTGTTATACACTCAGACACATTACTGGGAGTATTATTGCTGTGGAGCTCTGTTATACACTCAGGCACATTACTGGGAGTATTATTGCTGTGGGGCTCTGTTATACACTCAGACACATTACTGGGAGTATTATTGCTGTGGGGCTCTGTTATACACTCAGACACATTACTGGGAGTATTATGGCTGTGGAGCATTAGGATAGATATTAAGAGGGACATTAGGATAGAAAAGAGGGACAGGGGGATTTGGGCTTAATATAGGGATTGTGCCTCCTAAATATGTAGAATTCTCTGCCTAAAGAGGTTGTGTTCTCAGATTCTTTAGAGGTACTTCATACACCATAACCACTTCAGTGATTTGTCATGGTGCTTGGAGTCTGTATATGCAGCGTTCCCTGAGAAACCCTGTACATAAAGAGTTAAAAGTGTCATTAGCTATACATATATTGGCTAATGCTAATTATGTGCATATTTGGCATCTGATGTTAGCATGGTAGCAACAAACTATACATTGTGGAATCCCCTCCACTCTCCTGTACATGTACTCCCTGGCATGCCTCTCCCTGCAGTGAGGAATAATAACGTCACTGAAGGAAGCTTGTTTTTGGGGAGAAGGGGAAGCATACAAGCAATGGTCATTACACCCAAAAACTTTTTTTTATTAAAGGGACACTATAGTCCTAAAATCAGCTTTAACTTAATGAAGCAGTTTTGGTATAGAGATCAAGCCTCTGAAGTTTCACTGGTTCATTCCATGCCATTAAGGAGTTAAATAATATTTGTTTCTGATTATGCAGCCCTAGCCACACCTTCCCTGGTTGTGACTGACACAATGTACATGAAAACAAAATAGTTTAATTTGTAATCAGATGTTAACTTACTTTACACGTTTTTATCTCCTGCTCTGTAAATTGAATTTTAAGCACACACAGAAGGCAAGCTATTAACAGTGCAGGAGATAAGACATTTTAAATGAAACAGAATTTCCAGTAAAGGAAATGTAAACATTAGATCTCACGTTACAGGAAGTGTTTAGGAAGGCTGTGCAAGTCACATGCAGGGAAGTATGACTAGGGCTCTGTTACGACACCCCTGGCACACAGGAGTGAAACCGCCGTTTAGTTAAGCTTCCTCCTCCTCAGTAATGCAGGCTCACTTTACGTATACCTCAACCACACGAACTGCAGCCAGGGGAATGCGCCAATCTCCCGAACGGGATCCGTACGAGTTCTCCAAACTCCCGAACAATACATCCACGAATCGCGGCTAACCGCCGAACAAATATATCCTCCAAGCGGCTTACGTTTCCAGCAATCAGTCACTAAGTGTGTGTAGTAAATCCCCCCCAATAACGAGACCAAGCTCCGCATTGGGGGTAAAACAAGAACTGGCTTTACTGTGGGCTACCCGCCCGTATTTATGCAGTTCTC
>OW240914.1:353836765-353851058 GCA_933207985.1 Pelobates cultripes | reverse complement strand
TGTACGGACGCCGTGCCCGCCTGTATCTATTCCAGGTGTGTATAACTGTATGGACGCCGTGCCCCCTGGATCTATTCCAGGTGTGTATAACTGTACGGACGCCGTGCCCCCTGGATCTATTCCAGGTGTGTATAACTGTACAGATGCCGTACCCCCTGTATCTATTCCAGGTGTGTATAACTGTACGGACGCTCCCTGTATCTATTCCATGTGTGTATAACTGTACGGACGTTGTGCCCCCTGTATACACACTGCACTGGCACAGCGCTATACACACTGCACTGGCACAGCGCTATACACACTGCACTGGCACAGAGCTATACACACTGCACTGGCACAGAGCTATACACACTGCACAGGCACACATCTAAACACACAGCACTGACACACAGCTATACACACTGCACTGACACATCTAAACACATAGCACTGACACACAGCTATACACCGAGCACTGACACATCTAAACACACAGCTATACACACAGCACTGACACATCTAAACACACAGCACTGACACACAGCTATACACACAGCAGTGACACATCTAAACACACAGCACTGACACACAGCTATACACACTGCACAGGCACACATCTAAACACACAGCACTGACACACAGCACTGACACACAGCACTGACACACAGCACTGACACACATCTAAACACACAGCACTGACACACATCTAAACACACAGCACTGACACAGAGCTATACACACTGCACTGGCACAGAGCTATACACACTGCACTGGCACAGCGCTATACACACTGCACTGGCACAGCGCTATACACACTGCACTGGCACAGCGCTATACACACTGCACTGGCACAGCGCTATACACACTGCACTGGCACAGCGCTATACACACTGCACTGGCACAGAGCTATACACACTGCACTGGCACAGAGCTATACACACTGCACTGGCACAGCGCTATACACACTGCACTGGCACAGAGCTATACACACTGCACTGGCACAGAGCTATACACACTGCACAGGCACACATCTAAACACACAGCACTGACACACTGCACTGGCACACAGCTATACACACTGCACTGACACATCTAAACACACAGCACTGACACACAGCTATACACCGAGCACTGACACATCTAAACACACAGCTATACACACAGCACTGACACATCTAAACACACAGCACTGACACACAGCTATACACACAGCACTGACACATCTAAACACACAGCACTGACACACAGCTATACACACTGCACAGGCACACATCTAAACACACAGCACTGACACACTGCACTGACACATCTAAACACACAGCTATACACACTGCACTGGCACACTGCACTGGCACACAGCTATACACACAGCACTGACACACAGAAATAAACACTGCACTGACACACATTTAAACACACTGCGCTGACACAGCTATACACAGTGCGCTGACACACAGCTATACACAGTGCGCTGACACACAGCTATACACAGTGCGCTGACACACAGCTATACACAGTGCACTGACACACAGCTATACACAGTGCACTGACACACAGCTATACACAGTGCACGGACACACAGCTATACACAGTGCACGGACACACAGATATACACACACTGCACTGACACACAGCTATACACACACACACTGCACTGACACAGCTATACAAAGTGCACCCTACACTGACACACAGCTATTCACAGTGCACTGACACATATCTATACACAGTGCATCGACACACAGCTATACACAGTGCACCCTACACTGACACACAGCTATACACACTGCACTGACACAGCTATACACACTGCACTGACACACAGATATACACACTGCACCCTACACTGACACACGTTTGCACACTACAATAGCCTACATGTATGTACTATGCACTGTCTCACATGTATATACACCGTAACACAGGTATATAGGTTGCACACAGTGTACCCGGCACTCTGTAAATTCAGGGGTGACCCCGTCAGATTGCTCACCGTTTGCAGTGCTGGATTTCTTTCTGGCCATTGTGAGCTGGAGTTGTTGCTGTAACCGCGTGGCTTTGTCCATTCCTCCCGCAGTGCCTACCATGTTGGTTTTCAGCTTCTCCTCTGACGGCAGAGCCAGACTGGAACTATCTAGGTCCATGAAGTGCTTGTGGCCCAGGACTGTCTTGATGTACCCATTGTCAACAGAGGAGTTATAGACGGTGGCCATACTGGAACTGGGATGGGTAACAGACACAGGCATTGCATGTAACATCTACTCACAGCCTACCTTACTGCTCCCGTACACAGCCTCCAGTATCTCACTGCTCCTGGTACGCAGCCTCCAGTATCTCACTGCTCCCGGTACACAGCCTCCAGTACCTTACTGCTTCCCATACACAGCCTATAGTATTCTAATCCCCGTCCGCAGCCTCCAGTATCTTACTGCTTCCCATACACAGCCTATAGTATTCTAATCCCCGTATGCAGCCTCCAGTATCTTACTGCTCCAGGTACGCAGCCTCCAGTATCATATTGATCCCAGTATGCAGCCTCCAGTACTCTACTCCCAGTTTGCAGCCTCCTGTATTCTACTCCCAGTACGCAGCCTCCAGTGTCCTACTGATCCTAGTACACAGCCTCTAGGGACAGCTGATCTCAGTATTCATCCTCCAGTCTCTGCTGCTGACAGTACGCAGCCCCCAGTCTCTGCTGATCTCAGTGTTCAGCCTCCTGTTCAGTAACTCTCACAGTCTCCTTAGCAATATCCAAGGTGTTCCGTCCTGCACAGCTCCCAGTCTAGGAGGGAAGTTCTGTGTAGCTGGGGGAGGTGAGACTGAGTGACAAATCCTTGAGGAGAGGTATATAGAGGGAGGAGGTTTCACCCATACTCTCACAGTGAAAGGAACTGCTATTTGTCTTCTGTCAGCCCAGCCCAGCCCAGCCCAGACTAAACACCAGGAGGCAGGAGCTGGGAAAAGTGTGTGTCAAAAACTGCAACAACTTACCTGTGCCCTAAACCCTGAGCTACACACCTAAATCCTGAGCACGCCCCCCCCCTCCTCCGAACCTTCAGCACTCCCCTGCACCCTGAGCACCTGAGCACGCTCTACACCCTGAGCACCCCCCTGCAGCCTGAGCACTCTACACCCTGAGCACCCCACTGCAGCCTGAGCACTCTACACCCTGAGCACCCCCACTCTGAAACTTGAGCACTCCCCTGCACCCTGAGCACCCCCTACACCCTGAGCACCCACCCTGCACCCTGAGCACCCCCCTACACCCTAGGCAGCCCCCTACACCATGAGCACCCACCCTGCACCCTAAGCAGCCCCTGCACCCTGAGCACCCCCTACACCGTGGGCACCCCCCTACACCATGATCAGCCACCCTGCACCCTAAGCAGCCCCTGCACCCTCAGCACCCCCTACACCCTCAGCACCCCCTACACCCTGGGCACCCCCCTACACCATGATCAGCCACCCTGCACCCTAAGCAGCCCCTGCACCCTCAGCACCCCCTACACCCTCAGCACCCCCTACACCCTGGGCACCCCCCTACACCCTGGGCACGCCCCTACACGCCTGCATCCTGAGCACCACCCCCCCTGCATCCTGAGCACCCACACCCCTACACCCTGAGCACCCCCTCTACACCCTGAGCACCCCCCCTGCACCCTGAGCACCCAGTCACACCCATGAATACCACTGTCCTCCCTTGCACCCCTCCCCTGCCCACTCACCCTGTCAGCTGCCCCATCTCCCTAATACACCTGTATCGTGCCCTCAGAGAGCAGTTGTTGACTCCTGAATGATTGGTTTTATTATGTAAATGTTATTAAAGGCAAAACTGTGAACATTGTGATTTTTTTATACTAGAAGTTATGTTGATATTTATTACATCACATGAAAAGCCTGTCTATCCTTCAAAATGCGAAATACAGGATGTGTGGCGACACTACACGAGAAACAAGCAAATAGCGCTTTAATAAATATAGAAACATTGTCCTTCTAATCCTTATAGGGGAACCCTCTGATCTTTGGATTTTACACTGAAATGTACCCGATGCTCTATTCCAGGGGTGAACAAAAGGTAGATCCCCATGATGTTGTAGAACTATAACTACCATGATGCTTTGCATGACTTTAGAGTGCTTTATAATGACAAGGCCTTATGGTAGCTGTAGTTTTAAAACAGCTGGGGATCTACCTTTTGGGCAGCCCTGTTCTATTCTAGTTTAAATTTGTATTAAAGATTTAGCAAATTACAGCATGATCCAGTTCAGTCCAATGCAAATGAAGACACAGTTTCATTTCTCCTCTTCTCTGTGTGACCGAGATTGTGCACTGCATGACACTGCAACACAAACACATTATACAAAACCTGCACTGCATGACACTGCAACAACACAAACACATTATGCAACACCTGCACTTCATGACAACAAACACATTATACAAAACCTGCACTGCAACAACACAAACATTGAACAAAACCTGCACTGCAACAACACAAATATTAAACAAAACCTGCACTGCATGACAACACAAACATTATACAAAACCTGCACTGCATGACAACACAAACACATTATACAAAACCTGCACTGCAACAACACAAACACATTATACAAAACCTTCACTGCAACACAAACATTAAACAAAACCTGCACTGCATGACAACACAAACATTATACAAAACCTGCACTGCATGACAACACAAACATTATACAAAACCTGCACGGCATGACAACACAAACACATTATACAAAGCCTGCACTGCAACAACACAAACACATTATACAAAACCTGCACTGCAACAACAAACACATTATACAAAGCCTGCACTGCAACACAAACACATTATACAAAACCTGCACTGCAACAACACAAACATTATACAAAACCTGCACTGCATGACAACAAACATTATACAAAACCTGCACTGCAACAACACAAACACATTATACAAAACCTGCACTGCAACAACACAAACACAGTATACAAAACCTGCACTGCATGACAACAAACACATTATACAAAACCTGCACTGCAACAACACAAACATTATACAAAGCCTGCACTGCAACAACACAAACCCATTATACAAAACCTGCACTGCATGGCACTGCAACAACACAAACACATTATACAAAACCTGCACTGCATGACATCACAAACACATTATACAAAACCTGCACTGCATGACATCACAAACACATTATACAAAACCTGCACTGCATGACATCACAAACACATTATACAAAACCTGCACTGCATGACATCACAAACACATTATACAATACCTTTGGTCCATTATCGGACGCTGGACATCCTCACACTCTGCATGAGGACTTCCAGCGTCAGATTTTTTCCCTATAGGAAAACATTGAATAATGCTCTCCTATGGGGAAATCCTAATGTAATTGCTGCGCATGCGCATTAGGTCTCCCCTGCTGGCTGATGTCGGTGGGCGAAGCCTGACCCAGCGCCGAGGGACATCGACGCTGGATTCAGTAAGTGACTGAAGGGTTTTTAACCCCTTCAGCGCCACGGGGGGGATGTGGGTGGGGGGGAGTGGGCCGTGAGGGAGGGGGGCACTGTAGGATTCTATAGTGCCAGGAAAACGGCTTTGTATTATTATGTGTGTGCTGTTCCTTAATCTGTATATTGTTTACATTTTGGTCTCTATGGCAGCACTATTGCAGTGTGCTATTTGTTAAATCGTTTGAGTCAGGAGTGAGTTATGGCTATGACCCGATCAGTGGTCCTTTAAAGTCAATTTCTATTTACGATTTTGGGGTGTTGCAATGTTTTATGCAGAGTAAATTCAGTTTGCGAGTTATATAATCAAAAACATTTCTGCGATTTTCTGTCAGAGAAAAAAAAAAATAGAAATAAAACTGACTGACAACCCTGGTGGGCTGGACTTGAAACAGCGACTGATGCAAATCATCACCATCACAGCCAACTCTCAGTAATGCAAAGTGCTTATGGTGCTTAGACTGACCGTTTAATGGCATAATGAAAGTCTGGTTAGTTCTAGTAGAAAATCCACAGGTACGTTCCTTTGTCTTCACGCTGCGCCATTTTTAGCCGGTGGCCTGTTGCTCTTTGCATATACCGTCCCAAGGGGTTCCATGATCTCTTCTGGAGATGTGAATGAATGTTAACGAAGCAGAGTAAGATTGCCACCTGCTGGTCAGAATGCAGTAAGACACTTATTCAGTTCTTTAAAAATCATGTTTGTTATATTTATATATATATATATATATATATATTTATAAACAGCCATATAAATATGAATATCACATCATAATGATATCTAACTGTACAGCCTATATTGATATATTATTAACTCTGTATTCACATTATTATGCTTGCTGTGTACTTGGTACAATTTGACAGTAATAGGAGAGACAGGAGTCTACGTACAAACACTGGATACATTTTAAATATACGTGAAATACATATTAAAGATGAACAGTAGGACACAGAGAGATGTTTTGGCAGAGAATAGACAACAGGTGTATTTTATTTTATAATAGTCCTTGATATGTGTATCTGACATCTAGCATAACAGGTCCGGATGCCATCTAAATGGAAAGGGGTGAATGCAGTATAAATATATATATACACACACACACACACACAAGACCATGAATGTCCTTATTTCAGTATTTCCGTTAATTTATATATATATATATATATATTGAGTACTTGCACTCAGCAGCAGTGAGTACTGAATTGACCCGCCCCCAGCACTCAGTCTATCATTGTGGTACCAGGTTTGATGGCTTTGGACAGATAATTTGGAAGTGAAATTTCTGCGCTGTGTCAAATGCTACCGAGAGGCCAGGTCCCACTTCTAAAACCGTGAATGAAAGCCGTCAATAGATAGAGCTCGGTCGGGGGGGGTGTGGGGGGATCATGATCGTGAATGAGAGGGGGGCATTTATTGCAGAGCAGAGGGGTTAGAACCACAAATAGGGGGTAAGTAAATGTAAAGTCAGGTAATCCTTTATTACAGATTATTATTATTATATTGATACAGCGCCAACCTATTCCGCAGTGCTTTACAATATTATTAAAGGGACTTTAACAACAAATGAGGAAACAGCGACAAGTTCTTTGAGAAATGCTTTCTTATGGACTGTTTGAATCACACAGCTATGTTACAATGCTGCCGCCCATCCCATGTGTTCCCTATTAAGGGTTAATAAGTATATAGGGGTGTATATAAAAAATATCCCTCTCTGTCTTATTAGAAATATATCTTTGCCAGAAGTTCAAGGAGGGACTGTGCTGCCATCCATGGTGGTGCTAGTGGTGAGAGTGAACTCTTGCCTGCGAGGTTAGACAATACTCTCGCAAGATCTGAGCGTTGCCGTGGTAACCGCGGCAACGCTCCAATATCGCGAGAGGAACACGGCAGAGCTGCAGATTAGAGCTCCACCGGGTTCTCTCTCCCTGCCCAGTCGGCATCCGCTTGTTAGTGCTAGTGGGCCAATGAGGGAGAGATCTTTGATCTCCCCACTGGCCTATGAAGGCACACAGCAGGGCCAGCGCTCAGATAGCACAGGCCCTGCATAGACCAGCAGGGGAGATCCTGTATCCTCCCCTGCCAGCCTCGGCTTATGGCCACCGCGGCCCACCGGACATTGCCCTGTATGCCCGATGGCTAGTCCAGGCCTGACTGGGAGTATTATTGCTGTGAAGCTCTGTTATACACTCAGACATTACTGGGAATATTATTAGTGTGTGTGTGTGTGTGTGTGTTACACCAAACTAAAGCCCTTTATACACTCAGACACATTACTGGGAGTATTATTGCTGTGGAGCTCTGTTATACACTCAGACATTACTGGGAGTATTATTGCTGTGGAGCTCTGTTATACACACAGACATTACTGGGAGCAATATTGCTGTGGAGCTCTGTTATACACTCAGACACATTACTGGGAGTATTATTGCTGTGGAGCTCTGCTATACACTCAGACACATTACTGGGAGTATTATTGCTGTGGAGCTCTGTTATACACTCAGACACATTACTGGGAGTATTATTGCTGTGAGCTCTGTTATACACTCAGACACATTACTGGGAGTATTATTGCTGTGGAGCTCTGTTATACACTCAGACACATTACTGGGAGTATTATTGCTGTAGATCTCTGTTATACACTCAGGCACATTACTGGGAGTATTATTGCTGTGGAGCTCTGTTATACACTCAGACACATCCACAATATGGAGCTTCTAGAAAAGAGAAACTAGGGACAGAGGGATTTGGTCTGAAAATAAGGACTGTCATCCTAAATAGGGACACTTGGGAGGTATGCGATTGGATTTATCAGCAGTTTCAATCTGTTACAGATATGCCTTTTGAGCCATCCCATCACAGGGCCATTTGCCAAGCTTTTCTCAGCTTGACATGTTTGTCACATGTATCTATTTTACAAACGTTAGATAGATTGATTAAATAAACAACTCAAAAAAATCAGCTCTTACTTAAAACATCACCAAGGTTTTCTGTTGGATTCAGGTTACACAATGTGATAGAATAGATTAGATTATGATCATTAAATGTTACAATTAACATTAACCTAGAATAGCCTTGAGACAGTTGTGTTTGGAGGTGTCCAGAAAGGTTAAATTGTAACAAGGGATGGTTTGTGCTGCTGGGAAAGGGATTAGAAAAGCACAACTAATTAGAGTTTAACCCCTTAAGGACAGAGCTTCAAAAGCTTGTCTTTCACTTAATGACAACAGCATTTTTAAATTTTTTGCTGTTTGCGTTCAACTGCAATTTGCATTTTACTAATTTATTGCACGACACATATTATATACCGTTTTTTAAAGGACAGAAAGGGCTTTAGTTTGATGTAACACACACACACACATTTAAATATAAAATTAAAATTTTTTTTTTTTACAGTTTTTGCAATAATAATTAGTGATGTCCCGAACGGTTCGCCGAACATATGCGCTGTTCGGTCCGCCCCCTATGTCATCATTGAGTAAACTTTGACCCTGTACCTCACAGTCAGCAGACACATTCCAGCCAATCAGCAGCAGACCCTCCCACCTCCTGGACAGCATCCATTTTACATTCATTGTGAAGCTGAATTCTTAGTGAGCTGTCCAGGAGGTGGGAGGGTCTGGGAGGGAGGGTCTGCTGCTGATTGGCTGGAATGTGTCTGCTGACTGTGAGGTACAGGGTCAAAGTTTACTCAATGATGACGAATAGGGGGCGGACCGAACAGCGCATATGTTCGCCATCCGTGGCGAACCGTTCGGGACATCACTAATAATGTGTGCACAATTAGTGCAGGTTAAGGAAAGTAATTAAAAATAAATTCATTTAGTTGTTCTGATTTACAGAATATATAATGTGTCTGGGATTTTAAGTTTTTTTGGTAGTTACAGGTCACAAAGCACAAAGAGTAAAATAAACTTTTAATGTGGAGCGATTTTAGAATTTGGTATGTTTGTCTTGTAAGCTTAATATCCATAAAAGAAAACAAAATTGCCACACAAAAGTATATATTTATGGGGGCGGTGCTTAGCGATTGAAGAGAACGGTCACATGTGCTCTGAGCTCCGGGCCGCGACACGGGGAAGAACCCACTTCTAACCCCCTTACAAGTGCCACACTCACCCCAGGGTGAGCCCAGCGCACAGCCGAGCCCAATGGGGCGAAAAACCCCAAAACTCAAACCCGAAAGACCCACGAGGGGCATGGATATCGGCGAGTTATGGCGGCAAGCCCGAGGCGCCACAGGCTCCAATATGGCGTCCCTACACGGCGGGTGCTCTGATTTCTATGAAGAGACGTCAGATGAGGGTGAAGGGGAGCTTCAGCCATCACCAGCTTGAACGCAACCCCCAACGCAACCCCTGCCGACTACTATGGCCCCCACGCCGGTGAGCATGGAAGCCATTAGAGATCTTATGGCGGAACATCACAAAAAGATTGCGGCGGATGTCGCCTCGATTAGAGACACGTTACAGGGTCTTACCGGACGGATCGGGACCGTGGAAAACACCATGACCACCCAAACCGGCCAAATACAAACGCTGCAACAGGAGGTTCAGGAGTTGAAACAGCTAGCTGGGCAGAATGACCTCAGATTTGCCGCACTTGAAGACAAACGCCGCCTAAAGCACCTTAAGGTTAGGGGCATCACCGACAATATTCCTGATGCTGAACTACCCCACGTTGCTAGGCGGCTCCTTACGGCTCTACTAACCCAGAGAGTTGCCAAAGCGGTGTCAATAGATGGAATTTTTCGCATTCCAAAGCCCACTGGGGCCCCAGCCACAGCTACGAGAGATGTCGTCCTGCAGTTCCAAACCTACAAGGATAGAGCCGCAGTATTAGCAGCCACCAGAGATCAACCAGCCTACCACTTTGAAGAAATGGCTCTCACCTTCTACCCTGATCTCTCGGGGGCAACATTGGCCTGGAGGAGGTCCCTGCAACAACTGACTTCCCTCCTGCGAGCACAACACATCAGGTACCGCTGGGGCCTGGCTCATACTCTACTGGTCACCAAGGGCGACACCACACTCACAGTGCGCAGCATGCAGGAGGCACCGGCGACACTAAGACAGCTGAATCTCCCTCCGAACTTACCGGCTCTACCGACACCAAAGGGTAGGCACGCGAACCCACCGACTTGGAGCATGGCCGGCGCTGCAGAATTCATCCCTAGAAGACACACCAGGGTACCTAAAGAAGCAGCCACCACCTGACAATATTGAAATATCAGGACTATAACGTACCTTGCCGGGACTCTACCCTAACATAATGATCTCACCTTGGACTGCTGCTCCCGGGTGAGCTAACACCCTGCTTTGCGGATGGCAGCACTCCTTTACCCACCGACATATGCACATCACCCGATAACACTAGGACCCACTATGGGTGGTCTCACTAGGAAGATGCCGAGCTGCCCTTCGCATTCCCGGCACCACACAGGCACCCTAACCTACCCGCCCAGTAACCAGGAGCTGACAGTTAGCCTCTACCTGGCTCCCCTCATGCGAGCGCTGACCCCCGCGCATATGACCATGAAGGTCCCTCTTAACCTACCAACTAGCAGACACTACACGCACCCCCAAGCAATGTAATCACACGGTAGACACGCCTAAACACATAGACATAATCTATAACAGTCCCGCCCAGAAGAACACACCACCCTACCTTCACTAATACAACCCAGCCTCCGATAACCCACCATAAACACACAGTGCATACATCTCTCACCACTACGGCTGTGTTATGTATACAAGACAATATGCATTAATCTTAGAATGTTGTATAATTATTTTTACCTGTTCCAATGTTAGACTACACAGTGTAACCTTATTAAACTCTAATCATAACTGCATATCGTTCCAACATGTATCTAACCGCAAAAACTAATAATTGTGCACAGTATTTCCTATGCCATGATACCAGCTGTTGTATATCTTACCGTTGTTGTGGCGTAACAGACCTAACTGTCATTCTATGCACGAACAAAAATAAAGAATAAAAAAAAAAAAAAAAGTATATATTTATATAAAGTAGACATCACAGGCTATTTACCTAAGGTTGTCTTGACACTTTCTACGTAGCCATTTCACCACCAATCTCTGCTAAATATTGGAGTAAAATTGTGGGTTTTTTTTGTTTTTGGCACACAAACTAATAAAGAAATTCTCATGTGTATTTTGTAAAGTTGGTGTGTGCTATTCCTGTACAAAGTTTTATTTTGTGTTCAGTTACATCTGCTGAGTAAAAGGACATCCCCATTGTAGGTCTTTGGCACTATTTCGTGAAGTTACAGTGCCATATAGGATACCTGTCCTTTTCAGTATTCACAGTAGAATTTTGAGAGATGGATTTAATGAGCCTATGCTTCCATTTGGGGTATTATAGTAGTTTGACTGTTCAAAAAAACCCCACAAAGGCCTACCATTTGTAAAAGTAGACACTCCAGGGTATCTTATAAGGTGCATATTGTGCCTTAACATGCCCACATTTTTTCACCAATATATGCCAAAGTATGTGGTAAAAAATTATTTTGTGCATTTTTTACATACGGATTGCATTTTTTGCTGGGCATTTTGTATATTTGATATGTGCCACTAAGTTCAAACCCCCCAAATTATGCTCAGCTAAGTCTTCTGAGTAAAAAGACACCCCAATGAATGTCTTTGGCACTATTTCGTGAAGCTACAGTGCCATATAGGAGACCAAGCCATATCAGTTTTTACCAAACTTTGAATTTTGACGCTGGGCCTATATGCAATTTCCAAGCATCTTCGCAGGTTTTAAATTCAAACTACCCCACAAAGGCCTACCATTTCTTAAAGCAGACACCCTAGGGTATTTTAAAAGGTATATTTTGAACCTTAGCGTGGGATTTTTCCGCTAGCTTGTACCAGGTGTAGTGGTAATAAGCGTTTTTTCTGCCTTTTTGAGACACAAAGTGAGTTTGCACAGTATATTTTGCAAACCTTATGTGTGCTATGACTGTATAATACTTCATATGTTGCTCAGCTATGTCGGCTGAGTACAGCAATACCCCCGTATGTACCTTTGCCAGGTATATGTGGATGTTGAAGGGGCGCATTTGAGACGCAGCCATTCAGTTTTTTTCTAACTTTGAAGTTTTACGCTGTGTCCATGTTCCAGTTTGGAGTAGTTTAGATGGTTGGTTATTGAAACTTCCCCCACAAAACACATACTATTTATTAAAGAATACACCCTGGGGTAATTCAAAAGGCATATTTTGAACCTTGGCGTGGGATCATTTTTTCTCTAGTTTGTTCCAGGTGTAGTGGTAATGAGCGTTTTTAAATGTATTTTTTTTACTTTTTTAAACTTTTTTTTACTTTTTAAAACTAGTTTTTAAACTTTTGTTTTGCTTATTAATTTTTTAAAACTTTCCTAAACTTTCTTAAAACTTTTTTTTTTTACAGATTTAACATTTTTCTAAGCTTTTTTTTTTTACCGTTCACCCTTAACTAGCAGTAAGCAGCACTAACAGTAAATTCCCCATTTTCCCATAACTCCCACGCACCCCAGCTAGCAAAATATATAATTATAAAATATCTAAATTAGTTAATTAAATAAATTGAACCCCTGGGGGTTAAAAAATAAATAAAAGTTAATCGTCAGGGGTTAAAAAAAAATTAGATCACAGTATAATACTGTGATCTGTATTTTGATCACTGTAGGCAGTGATCGACCTGCAGGGAAGGGGTTAATTTTTATTTGGACTGGCTAAAGGGGGGTGTTTTTTTATTTTTTACTTAAACGTTATTAAAACTTTTTTTAACTTAATTTTGAACTTTTTAAAGCTTATTTTAAAACTTTTTTTTTTAACGTTAACCCCTAGTTAGCCTAACACCAAATCCCCCAATTCCCCACTAACTTTCACCCACCCCACCTAGCTAAATTTATCATTTTAAAATACTTAAATTAATTAATAAAATAAATGTAACCCCTGAGGGATAAAAAAAAAAAGGAAAAAAATTAACCCTCAGGGGTTAAAAAAAAAAAAAATCAGATCATAGTAAAATGTAATCCTTGCCAATGTAGTCAGTGATCAATTGGCAGGGAAGGGGCTAATTTTTATTAAAATGGGTAAAGGGGGGAGGGATTTTAAATTAACTTTATTTTATTTTTTAAACAGGGAGCAGGATCATCACTGATCGGTTTACCTGCACTTCACACAGAACCAGGAAGAGCAGGGAGGCGGACAGGGCCGGTGCAAGGATTTTTGCCGCCCTAGGCAAAAGTAAAGTTTGCCGCCCCCCCCCATATGACATCACAATGCCCCATGTTAACTAACGCAAGTGCTGCAGTGCCGCCGTGTTTACATTAAAAGGCCTGCAAGGACAGGCTATAGACACCAGAACCACTACATTAAGCTGCAGTGGTTCTGGGGACTATAGTGTTTCTTTAATGTGAGGTAAATTAGAGATTAGTCATACAAATTGTAACATGCGGAGAGACACTTAATATAATTACTACCACAATTATGGGTGCTACTCCAACAAGGTACTCCCTCCAATACCAATAAACAAATACTCAAAAAGAAAGGAATGCACACCAACTGATACAATAGTATCTATCTAAATATATTTATTATAATACAATGCAAATATTACATACACAAATTGTAACAATCTGATAGTGACCAAATAGGCAAAAAAAAGGCTAAACCATATATTTACCAAATCTCACAAGCCTATATGGGCAGAAACACGAGTCACAAACAGTCCCCCAACGTTTCGGCTCCTCCTGGTAGCCTTTATCAAGGGTAGCTATAAA
>OW240914.1:353818932-353830528 GCA_933207985.1 Pelobates cultripes | reverse complement strand
TGTGCATACAGCTGACTGGGAGGAGGAGAAGAGGAGGATCGGAGGAGGAGAGCTCTCCGCCCAGCGCTGGGCGGGCGGGAGGGGGACCCTGAGGGTGGGGGCACCCTCAGGGCACTATAGTGCCAGGAAAATGAGTGTTTTCCTGGCACTATAGTGGTCCTTTAATCCCTATGTATATTTAGACAAATGGAGGTCATTTAGTTGCTCCAATGGCCATTGGAGGGAATGCCTGCCTGCCAACATGAAGGCAGACCCCCCCCCCCTAAGCGGGTCCTAACACTGACCCTTCTGCCTGCTTCCTTGAGCTTCTGGCAAAGATATCTCTAATGAGACAGAGAGGGGTCTTTTTTATATACACCCCTATAAAGGGCCGGCGCTACCTGTAAGGCGGACTAGGCAGCCGCCTAGGGCGCCCCTTGGGAGGGGGCGCCGCCAGGAGCGCCGGCCCCGCTCATGCTGCAGCCGCCCGAGCGCTCTGTGAAGAGCCTCAGGCGGCTGCAGTTTTGCCCGGGCGGTGCGTCCATGAGGGCGGACCACACCGCCCGGGCGCAGCCTGAGGAGAGGCTGACAAGAGGAAGTGCTCAGCGCTCTCTCCTGTCAGCTCCCTCTCTGTAGCGTGGCCGAGCCCTCTATTGGTCCGACCGGTACAGAGAGCAGCTGTCTCCTGTACCCGGCCGGACTAACAGGAAGTGAACACTGAGTGTTCACTTCCTGTTAGTCCGGCCGGGTACAGGAAACAACAGCTCCCTGTACCCGCGGACTATACAGGGCTCGGCCACGCTACTACACAGGTAGGGGAGGAGGGGGAAGAAAGAGGGAGGGAGAGGGGAGGAGAAAGAGGAAGGGAGAGGGGAGAAGAAAGAGGGAGGGAGGAGGGAGAAGAAAGAGGGAGGGAGAGGGGAGGAGAAAGAGGAAGGGAGAGGGGAGAAGAAAAAAAAAAAAAGAGAGGGAGGGAGGGGGAGAAGAAAGAAACAGGGAGGGAGGGGGAAGAAGAAAGAAACAGAGAGGGAGGGAGAGAAGAAAGAAACAGAGAAGGAGGGAGGGGAGAAGAAAGAAACAGAGAGAGAGGGAGGGGGAGAAGAAAAAGAGGGAAGGGGAGAAGAAAGAAACAGAGGGAGGGAGGGGGAGAAAGAAACAGGGAGGGAGAGAGGGGGAGAAATAAACAGGGAGGGAGGGGGAGAAGGAAACAGGGAGGGAGGGAGGGGGAGAAAGAACAGGAGGGAGTGGGAGGGGGAGAAAGAAACAGGGAGGGAGGGAGGGGGAGAAAGAAACAGGGAGGGAGGGAGGGGAGAAGGAAACCGAGGAGGGGGCAAGGGAAACGGAGGAGGGGGGAGAAGGAAACAGGAGGGAGGGGGGGAGAGGCTGAAACAGGGAAGGAGGGGGGAAGGTTGAAAGTCTGAGGGGGAAGAAAAGAAACGGGGAGGGGAGGGGGGAAGAAAGAAACTGACAGGGGAGGGGGGAGAAAGAAACTAACAGGGAGGTGGGGGGAGACTTTGACAGGGAGGGGAATTGACGGGGAGAGAGAAATTGACAGGGAGGGGGGAGTGACAGGGGAGGGAGGGGGAATGAGAGTAACAAGGGAGGGGGGGAGAGATTGACATCCATCACACACAAACACACACACAATCACACACAATGCACCCCTTACACACAAAGACAACGAACCCCTTGCACACAGAAAAACACACAATGCATCACACACACAATACATTACACACACACACACACGCAATGCAACCCTTACACACAATGCATCCCTTACACACACAGAAACACACAATGCATTCCTTACACACACTCAATGCACCCCTTAAACACATTCAAAGCACCCCTTACAGACTCACACACTTCATCCCTTACATCCCTTACACATACAAACACAGATTCACACAATGCATTCCTTACACACAAATCAGGACATCCCCTACACACTCCACCCCCTGTGAACAAACTCATTGGTGGAACATGAAGGTGGACCCTGGGACCAGACCTTGAGCTGTGTAAAGGACCCCCAAAAAATGGAGCTGCTTCCCGTTCTCCCAGAACATTGATTTTTGTGACCACAGTTACAAACCGCCTCCAGAGAGCCTGTTCTGCACCAGACCAGTGGAGGCAGACTGCAGCTAGAGCCCATCATCATCCTCATCTGGTTGTAAGTAGGCAATCTAGTATATTATTCGTGGCACTAAGCTCTAATTTACCTCACATTAAAGAGACACTATAGTCCCCAGAACCACTGCACCTTAATGTAGTGGTCCTGGTGTCTATAGCCTGTCCCTGCAGGCCTTTTAATGTAAACACAGCGGCACTGCAGCACTAGCGTTAGTTAACATGGCAGGTCATATGGGTGGGGCATTGTGATGTCACGGGGGGGGAGGGCGGCAAACTTTACTTTTGCCTAGGGCGGCAAAAATCCTTGCACCAGCCCTGAGTGTCCCTAAGTTTTTACGATGTATGACATTTTTACATAAAGATCATGCAGTCAGAGAACTTTAGACGTGCTCAGTGTGCCTCTAGAGGTGATGTCTGGAATTCCCCATTTTATCTCCAGCATGGTATCTAAATTTGATGCCCTGTGTATAGTAGTTCAAAAGCATATAAGCTCATTCAGAGATACTACTTAGAAAGCAGCATATAGTTAGAGAACCGAGTATGGAAAGGAAAGTTCAACTGCTGGATAGTGAGTAGTTTTATCCTTGCTCATTCAGTACACATCAAATCCAGGGGTTGGGGTTTCAATTTTATTCCTCCAAATTCTGTATTTTTCCAGAGTTGTAATGCAGTTATTAAATGTATATTCAAATGCTATATACTTATACTCTCTGATATTTAGTGAATGCCTTTATTGAAACTTGGACAAACTATATAATTATTTCACATATGTAGTTTCTGAGGAGTGAACATGCAAGAATGAATAGGTTTTCTTATGTGTTGGTCCATGTAAAATAATATGTTTACTGCATGTGATATTTCAAACAATAACCTGGATTTAATTCTTTTGGAGAAGCTTTTCGAATGATCACAATCTGAACTTTTGTAGATAAATAATATGAAAAGTTTTGCAAATTATTTAATATTTGTAAATAAACCTTTTTAAATGATTTTATATCTTTAAGATTTAAAAAAAGAAAATATTTCTATTTCCATATGTAAGATGTAAGACACCAGCTGCCTCAAAAACATGACTAAATCCAGTGCCTACGTTAGAAAGAAAACAAGCCAACAAATTACTGTTTAGTACGTAGGAGTCTTTTCACGGTTATATCATGATATCGCTCCACAATCTCACTTTTGGACTTTTTTCCTCTTTCTCATTCTTACTTTTCGGTTCTTTTCTTTTTCTCTTCTAGAAGATTGTTTAACTTTCTTCCTTATTCAGAAAAAGCAGACTTTGGGTAGAAAAATGTACCATTAGACCAACAACTTTCTGATGGTGTATTGAACTGCTGTCAGCACTTAACTAAAGTGTTGTTATAAATATACTATTTAGTAAAATACCCCAAATAAAACACACGTGCATGTAATTAAGTATTTTCTGAGTGGAGTCCATTTTAAAACAGATTACAAAGCTGTAGATCACGTGTCTACAGCCTTTACAAGACCTCCCTTTCTAACCCCACCCAGGCTTTCTGAGGCTGTCCAATCACACTCTTCCCATTTCACATCCTGGAGAAGTCTTTGCCATGCAGGCGCTCCTAGCAATTGCCTATCTCTTGATACAATAATAGGACACACTCTTCACACATAAAATACTTCAGCAAGCTGTTGATCGTTAGTGGTCTGGAGTGTCCTTTTAACCATTAAGTTGTATGGGAAAATACAAAGTTGCAATTACAAAGCTCAGTTTTAATACGAGCAGAATGTGTTTCTGCAGATAATGGCATCAATTTAAATGGATAGTCCAAGCACCAATACACATGTAGCTTAATGAAGCAGTTTTGGTGTATAGATCATGGCCATGCAGTCTCACTGCTCAATTTTCTGCAATTTAGGAGTTAAAACACTTAACACTGTTTCAGCTTCTACTGCCCTAACAACACCTCCCCTGGCTGTGACTCACAGAGCCAACATGAACGAAATGTAATGAGATTTTATCAGCACAGTGTCACCTTAGATATTTT
Organism: Pelobates cultripes; assembly: GCA_933207985.1. Lineage (NCBI taxonomy): Eukaryota > Metazoa > Chordata > Amphibia > Anura > Pelobatidae > Pelobates > Pelobates cultripes. The sequence goes on along the minus strand of OW240914.1, from coordinate 353,826,407 downwards.
TTCTCGGCTGCTCTGTTCATTGAATGTTATGAATGTCCAAGAGGAGGCTCCTGCAGGCTCAAGCAAGCTATTAAAAGAACAGGCGATAAGGAATTCTAAATTAAACAGACTGGAAGCTAAAACCCTTTAAGGACAGAGACAATTGTCCAAGTTCTGAGCCAAAACAAAACCTACAATTGGAGCTATAAGCTTATTTCTTTCAGGACAAAAGATGCTTTCTTTTGCCATGAATTATTTACATTTGCACCGTTATTTAATATGAATCATATCAAAATAAGTGTGAGAAATGTTAAAAGACATTTTATATTTTCCAAGTTTCGCATGGGATTTTTTACAGTGAATTTAATACTAATTGATAGCTGTTAATGTTATAAAACACACATATTTGTATTTAGTGATGTCCCATGAATGCAACAATGCCTATGTTTTACAGCTATAAAACACCGATATTTGTTAAACAATGTCCTACCAGTACAACAATGCCCTCATGTACAGGTTCTGTTTGTTTTTGGAAGTTTTAGAGACAAAGATGGAGCTCGTTCGTTTCATTTTTCGTACATAGAAATTTGATAAACTGATATTCTGGGCCTATGTTGCCTTTGATACAGTATGGTAGACTAGGAAAGAACATTTTCACATTATGGCATACCATTTAAACATGTGAAAACCCAGGGTATTTTAAGTTGTTTGGTCTAGCCACTTTATCACAAATGCAGGCTTTCATTGGTGTTTTTCACATAAGAATTCAATTTTCACGGGAAATTTCATAATCCTGATATCTGTTATTGCATTAATGCCTTCAGAAGTTTATTTAGCAACGTCTCACGAATATAAGAGTGCCCCAATTGACTTGTTTAGCGAGAGAGAGAGATCGACAAAAAAGGTGCCTGTAACAAAATATCTAGACTTCTCCCGATTCCAATGTGGGCGTATTATCAGTCGGGTACACAAAATCTCTGCTATAAGTTTTAGTGTGAATTCCAGGAAAGGGGATGGCTTCTCTTCGCTTGCTTTAGTTGCACAGCACATATGAATAAAAGATCTATATTAAGTAGGTGATGTTTTAGATTTTGGTGTTATGAACCAGATATGGTTGTATGCACTGATTCGCCAAATTTTCTCCCCTCATATTTTTGCTGTACTCAGCGATGCACTTTGGTTTTTGGATTTGTATATCCCTTTCATTGGCAGACACTGGCACTGTACTTTCATCATGCAGTGTGTACAGCAAGCATGTCAAACTCGCAGCCCACAATGAATGTAATTGCGGCCCAACGAGCCGCGAGTTTGTCATGCTTATTAAAGCAGAGTAGGCACCTGCTCGCCCCACATTGCACGAGCAGGTGCCTACTGCCAAAATTACCTGGCCGGGAGGAGAGGTCCCAGGCGGCAGCGAGGGAGCTCAGTTTTCCTGCTCCTCACTGCTCCCTTGCATGCGCCCTCTGTAGTGTTGCCGGGTACCAGAATATGACATCGTTCCGGCACCTGGCATCACTAAACTGAGCGTGTGAGGGAGCAAGAAGACTGAGTTCCTGAGAAAAGATCAGGGAGAGGCCCCACACCAGCACCCAAAGGTATTTGTTCATTAAGGGTATATCTAATAACATCTTATCTGCAGCCTTTGCAAGCTCTTCTAACCCAGCCAAGAGTTTATGTTAATGCTTAAAGGGTCACCAGTACAACTTTTATGCATTTGATATACTTTAACCCCTTAAGGACACATGACATGTGTGACATGTCATGATTCCCTTTTATTCCAGAAGTTTGGTCCTTAAGGGGTTAACCTCATTAAGGTGCAGACACCATCCCCAATTTCTTGTTTAGAATGGGGAATTCCAGAGGTAACCTTGAACCGCTCACCGCAGAATTACTATTAGTATTATCAATGTCACAATACCAAATTATTGATGCTGTCATGAAATCCAATGTGGAATTCACATTTCCAAAACTTGGCCAATTAGCTTTGTGCAAATTGTATTTTTGCCTTCTTTGGGATCAATATCAAAAACAGATGTGAGAAAAAGGCTGAATTTGATGAATGCTAGTCTTTTTTCAGCCCATGTAACTATGTTTGACTAGTGGGCACAGCATTGTTAATCTAATGGCACCATAACCACTACATCGGTATGTAGAGTTTATGATACCTTGACTGCTCCTTTAATTAAACTTTAATACACTTACCAATATCCTAGTCCTTACACAATCCTTCAAGGTACACTCTGCTGTCTAAATACAATTTTAAAAAGCACTGTTTAGTGGACATATACCCAATGAAAACATGCATTAATTTAATTATGCATTTCTTTTCATTGAGGGTATATCTGAAACAGCTTGTCTACAACCTTTGCAAACCCTGCCCAGATTTTCTGTGACTGGCCAATCACAAACTTCCCATGGAGCTAAACTACCAGGAAGTAAGAAAACTGATTAAAAATGTCAATTTCCAAAATATGCGGTTACACGGCGACTAGGCTGCCTAGAATAGGTAGTACCACCATTGGAGATTCCCTGTAACAGCCCCTCCCATCCCCTCCCTTTTCCTTCCCATCCTTTTTTCTCCTCCCTCCCTTCTTTCTTTTTTTTCTCTTTTTAACTCAAAGGTTTAACTTACACCTTTCCTGTCTATTACTATCTTTTTCTCTAAGGCTGACTGACATCTAAACCTTGACCAATCCACTTGCTAAAGCCTTACACCAGCTGTGATAAGACACAGGATGCAGGCAGGTTAAACACGGCTAGAATGGCAATGCAACACTGGCGATTCTGTACGCTAGGTTGGAGTCCACTGATATTGCTATGCTACTAGCGCATCGTATAGGTCGATGAATCTGGGCACCTTGTAGGAGTAACATGTATACTATATCAGTCAGGTTCCTTTGTTTTATCTCATTTAAAAAAACCGGGTGGGACACCATCGATGTATAGACTCTCACAGTCAACAAGTAACCTTCCGCTAAAAGTGCTTGAAGTTGGTTCTATGAATCTACACACATACTTGCCTCGCACTAATGTTGATATGTGTTAGTTGTAATGCCTACATTTTTATTGTGTTGTATATTTCATTGTGGTGTCCGACCTTGAAATAAATTAAATTGACACCCCAAATATATTACAGATTGCTAGATTTTTAAAGAAGAGGTGTAAAACCCAATTGATACTGAATGGGCCAATCAAAACGAGGATGCATTTGTGAGCATGTCAGCATGATGAGTTCCTTTGCGAGTGGGTTCTTTGTAATGGTGCTGATGTGGACTTGTGTGCCAATGCCAACACAGGACGAACGTATTTCCTGGCATGAAATTAGCAACCTGCACAAAATGCTTCTTCCTGAAAACAATTGTGCGTGTGAACTTTCCTACCTCCCCTGTGCCTGCAAAAGCAGGAAAGATTAGGAATTGTCTCCCAGTTGTCAGCATGGCAATTGTTTTCGTATTGTCAAAGGGGCAGTCTAAGCATCACTGTAGGAGTTATGAAGCTCATAAGCTGCTTGTGCTGACCCTGACTTCTAAGTTAGACGTTTTGCATAGTTGAAATTGATAGCCCCTGAGGAGCCCATGTCCAGCCTACGCTCTCGGTATTGCAAATGCTGAATTACACTTCTGCATTAGCACTGATATCCATTTCAAAGGCAGTTATAGGCTGGGAGAGCCAAAGCAGACCAGCCGATCACTCCTTAAAACACGGATGAATGGGCAATGCTTATGTATAGCATAACTCAAAATTGGCAATGTGGTCATCAAGGTATAGGCCACAGGCACCTTTGCTTGGATTCAAACCATTCAAATAGTGTAGTAGAGAACTGGGGGATAGTGCCCGTAGTAAAATAGTGATGCAATGCTTATTGTTCTTGGACTACCCCTTTTTAATTATACTGAGCTGTTTAGTTTTATGACCTCATTAATTATATTTTTCTTCTCTTGTAGTGAAAAAAGAAAGAGCTTTAGGTCCTACACTATGTGATAGTAAAGGCATTCAGGATCTAGAAGGCGGTGCTCCTATTCTATTTTGCACAGTGAAGTGGATTTGTTTGTGGACTTTACTGCACCCATCACAATTTATATAGGAGACAGATTGTGTTCCCACCCCCTCCTGTCCATGTATTTCCCCCTCCTGTCCATTTTATTTCCCCGTCCATTTTATTTCCCCCCTCCTGTCTGGCGCATCTACCCCTCCCCTTCCTGTCATTTATCCCCCTCCCTCCTGTCCATTTTATTTCCCCCTGTCCATTTTATTCCCCTCTCCCTCCTGTCCGTTTATTCCCCCCCCTCCTGTCATTTATCCCCCCTCCCTCCTATTTATTTCCACACTCCTCCCTCCTGTCCATTTTTATTCCCCTCTCCTCTGTCCCATTTTATTCCCCCCCTCTCCCCTCCTGTGTTTATTCCCCTCTAAGCCTCCCTGTCCAGGTTTGTTTCCCCCTATTTATTCCCCTCCTCCCCTCCTGTCCATTTATTCCCCCTCTCCCCTCCCTGTCCATTTATTCCCCCCACCCACCCCCTACCTCAGTTGTAGCATGGCCGAGCCCTGTATGAACCGCGGGTACAGGGAGCGTTTGTTTCCTGTACCCGGCCGGACTAAAAGGAAGTGAACACTCAGTGTTCACTTCCTGTTAGTCCGTCCGGGTACAGGAGACAGATGCTCCCTGTACCCGCGGATCATACAGGGCTCGGCCACGCTACAGTGAGGGAGTGACAGGAGGAAGCGCTGAGCGCTTTCCCTCCTGTCAGCCCCTCTCCTCTGGCTGCGCCCGGGCGGTCTGCCCTCATGGACGCACCAGCCCGGGCAAAGCTGCAGCCGCCTGAGGCGCTCTACAGAGAGCTCGGGCGGCTGCAGCATGGGGGGGGCGGCGCTCCTGGCGGTGCCCCTTCCCAAGGGGCACCCTAGGTGGCTGCCTAGTCCGCCTTACAGGTAGCGCCGGCCCTGGAGGCGGAAGGTAAGTATACTAAGCACATGTGCTGGGGCAGCACTATCGGGTGCTCCCGGTCTGCCTCTAATACAGAGGCAGACCGGAGCACCATTAATGCCGCGATCTGGGGTTAATTTTACCGCCGAGGTCCGTCACCCGTCGTTTAGGGTTTCCCCTGAGTGCCGGACCTCGTCTGTCACTCGTCATTAAGGGGTTAACTGGGAAATAAACAGTTAAAAAAATCAATACAGAACAATGGAGCTAGATTTAAATGGCAACATGAAAAATTAAACAAATTTCCCCTAAATAAACAGAAAAAATACCCCGATATCAGCAGAGTCAGAGTCGTCCTTTGTCATTTATATTTTGTTAGTCATGAAATGTAAAGTGTCATTATTTTCCCAGTTATTGCCTGTTCCAATTTTCAGCCCATTAATATAGCCAATTACAAATACATTGGCCACTTTATTAAATTATAAAATATTTTACCAGGAAGGATACATTGAGATTTCTCTCATTTTCAAGTATGTCCTGGGTTCACAAAACATTGCATTTAGGGGTTTAATTAAAAATTAAAGGATTGAGGCCCACAAGGTGGACCCCGTCAGAGCGAAAATAGACCGACGCATTCCGTTCAAAAAATTGAATTTGCAGAATCTAGGTAAAATGAGACCATGCGGATTTCCTTACCGCCCACCAATCTTTCTAACGGCTCCATAGAACTTATTTTTACAAATCTGCGGTTTCAATTCACTGCTTAGCTAATATACCCCTAATGCCTGCAACTAACACTCCTGACATTGAAATTGTGCATTGTGAGAACTCCGCACCCTGTTATATGGTCCTAAAACTCCTGACCTCCACCCACAGCGAATTCTCTGTAATAAACTATAGAGCAATAGAATGGAACATTGCTGGAAAAATAAAAATGTCCTGGGGGAAAACGGCTGAGCAGCCAAGAAAGAAATGAACACCCAACAAATGGCAAATATCACAGAGCGAAACAAAATAAACAAACATCTGATGGGCCCTTAGAATGCCTTTGATCTTGATTTCAAGACATGCAGCTGCAGATTAAGAGATTTTGCTGGTTTTTAGATTTCTGCCAAAGAGAGAAGAAACCGATGGGACCGGCCACCACACACAGAGCTGGGGAAGCTGACACATTCTATTGGTTTCCATGGAAACTGCTCCACTTTTAGAATTTTATGCCACATTTTACTTTACAAAGCTATTTACTAAATCTCTCCCAGAGTCCTCATTCACTCACTTCGCTATTAGTAGTCGCATTTACAGTCATTAAAATGGTGCGACAGCAATTACTCTGAGAAGATTTCAATCCCAGAATGGTCACCTCCGCCATTGGCGTTTCCAAGGTCAACAAAATTATTTCTATTAAACTGGGTAATTATACCATTATGATCCAGGGATGCACTCAGAAACTAGTAGCAAGTGGAATATACCCTGGTTACAATATAACGTAACGTAGAATGCTCTTTATCAATATATATTCTAATCTGGAGTTTACACACGGCAAAGAGGAACCCGTGTGTATCTGTGAAAATATCCACATACATACACGCACACTTTACACCTGTTTCTTTACAGCAAGATTTCATAGATGGAATGATTTATGAGTTAAAAACCCTTGGAGTCATTGCGTCTGTGTTCCTATGTCTTTCTGTCCGTCTGTCTATGAATTTCGTTTGTATATAAACACAACCAGCTCAGCTTCTATTTTCACACTCACCTACTGCTAAATCCCCCGGAGTTGCGACTATTATTTAAAAGTAAAATGTCTTACTGTCAAAGTGAGAGGATTACTATAAACATGAAAATCAGTTTGTTATTTCTGCCAAGCAGGTCAGAGACTGTCGCTGAGCCCTGTGTGGTTACGCAAGCTGTCTGCGGAACAGATTGGTTATAAAACACACCCTTATCCTCTGACGGGCACAGGCGGCAGCAGTGACAGAGACAATTAAAGCTGGAAGCAAAAGTTAAAGAAATATAACACGACGGGTATGACGATAACAAGGCATGTATATTAAGGACACATGATATGCCACCCCGTGTCAGCGAATATCAAACCTGCTTTCTGAACTGAGAAAACAATAGACAGACCATAGCTTGGTACCCAGAAATTATTTCATGGAAAAATCCAGGGTTTGTCTACTACGGACTGGCTAAACATCATTGTTCTCCAACAGTGTGGTGACAGCAGGGGTGGACAGACCACTTACAGGGCCCTCAGGAAATAGGAGATTATGCGCCCCCCCACCCCCTGTACAGGGTTTTTTGGATACTACTATTTACCCACTTGTTAGTGCAGCTCTTACACATATATTATGTGCACACTACCCAGCACCCAGAATGGTTGTTTGAGAGCCACACAGTCATGACTCCCACACCCGTAGGACCCCAAAGAGGGCCAGACAGAGAGACTGAGGTGGATACAGGGGGAGAAAGTGGCTGAGGAGCATACAGGGCAGGAGAGAGAGGCTGAGGTGGGTACAGGGTGAGGGGGTGGGGAGAGGCTGAGATGGGTACAGGGCGGGAGAAAGGCTGAGGT
>OW240914.1:353714980-353818832 GCA_933207985.1 Pelobates cultripes | reverse complement strand
AAGTGATGTCACTTCCCATCCCCAGACTCCGCCTCTTCCCCTCACACAGAGCACCGCAGGGGGAGAGCGTGGAGGAAACCTGGCTATAACTGTGGGTTCTCTGCCAGGTCTCTGAGATGGGAGATTCTCCTACAGTGTTGCAGGGGCCATTCAATCTATCGTCGTTCTATGTACAGATTTATGTATTTGTGGCCTCGCCAGAGCATGGTTCGGGCCCTTGATCCATGGCCAATCTGCCCAAGTTGTCAGTCCACCCCTGGGTGACAGTCACTCTACCTGATATCCCGAGTCTGGAGGAAAGTCCGGATTTTGGTCCCCTGTTGTTGCGTTCTGAGTTTCTTATTTAGATAGACTACACTGTATCTGATTTGCAGCCCCTTAGACCCTTGTGTGCAGGTAGTGGTTACTGTGTAGTGCGACCTACCCTCTTTACCGTCTATCCTCCCCAAATAAAACCTGAGACATATTTGTGATATAAACAGGCCACAGTTTTATTTATAATTTAGCAAGTATAATTAACTAATAAATAACAACTTATTTAACATATCAACATGGTATACAATTTAACCGCAGACTTGTCCCAGCCAACCCATTCCAGCAATCCTAGGTAGCTGCCCCCCTCGTCCTAACCACCAACTGGCCTCCAACTTTCCCTTAGCTCACCACCATGCCAATCACTAGCTGGCCTTTTGGCTCAGTGGACACATCCGTTTGTCCAACCATTTACCAGAGGTTAGGGGAGGGGTCAGCCTCGACCTTCCTTCTTTCCCCATGTACTCTTGCTCCAACCCGGATTGGCAAGGACCTTACACGCCACTAGCCCTGCTGCTTTACCCCTAAATAAATTGAGGCCCACAAGGTGGACCCCGTCAGAGCGAAAATAGACCAACGCATTCCGTTCAAGAAATGCGGTGCCGAACCATGATACTCCCAGTACAAACTTGGAAATCCTCTAATTTAATCCTGCAGCGCTCCATAGCCCTCTGATCGCATGTGCACCTCCAATAATTGCAGGCCACCACTAAACAAACCTTTGGAAACAACACCATTAAGCGCGCCAGGTCTTGCTTGATCATGTCCCCCAGGTCCCACACTGGCAGCGCTCCCAAATCGTTACCCCCAAGGTGTATTACCAGCACATCCGGGACACCCAGTAGACTTGCAAGCTGGACTACTTCCAGAAGCAGCTGTACCCATCGCATGCCCCGAGTCCCAAACCACCTGACATCTGCTGACTCCATAGAAAGGCAGAGACAAATCCCACCAGGTCGAACCCCCACACGAAGATGGGCCCAATATACATAGGAATGTCCGACTAACCAGACCGTCGGCTGGACCCTCCGGAGAACAAACAGGGAAATGCAATCAGCCCAGTCGGGCGCATGTAGGACTGCTATCTACCTATCCTCTGGATGGCTTGTTTGTAGAAACCAAAATAAAAACCCTCCGTCGCCGCCCCAATTCGAAGGAGTGACCCCCGATTTCCTTCCCTGGAATGCCAAGCAACTCCAGCGCCATCCGAAAGACCCTAATAAATTGAAACCTGGATAAGAAATCCCTGTGGATCAGCAAGGAGCCCAAAGACTATGGGCGAACGCACAACAACCTGGACCCTGGAATCACCTGGAATGGTAACCCAAACCCCACAACCGAGAACATTGGTTTTAGAGCACCGCAACAGGAATTGAATTACCCGTAGAGCCCCAAAAAGTCAAACATGAATGCCACCTGGAACCGCACGTCCAAGTCCGAAAAGCATATCCGAGGTAGGACTGATACAATACCCAATACCCCAGAGACCGGCCTACGGGAGTAGGGCACCCTAGGCTCCCTCTGCCCACCCCTCATCCTGAAGGCAACCATGCAATCCTTAGTGATGTTGGGCACCCAGGTTAACTTAAACCAAAAACTGAGACCCGATAATTTCACAGAGACTGCCGGCGGTGAACACCCCAAAGCTTCCCAAAACCACAGAAGGTGCAAGAGACACTGAATCGGGTCATGAACCGCGCAGAAACCACAGTTTTCCCATTCAAAGGTTAACCATTCCACCCATGTCCTACCATAGCAAGCCCAAGTGACATCCGACACCAATGACCGGATTCAAGCCCTCACTCGTTCAGGTCTAGGTACCACAGTTCCGCTGGGCAAGGGGAACCCTCCGTTTCTGCTTCTGGCATGGCTGCTCGAAATGCCTGCCACTGAACCAGAAAGGGCATCCGCTGTTATGTTCTTAATGTCTGGGAGGTGCACAGCTCTACAAGTAACATTTAAGGACAAGCAGCGGCTTCCTCCACCGGGGGCGGAGGAAGCCGACAAGTTGTTAATGGCTAAGACCACCCCATGTTATCGTAGTGGAAAACGACCTGCCGATCCTGAAGGAAGGTCCTCCCCCAGATAAACCACCACCACAATCGGTAACAGTTCCAAGAACGCCAGGTTCCTAGTCAGACCTGCCGAATGCCAGGACTCGGGCCAGGACTCCGCACACCAATGTGTACCCACTGACCCCGCCGCATCTGTAAACAGATGAAGTTCGGAATTAGGGACCTCTGGCTGCTGCCAGTAGGATCTGCCAATATACCCATTGAGAAAAGCGCTCGCAGCGGCTGTGTAAGGTTCACAAAGTCGTGTGGCTTCACAACCTCCGACGTTGCTGCCGCCAAACGCCTATTGTATACCTTGCCCATGGGCCTGATCCGACACGCAAAATTCAATTATACTGGTGAAAATGGAGAAAGCCTGAATCCAATTTCCGTAGGTCTTCCAAATATTTTCCTTTACCTCCTGTTTCAAGTGCAGATCCAGTGGGCCTGACCAACACATGTACGCCGCCCCATGGGCGGCCTGGGCCACCTTGCCGCAGGGGCTGACATAGCAGCCGCAGGCTGATGGAGACGATGCAACGACCCCAGGGCTACCACCTGCCCGTATCTGGCTATCCACGAAGCGGGCAGTGGAGACGACGCCTGAGTGTTACGCTCCCAGGAGTCCAAGAACCCCCTCATGCCCTTAACCAAGTTTCCTGTACCCCACAAGCTCCTGCGCCCCCACTACCCTCCCAAAATGCCCGTGTATATATAGTACAGCCCCCATCCCCCTCTCTTACCACTCTCCCCCATATTACACCTACACTTCCCCACACGCACACATGCACCTTATCTGGCTAGCTTTCAGCCTGCCTCCTCAGGATCCAAGGCATTGTGCATTAGAGCCCGCTCATTGCGGAAATGAGGAGGAGGAGGAGCTTCGACCCCGCGCCGATGGAAATTGGCGCTAGGATCACGTAAATAAATAAAGGGTTTTTAACCCTTTGTATTCCTGTCACTATCGTAGCCCTTGATTGCAATAGATTGCAAAACAGACAATAATTTATTGCGTTCGTTTTATTCCACATTGCTAACAACACGTTAACTGGCTCTATTACTGTTAGATAAATAGTTTCTTAATCTAACATCTGAAATGGACTATTGCTTGTATTATTTCTATTTATTCTTTTATAAAAGATTCCACCCATTCTATAGCAGGAATAGTAAATAGCCTGCTGTGTGAGATAGCCTACTAATAGCGGATAATAAGATTAGCATGTTCAGTTAGATGATGTTTCCTGGCATTTATTTCAGGCGAGGTAACCGAAGGATAAAGTAAAACGCGAGCTGAGTGTTTTCAGTCAGAACCAAGGTGATGATGGTGTTTGGGGGTGTCATTGGAAATACACAGTGCCTGGGAATGTCAGGAGAGTCTGCAAATCTGACAATTAAAGGGACACTATAGTCACCTGAACAACTTTAGCTTAATGAAGCAGTTTTGGTGTATAGAACATGCCCCTGCAGCCTCACTGCTCAATCCTCTGCCATTTAGAAGTTAAATCCCTTTGTTTATGAACCCTAGCCACACCTCCCTGCATGAGACTTGCACAGCCTTCCATAAACACTTCCTGTAAAGAGAGCCCTATTTAGGCTTTCTTTAGTGCAAGTTCTGTTTAATTAAGATTTTCTTATCCCCTGCTATGTTAATAGCTTGCTAGACCCTGCAAGAGCCTCCTGTATGTGATTAAAGTTCGATTTAGAGATTGAGATACAATTATTTAAGGTAAATTACATCTGTTTGAAAGTGAAACCAGTTATTTTTTTCATGCAGGCTCTGTCAATCATAGCCAGAGGAGGTGTGACTAGGGCTGCATAAACAGAAACAAAGTGATTTAACTCCTAAATGACAGTGAATTGAGCAGTGAAATTGCAGGGGAATGATCTATACACTAAAACTGCTTTATTTAGGTGACTATAGTGTTCCTTTAATGGGACCTTTCAGTTAACTCGTTAATGACTTTACCTGTCCAGACCTGAACGCAATGGGATCAGGGTTAATGCACATTCCGATCCTTTTATTAATACAATTAAATAAACTTCCAATATTTCAAATACCTACAGAGGAATGTCTGGAAATGTATCTGCTATGGACTTGGATCATTTCAATTATTCAACAAACACCTAAAACAAATATTCACAGCAAATAATTTATGAAACTGACTGTTACCACAGTTTAAACACAGCACCAAGGTCATTTATTTCTGTGTACGTTGTATATTACTGAGATTGTTATCGCATAGAGCTCTGTGATACAATCATATTTTATTTATGTGGAGTTCTGTAATAAGCTCTGTGATAAACTGCACTGCACATTGCGGTGAGTTTTATTGCTGGGGAGCTCTGTGATAAATAGACATGTGCAATTCGTTTCGGTCCAAATATGAATTCGGATGAATTTCGGACATTCGGGTACTTCTGAATTGCCGAAATTACCGAATTTCCGAGGTGTCGAAGTGCAGAAGTTCCAAAGCACAATATTGCCTAAGTAATAATATACTTACCCAATGAAAGTTACATTGTGTTACATTGTATACAATTTTAAATAAAAAGTATACAAACATAGCCAGGATTCAGCTGTAAGCATTTGCAACACTTACAACAATCACACATTCATGTAATGAATGTAATTACAGGAATGGATAAGTAGATAACTCCCTAATTCCCACGGTATTAGGGAGCTATCTACTAAAAGGCTGGAAGACCTAAATTGGTCTTTCAGCCAAATTTACTAATACTAAGTAAAGATTACTTAGTATTAGTAAATTATGCCCCTACTCGCTATACCGTGAGTAGGGGCATGTCTATTAACAGTGAGCAGCCTATGGCTGCTCACTGTTAAAAAAAAAAGAAAAAAGTCCCCCCTCCCGAGCCCCCACCTGCGACGCGAGAGTGGGGGCTTTTAAACTTAAAGGGGGAACCTATGGTCCTCCCCCCGGGCCCCCACCCCTGAGCGGCAGGTGGGGGCCCTAAATCAGAATAAGGGGGGACCTAATGTCCTGGCCCCCACCCCTGAGCGGTGGGTGGGGGCCCTAAATTATTATAAGGGGGGAACCTAATGTCCTCCCCTCTGGCACCCACCCCTGAGAGGTGGGTGAGGGCCCTAAATACAAATAAGGGGGGGACCTAATGTCCTCCCCCCTGGCCCCCACCCATGAACGGTGGGTGGGGGCCCTAAATACTAAGAGGGGGGGACCTAATGTCCTCCCCCCTGGCCCCCACCCCTGAGAAGTGGGTGAGGGCCCTAAATACAAATAAGGGGGGGACCTAATGTCCTCCCTCTGGCCCCCACCCTTGAGCGGTGGGTGGGGGCCATACAGTAAAATAAGGGGGGGGACCTAACGTCCTCCCCTCTGGCCCCCACCCCTGAGCGGTGGGTGGGGGCCCTAAATACTAATAAGTGGGACCTAATGTCCTTCCCCCTGGCTCCCACCCTTGAGCAGTGGGTGGGGGCCCTACAGTAAAATAAGGGGGGGGACCTAACGTCCTCCCCTCAGGCCCCCACCCATGAGCGGTGGGTGGGGGCCCTAAATACTAATAAGGGGGAACCTAATGTCCTCCCCCCTGGCCCCCACCCCTGAGCGGCGGCTGGGGGCCCTAAAAAAACCCCAAACCCCTAGTCACCCCCTTCCCCCAAAAAAAGATTAACCCCCTACCTACCTCCCTCACCCTAAAAATAAAGAGGGGGGACCTTTAACCAAGTACCTGTAAATAAAATAAAACTTACCATTCAATGTTTTCTTTCTTCTAAAATCTTTTTTCAGCCCCAAAAAAGGCCGAATAAAAAATCCATAATAACTGACGCAATAAAAAAAAAACGAGCGCAGAAAAATAATAATCCATCTTCACTCGGCGAGGGCTCCGCGCAGACTGAGCTCTGCAGGGCGGGGGAAGGCTTAATCCACCAATCAGAGTGTTTACTGAGTTTTATTGCTGTGGAGCTCTGTGATGCACTCATACACACACTGCACATTATTGTGAGTTTTGTTGCTGTGGAGCTCTGTGATGCACTCATACACACACTGCACATTATTGTGAGTTTTGTTGCTGTGGAGCTCTGTGATGCACTCATACACACACTGCACATTATTGTGAGTTTTGTTGCTGTGGAGCTCTGTGATGCACTCATACACACACTGCACATTATTGTGAGTTTTGTTGCTGTGGAGCTCTGTGATGCACTCATACACACACTGCACATTATTGTGAGTTTTGTTGCTGTGGAGCTCTGTGATACACTCATACACACTGCACATTATTGTGAATTTTGTTTCTGTGGAGCTCTGTGGTAAACTCAGACACACTGCACATTTCTGTAAGTTGTTGTTGCTCTGTAATACCAGGGCATGGAAGAGGTGTTAGTATTTAAATTAAGGGACCGTCAAACCCACTGAATTCTGATGGATAATAGTGTCCTCACATCCATGAGCTATCTACGAAAGGAGCAAAATGTACTGTTCTATTAATGGCAGACATTGTGCGCTGCTAAGGAGGATCAGGGGAGATTTACTGCAGACGCACACACTGAATGGTGATTGTTTTGACCAGAGATTTGTTCCAGTCGTAGTTTTACGTGTTTGGTTTGTTTGTATCCGGAAGCGACGGGATGCCAGCGTTTCTGACCTCATCGATGCCGTATCTTAATCAGTTAATCTGGTCACTTGCCCTGTGTTGGCCTTTTAACCTCGCAGCTCAATGTTACTATAAGAAGACTGTTCAGACACAGCGAGGAGGAATATTTTAAATGAAATTATAATGGAAATATTCTGACCCTCCGTACAGGACATACATTCTGTATTAATATACATTTTATTTATAGACGTTCTAATTTAAAATAAAATTTAGACTTTATCCACTTGTGACGCTCAGCGTCCAGTGTCCTCCTAAATGGCAAAAACGAGCAGTGAGACTGCGTGGCATGATCTATACACAAAAACGTCTTCATTAAAGGACCACTACAGTGACGTATTCCTGTTACTATAGCTGTGAGAGTGATATTTAGGTGGATATCATGAAAGTAAAAGGTTTGTTTGTTCACTTTTTTCCAGCGCTGCATGGGTCTCCTTACAGCTGGCCCTGCTCTCGCTTCACCCCATTGGCTGAGATCATCAGACTTCACAATCTCAGCCAGTCCAGAAGATAATACGAATGTGCTACAAAATGCAGCGCTGTGCCAATTAGCATCTTTTCACAGAGATGTATTGAATCTTGGAATCTCTATGAGGTCCATTCAGTGACTCCATGCAAAGCGTGGAGATAACTGAACATGCAGCACTGACCCTGGAAGCACCTCTAGTGGCCGCCTGTGTGACTGCCACTAGCAGTAATGTAAACACAGCCTTTTCTCTGAAATGGCAGTTTTTACATTAAAATGCACGCAGGGACAGGCTATAGACACTATAACTACATTAAGCTGGTGGCTAAAGTGTCCCTTTATTCTTCTAATTACCAATAATTAACGGACAAATATTATATATAACCACAGATTTATTCACTAACTGGCCAGGGAACTGCAAATTCTGGGCCCAAATAGCAAGTGACAAGTTTGAAGTTGGGATTGGAGGGAGTATTTGGGATACCAGTTCCATTGCATGCCATCATGTTGCCACATCCCTTTTGTCCCGCTGTATCATCAATAGTACCAATCTGACATGTGTCCTTGGACTGCAGTAAAAAAAGTGGGACATGTGTCACCTAGAAGCTGTTACAAAAGATTTAACAGTTTGGTTATTTTGTCCAGTTGGACTCAATTCTCCACAGCTCCCGCTTAGTGACTCCACCCCACAGCTTTCACGCAGACACTCACTATATAACAATTTGGCCGCTAGTGTTAGAAAAGGTTGATAAAAGCAAACTGAAGAGCAGGGCGGACAGTCTCATTTTCCGAGTTATTTTAGTCGTGTTCTCTGGGTGTTGTCATTAAACTATGCGTCTCGTCTTACAGACAGATATTCGTGCATTCCACGTATCAGTGATAAACAGAAAGCTATGTTGATTCTGTGATACATTTATTTCTTTTAGCTGAAAGACAACATGACTTTCACTTCTGTTATGTTTTGACTGAATTATTTACAAAATGATTAAACTATTCTGCTTAGTATGTAATGGTTCACAGAAAGGACTTGGCATGTTGGGGGGTGTTTAAAATGTATCACTAGATTTCTCTCTCCATAGATTGTGACCCCTTTATGCCAGTGGTATGTGCACCAAAGGTGCCAAGAGCTGGCCGGCCCCCCTTAGTGCTTACCAGGTTGGAAGGTGCCTACTCTGCTCAAATACAGTGTCCAGGGGGAGAATGGTGGCGGTGAGGGAGCTGTAATCTTCATGATCTTCTATCACTACTCCCTTGTACGCCCTGCGATGATGCAGGGAGCTGAGTTATGGCGTCACTCTGGCTCCAGTATCACCAAACAGCGAGCAAAGAAGAAGTGCTGGAAGAGCATGAAGATTACACAAATCCCAAGGAAAGGATCCACACTGAATCCCAAGGAAAGGATCCACACTGGACGCCAAGGAAAGAATCCACACCGAATCCCAAGGAAAGGATCCACACTGAATCCCAAGGAAAGGATCCACACTGGACACCAAGGAAAGGATCCACACTGAATCCCAAGGAAAGGATCCACACTGGACGCCAAGGAAAGGATCCACACTGGATCCCAAGGAAAGGATCCACACTGGACGCCAAGGAAAGGATCCACACTGGACACCAAGGAAAGGATCCATACTGAATCCCAAGAAAAGGATCCACACTGGACGCCAAGGAATGGATCCACACTAAATCACAAGGAAAGGATCCACACTGAGTCCCAAGAAAAGGATACACACTGAATCCCAAGGAAAGCATCCACACTGAATCCCAAGGAAAGGATCCACACTGGACGCCAAGGAACGGATCCACACTGAATCCCAAGGAACAGATCCACACTGAATCCCAAGGAAAGGATCCACACTGGACGCCAAGGAAAGGATCCACACTGGACACCAAGGAAAGGATCCATACTGAATCCCAAGAAAAGGATCCACACTGGACGCCAAGGAATGGATCCACACTAAATCACAAGGAAAGGATCCACACTGAGTCCCAAGAAAAGGATACACACTGAATCCCAAGGATTGGGACATTATCACTGAATCCCAAGGAAAGGATCCACACTGGACGCCAAGGTAAGGATCCACACTGGACGCCAAGGAACGGATCCACACTGAATCCCAAGGAACAGATCCACACTGAATCCCAAGGAAAGGATCCACACTGAATCCCAAGGAAAGGATTCACATTGAATCCCAAGGAAAGGATCCACACTGGACGCCAAGGAAAGGATCCACACGAAATCCTAATGAATGGATCCACACTGAATCCCAAGGAAAGGATCCACACTGGATGCCAAGGAATGGATCCACACTGAATCCCAAGGAAAGGATCCACACCGAATCCCAAGGAACGAATCCACACTAAATCCCAAGGAAAGGATCCACACTGAATCCCAAGGAAAGTATCCACACTGGACGCCAAGGAATGGATCCACTGAATCCTAAGGAACGAATCCACACTAAATCCCAAGGAAAGGATCCACACTGAATCCCAAGGAAAGCATCCACACTGGACGCCAAGGAAAGGATCCACACTGAATCCCAAGGAACGGATCCACACTAAATCCCAAGGAAAGGATCCACACTGAATCCCAAGGAATGAATCCACAGTAAATCCCAAGGAAAGGATCCACACTGGACGCCAAGGAATGCATCTACACTGAATCCCAAGGAACGGATCCAGACTGGACACGATATTCTATCATTGTACATTGGACCACAACTCCCTAGATTACTACTTTTAAGTCGTTGGTGATTGTTCCACCCACACTACAAATACTGAGCAAATCCATTGCTCATAAAATTGTGAGCATATTTTCAATTCTCTACAAATATAATATTAGGCAGAAAGCTCTTTATTCCATCTCCTTTTTCTTAAATGTGTAAACACAGCTGGAGAACAAGTTTATCAACTGTATCCCTGGTTGGGGATTATACCACCTTATATCTGAACATTTGAGCTTTAATACAACACTTATTGTACCCTATATTTTTTTAATATTGCATTATTGGATATTACTCTGTCATTTGATGTTTTTCTCGGCAAATAAACTAGGCAGCCACGCTGACAGAAAAGTTCCAAACTTACCTTGGTTGCAGCGGGCAGCTGCCTGGTCTCCCTCCATTCCGGTCCCCAGCTGGTGCGACATTCTTAGGAATGCCGCTGCGGATCATGATTTTATAAGAAGCTTACCTTCGCCCACATTAAAGATGCGTCAATGTGCGTGCGATGTCACGTCATGGACCTGCACGCACGTTTTGGGGTCAGAGGTCAGAGACAGCCAATTACAGGCTAAATCCCAAACTACCTTTTTGCCAGTGCCCTGTTGTAGTTTCCACTAGTGTGTTCCTAATTGTGTTCCTAATTGTGTTTTTTTCTGGTATTTGACTTTGGCTTTGTTTTGACTTCCCTGACTTCTGGCTTTCCTCATCGTTGCGTCTCATTCTGTGTCCCTGACCTCGGCAAGTATTTTGACTATTTTCTGGTACGTTAAGTCCGGCCATTCTAAGGTCCGGTTAGACATTATCCTTAGTCTTTAGGTGTGATACAATTCTGTGTGCTGGATCAACTATAATCCTGACAAAGTTATACTGGGGCCTACAAGACTGACTCTGCCTACATTTATATCTGAGTGTGGATAATACTACATGCTGATATTACTGGAGCTTGTATGTAAGCTCAAAAAAATGTGAGTGGGCATTTAAGCACTTTGTTGTTTGTCACTAACCAAGTATTCTAAATACTACACAATTAGTATTCCTCTTTCTCTATCTTCTATCCACATACACACCCAATGAGGACGGAACAGATTGCAATTAGAATAATTTCTGGACTCTGTTTTATTGTTTATGTTATTCTTGTATTTAATTTTATATATTCTACAGTATCTACTTTTTGTTCCCTTTTTTTACTTTAGTTATTTATTTTATAATTTTTTTACGCAAACTGTTGTATGCACTATTTGTTCACTCCTTACATACACAGTATTAACTTTATGTCATATTTATTTAAACAGTATTTTTAGCCCTGCATGGGTACTTCTCTGTAAAAAATTGAGAAAGCATCAGAGGATACACCAGTATCCACATTGGCAATATCAACATTTAAAGGGATCCTATAGTGACAGGAAAACAAGCCAGTTTTTCTGGCACTATAGGCTCTTGGAGAGCCCCCCTCACTCGGGACCCCCCTTCCTTGGCGCTGAAGGGGTTAAAACCCCCTTCCGCCACTTACCTTAATCCAGCGTCGGGCTCCCGGGTGGGCTCTCCTCCCCCGTCGGCGCCAGCTCCCGAGTGGAGCCGAATGCACATGCGAGGCCTGGGGCGTGCGCACATTCAAACCCGCCCATAGGAAAGCATTACTCAATGCTTTCCTATGGGGATCTTATCTGACGCTGGACTCCGTGAAGATGTCCAGCGTCAGATAAGTGCGATTTACTCCATGTAAATTGCGGAAGCGGCCTGTAGTGGCATGTCAGGGAGACAGTCACTAGAGGCTGGATTAACCCTGCAATGTAATCATAATCATATGTTTTCAGCTACAGGGTTAAAACTAGGGGGACCTGGCACCCTCATTGAGCTGGAGTGATCTAGGTGCCTATAGTGGTCCTTTAAAGAAGTCTCTTAACGTGTTCATACTGTATATTTTGTAGTAAATGTAAATGCAGTATACGTTCATTAACTTCCTGTAATATTTTTAAACATATTCTTACAAAAGAAACCTTCAGGGCAGGAGATGACTCATACTTTGTTTTTCTTATATATAAAGAAAACACAAAACTTGCATTTGACATTTACAGTTTCTACAGTGACCTCTCACGATGTTATGTTCACTTAACTTTCTATAGCACTTCTGTGTTTATCTCGGCAATGCAAGTAATGACATTATCTAAAGCTGTATTTTAACAGAAGAAAAAAAAACAAAAATCAGGGAAATATTACAGAATAGGAAAAAAAGGCCAGAAAGGGTCGGCATGTGGTGCAAAACTCATGATTATTTAAAACAAACTAAAATAAAAGACCCTCACCCAGT
The DNA here is from genome assembly GCA_933207985.1 of Pelobates cultripes. Classification (NCBI taxonomy): domain Eukaryota; kingdom Metazoa; phylum Chordata; class Amphibia; order Anura; family Pelobatidae; genus Pelobates; species Pelobates cultripes. Next base: position 353,806,340 of record OW240914.1, on the reverse strand, counting down.
ATAACAAGCTGTATTCTAACCTGCAGATTGTATCAAACTGATGTGGGAGTCTGGAACGTCCCTTTAAAAGAATCCTCGGGGTGCCTCTCTGGGGATCCCTCATCTATTTATTATTAGAATTTCAATTGATCTTGGGCAAACTTTAGAACAATCTTTGGGGTGTAAAACACAGCGGACTCTGCTTTGAAGTTTGCCCCGTTCTGTTGTCAATGAGGAGACTGAAAGGTCGCCAAGTGTCACTGGATCTCGGACAGCGGAAACGTCCGTCCTGTATTACAGACGTACTTTCCTGCCCCACTCTCACCGCGGCTAATCGTCAATATAAATACACCCGGTCTTGCTTACAAACATTCCCAGTAATCCCCTAATTGCGGCCTCATTATACACTATTAATAATCATATTATTTTGTATTTTCCTGCCTGTTCATAGTTCCAAATCCTCTGCCTTTTTTCTGTAGTTAAAGGGGATTATTATATATGTAATCACATTAGCGAGAGGGCCTGTGTCCTGAGCAGATTAAATACTTTTAATGTAATTTGGAAGATGGCTAATCTTATCGCTTATCCTTTATAAAGTCGGAGTATTAGGAGCAAGTAATGCCATTTCTCAATGTCTGATTGTCATGGGACAGACAGCGTCAATTCCTCGTAAAAGCACTGCCTACGTCCTGGAACTGCATGAATGGTATAGGTAATTTTTTTAATATTTTGCTAAATGAGTGATATTTTGATAAATGTTATCCTCTAAGTATATTTTAGTAAGGTCTGGATACAAAAGGCAGTAACTTGACTGATTCAGTTGACTTGATGTGAAACTTTCGCACGGACGATATTTGTAATATTTGCATGAAGCAAAAATGTAGAATATTTGGTGTCGTTAAAAAAATAAATGGTTGAGAAATAAATGAAAAGAATTAACAATAAGTCAATTAGTATGAATACTTTAGATTAGACATATGACAATGTAGTTTACAATTATTCATAAAATATTTTTTTTAATAATCGGATTTATAAAGTAAAACAAAGCCGAAATGAATGAGCAGTATTAAGAATGAATAGTATATTTGTATAAACTCTTGCTTTCATTAAATATTTAAACAATTTCTGCTGCCGTAAAATAGCACAATATATTTCTTGTATTTAACCAATAACTTAATCTATGAAGTTTACAGAAAAACAAACAAAAATTTGAAGGAAATAAATCGTAACAATTGACAGATTTTTCTAAATAAATCCAAAGGAAAATGATGACGACTTATTTTGGTATAACAGAACATCGCTCAGTTTGTTATTGTTGTAGACAGAGTTTCTTATCTAAATGAAATCTTTATATAAAGTTAAAATGTATACACTATATAGCATTGTATATGTATGTTATTGTTGATTGCTTTGTAATGTAATAATTTATTTAACAGTTTTTATTTATAATTATCATTTTATACACACCATTGTGGAAGCGAAACTTGGCGAGCTGATGTTCTCGCATTGCGCCCATTCTGAAAGATACTTGTTTGGCTAAAAAAACAGTGCAGAAAATCTAGTTAATATTCTCTGATTTAATATAAAAATTAGTCTCTCATGGGAGGAAGCCATACCACGCATTCCTGTTTTAGAAAACAACAAGCCGTGTACATTTATTATCAGTTTACCAACATCTTTTACTAACTCTTTATTTATTTACACGAGACAGATTTGTAAATCGATATTTAATACACATGTAGGAATGTTAATAATTAATTTTTTATCTACAATTATAATATTCCCACAATTCCAAAGGAAGAAGATAATACTAGAGGAATTGCATTAATATTAGTTGACCTACTGCCCAATCTCCAGCCACACCTGATATGTGAGTTTTCAAACAAGAGTTTGATACGATTTCTGTCAGAAGAATTTAGACAATGTGTGTCTACATTCTGTCACGTTAGCAATGGTGTGTGTGTGTGTGTGTGTGTGTGTGTGTAGAACTGAAGGGACGGTCAGAGCCAATTATAGCAGTAGACAGCGGTGGAGATAAATGCCTATGGGGCACACATTGTGCGTGGTGCTTTTCTATGTTTGCGATCCTTGCAGCCTGACGCACACTGATATCGGGTTCTATGGCCACAGAGTGAAGATATACTGTACAAATCTGCAAAATATTTTTAATTTTTTTATTTAGCAAAAATAAAGAGATTTGAAAGTGGAGAAAAATATATGAATATGGAATACTCTTATTTAACACTAGTTGTGTTGGTGGCTGTGGTGTCGCTTTAAAGGATCAATCTAGACACCATAACTATTACAGAACTGTCCCCAAGGTAAAAGTCACACCATTGTCCATCAGTTGGCTACTTACCTGGGTCACCCAGTCACCTGTGGACCAGCCCCTCTTAAATATCACTAAATAGTAAGGTGTTTGCTAGTGTCCTATCCTTTAGATTGTAAGCTCACAGGCTAAATAGGCACTTTGTATAAAAAGAGCTTTAATTGATACGGGCAGGGTCCTCTTCACCTATTTGTCTGTGTATATTGTACATTCTCCCCTAATTGTACAGAATGCTTTATAAATGCCAGTAATAAATATAAAATAACAATATTTGGATCTCATTTGGGGGGCGTATAAAATGTATGCACTATTTCAGCAGAAGGTAGGTTTAGCACCGGAGTCTATGTTTGTTATTCAGTGGCATGTGTGGACCTCCTGATAAGACTTCGAGCTGTAATGCAGTATCTTGGTTACTTTGATTTGTGGGTAAAGGGTTCTACGAAGGTGCAGCTATGTGTCTTGCTACATGTTTTACGTGTCGAGTCCTTCCCATGGGTGATACCTAAATTAAAAGACACTCACCCAGCATAACAAACTGTCTTTTTGCAGGCGCTTGTCTCCTGCCATGACGTGGGTTCAGGTGCTGTCCCATTTTACCCGGGTTTCACAAGCCTGAGGTTTGTTTTTTGCTCCAAGAGGTCAGCAGTCCATTGATTTTGGTTGCTCATGCGGGTGGAAATGATGTGGGAGGGTTTGCACAGTTGAATTAGTGGATTTTATTAAACCGGATCTGGCCAGTACATGGCCCTGTTTTCCAGTGCTTTCTTAGTTTGGTACGAGGTGGTTCCTCATCCGTGCTGGAGCCCTTGATCATTTTAAATCTTTGGAAAGGGCTAGGTGTAAGCTTAATCATTGAGTTTCCCAGTTTGTTTGCAGGGTTGGAAGCAGGGCCGGCGCCACCTATATGTGAAGTAGGTGCCGGCCTAGGGCGCACATTTGGAAGGTGAGCCTCCTCATGCGGCGCTTCTAAAAGTGCCACGGCAGCATCCACGCCGTGCGGCACTGATGAGATAGGCGCCGGCGCCACTCAGAAAAGAACGATTGAGGGAGCGTCGGGAGCGCACACAGTTCAATTTGTATTGCGCCGCCCGGTACTGTATTGCCCCGCCAGCCGAAGCTGTATTAGAGCGTTGCTGTGGGTTACCGCAGCAACGCTCTGATGCATTTCCTGGCGCCTCCTGGAAGGAGCTGCATTTCCCACCGGACGACCAGGGAGCCGGATTCCCCTTCCCTGGCCAAGGTAAGTTTCTGGTAGGGGGAAGAAAAATTAAATTTTCTTGTATAATTTTTTGGGAAAAGAAATATATTTTGAAACCTTCCCCATATCCCTTTTTTAACTCCTTACATCGCTACTAGTGCCCCTAACACCCCGTTATAAGTCATAATCCCCCAATACTGCCACAACACCCCACTTCTGCCCCTTACCACCCACTACAGGTCCTAACCCCCCAATACAGAACCCCACTACCCCACTACAGCCTCTGACCCCCCACTACCCCACTACAGGTCCTAACTACCCAGTACTGTTACTGACCTACCACTACAGACCCTGACTCCTGGGTACTGCCCCCAACATCCCCCTACCCCCCACCCACAGGTTCTAACCCCCAATACAGAACCCCACTACCCCACTACAGCCTCTGACCCCCCACTACCCCACTACAGGTCCTAACTACCCAATACTGTCACTGACCTACCACTACAGATCCTGACTCCTGGGTACTGCCCCCAACATCCCCCCACCCCCCACTACAGGTTCTAACCTCACACTGTTGCTTTACTGCAGTCTGGACAAATGAGCTGCCCAGGCAGACCAGGACAAGAGCATTAATACTGGCCAGTTGTCAAGTCTGCTGTAGAATCAGTCCCTCATGGATGGGACATATGTGATGTTATGACATGTCCGAATCATGTGGGCAGGACATTGTGATGTCACTACATGTGGGGAAGGCAAAATTCCTTGCACCGGCCCTGATTGGAGGAGTAGTGGTGCATCATTATGAGTTAGGGGGGGATAATGTGGACCTGATGTGCCGGGATGGTGTCCATCTCCATGAGACTGGGATGGACATATTTAATACAGGTATTGAGAGTACTGGGAGAGGGGGTATCCTGGGAGAGGGTTTGCAGGAATCGAACTCTGGAACTGTGCTGTACGTGCACAAACTTAGCCAAAAATTCTTTGTTTGTTTATTTTGTTTCAAACTGCTGTGAAATATTTAAAAATGACAAGATCAAGATATTGTAGAATATTTTTCTGATGACAAAGCAAAAAAAAAAAAAAATATCAAACAAAACAAAAATCAAACAAAAAGAAAACCGGTTCCCTCACTTAGCTGTGTCTGCAGTATTTAATCCCTTTCAGCGAGCATGTCTGACACAATCCAGTCTCAGGAGCTTCCAGCATCACCTGCAGAAAAAAAAACACCCAGATTTCTACACGCCAGGAGACTGACGGTGCTCTAAGAATGTCCCTCCTGGGCGGTCACATAGTGTATAGAGGGGACGCTAGGTGTCCGCGTTAGGAGAAAAATGGTGGCATTTTGTGTGGGCCTGTTTCTATTTACATCCCACACCTGATGGTATCTTCCATATTAGTAATTCAGAATTACTCTTCCTTATTTGTGCCTTTTTTATAATTTCACAATGGCTGTATCTTTAACTCTTATATTCCCAACCCGCACACCACAAAGCTATGGTGGGACATGATTCTGCTACATCAGATGTCACCCTCTCGCTGGGTCATTGCAGGTAAAGGGGGATGTCCACCATCTTTAATGGGACACTCCAAAAACCCCAAGTACTTTAGTTTGCTAAAATGCTTAATGCGTGAAGAGGGTGTCCTTTTTTTTCATTTTAGAAAAAGTGCAGGTTTTTAATACAAATTGTCACTTACACGCACATGGCTGTCAATCAGACAACCAGTCCTTTTACTTTCTGGTTTGGTTTGCTCGGTAGTCTGAACTCAAGAGGCCGCAGTTGCCCAGAGCACCTGCTTTGCACAGATTTCTGATTGAGCTGCATTGGGATTTGGGAAGTCAGTGATTGGACAGTCACAGAAGGTTTGGGCAGGATTAGAAGGGAAGATTTGTAAAGGCAGCAGGAACGAGATCTGCATCTTTTACAAGCTGTTTTTAGATAAACGCCCAATGAAAAAATGCGTAATTAAATCCAGGTATGTTTTAATTTGGGGTATATCTACTAAATAGTGATTTTTGTTTTGTATTTGAACAGTGGAGTGTCCTGTTTTATTAAGACCTCTCTATACTCTCATTGCCACATTACATTGCTCTTATTTGGTAGTTTAATTCCAGTAGATTCATAGCTAAATTGTTGTATAAAAACGCTGACTGCTATTATATTGTCAAATATATAACATGTTTCACATCTATGGTATGCATTATACTTTTTGAATGATAAATCTCTCATTTAAAAATTCCAGAAAGTTTATTGAAGAATGTCCCAGCGGACTAATCACACTCCACGAATTCAGGAGATATTTCGGCGATTGTACGGTGGGCAATGAGTCTTCGGAATACGCAGAGCAGATATTTCGCACCTTAGATAACAATGGGGTAAGTAAGTCTCTGGGGTTTAACTAAATTCAGAATTGTCACAAATTAAAATCCATGTGGAAAGATTTAGGCTTAAATAGCTTATGTGGAAAAATGATCAAACTCAGCTATAACTTGACTATTTTAGACTTAATTTCACTTTCTGATTTTAATTTGTTTCATGCTGTGTCTGTGTTTGATACATTAACATCAGGGAATGTTATATGAATTCCTGTCCGTAAGATACGGGCTTCGTGGGGAGACTGAATGAAAAGAAGACGTCGGTGATCGCAGACATTTGTGAAATATATTTCATATGAAGCCTGGCATAACAACTGTGTCACAAATATCTCTGGGTCCAAAGTTAATTATCACATCTCTGGTACATGGCGAGAGAAATGAAAAACACCCAAACATGCGCGACAGAGACAGAGACAGAGACAGAGAGAGATCAATAAATAGATGGATAGATACTGGATAAATAGATCGCTAGATGGAAAGATAGATATACAGAAACTGGATAGATAGATACATAGATAGATACATAGATAGATGGATAGATAGATAGATAGATAGATACTGGATAGATAGATAGACAGACAGACAGACAGACAGACAGATACTGGATAGATAGACAGACAGACAGAAACTGGATAGATAGACAGACAGATAGACAGACAGACAGATAGATACTGGATGGATAGATAAATACTAGATAGATGGATAGTTACTGGATGGATAGATAGACAGACAGACAGACACATTGGTTACTTGGAAAATATGATGAATTATGATAAATAATATGTAACATTAGTTATAATAACTTTTTTTCAAGGTTTTTTTCCCTTGAATGCATATCATGGCTACCATTTGGGAGATAAGGGGGGCACCAATGCCGGCCACATGCCTCCAGATTTAGGAAGCTTGCAAAGTAAAGTCTCTGGGAGCTGGACAGTTCATTAGCCACTAATTGCCCATCAACCAGAGACAACAATAAGGAGTCAGCTACCCTGAGATGGCATCGGGTGCTTTGAGGTTACATTCTATCACTCACTGCCCATCTGGTGCCCGGGGCTGGAGGAGCAGGAGGGGGACGGTGAGACCCAGTGTAGACTCTTCTGCTTTGCCAATACTAAATACCAGGGAAAGCTACCCAGAGCCTGCCTCTCCCTCATCTATGAAACCTTACTACTGCAACATAAGTTCCCCTTTAATCATCTCGTTGAGCCATTACTCTATCTCCAAACATTCTCTCCATTCTCCCTACAGGATGGGATTGTTGATTTCCGTGAATATGTCACAGCGATCAGCATGTTGGCACATGGCACCCCGGAGGACAAGCTCAAATGGTCCTTTAAATTGTACGACAAGGACCGAGACGGGGCCATCACGCGGTCGGAGATGTTGGAAATAATGAAGGTTTGTAAAAACTATATGAAAGTCGAAACTCACAAATTCTGATATTTCTGTCTTTAACCCTTCGCTGCCAGAGTTGCCCTCCACATATTGCTGAATTACAGAATAAATTACTGGTACATAGACATCACAGTCCCAGCTGGGGAAGGGGCACTAAATGCAGGGACATCAGGAGAAAGGATAATACATTATTATTATCAGCATTTATATAGCACCAACGTATTCCATAGTGCTGTACAATATAATAAAGGGGGAACCAAGCAAAAAAAGAGACAATTACAGAATGTTACAAGAACAGGTTGATGAGGAGCCTACTCACAAAACAGAAAATTAAAGAGAGATAGTACTGTATAGCCTATGACCTGGACTGAACTGTTCTAATTTCTCTTTTACAGGCTGTCTACAAAATGAGTCTTTCTACTTCAATTACGAATGTCAACCCAATGACCGCGGAAGAATGCACCAACCGCATTTTTATTCGGCTAGATAAAGACAGAAACGGTAAATCAAGCTGCGAAGGAAGTGACCAGTAATATCTAGAATTCTTAGAAAACTTTGATTAATCAGCAACCAACCATTGGTAGCGAGCTAAGAAATGCTTTATATCTTTGTAGACATTAAAGAAATCAATTTCTATATTTATATTCACACATTAAAAACCTTCAACAGTGTGTTATGCAGTGCTTTAAAATATAATGTAGGGATTTACAACCAATATTAATGTTACAAATGTTAACAATCGGTTAATGAGCTTACACTCTATAGGCGGTGAGGTGTAAGACCCTTTTTACTTACCTTTTTTCCCCCATATTTAATTTTTTATTGAGTTTTCATTTACATACAGCATAGAACATCATGTACTCAATTGGCACACACACAGTAAAACGAGAACAGTATAAGAAAAGAAATTAACATAATTAAATAGAATTAACACAGTAACTGAGTTAGGTATCACATCACTTGTACATATCTGAAATGTAGCTGTATCCAGGATTATTTCCTCATGTTTTATTTTTTAATGCAGCAACAGTGCCTCTAGTGGTGGTCAGTGTCAGTGGCTAGAAGTGGATGTAACCCAGCAATATAAACATAGCAGACTCTACAAAACAGTAATGTTTTACATTGAGGGTTAAAATAACAGGACCACTGCACCCAGACCACTTCACCAAGATACACAATTGAGATACAGCAATGAGATACAGTGTTGAGAAACAGCATTGAGATACAGCATTGAGATACATTGAGATATAGCATTGAGATACTTCATTGAGATACGTCATTGAGGTACAGCATTGAGATACAGCATTGAGATACTTCATTGAGATATGTCATTGAGGTACAGCATTGGGGTACAGCATTAAGATGCATTGAGACACAGCATTGAGATATAACATTGAGATATAGCATTGAGATATAGGATTGAGATATAGGATTGAGATACATTGAGATATAGGATTGAGATGCATCATTGTGATACAGCATTGCATACAGCATTGAGGTATAATGAGATACAGCATTGAGGTACAGCATTGCGGTACAGCATTGGCATACATTGAGATATAGGATTGAGGTACAGCACTGAGATATAGCATTGAGATACATTGAGATACAGAATGAGCTACAGAATGAGATACAGCATTGAGGTACAGCATTGAGGTACAGCATTGAGGTACAGCATTGACATACAGCATTGAGATATAGCATTGAGGTACAGGATTAAGATATAGCATTGAGATACATTGAGAAATAGGATTGAGATGCAGCATTGAGATACAGCATTGAGATACAGCATTGAGATACAGCATTGAGATACAGCATTGAGACACATCATTGATATGCATCATTGAGATATGTCATTGAGATACTTCATTGAGATATGTCATTGTGATACAGTATTGAGATACAGCAATGACATACAGCATTGTCATACACTATTGAGACACAGCATTGAGATACAGCATTGACATACAGCATTGAGATATATCATTGTGATACAGCATTGTGACACAGTGTTGAGATATAGCGTTGAGATATAGCATTGAGATACATCATTGAGATACAGCATTGAGATACAGCATTGAGATACATCATTGAGATACAGCATTGTGACACAGCGTTGAGATATAGCGTTGAGATATAGCATTGAGATACAGCATTGAGATACATCATTGAGATACATCATTGAGATACAGCATTGACATACAGCATTGAGATATATCATTGTGATACAGCATTGAGATACATCATTGAGATACATCATTGAGATACAGCATTGAGATATAGCATTGAGATACAGCATTGAGATACATCATTGAGATACATCATTGAGATATAACGTTGAGATGACATGGTCTGGGCGACTTTAATGATCATTCACATAATGCAGTATAGGGATGTATATTAAAACTAATGTCATACTACCACCTGCTGGCAAAAATATGTAATGCACACTATGTTCACTATTTATATATCGCCAAAATATTCCTTGTAACATCAACGTCCAGGAAATGAAAACAGTTTTAAGGTGAACAGAATGAAAAAGTGAGTTTCCAATGTGTATATAATAATTTACAGAGAAATTGTAAATAACCCAATACTATCTGACTTTGTGGAATTAATTAATTATATTAAGTTATCTCCGCATTTATCCTGGCAGTTGGCCATTGGGCCTTTGGATCGGCTTTTTATCGAGTAAATCGACCAATTATTTTTACTGTATATCTAAACTACCTATTCCCTTGACAAGCTACGAATCGGTCTTTTCACCCTGAGGCCCCAATAATCTAACCATTCATCTAGAAATCTGTAGAATCTGCTTATTCATCTCAAGAATCTGCTAATTAACCATGAGAATCTGACCACCCCTTCCCCCAATCGGCCCATGCAACATAAGAATCTTCTCTTACACTCAGACCATGAAAATCTCTCCATTCAGCCTGAGACTCTGCCTATCGACTCTGAGACTCTGCAACGGGTTAATTCGGTGTGATTTCTGATGCTAAATTAACTCTGTACTATTTTTCTATTTTTCCAGCTGTGATCAGTCTTCAGGAGTTTATTGATGGTTCGCTAGACGATGATTGGATTCGAGATATGTTGGAATGTGACCTCAGTACAGTGGAAATTCAAAAACCGGAGAAATGTCTCCAATTGCTCCCGCGAGCATCGAGTCGAAGCATGTTACCCCAAAAACAGGAAAAAACTGATTACTCCCAGCACAGTGAGTGCAAAACTGATCAGTAGAAGCCAATCAGCCCAATATCTTGTGTATTTTTATTGCATTCTGTTTTTTACAGTTACTTAATAAAATAAAGGCAGAAGAGAAGCACAAGCAGCTGTTACATGCGCCAAGTTTGCTTTAAAGAGATTGTGAACGCGAGACAAGCATTGATGTTCTATTTTAGGACTGATATGTACTATAAACTTATCAATCATTTCATCCCACAACGCCCATCCCACGGATCAATAAATGCAAGTAATCACACAGCCACATGGAAAATGAACACCCAGAGAATTAAAGCATAATATATATATATATCAGTTTTAATTTTGTCGACTAAAGTTTTTGAGATTTAGTCGACTAAAACTAGACTAAAACAAACCATTCAGGTGACTAAAATACGACTAAAACTAAAATGGCTTTTTAGTCAAAAGACTATGACTAAAACTAAATTTAATTTGCCATCAAAATTAACACTGCACAGAGGGGCTGGGGAAGGGACAAAAGAGACAGACCAGTGCTTGGGAGAGAGACACCTAGAGGGGCTGGGAGGACACAAAGAGACACAGAGGGGTTGTGGAAGGGGCAAAAGAGACAGACCAGGGCTTGGAAGAGAGACACCTAGAGGGGCTGGGAGGACACAAAGAGATACAGAGGGGCTGGGGAAGGGGCAAAAGAGACAGACCAGGGCTTGGAAGAGAGACACCTAGAGGGGCTGGGAGGACACAAAGAGACACAGAGGGGCCATGGAAGGGGCAAAAGAGACAGACCAGGGCTTGGAAGAGAGACACCTAGAGGGGCAGGGAGGACACAAAGAGACACAGAGGGGCTGTGGAAGGGGCAAAAGAGACAGACCAGGGCTTGGAAGAGAGACACCTAGAGGGGCTGGGAGGACACAGAGAGACACAGAGGGGCTGGGGAAGGGGCAAAAGAGACAGACCAGGGCTTGTGAGACAGACACCTAGAGGGGCTGGAAGGACACAAAGAGGCACAGAGGGGCGCTGGAAGGGGCAAAAGAGACAGACAAAGGCTTGAGAAAGAGAGAGACCTAGAGGGGCTGGGAGGACACAAAGAGACACAGAGGAGCAGTGGAAGGGACAAAAGAGACAGACCAGGGCTTGTGAGACAGACAACTAGAGGGGCTGGGAGGACACAAAGAGACACAGAGGGGCTGGGGAAGAGACAGAGGCTTTAACTAAACCCATTAGATTTTAGTCATGTCAGATAAAATATACTGGAGATTTAGTCAACTAAAATACGACTAAAACTAAAATGAACACTGATATATGTATCCAATACAAAATATAAAACCAGTTATATGTCAAGATGTAATTTATGGAAACTGTCCAGCACTTTGTAAGAGATATTTGAAGTTATTAAACAGGGAACTGAAGGGAATTATTAACGGATTTACAGAAGAGGCTGCTGAATTGAGCAATTTTCACCCCGATTTACTGTTAGTTAATAAATCCCCTTGTCAGAAATGGTGGAAAGGAAATTCCCTTTACTGGCAGCCATCTTTACAGTTATTCTCAGCCGAAACACATCACGAGCCATTCTGCCAAGACATCGTATATTAGAAACTCCTTTATAACAGTTTACTTAAAATATATATCCCCAGACACGGCTCTGTGTCCACTGACACATTAATACCAGTTACCAAGATTAAAATAAAAATTAGAAACAGGTCTCTGGATAACATAGAGCGCAGAATGAGTTCGATATAAACTTTGCGCTAAGTTCTGTCTACACGAGGACTGGTCGGCAGAGGCGCCAATCAGGACGTTGTGCATGTACGCCAGACATATTATACCACTCTAGTTTTGTGGGTGTTGAACAGCATTGACAGAACCCCCCACACCATTACCCTATATCTTCTGCTCGAGATTACATGGAAATGTTATGAGAAATTCTTTCAAAACTGATTGTAATACTCTGATCATTGATGTAACTGGTATTATTTTTTTAATCATCGATTAAATACTAGTCAAATGTTTCAAATTCCTTTTAATCCAGAACTGAACGAATCACTCTTGGATTTACACGAGACTGGATTCGTTCAGATATAAAATTTGGTTCGGACGAACTATCAGATTTTTGCACAACTCTGTTAAATACTCTTTACTGTCTGTATCTGATTAATGAAGCCAAGAGACACTTTGAAACGGGAACGTATTGTTTGCCATTTTATTGATAATCATTAATTTCGCCATGTGTGGTCGACACGCAGATTGATGGACTGAATGAATTACACAATAATATTTCTCACTATATGATTCTTTAGTATATAAACAGTTGCTATTTCACTTGTTACATGCATCATTAATTAAATAAACATTTTATTATACCTCCTGGCTACAGTTTTAATCTTTGATAAAAAAAAGATATTTTTAAATCCCAGATTTAAAATGTAACCTGACATTTTAAAACAGCCTGATGCTACTTTAACAATAAATATATTTTACGGGCACATTTTATTAACAAACCATGATTGCACTTTATCGCTTATTTTATTATAGTTTATTCTAAATGCCTGACCTCAACAACATCATAGTGTACAAACAAAAAAAAAAGAGAGGAATACCACACACTTATTTAAATCCTGGTGCAACCAGGGGCAACCAGGTTGGCTGCCCCTCCTGTGATGGTTGAACATAAATTGTAGTCGAGGATTAATTAAGCATGTTTATTGTAATAGAGTGCAACGTTTCGATCCAACAAGCTTGAGAAAGATCCCTTGTAGGATTGAAACGTTGCACTCTGTTCAAATAAACCCGCTGAATTGATCCTTGAGTGCCTAGACTACAATCTTTGTTCAACCACAACAACATCATAGACATAAAAACACCACTGGCTCAGGGTATGTATGTTAATCCTCACACCTCAAATGCCTTCAGCCTCCCCTGATGACTTGTCTGCAGCTGCCCTCTAAGCATTGAGTCGCTGGTACTATCGAGGCCGCCATCTTGGCAAGATTCAGTTCCACTCCTTCTGTGTTGGCAAATTCACTTTACTTATTAATGAGTGCCTATTTCACAGCTTTTATCGGAGTTCACTTAGTACACAGAGAAGCATCAGGGACCTTTGGTGCGTGCAAGACAAATGAGAAACATGAATCCGATGCTTCTCTTTGAAATGCGCTATCAGCGTTCTGCATGATGACGCCAAACAAGAAGCCATTTGGGTTACTAGCCCGCTGTAGTGGTTACGATGCCAGGAGTACCCAGGCTTGGTTCTAGTTGCCATTCATTGGCTGAGAGTATCAGCTGATTGCAAACAAATTTCCACAGAATTGACAGTAGAATGACATGATGCCCTAATGACATTACTGCAAGTGGTGTTATACCTCGGACATCGTTTTACAGCAAAACATAGAGATTCCAGGCACCATCACCACATCAAATCAATGACATGCTCATTGTTCTTGGAGGAAGACCCTTTAGTGCCAGTCAGTTCTAGAGTCACTAAAAGCGTGATTTCAGACAAATATAAACATAATGGGAAGTGGGAAAGTCTCATAACGTATGGTAATAAGGCACAGAATCTATGCACAAAGACGTCATTAAGAGTCCCTTCAATATACTTGTTTTTTTTCATTCACCTAAAATAGGCAGCACTCATGCAGTAATTGGCTGAATATCACAGGGTCTTGTGGGGATTTGCCAAATGATATTTATTTTAGAAATAGTGCAAATTATAGAAAGAGGTACCGTTATCTTAACATACAAATAGTGCTTCTCATAAAATGTGTGTCGCAACAGACAAGAGATCTGCGGCTTTTGCAAGCTATTTTTATGTATACCAGCAATGGAAAAATGCATAATTAAATGCATGCCAGTTTTCATTTGGGATATCTCTCCTAAACAGTGATTTGTATTTATTTTCTGTCCCTTTAATGAATAACCCTCATATTAAGTTTAAATTAGTATCTTTGAGTATTACTATAAATACTTTATCCCTAGAAAAACCTCCGGGCACCCCAACAATTTAATCGGAATAAAGTTGTTATGGTGCCAAGTGGTCCCTTGAATCAGTTTATTTATAGGAGGTTACGAACAGCTTACCCCAAATTCTTCTCTCCAGCAACATGTAGCGGCACCCTTATCCAAGGCTGTCCGTGGGTTCCTCTTTGAGGTGGAAGGAAAGGGGAAGAACTAAAAAGCGCTAGTGAGAAAACGTTGTTAAACGCTTAATGGTAAGCTCGCAGGGACCACCGGCACCATCACAACGTTATACCGATGAATTTGTTATGGTGTTTGTTTGGGATATGGGTCAGTTATATCCAATGTTAAATAGTGTAGGGACTGGGTGAAAAAAACTGTAAATTGAACAATTAAAGAAGGCAGTCATGGTTGAAACACTGGGTTTGAAACCCAAACTGTGTCTTCTATAAGGATTCTGTCTGTGAGGCCCCATCCATGAGGGATCTAATTAGGATTGTAAAACGAGCTGCGTTGCGCACGATATTGCGAGGTTATGTTAATTCAGCCCATGTCTGGGATTTACTAACGATTCTGCAAGACGAGAGCACTATAAATCTTGGGCAAGCTGCGGCAATGGATCCTGTCCACGACCTTTGAAACACAGCGTGACCCCCACTACAGAGTGATGTAATGTGACTATAATCTACATCCATTACACGGTAATGCTGCTCATAAAACCTCGCTAAAGAACTGTCTGACACTGGAAGGGTTAAGAGTTGGATTTCCAGAAACTGTTTATGTTTTACAGTAAATTAACCCAAACCCATGTGCGCAAGTTAATTCAATGTATGATTTTATAGGCACAATGTACCTTGTTCTGCATCCCAATACTGGCCGTCACCCAGCAGAGAAAATTTCTCCCCGATGTACAGAGACTAATTATGTCCCCCTACTTCTTGTACAACAGCCCAACAAGTCGAAATGCAATCTTGGGACATCACTGGGCATATCCAATCTAAAATTTTTATTAGTTATAAGATAAACACCAATTTGTGACATTTATCTGTTTCTAACACATCTTTTGTATTTAATAAAATGTTACGTCTGCCTCTAGGCACGAGATGTAGCGTATGGATCATTTAGTACTGGGGACACAGTTTCTAAATGATGAAAAATAAATGTTATATTGTGTTTTACATATTTAAACATTTTTACGTGTCCACAAACATTAGTTTATACACAAACTTAATGTGCTAACAATTCATTCCACGTTTAAAGGGACACTATAGTCACCTGAACAACTTTAGCTTAATGAAGCAGTTTTGGTGTATAGAACAAGCCCCTGCAGCCTCACTGCTCAATCCTCTGCCATTTAGGAGTTAAATCCCTTTGTTTATGAACCCTAGTCACACCTCCCTGCATGTGACTTGCACAGCCTTCCATAAACACTTCCTGTAAAGAGAGCCCTATTTAGGCTTTCTTTATTGCAAGTTCTGTTTAATTAAGATTTTCTTATCCCCTGCTATGTTAATAGCTTGCTAGACCATGCAAGAGCCTCCTGTATGTGATTAAAGTTCAATTTAGAGATTGAGATACAATTATTTAAGGTAAATTACATCTGTTTGAAAGTGAAACCAGTTTTTTTTCATGCAGGCTCTGTCAATCATAGCCAGGGGAGGTGTGGCTAGGGCTGCATAAACAGAAACAAAGTGATTTAACTCCTAAATGACAGTGAATTGAGCAGTGAAATTGCAGGGGAATGATCTATACACTAAAACTGCTTTATTTAGCTAAAGTAATTTAGGTGACTATAGTGTTCCTTTAAGATTTCAAATAAAAGCTATACTTTTTGTAATAATTACAAATATGTATACAGTGCCAAAATATTCTGCAGTGCTGTACAATAGGTACAGACAAACAAACACTAAATTCTAACAAAGCAGAATTAACCAGTACAGTAGTTGAATACAATCTGAAACCAAGAATAACTGCCCGTTGAATGAATCAATGACTGGCAGTGTGTGTGCCTGGCATTGTGTGTTTGTGTGTTAGTGTGTGTGTGTCTGGAAATGTGTATCTGTGTTTGTTTGTAGCTAGAAATGTGCATCTGGGAGAGTGCATGAGCGTCCTGCGCAGTAGCTAGCACTGGCGAAGCTTCCCAGGAGGCGGGTGTTTCGGATGTGGGTCGGGGCGCTGCTTATATGTGCTGGTCTGGCGACCCTCTCCTGGCTTGCAGTCTCTCCTAGGTAAGCTGAACTTCGGAGAATATGTGTCTGTGAGTTTGTACCTTTGTGTAAGTGTGTGAGTGTGTGCCCACAACATTGTTTTGTAATTGTGCAATTTTGTGATTTTTTGATTTTGCCATTCTTATCCCGTAATTCCATGCCCAGCAGAGGATCATGGGATAAGCAGTTTATCTCACAGAGTAGTTGCAAACATCTCATGATGTACAGCTCTTTAAACAGATAGCGTCCATTGCGTCCATACGGTTTAGTGTCTCAGAGGGTTCTACAGAGATACAGAGCTACTGGCCACACAAGCGCAGTCTATGACCTGAATTTCTCTCCAGGCTGCCTGATTGACAGGTTTGGTAGTCTGTTATTTACGAATTTTCACAAATCATTGCCTCCGCAAACTTAGAGACCATGTACTTTGAAATAACGTGAAGTGCTTATGGTGCTTAGACGGACCCTTTAAGATATGTCTTGCCTTACAAGATAAAAAGCGCAACCTGCAGAATTATAATTTCTGCAACTAATTTGAAATTAGTGAATATAAACTATTTATCATTTCTTATTTTAATAGCAGCCATAAATGCCAATTAAAATAACGAGATATCTAGAAACATTCAATTAATCTTCATTTAGCGTGGTTAATGGAACAGAAATGATGAATAGGCGGGTGGATTTGACATTACACACAAACGCTTCCAATTCGGAATCCGATGGATTTTTATTTATTTACACTCTGACAATTACTGGATTCCATACTTTGTTTTGCGCTGACAGTTGGCGCTAAACTCGTTACCTGCGGGATAGATTCACAGCTAATTAATATTAGAAAACAGAAATGATGAAACGGGTCAGGTTAAACAGGAACTGATTTTCACTAAATCCCAACACCTGCGAAACATAAAAATGGAGAGCTGGATTGGACTCCAATAAACGATAACGAGTGTCCAATTAATCTGCTGTTAGTTTATGCCATCGAGGATGCTAATGATTTATCTCTTTATGTGACTATTAGATGAGATTTTGATGTGAATATTATAGTATATAAATGTATCTATTAAAGGAACATTCTATTATTACGCTATTTGTCCATCTATTTGTAGTGACGCCCTTTAAAATAAATATTCTAACTCCCACTTGAAGTTATTTTTTTATTCAAGCACTGAATCCGCCTGTTTATAGCAGCCCGATCCGCCTCCTCTGAAGCCATCAGACACTATTGTCCAATCATAACTCCAAGCATTAACAACATATACAAAGCTATGGGCAATGCTGTCAATTAAAGGCTTCTCTTAAAGAAACTGTCACGGTTCAGGAACCAGACAGACGGACAGATCACAAGAGGAGCAATTGCAATACCGGTCCTTAGAGTGGCCGGGCTATGTACCAGCCAAAGTCAAAGGAGTATAGAGATACGGAACAACGATAGGACAGAGAAGACAGAGTAAATGAGAGACAGAGCCACAATTCAGTAAGTAACGATCAGACAGAGTAAACACGCTATTGGGCTATCAGAAGACCACAACAGGGCAACAAGGCACGGAGGAGGTGAGTTTAAATATGCTTATACTACTTCTGATTGGATCGTTTCTACTTAGAATTAATTACAACACGTGGAAGGCATTTGACCCTTCCAGTTTGAGCCCTGACACCATCATTATGCGCCGTGTCAGATGGCTGACTCGGGCGCATATTTAAGCACTGATGGCTACAAAGACTGTGAATTATGTGCTTAAATAATTAATAAATAGTGTATAAGTGACAGCTGCTACACACTCCAGTGGGAATCTCCCTTACCCACTAGAAGATACAATAAAAGGAAAGTCTATATCCGACTAGGTTTGAAATACATCAGACCAGGTCGTATATATGAGTGGAGCGCTATAGATAGGTGGAGAAATAGTAATTGCACTTACTCCAAACAGAAGAAATAGTCAAATATTGGTAGAACATAAATGGGGTAGAGAAACAAATCACATAATATAAATCCGTGATGGATACGTGGTAATTAAGAAGAGACTATGAGATGTACACTCACATGGATAAGCGCCTCTAGATGGACAGGCTGAAATCACACCAGCATCTGTGCCGTCTGGTGGCACTTGACCCTTGGTGGTCCCAGTAAATAAAAATTAAACAGACCGCTTATGGTGTAGTATATTGTGCCATATGAACAATTACTTAAATAAAAGTGCAAGAAAATGCTCACCTTTTCATGTGGTAGAGGGGTGTTTTAAATTAAAAACCCACCGCAACTCGCATTTTCCCATTTTTCTGATTAAATCTTCTCCCCTCCAGTTTGTTTTAATTAACTGTATACCAGTAAAACTCTTTGTTTCTGTTTAAAATGTAGTGATAATCTGTGCTGTTCAAAGCCGTTTCTAATATTTCTCACATGTTTCTGTATACAGGGGTTTTAAAGGTCGTGATGTCCTCCCCACGTATACCAAACCGCACCTGCATGTTATAAGGTATACATCTTTCTTGGAATGGCCAGTAATAAGATCTTTAATTAAGTATTTATCCACTAAATTAGAAAGTTTATTAAATTCATTAGTGAATCTCTTTTTGTTGCCTGTATTCTAACAGGCAATCCGTACCCCGCGTCCTTAGAAACCCACCGGCTCATTGAACGCATTGAATTTCTTTTTGGACTTAATGTGGTTTTGTACCAAGTTCCTGTTTAAATTTGGGACTCCCCTAAATGTTATTGTTGGTTTCTCTGGGAGAAATGTATTAAGGATTTCGTCACCTCTGAGTATGGGCCAATATTTACTTACTATTCGTTTGAAGATATGGCTTCTGTGGTTAAAGTCACAAATTAAGGTTATTTGTTATTTATTTTTTTGTCTTATTTTTCTGTTTATGCTCCAAAAGGGGTAGTCTTTCTTCTTTTTTTACATCACTATATGCTTTTTTTAGTAGATTTTTTTGATATCCCTTATCCTTAAGATCTCCTAAAATCTTTTTCGCTTGTGTGTGAAACCGTGTTTTCCGAACGATTCCTTTGATCCTTAGGAGTTCGGCGTTGCTCTTCTCACAGGACCTGGCTGCTGTTCCTAGACAGGCCCAGCAGGTGGCGCATGGAACACCTTTGAGGAAAACAATGGAAGGTGGAATTCAGAGTAATCTGCCTGGACCTTCTGCGCTTTTATGCCGCGGTCAGATCGCTGGGCATTGATTGGTGAGTACGGTGTTACTTCTTCTTTTATCCAGTCGGGTCCCGCGTTGGGTGGGTTCCTTTCAGGTTTGCAGGATTTTTTAGATCAGTGGGAACAGTCGGGAAAAAATTAATGGGAACTCCACTCTGGATAATCAGCTCAGGACGGTTTGGACCCCAGAAAAATTGCCCACTACTGCGCAGTCCTAGGGGCCCCTTGTGTCTATGGTGGTAGTTGGTAATGGTCTGTTGGCTTCGGCAACCTCGGGTTCCCCTTTGCCTGCAGCGTCCTGCGCAGTAGCTAGCACTGGCGAAGCTTCCCAGGAGGCGGGTGTTTCGGATGTGGGTCGGGGCGCTGCTTATATGTGCTGGTCTGGCGACCCTCTCCTGGCTTGCAGTCTCTCCTAGGTAAGCTGAACTTCGCCTGTTGGATTTTTCCCATGTGGCGAGTCTTTAACAGGAGTCTGGCTGCGGCGACGTCAGTGGTCACCCGCCCACAGCACTTTATTCGGCTTACTCGGCCATTGCAGGATGACCTGACTTATATTAAGGAAAGATAAAGATTAAAATAAATTATGGATGTGTTATGCAGTATTTTATCACATTTTATAATAAATGCTATTGCCTGTTTCATCCATACTACGTTGTCTGTCATTATTTGGGGGGGTAAGTGGGATGGTTCTCTGTTTTAATGCGGCAGACTGGGACCCTGCCGGGGAGAGGGGGCTGGTGAGGTCAATGTCAGGCTCTGTCAGCTGCTCTGCTCCTTGATCTGTCTGAACCTGCTGTCTGGAGCTCGTAGACAGCTGGGCAGAATGTTAAATCCTGGGGTCACGGCAGCCCGAACCCTAACAGAACAACTTAGCTAATTTAATACAAGATAACACCAGCTAGAGGTTTAACCCCTTAAGGACACATGACATGTGTGGCATGTCATGATTCCCTTTTATTCCAGAAGGTTGGTCCTTAAGGGGTTAAGGAAAGCAGTCCTAATGACACTTATTGCAACATTTAGAAAAAGATTCTCTTTCCGTTGGAAATATCATATAATAGTGCATATATTTGGTTTTATGTGGATGTTTGTGCAATGCAGGGGTACTCCTGAGGGGTGGTAGCTGGCAGGGGTTGGAGACCCGAATCGGTCCCCAAAATTCCAGGTAGACTTTGTGCCCCAAATCCCCTGTACTACTGAGAGAGAATAACACCTTCCGTTATAGACCGTATGACAGAGCCGCCTAATTGCACCTTATATGAGGTCATTACAGAGTACAGCGTGGGGGGACTGCGGTGGCTGCAGGGTTAATACACCACGGCTCGAGGTTAATACAGCATCTATGGTGATGTCATAAACAGAGTCATCAATTGAAGTAACAATTCAAAGTGAATTCACTATTTCAGGCCAGTGCAGTCCAACTGAAAGCAAATCTAACTGACAGAATGTCCCCAGTCCAGTTATTTTGTTCTTAAGCTTAAATTTCACTTTAAATCCTTACTTTCGTGAATAAAACTGTAAATGATCAATAGAACAGACAATATAGTTTCAGCCACATATGACATTCCCATTAGTTGTAACAAATAATTTCATGTGCTGCCCTCCTCCCGTACTGTACTCCGATACATCGTCAAAATGTCTATGCATGAGACATAGCAAAGTGTTATATATACAATTACCACTAGGTGGCAATCTAAAGTAAGTAAAACAGGACTTTCTTCTAATATTCGGGTCCCTGAGCATGTTTAAATATGGCCATTGATCTCTCTGCAACCTGAATATCTTCAGCAAACCCTTCCTTAGATTGAATAACAAAAAAGACACAATGTGCTCCTTAAAAATAAAACCATGGTTTAATAACTCATTATATATTTTTTATTAAGCTGAATAAAACCATAAATAGTTTAAAGACTGATTCATTTTAATATGTATATTGGCGTTAGTGCGAGGTGCCTGTGAATCGGTTTTTGCTAATCCTTACTTTATCAATATGCCAAAACTATTGATATGTTTAGATTATAATTTCCACAAACAGTAAATATAATATCTTGGCCTGCAGTACCCAATGCAGATAGCCGCCCGCATTGATTGGACCCTTAAAAATCCATCAGCTCACTAGCCTAGCGCCATCCCTGGGAATCGGAATGTTCGCATTAGCTTATTGTTCGTAGCTGTGATAGAAAACTGGGAGCTCGTCCAAATGACATCAGCAATCTAATAGCGAACAGACGCAACCACGCGTCTTTTTAAAGAAAATTAAATATTTCATCAACATTTCAAAGTATTGTATCGCAGTAGAATTTGCACGTCAGCTGTTACTGGGAAAAATAATAATTGGTTTAAAAAAAAAAAAAGCAGAATTACGATTGCTCAGATTTAAACCATTTTATTAGTTATGTAAGAAAACACTCGCTGTTCCAGTCAGAAACGGACCAATCAATCACTAGTGAAAAATACTTGTCAAAAATGACTGGTCTGTGAAAAAACCCTATCCACCCCAAGCCAAGATAGTGAAAATAATTGCACTAGTAATAAATTGTGAAAAAATGCACATGGTAAATCTTTCTTTCACGATACACAGGGTGTTAAAACAGCGCATTACCGAGCGGTCATGTCAGCGTACTGCGTAAAGCAGTTTAAATTGATTAATATATTTACAGCAATGAAATGCACTAACCATTCTCTTTGATTAGTAAATTACTAATTATGCTAAAAGCAATAAAGTATTAATAATTTATGGCTATTTGTTTGTACTTTAATAGTTTGTTTCTCTTGTCGTGGTTTAAATCACAGAAAAACATCAAAGACAAATCTCCAATAGACACAGTAAGGCCTTATGGGAATCGTAGTTTAACCATTAGTGTTCTGCTTATAAAACGAACACATGATCTAAAACTCCTACACTGAGAGTTGCTTCACTTAGCACAGTAAGGGTTTCATCTGTTTAATGAACAGCAGTTTCTCATAGAATTCATTCTTATACTAAGATAAAAGAATATCTTTTGCCAATTTGGAAAAATGAAAAAAAATCTTGTTACAGACATCCCAACTTGGAAAAATGGCACCACTCCCTGCGCGCGCACCCCCCACACCACAAATGTATTGAGCACATGTATGAACACCTTGACACACAGATACACGCATGGGCACACACACGCAGACACACACACTGACACATACTCAGATAGACACTGACACAGATACACAGAAACACATACACACATACTGACACATACACTCATATACACACACTGACACATACTCAGATATACAATGACGCAGATACACAGAAACAGCCCCTGCTTAGTGAGTATGAGGGAAGGGGCCGGGGGCACAAACCATATATAATATCATGTTAATCAACACACACAATCTGATATAAATTGTGTGATTTGCGGGATATTATACATGGTGTGCGGGTGTCAGGGAGCCGCATGCGAGAGTCTCCCGGAACTGCCAGGAGACTTGGGATGTCTGTTGATACAATATTTGTCATTTACTTTATAGCTCACCAACGTTTGCTGTTTTTTGGATAATGCACATCTGTTTTGTTGCAATTTCACACACTCGGTCGTTTATTAAACGGCGACTTGTGAATTTCAAATTGTAGGACAAATTAGAGACAACATTCTGTGAGTTCGCCATTTTTATTAAACCAGTTATTATGGCAAATCGAGAAAGAACCTGTACATTTTGGACACGAATAGCTGAACTGGAAGAATTCTCCCAAATTCGCTGTTTTACAGGTCCTCTATTGAGCCATAACATTTTGAGGTTAATTTTCTCAGTTCTCTGTTTAGTGAATAAAGTCTGTGAGAGGTTTAGGACTCCATGCATGCGGAGTAATTGTAATAAAATGTTTGGTTTCTCTTTCTGTAACCACTTCTGACTGGAATTGTGACAAGTGGGTTCTAAGAGGTGACAGTGTCCTCCCCTTGGTTACTCTGTGTTTACACTCACAGATTACAGAGCCGCTCCCGGCTCCTGAATACATTCAGACAGCGAATGCAACATCAGGAGAAACAAAAGGCTTATATGAAGGTAAATATTGAAATAAACCCGTATCTAAAATCTGTATTGGATACAATTGTATCATCTAATTCCCTGATAACACACAGTAAGGATGTTTGATAAACATAATTGACCTTTGCAGGTAATTTCATTCTAATTACAAATTTGGTTCATGTTAATTCGGTTAATGTATAAAGACGCACACTTATATTGTATAAAAATATCTAAACAGGCATCAGAAATGTTACGGAAAATATAAAAATAAAAAACGTATATCTACATTGGGGATCTCTGCTAACCACTTGTAATTAAAAAAACAAATCGCCTTAAAATCGAATTGTGTGTATGAGAAAAGGTTGCTGTGATGATTATTTTAGCATATTTTTCATGTTTGCAGTATAACTGACAAAATACAAACTATTAATATAATAGAAAAATATAGGCCTCGATTGAATTCCAGACAATCTTTTTATCACCTCCCAACAAGCCAATTAACAGTTCTGATCAATTTAATTACAGCAGTTACAGGCTTATTGGGAACCAATAAATATTGGTTTGAATATCGAATCACCGAATTTAAATTTAAAATATCAGATACAGTCATTGAATTCCATTTATCGGGCCCATAGCTGCACTGTACCCCACACGGTTTTTACTTATTTCTTTTTTTAAGACTCACAGGGTTAGACATTATAAAAGGTTAATACATGTTCTTCCAAAGCACATTTATCAGTGTTTTCTTTTTCTCAAGCAAACTAATACGATTATTGGATTGGGATGCTTGAATATCAGCTTGTATTAAATCCGTCCCTCCCAAAAAAATAAATAAATCTGAAAATAATCGCTATTTATTGACCATCTTTGGTCAATAGAATTGAAGTGCGGCCATAATTGAGAATATGTAATTAGCTAAAAATATGCAAAAATACTACAATTAATGCATTGCAATGTCATTGCCACATCTGCTAGTCCATGTCACCCGCAGGATGACCCTAAAACCATGTTAATACATAGTAATGTAAAGTGCTAAAAATGGAACAATTGCCGTGGAAACAGGTGAACTACTATGCCAGATTGCTGCAATTTAAATTCTTTTTATACACATGGCAATGTATTTATATATATTGTAATATAAATGAATGATTCCAGTATTGGTCTTGCTGCTGTCTCCGTTTGTATTTCTGCTTGGCACAGGTTTGGCTCAGAGCTCATTGTATTAATATATCATATTACATGACCATTGTGTATACTTTTGCACTAATTTTGTCGTTTCTGTCTGGCTGTCACTGCTGGAGTCTGTGATTAGTATTCAGTAAAATCCGAGTCTGTGAATCACTTGGTCAGTTTTGAGAAATGAGTTTATATTTTGCAACTGATTGAATGCTGTGATTCCCCCGGGGCAGATTTTGTTGAGCGGGTGAATTTTATTGCATTGTCCAGTGTTCAGGGTACAGTTTGAAGCTATAAATCCGTCACCACCTTCCATATTGCCTGCGTGGAGAAGAGATGCTCACTCCTGGGAGTTTCTAAGGCACAAAAAACTTTAGATATAACCTAATTTACTAGAAAGTAAGATTTTATAAACAGGGCTGGCCCAAGACATGGTGCTGCCTGGATCCAAGGATGAAATGCTTCCCACTCTCACCAAAACCACGGCACACCCATTATGTTATGCAGTGTGTGCCGTGAATGCACTGTCTGTGTGGAGTGGATGCTGAGTTTATGTGTATAATCGATGCAGTGTTCGTGCAGTGGATGCAGTGTCTGTATCTGTGTATTGTATGTATTGTGTGTAGTGTATTCATTGTGTGTATATAGTGTATTCAGAGAGTATGTTTGTGTTGTGGATGCACTGTGTGTAGTGTATGCAGAGTTTGTGTGTATAATGGATGCAGTGTTCGTGTAGTGGATGCAGTGTCTGTGGTTTTGTAGTGCATGCAGTGTCTGTGGTTTTATAGTGGATGCAGTGTCTGTGGTTTTATAGTGGATGCAGTGTGTAGTTGATGCAGAGTTTGTGTGTATAATGGATGCAGTGTTCGTGTCATGGATGCAGTGTTTGTGGTTTTGTAGTGGATGCAGTGTGTGTGTGTAGTTGATGCAGAGTTCATGTGTATAATGGATGCAGTCTTCGTGTAATGGATGCAGTGTCTGTGGTTTTGTAGTGGATGCAGTGTGTGTAGTTGATTCAGAGTTCATGTGTATAATGGATGCAGTGTTCGTGTAATGGATGCAGTGTTTGTGGTTTTGTAGTGGATGCAGTGTGTGTGTGTAGTTGATGCAGAGTTCATGTGTATAATAGATGCAGCCTTCGTGTAATGGATGCAGTGTCTGTGGTTTTGTTGCGGATGCAGTGTGTGTGTAGTTGATGCAGTGTTCATGTAGATGCAGTGTCTGTGTATTGTATGCAGCATGTATAGTGTATACATTGTGTGTGTATTGTGTAGGCAGAGTGTCTTTGTGTAGTGGATGCAGTGTGTGTAGTGGATGTAGTGTATGTTGTGGATGGAGTGTGTGTAGTGGATGCAGTGTGTGTTGTGCATGCAGTGTGTGTAGTGGATACAGTGTGCGTTGTGCATTCAGTAAATGTGTTTGCAGGGTTTGAGAGGGTTGGGGGTGAGACGGGGGTTAAGCTCATACTTAAGTTTAGATCAGACCCCCGATAGTTGCCATTGTCTGATTTGATACACACTGACACACATACAGATGTACAGACACACATATACAATAACACACACACAGATACACACATGCAGATACAAACAGGGCTGGTGCAAGGATTTCTGCCGCCCTAGGCAAAGATCCATTTTGCCGCCAGCTCATGTTACTCACTCACTCACTGACAGACACACACTAGCAGACACACACACACTCACTGACACACATACACCCACACACACACACACTCTCACTGACCACTCACTGACAGGCACACACACACACACAGACACTCACTGACATACATACTCACTGACTCACACTCACTGACATACATACATACACTCATTCACAGGCACACACACACTGACACACATACACTCACTCACTGACAGACAGACCCACACACACACACACTGTTTGGGCAGACACTCACTGACAGACACACACACACACAGGCAGACACTCACTGACAGACACACACACAGGCAGACACTCACTGACAGACAGACAGACAGACACACACACACACACACTCACTGACAGTTAAGGACTCAAACACTCACCTCCCTAGGGTTCAGTGTGGGGCAGCTCCTCACTCCTCCCGCCCGCTGTTTAGTATGCCGTGGTCAGAATTACATCATATTCCGGCTCCCGGCATCACAGAGGGTGCGCGAGGAAGGAGTGAGAGGCTGCAAGAACAGCCTCCCTCGGTGCCTGGCTTCTCTTTCCCCCCCTCCTCCAGATGGTCACTGGCATTTGTTGGCAGAGCAGGTGCCTGCCATCAAGATAAGCAGGTGCCTGCTCTGCATTATCTAGCACAGCTTCGGGGGTTGCCTGAGGTGGCCAGATGGGTATAGTGACTGGAGTGTTCTGACTCTGTCCCTCCATTCTGTGTTAAACCATTTTTGAGCAGTTTAACATCCAATGAGTGTCCCTGGCTTACTATAGCCCTGCCCCCATTAGAGGTGTGACTAAGGCAGGGATTACGCACTTCCTTTTAGCCATACTGATTCATACCAGCAATGGGCACTGTGATAGGCTGAAAGCAGTCAGCTGACACTCTGCCAATCACAGCTACCCATTGTAGTTCATATTAATGCTTCCTCTATAGCCCAAGCAGCACAGAGGGGATGGACTACTGGGGACAGTCATTTAGTATTTAAACATTAAAACGGTTTAACGTTTAATGTGAGGATGGCGCCAGGGGACTCCAGACACAATAACTACTTAAATGAGTTGAAGCAGTTATGGTGTCTACAGTGTCTCTTTAAACCGCTGGAGACGGACTTCCTGGAGCTACTTCTTATTTTCCTTCCAATCTTACCTTTTACAATAACTCGAGAGAGATGGGAAGACATCAATGTAGGCATGGCACGGCACGGCGCTTGATTTAATTAGACGGTCAGTAACTTTGATATTTTGCTTTAACCCTTTCAGATTCACTTGGTTAAAGGTCAGCACACATTGTCTGATCTCCATGACATTAAGCTGTACGATTGCACAATATTAGATTCTGTGAAAGCAATTATATGAAATGCCAACTCGATGTATATGTATATATATCACCTGTTAGACAGTACTCTACCGAAGAAGTCACAGATATTAAACATGGGCAGATAATCAGCCAGCAGTCTGACTAAATTAACATTTCGCGTTTTCTTCTATTTATAGAATAGGTTAGCTATGTATGGGACTAATTAATGACACGCTAACGGGATTTTATCAGACTAATGATACCGAATTCCAAAGATAAAAAGGAAGAATAATAGATTTTTGGGAATTTAACATTGCTATTGACAGAGCATTTTATATGTTAGTAGTTACTTACACCCCGTCTAACAAGCCTTAAACATAAAGGCGACTGAATTTGCAGAAATTAATTTGCATGATTTGCATGAATACACTACACACAAATGTATTGTTTAGTAGTGTATTCATTGTGTGTATATAGTGTATGCATAGAGTATGTTTTTGTTGTGGTTGCACTGTGTGTGTATAGTGTATGCAGAGAGTATGTTTGTGTTGTGGATGCACTGTGTGTGTATAGTGTATGCAGAGTTCGTGTGTATAATGGATGCAGTGTTCGTGTAGTGGATGCAGTGTCTGTGGTTTTGTAATGGATGACAGGGTCATTAACTGAGCTTTTCTTGACATTATTGCACAGTCGTTATTCGGCATGTGCCAACCATACTTTAATAACACGCAGACACCGAAAATTCTGTTGGAGTATAAAGTCCACAGCTTTATTAATTAATATCAATATATATAAATTAACAATTTATGGTCATTGTCAACAGTACTCCTTCGTTAGGCTCTCTTCCTATATCATACCCCCGACAATGACCCTACCAAAACAAACATTAGCATAACCAATAATACATACACATAACTCAACGGCCTACCAAGAGGCCCCACCTCCATTTGTCTAACTGCAGGGGTGTACCCAGACACCCCTACACCCCTTGGTTCGTAGCCACCGACGGGCTCGAACCTACCTCCATACTTTTGACTTCCGGCCTACTCCAGCCTAGACCTTGGCCTACCAATTTCTTAACCCACCAAAATTCCAGTTTAACCAAGACCTTTTCCCGCCGCTGTGACCAAACGGGAACTACTACTAACTCATAGGGTGGGTGGGAGGGACAATTTACAGGTAAGAAAGGCTCAAGTTAGAATGAACTAAAATGGCCGCTATTTAAACTTCCCTTCTAACCCACGCCCCCCAGCACAATCACAGGACAGCCTCTTGACCTGAACTTCACCCTGCCTACTCCTGGCTCTGTCAAGGCCCACTCCTCCCTGCGTTGCTCCGTGGTTTCATGACATTATTGCACAGTCGTTATTCGGCATGTGCCAACCATACTTTAATAACACGCAGACACCGAAAATTCTGTTGGAGTATAAAGTCCACAGCTTTATTAATTAATATCAATATATATAAATTAACAATTTAGGGTCATTGTCAACAGTACTCCTTCGTTAGGCTCTCTTCCTATATCATACCCCCGACAATGACCCTACCAAAACAAACATTAGCATAACCAATAATACATACACATAACTCAACGGCCTACCAAGAGGCCCCACCTCCATTTGTCTAACTGCAGGGGTGTACCCAGACACCCCTACACCCCTTGGTTCGTAGCCACCGACGGGCTCGAACCTACCTCCATACTTTTGACTTCCGGCCTACTCCAGCCTAGACCTTGGCCTACCAATTTCTTAACCCACCAAAATTCCAGTTTAACCAAGACCTTTTCCGCCACAGCACTTGCCTTGACCCCTTAAGGACATGTGCGACCCCCACCACACAAAAACAGGGCTTGCGCTATCCCGTCTTGCAAACCTAAATTAAAAAGGTCATAACCAACATCCGATAAGTGCACCCCGTCATCACGAAAGTAACCCGGTAATCTCTCCTCCAACTCCCGATGCCTCACCACCACGCCTCCTAACCTTCGAATGAACACCGCCATGGTCCTGTTCACTTTACCCCGACATCGAGAAACTGCCTTCTCATCCCTGGCGTATCTCCAGCATAAACGAGGTACCATCTCCGACCATACCACTTTCACGCCAGGGACAAGCCCCCTTAGTCTGTCAACGTCCTGCTTCATACACTTAACCAGTTCACGTTGGGGGACCAGACCCAAGTCGTTTCCCCCCCCGTGAATTACCACCACGTTCGGCAAGGGCTCCTCCGCTACCTTCCAAAACAATACCGTAATAATGTGCTGCCAGTCAAACCCCCGATAACCGAACCAGAATAACGCCACCCGATCCTCAGGAAAGCCCAGCTGTGTTCCATGTCTTCTAACTGCGGCCCTCCTCCTTGCCCAATGGATATACGAATGGCCAATTATCCACACCGTCCAACCTAAAATAAAAATTAACATTGAAGAAACATCACCAGCACATCCCAAACACCCACAATCAACCACCCCTTCACACCAGCCTATCTGGCCGTACATAAGAGCGAAACCTGAGAGATTCCCATCTCCCAATTCGTCTAATCCGCTCATCCCCTAAACCCAAGCGAGCCGCTTCTGTCGCCGCGCCTATTCGGAATGAATGTGTTCCAAACTGCATGGGCTCCAGACCCAACTTCTGTAATCCCAAACGGAAAACCCGCACAAATTGGAAGCGCGACAGTGCCGTGCCGTCGGCATGTATGAAGAAACAACCGCTCCCCATCGGGCGTAGTTCCAAAAACCCGGCCCCACTTGCCACCGGACACAACCCCGACCCTGGTAAACCAAACAACGTGACCATGGCACCTTTACCAAATACATCCGTCTTTGATTGAATCAGGTGGATCAACACCCTGTCCCCACTAACCGTCACATCTTCCAACCTAAGCCCACCAACCCCTTTCTTGTTGGCACTAAGCAACTCACCAATCCGAAACGCCCCAAAAAAGGCCCACGAAAAAGCCACTGTAAATAACGCCACTTCAAACACAGAAAAACATATCTCAGGTAGTTTGTTCACTAACCCCTGTAACACTGTGAAGGAGACTGGTCTTCTCGTATCCTTCGTCTTCTTACCTTTCCTGTATCCCCGAACCGCTTGCCTCACTATAAAATGCTTCGTCACATCCTCCCATCCATTAAACTTAAACAAAAACGCCAACGCTGACATGTACCTATCAACCATTGATGGCGACGCTTGCTTTGCGAACAACCGGCATAGGATCCATAACAGTATGTCCAGCCGATTGCTCCCAGGGCCCGTCACCCCTACCTGCTGCATCGTGTCTTCCCACACTTGCCAGACCTTAACATAGGAGAACCAAGTTCCAGGCGCCAGAGACTTCTTTATGTACTCCCCAAGCAAGACGTCCCGAGCTCCCACATCTCCGCCGGACAGGCTTGACCCTCTTCTTCCGCCTCCGGCGCCGCCTCCCGAAAACGCTCCCACTGTAGGCGAGACAGCGCGTCAGCGACAACATTGGTAAGCCCCGGTATATGCCGAGCGCGAAACACAATATTAAAAGACATGCACAAGAGAACCAATTGCCTCAACAACCGTACCACTGGCCATGAAGAAGCCGATAATCCGTTGATAGCCTGCACCACTGCCATGTTATCCGAATTGAACACCACCCTCTTATTGGCTAACTCCGGACCCCATAACGCCACTGCCACAACAACCGGGAAAAACTCCAAAAAGGCCAAATTCCTAATCAAGGGGCTCGCTTTCCATGCCTCCGGCCACCCCTCCGCGCACCATTTACCCGCTAGGTACGCCCCAAAACCGATGCTGCCTGATGCATCCGTAAACAAACCCACGGCCGTGGAGGTTCCCAACGGCTCCCGAAAAAACACCTTCCCGTTAAACTCCCTCAAAAACCTAGCCCATACCTCCAAGTCCTCTCTCATGTCCACTGACACCCTAATATAATGCGACGGTTTTCTCACCCCGCTTGTCGCCCGCGCCAACCGTCTGCAAAAGACCCTCCCCATAGGGATCACTCGGCACGCAAAATTCAGGCTCCCTATCAACGATTGAAGTTCACGCAAGGTGACCTTCCTCGCCCTACCAACCGTGTCCACTAGCCGCTGAAAGGCCTGTAATGTGTCCCCGGGCAACCTGCACTCCCTCCGTACCGAGTCGATCTCCAAACCCAGGAAGCTGAGGCACGTAGTGGGCCCCACCGTTTTGTCCTCTGCTAACGGCACCCCAAATGTGTGCGCCACCCACTGGAAGGTCCTCAACACCTGGCTACAGCGCTCCGTGCGTGGTGGGCCAACGCATAAGAAATCGTCAAGGTAGTGCACCACAGCACCCCCAGCCGATTCCCGTCGTACGACCCACTCCAAGAAGGTGCTAAACCTCTCGAAGTAAGCACACGAGATGGCACAACCCATAGGCAAGCATAAGTCCACAAAATACCCCCCATCGAAATAGCACCCCAATAAGTGATGACAATCCGGGTGTATGGGAAGCAGCCGGAAAGCTGCCTCCACATCCAATTTCGCCATCAGAGCCCCTTGTCCCGCTCTCCTAACCAACTCGACAGCCTTGTCAAATGATGTGTAGGAAACAGAACACAGGGCCTCGTCGATATCATCATTAACCGATGTACCTTGTGGGTACGATAAATGATGGATCATACGAAATTTACCCGCCTCCTTCTTGGGGACTACCCCAAGTGGAGACACCCGCAAACCAACCAACGGCGGGGAAGCGAATGGTCCCGCCATCCTCCCTAATTGCACTTCCTTACATAACTTTTCCCGAGCTATGCCCGGATGTTCCCCCACTGACCGAAGGTTTTTACATAACCCACCCGCAGCCCTTTCTTGAAACGGAATCCTGAAACCCTCTGTAAAACCCAGCCGTAAAAACTTTGCCACCTCCTGATTATCGTATAGTTTTAACCAAGGCAGCATCGCGCTTACCTTCACCGGCGACGCTCCCAGCTGCAGCCGCAGCTGTTGATGTGCCGACAACCCCTCCTCCCAAGTTCGGCTTACCTTTTCGGAAGCACCTGGAAACTCCGTGATTACCCCCGCAACCGGAGCACTCGTGCTTAAATCTGCAAGATGCACCCCACTTGCATTGGCCCTCATTGTAGAGCCAGCAGAAACCTTTCTTCTGGCTTGCCGACACGGTACCTGAGCCCGTGCCGGCCGCTCCGAGAAAGGGGGCACTTTTCTGTGCCATCATCAGCCTCATCCACAAAGGCAAGTCCATCTGGTCCCACCGCATGGACGGATTTGCCGCCAATCGCTGACGAAATTGTTCGTCATATTTCCACCATGCTAAACCCCCATAGGTCCGATATGCGTCCCCTATCCCGTCTAAATAACAAAAAAGCTGCGAACATCGATCCGGGTATTTTTCCCCGATCACGCTCGCCAAAATACAAAAGGCCCTCAACCAGTTCCCAAAAGACTTGGGTATTTTCCGATACCTCCGCCTCTTTTCCTCCTCTTCCTTTTTCGCATCCTTTTTATCCTCTTCTTTCAAGTCTAAAAATTCCTCCAGGGGAAGCAGGGAAAATATTTCCACGAACTCCCCTTTCCAAATTTTCTCCTTAACCTCCACCTTTAAGTGGCACCCTAGCGGTCCCGCAAAAGACACATGCACATTTTGCCGTGCCGCATCTGTTACTTCCCCGCAGAGAACGACATGCTCACCCACGTCACCCGTCGCTCCTTGACCCGTCCCCGCGGCGCCCTCACCCCCTTTCGGCTCCGCTGACGCTGCGGCCTTCACCCCTGCTGCCCGACCGCCGTCCGCAACCCACACTTTCTCAAACTGTGTCGGAGACCCCCCGTCCCCAGACCATGAATCTAACAGAGATCTTAAACATCCCAGTAAGCTTCCTGGGTGTGATGCAGTTGGAGACTCACCGCTCAAGCCCCCGGCCGCTGCTGGCCGCGGGGGCGCCACTTTTTCCACCATGACAGCCGACCCAGAAGGAACCAGGGGACGCCGACTCCTGCCCGCCTGTTCGTGTGTTGCTCTCGTGGGCGTCCTACTCAACGACCTGCAAGGAGAATACAGCCTGGGTGATCTGTCCGACTGCAGCCTCACCCGCCCTTCATTCCCGTGATCAGACCCGTCCTCACCACTTCCCTGCCTGCATCGTCCCTCCCGCTCGCTACTTCTCCTCCTCCGTGCCGTGTGGTTCCTCTCAGACGACCTTGACTCACTGCGCCGGCGCCGTAGCCACCTGTCCCGAGAAGCTGACCTCCTCCTATTGCTCCGGTTCCCTGCTGGGCTCCCGTTCCCATGTCTCCTACTGCCTGCAGACCCTGACCTGCTGTCCCGCCATTCTGCCCTTCCGCGCTGCCATCCTCCGCCATTCCCTCTGCTGGCGCTCCTCCTATCGAGCCGCTCCTGGGATCGACCCCTAAAGGCCTCCCGCCCACTGCTGTCCTGGGTGCCGCCGTCCTCCTGGCCAGTCACCCGCCTGCTGCCACTCCGCTCCATACTGCCACTCCTCCTGTCTCCTGGGTCCCCAGACTTGCCGATGCTGTGCCCGTCTCCCCTTCTTCCCAAGCTCCTGGCCATGCTCCTCTGATCCCTTGGATCCGCAGCGCTATCCTTCCTGCCTCCAACTCCAGCCGCCTCCTGGTCCCTCTCCCCAACCTGTGAGACCGCTGTCCTGCCACTGCCAGCCCCTCTCAATCCCTCCTGCCCCACAGTGCTGCCCCCAGGGGGCGACTCACCGGGACGTCCAGGGCTGCTCCTGGGTCTTGCAGCCGACTCCCCTCCGGCACCAGCTGTCAGCTCCGCCTGCCCGCCCGCCGCCATCCGGCAGGGGGCGCCCTTCAAGGGAGGCCTCCTCCTGGCCTGCAACCTCACCGCCCCGGCATTGCGCCTAGCTGGCGGTCCCGGCCGACGACCCGCTCCACGTCCCTGCTTTCCGGCCGCCGCACTGCTTCCCGCCGAGCTCCTCCTCCGTCTGGCTGCAGGACCCGCTCCAGGACTAAGCCGCTGGGGTGGCCTAGCTCTCCTCTCCGGCCTCCGATCCGGCACCGCATGGGGGGGAGCAGACGTGCTCGGAACCCCCAGCTGCTCCTGTAGCCACGCCATTCCCTTCTCCTGCACCACGGACCGCAGACCGGACAGAAGTTCTTCTAATGACGCCATGCTGCACCTGGAAAAGAAGAAAAGAGGAGCCCAACCGACCTGCAACAATTTACAGGTAAGAAAGGCTCAAGTTAGAATGAACTTACCCTAAAATGGCCGCTATTTAAACTTCCCTTCTAACCCACGCCCCCCAGCACAATCACAGGACAGCCTCTTGACCTGAACTTCACCCTGCCTACTCCTGGCTCTGTCAAGGCCCACTCCTCCCTGCGTTGCTCCGTGGTTTCAATATAAAGGTTTTATATTCCCAGGCAATGGTACGGTTAATAATCTGTGCTCTCCCATCATATCTGTTTAGATAGCAATTTTACTTTGGCAATAGATGACGCATTTCTTTTAACTCGAGAATATTCAGATTTACAAAGATTCACAAAGGATATATTTTGCTCAATACTTCCTATTATGTACTGCAGGGAGTAGTACACATCTTTTCACGTGATTTTTACCCCAATGAGCGATTATCATGTGATAACATATTAGGGACCTGTTTGTAGATAATGGGTACTGGTTTTGGCTAATTCTCACTTTAATTCCGCGTTCTTCTCCTGTAGGGGGCGCTCTTACACCCCAAATTCTTC
Organism: Pelobates cultripes; assembly: GCA_933207985.1. Classification (NCBI taxonomy): domain Eukaryota; kingdom Metazoa; phylum Chordata; class Amphibia; order Anura; family Pelobatidae; genus Pelobates; species Pelobates cultripes. Next base: position 353,770,682 of record OW240914.1, on the reverse strand, counting down.
TTTCTTTTTGAAGAATATACTCTAATTCCTAAAAGAGTTTAGAGTGATCTAGAGGTAAAATTTATCCTTTTGCATAGGAGCAAATTCCCGTCTTATGGTCTTTGGGAAGCCAATGTTTCAAGAACTACAAATGATTACAGTAAAATGTAATTATTAGCAGAGAAATCGGTTTATCCAAAATACTTTTTTTCTTCGGACAAATTTCATTCACATGCAGTTTTGGTACAGATGAATTTCGTCCATGTGATCATTTTCAGGGAAAAACTATTTGGATGACATACTATGGCGAAAAAATGTGCCTATTATAAATGATAAAATGTGCCTGTATAGCTTGGAGGACAGACAAGACAGGGGGGATAATATAGAAACATTTAAATACATAAAAGGAATCAACACAGTAAAGGAGGAAACTGTATTTAAAAGAAGAATTGGGACTATCCATTGGGCAGACTAGATGGGCCAAATGGTTCTTATCTGTCGTCACATTCTATGTTTCACAACAAGAGGACTGTGGCAAAGATGCCTGTACCATGAGCTTCTGGAGGAGCCTGCTGGCTAGCCTCCTGCCCAAAGACTATGGGCCATGTAAAAGACCCGGTAAAAGACTTTGTTCGTATGGTTTGCCGTTACCGAACAAACCCACGAACTGCGGACCACCCGCATGCTTGTTAAACCCCATTGACACATTAATAACGATTCACACCTCAGTGTTCTAAGTGCTCGTCTGGGTGGCCGCCGTTCGTATGCACGAACACGTGGTGGGGGCCATCTTGTTTGCACGAACGCAGGCAGCGGTGTTTGGTCGTTGAGTGCATGGAACTAAAATCGGACACTCGACCTAACGAACACCGCTGAACTTCCATCCCCTTCTGCGTTCGTTTCTTTACATCCTGGAAGAGCACTATTCAGTGGAATCGATTGCATGGATTAGATGAACATGTTCTGTAGTGTGTTCATTTGTACACTCCCGAAACTGACCGACCGCTACCACTTTTCTTATGGAACTATTTTGGGCAGGAGCCATGTGTGCAGTTAGTCAAAAGTTGACGTCCATTGAAAATCTGAACCACTGAACCGATCTGAGTGATTTTTGGATATGTTGGTCACTCAGATCGGGGCTATCTGAGGATATGACTTGTGACAAACTGAACCTCGTCACATGTTCTTGGAGGAAACCTCTTACCAAAAGACCATGGGCCCTTTAAAAATCTATGTGAACAGACTTGGTTCGTGGGATTTTATATTCTGTTCGGGAACAGAACAGCTGCACGAACCGGAGATCAACCTGGAGCTTGTTAAGCCTAATTGCTACTTTGTAGCAATTTCCACCCCAGTGTTCTAAGGGTTCGTCTGGGTGGCCGCATTTCCTATGGATGACCACGAGGTGGCGGCCATCTTGTTCGCATGAAAACAGGCAACGGTGTTTGGTTGTTGAGTTCATGGAACGATTTTCGGACACTGAAACCCCCAAAAACCGCTGGACTTCCATGATCGCCTGGGTTCGGTTTTATAGCACTTAGGAAGACACTGTTTGGTGGAAGTGTTTCCATGAACAAGGGGAACGAGTTCCAGGGTAAGACTATTGACTATGTTCGGTAATTTGTTCGTTTTAAAACTACCGAACTAGACCGACCGCAAGCCCTGATTCTCTGGAACTATTTTGGGCATGGGACCATGCATGCGGTTGGTCAAATTATGACTTCCAGGAAATTCCTGAACCCCTAACTATAAGATAAGACCAGGGACTAATGAGTGTATTTAGAAAATTGGGCAGACTAGATGGGCTGAATGGTTCTTATCTGCCATCACATTCTATGTTTCTATTAGTGTATAACAATGCAAACGATTGCCTTGCCTGAAGGCTACTACGCAATATCAGACATTTCTACAAAAGAAGTAACCCGCCCATTGCCCATCGTGATAAATCCGTATGGAGTTTCAAAGTTGCGGAATTTGGACGAATTGCAAATCAACATAAAAGTCAAAATAAAATGAAACAATACGCAAAGAGCTAGAATTATAGCAACAAACAAGAATATGGAAACGTTATTACAGCATTACCCCGAAATCACACTTGTCCTTTGCAGAGAGAGAGAGGGGGCAACGCAAAGGGGGAGAAAAATGGGGACAGGATTACAGAGGGCTTGGATCTGTTTACAAAGATTGTTTACTTGGCTGTTTAATTACTGGACAATTCACCAAATACTTACAGGGTCACTTGTTTCCATGGTGATATAGTCGCATCTTAATGATTTAACAAAGCAAGTAATGCTACGAGTGGAAGAGATTGCAAATGGTTACATTTAATGATCACAGTTTATTCAAGAAATCCCTATGGAGAGCACATTTAATTCAGTGTTAGTGGGAGATAAATAGAAATATACATTAATGCTGTGTAATGGTTCATTATTTCATGTTTGCCATATTCTGTGCTGGTCATTTAGAATATTTTTTCAAATAAATGATTTTTATGCATAATGATTAATATACTCCCCTATTGTTTAATGTTTCATTATAATTATTTAAGTCTTTGGAAAGAGATCATTTTTACTGCTCAGATTCACAGCACTCACAGAGATTACAATTAATTCCTTCATTTAACTTCTAAAAATGTTATATTTTAAATCAGCCGCATACATGTTAATTTTAGGCGTGCGAGTGAGAGCATGGCCTGGAGCAGGGCTATTCTGAGAAATTTTAGTTGATTTACTAATAACAATTTATACAACTATAATGTAAATAAGAACAATAACAATGTACTAAATTTACACAGACTGACTTCTAAACATAATCATTGTAGTTTAAAGACACATTACTGGGAGTATTATTGCTGTGGGGCTCTGTTATACACTCAGACACATTACTGGGAGTATTATTGCTGTGGAGCTCTGTTATACACTCAGACACATTACTGGGAGTTTATTGCTGTGGAGCTCTGTTATACAGACATTACTGGGAGTATATTGCTGTGGAGCTCTGTTATACACTCAGACACATTACTGGGAGTATTATTGCTGTGGAGCTCTGTTATACACTCAGACACATTACTGGGAGTATTATTGCTGTGGAGCTCTGTTATACACTCAGACACATTACTGGGAGTATTATTGCTGTGGAGCTCTGTTATACACACAGACACATTACTGGGAGTATTATTGCTGTGGAGCTCTGTTATACACTCAGACACATTACTGGGAGTATTATTGCTGTGGAGCTCTGTTATACACTCAGACACATTACTGGGAGTATTATTGCTGTGGAGCTCTGTTATACACTCAGACACATTACTGGGAGTATTATTGCTGTGGAGCTCTGTTATACACTCAGACACATTACTGGGAGTATTATTGCTGTGGAGCTCTGTTATACACTCAGACACATTACTGGGAGTATTATTGCTGTGGAGCTCTGTTATACACTCAGACACATTACTGGGAGTATTATTGCTGTGGAGCTCTGTTATACACTCAGACACATTACTGGGAGTATTATTGCTGTGGAGCTCTGTTATACACTCAGACACATTACTGGGAGTATTATTGCTGTGGAGCTCTGTTATACACTCAGACACATTACTGGGAGTATTATTGCTGTGGAGCTCTGTTATACACTCAGACACATTACTGGGAGTATTATTGCTGTGGAGCTCTGTTATACACCCAGACACATTACTGGGAGTATTATTGCTGTGGAGCTCTGTTATACACTCAGACACATTACTGGGAGTATTATTGCTGTGGAGCTCTGTTATACACTCAGACACATTACTGGGAGTATTATTGCTGTGGAGCTCTGTTATACACTCAGACACATTACTGGGAGTATTATTGCTGTGGAGCTCTGTTATACACTCAGACACATTACTGGGAGTATTATTGCTGTGGAGCTCTGTTATACACTCAGACACATTACTGGGAGTATTATTGCTGTGGAGCTCTGTTATACACTCAGACACATTACAGGGAGTGTTATTGCTGTGGAGCTCTGTTATACACTCAGACACATTACTGGGAGTATTATTCCTGTGGAGCTCTGTTATACACTCAGACACATTACTGGGAGTATTATTGCTGTGGAGCTCTGTTATACACTCAGACACATTACTGGGAGTATTATTGCTGTGGAGCTCTGTTATACACTCAGACACATTACTGGGAGTATTATTGTTGTGGAGCTCTGTTATACACTCAGACACATTACTGGGAGTATTATTGCTGTGGAGCTCTGTTATACACTCAGACACATTACTGGGAGTATTATTGCTGTGGAGCTCTGTTATACACTCAGACACATTACTGGGAGTATTATTGCTGTGGAGCTCTGTTATACACTCAGACACATTACTGGGAGTATTATTACTGTGGAGCTCTAAGATAACATAAAATTGAAAACTATAAACTATTACTCCAACATGAAAGAAAGGACTCAGATGGCTACGAAAAGTTTGGCAATTGGACTGTGATTGTGAATGTATGTTGTTGCACAGCTTTAAAATATGACGTTATTTTGTTTATTTGGAAGTAATACGAGTGTGCTTGTCACTTTAGCTGAGATCATCAAAACCTGATGATCTCAGTCAATCCATTGCTTTACCATAGGAAAGCACTGGGATGCTATTGTGTATAGGCTGGAAAAAACTGCGCGGCCAATCAGCATCTCCTCATAGAGATCCATTGAATCAAAGCACCTCTATGGGGAGCGTTCAGCGCCTCTATGCAGCATGGAGACGCTCAACGTAGGGGCAGCACTGGTCTAGGAAGTGGCTCTAGTGGTCGTCTGAGTGACTGTCATGAGAGATGTTCCTAGGCAGCAAGGTAATCACTGTCTTTTCTCTGAAAAAGCAGGGTTTACACTACTCGGCCTACAGGGCCAGGCTATAGACACCAGAACCAATACATTAAACTGTAATGGTTCAGTGTCTCTTTAATAAGTTGTCTTTCTCCCACCTGTCAATCAACTTTTCGGCATAGACTCCTGTGCTGAAGAACTGAGTTACAGGGAGAGCAGGACACAGGTGAAGGTGCATTCCCCCCACCACAACAAAATAAAACAATGCATTGTAACGGCACCCCAGGTACAAAAGGGGTTAAAGCCGCCAAAGATATTCCCTTCCCGAACGGAAGATCAGCTACCGAACACTCGTAAGCACCGAACAGCAAAACACATGAATAATCCCCCCAAGTACAAGACGAGGCTCTGTATTGAGGGTCAAGCAGGAATCTGTTTAATGTGGGCTACATGCCCGGCTTTTATGCAGGTCTTCCACCACGGACACTCCCATAGGGGACCTGGTGAAAAACTGGGACAAGTTTCTGTAACAACCAGTCAGAATACATACAGGTATAAACACTCCCACATGAGCATTACAGTCCCCTCCTCTCTATCCTGGAGCTAATTGGGTTAAGTGCTAGAAGTAACTCAATTACCTTCCAGGATAGGGCATAACCTCCATTTTATATTTACAATAAAAACACATAAAAATACATAATTCCAAAACTACCGAACAGAATCCCCACATTCAACGTAAACCCCAGATAGCTTGGATCTGAGCGCACAATATTACCGAACAGCGCTCAGATCCTATACACACCATGGAGCCAAAATCTTTCACATAGTCTTTCGTTATACGAATGGGCTCCATGGGATAGCTATCTGGGGTGGCTCTGTTTGCATCGTAATGTACCGAGAGACGAGGCGTTCGTATGAACGGTTGAACAGATGAGGGAAGGTCGGCGGCTTCAGCGGTGTTCATATGAAAATAGTGTCCGTTTTTAGTTCCATAGATTCGTCGACGAACACCGCTGGGTGTTTGCATGTCCAAGAAGGCCTCTGCCACGTGTTCGTTCATACGAACGATGACCACCTAGCCGATCATTCGACAAGGGAAAGTGTCTGCGGCAAAAGGGGAATTAAGCATAGGGACTGTACGGACAGGGCAGTAACCGAACAAACAGACGGACCAGCATAAAATAAAAGTAATACAAAGACAGCAAGTCTGTCACATGCATCTTCACCTGTTTCTCTTAACCTCCTTTTGAATTTCTTGCCCTCCTTTGGGTTTCTTATCCCCTTTTGATTGTCTTACCCGCTTTAGTGTATCTTTCCCATTTTTCCCCTTTGTTTGTCTTACACCCCTTGTGTATCTCTTACAGCCATTCTTTGTGTATCTTTTACTTCACCCCAGCCCCTCCTTATGTCTCTTTCAATCAGTCCCTCTTGTGTGTCTTTCTCCCCCAAGTCCCTTTCATGTGTCTCTTATCTCCAGCCCCATTGTCTCTTTCTTCCCCTCCCCAGTCATTCTGTGAGTCTCTTTCCTACACCCCAACACCCTTGTGTCTCTTTCCCCACAGCCCCTCTGTGTGTCTCACTCTCACCTTCCCCAGCCCCTTTGTGTGTCTCTAGTTCCCCTTTCTCAGCCCCTCTGTGTGTCTTTTTCTCTCCCCAGCCCCTCCATGTGTCTCGTTTCCCTCCCAGTTGTCTCATTCTCCCCCAGCCCCTCCATGTGTCCTGTTTGTTTCCAGTCCCTCCATATGTCTCATTCACCATCCATCGCCTCCATGTGTCTCATTCACCCCCTCAGTCCTATATGTGTTCTCATTCCCCCATAGCCCCCCCATGTGTCTCATTCACTGCCTTCCCCATGTCTATGTGTCATTTCCCCCCGGCCCCTCCATGTGTCTCATTCCCCCTCCCAGGCCCTCTTGTACCTCTATCTAGCGCGGCCGCTGCAGACTGCAGTGCAGAAGCCTCTGATACAATATTAATTATTAGAGCTTTAAAATATGTAGGTATTAATATACCTGACCTAAATGAAAAAAATTGGTTATACTCTGGAATAACCAAAATGAGTGATCTGTTTAATAACAAAGAAATACAGTCTTTTGAATCAATGTGCAGAGAAAACAACTTCTCTAATAAGGAGTTTATTTTACATATTTAAGACTAAAGGAATATTTGAAAAAACATCTTTCCCTAAATAACTCTAAAACCCATCAGAAATTAGAGGCCCTGCTAGAACAAGCTGATATGAAAAACATGACATCAAAATGTGTGAATTTATTAACAGAGTGTAAACCTGAGGCTCCATTTTCCGCAATTAAGAATTGGGAAAGAAATTCCCCGAGATAGCTGAATAGGATCCCTTAGAAAGATACAAAGAGCAATTCATTGTTTAAATTTGGTTGAGACCCATTTTACGGTATTTAATCGATGGTATTCAGTGCCGACTCGGATCACGTGGATGTTCCCTGAAAGCTCGAATAGATGCTGGAGACATGAGATACATAAAGGGGGATTTTATGCATATTTGGTGGCGATGTGATCAAATTCAAACATTCTGGAGGAATATATGTAGTAAAATATGTAAATTTAAACTAAGATGTAAACCAGAGGTCTGTCTCCTGCAAATAGATCTCCAAGAATGGCCAACACAGATAAGAAATATAATTATTCATATGTTGGCAGCTAAATTAGAAATATCAAGATTTCGGAGATCTTTATTAACCCGCACTTGGCTTATGGTTAAGAATCAAGTGTTATTCCATCTTAAAATGGAGTCGGGAATTAGTGACAAGAAACAAACCCACGTCTGGAAATATTTTGATACGACAGGTACAATGTCTTCTCTAACACACTAATCACGAGTTAGTCCATTGTACGGCAGAACACAGCCAGGGTTGTTTTTGAAAACCAGACAAAATGAAGCAGAGAAATGGTGGGAGGTAAACACCACGGAGAGGGGCTGGAAGAGCTGACAGCGGGATAACAGTATACAAGTTAACAGCACAGAGGGTAAACTCATTACCGAGTACTTCAATCCCACATCCATCTCCGGAGAGCAAGCATCACTTTACGCACCTCCGGGAACAAGGAGTTTGGCCTATTTCTGGACCATTTATTTCAGAACAAAACTTGGGGGAAAATGATCTCCCTCCGAATAATTAGCTTTATTGAGAATTAGTCGCTTGGCAGCATTAAACCTCATATTTGTCTTTGGCCTAAATCTCTAATTAAGTGTGTCAGCAACGATCAGAAAAAGCCAAATCCCGTGGCTACCTGGATTCTCTCAAATGACTTGTGAATCTCAAGGTAGTTAAAGTCACAAAGCAGAAATGCAGCTTTAATTATAGAGATTAGAGTTTCCTTTTAAAGAAAAAAAACTTCATTTTTCAAAATGCAGCTGGGCATCTCTGCAATTTTTAGAAAAGAGAAGAATTTTGTTGCAATTTAGAATAAAAGTAAACATTTCTATAATTACATATTTTTGAATGCTCCAGGGACTCTTCAGATAGCGTGGAAATAAAAACCTGTCATCCTTTCTGCGGGATAAATCGCTCTGCAAACCCCTACCTAGACTTAAAGCAATACTCCAACCACCATCACCACTACGACCTGCTTTAGTGGTTTTCCCCTGGCCCCGTTCCCCAGTAATGAGGCGATCTATTACCTGGATCTGCTCGGAAGCATTGTTAAAAAGGTCCAGCTTCTGTTGCTTTGCGATCCTGACGACCATTTACTGGCTGAAAGTTGACTTTTGCTCTGACCTGGCTAATGACCAGGGGTGCCCAAAAAGTAGATACGAAGATTTTTAAAACTACAATTCCATAATACTTTGTCATTCTAAAAGCAGTTTAAAAGCATGCAAAGCGTCATGGGAGTTGTAGTTCTACAACATCTAGGGTTCTACCTTTTGGGCCAACCTGCTGATGACGCTCCAAAGATGCGTCTGAAGGTGACGTTAAACCTCTGGAAACAAAGTGGTTAAACTCAGTAAAACGCTGCACGAAGAGACAACAGGCACCATAACCACTTCAAAACTCAAGTGGTCATGGTGCATGATGTAACCCTTTAAGGTCACATCGACTTGCCGTAGAACGACTGATATAGGTGCCTTTGATTAACTAGCAAAGCAATTAGACTGGGGATTGAAGATCTGTGGTGTCGAATTGGTCAGAACTGGCGAAAAAATCAGATAATGCCATCACTTGACCGCCTCCCCCTGAGGGTTATTCACCAAACTAAGAATTCAAAGTAAATTTAAAATTTATGGTCAAAATAGTCAAACTGTAAGTATGTATCAACTTCATACATTTCCTTATACAAAACTGTCACTCACCATCTTCTAATTCATCCATGGAGATGTGAAAAAAATTGACTTTTACCTGTCATTTTCTCCTTTTTATTCTGTATTTTTATGTGTTATTACTTGTATAGTGAATGGATTGGTTCGGTAGTTGGAAACCAACCTCCTGGCTCATTTACTTCAAAGGAACCAGCTATTAAGTGCTCCCTGTTCGTACAACCGAACGCCACGTGGAAAAGAAAACGGCTGCCATCTTGTTCGCACGAGGAGAGCCAGCGGGACTTGGTCGTTGAGTGTCTGGAATTAAAATCGGACACTCGACCTCGCGAACTACCGCTGAGAACTACCGAATGCCGGCTTCTCTTATTTCCCGAACAGGAAAGCCTCATTCGGTAGTTCTGTGCGAACGGACAAGGGGAGCAATCGCTACTATGGGCCAGGGGGATGCATTCGGGACTTTTGTTAGTTTTTTACAGTTTTGTGAATTGACCGGCCGCACACGCTGAATTCGTGGAACTATTTTGGGCAGGAGCTGCGTGTGTGGTCGGTAAAAGGGACCCTCCACACTTTTTCAGAACCCGTGAACTGATCTGGACAAAATTTGGATATGTTTGTCCCCCAGATCGGGGCTATCAGGGGATATGTAATTTGTGGGGATACCTTGTGGGGAAAAGGGTGTTCTAAGTTTTGGGGAAATTGTGTGCTCTCTGCCTGGAGATAATTGGTTTATTCCTTAACTTATCTCAATATCTCCCAGGCAGAGAGGAGGCGTGTATTACTGTAATTCTGTGTGTTGATTGGTTATTGTCTTTGTTTGCTGTGGAAGGTCCTCTTGCAGGAGGATTTCTCATAAAAGCCCGTGTGTTGTCAATAAAACTCATTCCTGTTACACCCTTCATGAAGTCTAGGCTCATGTTTGGGGGATTGTGACAGAACCATCCGTCTGACTATTGTGGTGGATTCGTCTGTTTCCTGCACTTTTGTGTAAATGGCTGCTTCCTATAGCCCAGCCATACGAATGACTGTTTTTCACCGAACAAAGCTACCGAATGGATGGCCACCCAGGAGAGAAGTGTGCCGCTGGTTAACCTATTGATCCCAATTAGAACGTTGAGGTTAACCGCAGACACTTCTCAATTAAACCGAATTCAGGGTGGCCGTCGTTTGTATGTTCGTATGTCGACCATGAGGCAGCGGCCATTTTAAAACACACGAAAGCCCAGCGGTGTTTGGCTCTATTTTCATGGAACTAAAAACGGACACTTTTTCTGCCGAACACCGCTGAATCAACGGGATGCCTGGCTGCCTCCACAAAACGTACGAACACCGGTCGTTCGGGAGTTTTGAAACACACGAAAGGACTTAACCCAGATAGCCCACCCATGGAGTGAATCGCATACCGAAAGACTGTAAGAACTTTGACTCCATGGCGATTGAACTATGTGTGTGGGATCTGAGCGCTATTCGCCAATAATATGCACTTAGGCTATCTGGGGATATGTGATGTGAATAAGAAATGTTCGGTTATTTCCAGTGTCCACCAAGTGGGAGACCTGCATAAATACGGGCAGGTAGCCCACAGTAAAGCCAGATCCTGTTTGACCCTCAATGCGGAGCTTCTGTCTCGTTATTGGGGGGATTTCTTCTTTGCGCTTAGAGAATGCTGATTGGAACCGAAAGCTGCTTGGTGGATATCGTTGTTCGGCGGCTAGCAGTAGTTCGTGGATTTCCGTTCGGGAGTTTGGAGCCCTTCACGGATCCCGGTCGGGAGATTGACGCTTCCCCTGGTTATGGTTCGTGGATTACAGTTTATGCGAATGGATTACTGATATTGCGAAAGGGGAAGGTGAACTAAACGGCGGTTTCTCTCAAAGACACCAGAGGTGCCTTAACAGGGATATTCTATTTGCTGCCTTAACAGGGATATTCTAAAGTGCTGGTCTCTGCCCACGCAGCAAGCCACCCAGTCAGCGTACCCGTACCCAGCACAGCCGTGGTGAGGCACCTGGACATGGACAAGCTTCTCCTTTACCTAGGTGTAGTAACCATTTATTGTGGGTGGGCTGTGCTGTTGATTATGTTTTGTGGGTGGGCTGCTGGACTAACAAGGGCACTGACCGGCAGGAGGTCAGGTACCCTGTTAGTCTGTTTGGAAAAGGGGAGAGATGTGACGAGACCAATCTCGCCACATTGCATTGGAGAAGCCTGGTTGCTCGCCTGCTACCTTTGGACTATGGCCCCCTGTTAAAAGACATCTTTTTTTACCTGCAGAAAAGCTTCATTCGTGCTTTTCTGCCTGGGGTTCGGTAGATTTGTTTGAATGTGTTATACCCCAGATAGGAATCCCATGGAGCCCATTCGTATGAAACTGACTGACTTTGGCTCCATGGCGATTAAACTGTATTCGTGTGGTCTGATCGCCATTCACTTAATAATGTGCGCTCAGACCTGAGCTATCTGGGGATATGTTAAATGTCTGTGTGTTATGTGTAAAAGGTGACTTTATGTATTTCAAAGTGTTTTACTGTCTTTGTGTCACCATGTGCATAATGGAGTCTTGTCCCTGTCCTGGGAGATAATTGAATTACTTCTCACTTATCTCCAGGGCAGAGGAGAGGAAGCCAGGATGCATTGTGGTAAAAGGTATGTGTATTGGGTTACCTCTCAGGATAAGGGGGAGGGAATCTGTGGGTTGTAATTAATATGTTACTGGATATTTTATACCTCCCTGTGGGCGGTCCTGTATTTGCAAGACTGTAATAAAAACCAGGCTGGGTGTGCCAGCACCTCAGACCACTGCTTGACCCTCAACACAGAGCCTTGTCTTGTTCTTGGGGGGATTCACTGTATGCTGTTAGAGACTGATTGCCAGGAGTGTAAGCTAATTGTCTGCTTTTCCTGTTCGTCTGCTAGCAGCTATTTGGGAGGTTCCAGTTCGGGAGTTGGAGTGCTATTTTGTATCCAGTTTGGGAGTTTGGTGTTCTGCAGTAGCTGTGCCTGTATCTCTGGAAAGGGGGCCGATCGCCTAAACGGTTTTTACCCCTTGTGTGCAAAACGGTCCGTTACATAAATAAACTATACACACACTGTATACCTACTGTACTTACTGTATCTCCCTCTACTGTAATGTAACCTGTAAAGTGCTGAATACACCTGTTAGCGCTATATAAATAAAATATACATACACTGTATACCTACTGCACTTACTGTACCTCCCTCTACTGTAATGTAACCTGTAAAGTGCTGAGTACACCTGCTAGCGCTATATAAATAAAATATATATACACTGTATACCTCCTGCACTTACTGTACCTCCCTCTACTGTAATGTAACCTGCAACGTGCTGAGTACACCTGTTAGCGCTATATAAATAAAATATACATACACTGTATACCTACTGTACTTACTGTACCTCCCTCTACTGTAATGTAACCTGTAACGTGCTCAGTACACCTGTTTGCACTATATAAATAAAATATACATACACTGTATACCTACTGCACTTACTGTACCTCCCTCTACTGTAATGTAACCTGTAAAATACTGAGTACACCTGTTAGCGCTATATAAATAAAATATACATACACTGTATACCTACTGCACTTACTGTACCTCCCTCTACTGTAATGTAACCTGTAAAGTGCTGAGTACACCTGTTACTGCTACATAAATAAATAAAATATGCTCGCTGTACTGATACCTAATTTTCATATAACTGTTTGCTGATATAACTGTTTATTTGTATAAATATTATAAATGTATTGCTGTATAATTTCCTCCTTCAAATCCTTGTTATATAACAAGTTTCCGTTTGGATTCCTTTCTGTAGAAAGCACGCAGTGGGCCCCATGCTGATACCATAAAGTACTTTACTTCCTCTCTGTTCAACAAACATAAATTACTTTGATAAATTCGTGTTTCTCCTCAGTTTGGTGAACTTGTATTTTGTATCTTTTATATGTAAAATCTCAGGAGTTCATGGAACTCAAATCGGATACGCAACGGCACAAACACCGCTGAACAGTTACCTTCCAGAGAAATTCGACTATTCATTCGTATAGTCTAACGGCGTTCGGTGAATCGGAGTCCACGAACAAGAGAAACACTTTAACTATGGCCATTCACCATTCCGTTCGGTAATTCAAACGGTAATTCGATTGTTTTAAACAGAGTGGCCGCACAGCCTAATTCTCTGGAACTATTTTGGGCATGAAACCATGCGTGCGGGCGGTCAAAAGAGACTTCCAGGAATTTCCTGGAGCCCTGCTCTGATCTGGGTGATTTTTGGATATATTGTTCACCCAGATCAGGGCTATCAGGGGGATATAACTATGGGGCTATATGTTATGTTTTGGGGTGTTTTCTAAAATTTGTGTAAAAATTAGTTTTTTCTGCCTGTTATCTACCTTAATTATATCACAGGCAGTATGTGACCCTCAATACTGAGTTCTGTCTCTTATTGTAGGGAGCTGCCGAATCACTACCAGGGATTGCTATACTTGTTATACACCCTTGCATAATCACTAGCTCTTGTAAGAGCTGTTCCCGTTATGCTCTCCTGGAGGAGAGATCTTTCCCACACTGTCCTGGATATCAGCGGTTAGTCCCGGGTAGGAGGAAGACGGCGAGATTTCGGTTAAGCTACGGCGGTTGCGGAGTCTGCGGTGCTGATGGTGTCCGGTGCAGTGCTTATAATCCTTGGCATCCGCTAGGAAGCATCCGTTGACGGAGGTGCCCAGTCGGGGTGCCAGGTGGTCCATTACATCTTTCTTTTCATAATGTCAAGCATCGCAGTAATTTTCACATACAGACACAGTACACATAGTTGCATTCACATATTTATTGGTACATGAGGTACGTTGCAAGGCGATGTCCCATAAATCATTACATAACACAGTATCCTTTTAGTCAAAGTGAAAAATATAAATGGATAAAAGGAGAAAAAGATAAATAAATTAGAGAATTATGAGAAGGACATGGGGGGGATCATTCCACGGAGGGGGGAGAGGGGGGCGGGTAAAGAATTTTATCTTTGCATGTGTTCCATTCCTGACAAGTTTTGTTAAATTAAACCATAGTCTGTTGAACCTGCGCCGATAGCTTATCCATAAGGTAGGAGTCCTGCGCCATCTTCAGGATTTCAACATTTAACCACACTTAAAGAAAACAATCTTTTCCAAGTATTAAAATATAAAATAATAATATCATAATTTTAAAATATTTTTCAAAATACAAAATAATTTTAAAGGTTCATCCAGAAATATTGTGGGAGCGGGTGGGTAGGTATCGCTGTGTATCTAGACTGAAACTAGCAATCTATTTCATGTGGTGGGCGGGCGGCTCGCTCGCTGTGGAGACCCTGATTGTGTCCTTACTGTGTTTCAGATGCAGAGTGCCGGCCATTTTGAACACGTTGCTCACATGAATATGTTTGACATCCAGTGCCCTGCTTTCAGCATCCCAGTGAAGTTATGTGTCCTCAACCTATTTGGTGAAGAAATGGAATCCACTAAGAAAGGTTTGTTATCAATTGACCATCACTGAGCATTCTGATTTCAGATATAATAACAGGTGTGGTCCCTCCCATCACTTGTCAATCAGTTGTCAGCATAGAGAACTGAGTGGCAGGGGTGAACAGGAGAACCCTTCTAGAGGCAGTTCTCCTGCTTTTTGTAACAACTACAGGACATGATAAATGATAGATTGCTTTGAGCTACCACATTTTCACCTATAGATTATGTCCTACTGAATTTTAGATGCTGTATGGTAGGATTTCTAGTAGTTCTGTAATCTAAACTCTAATTTTAAGAGAGAAAGTGGAATCCAAACTATCCGCCTGTAAAGACGCTGTGGAAAGGGAAAAAAAATAAATCCATTTCATTCACCACTTGATCTCATGAGGGGCTTACGTTAATCATGTGAAATAAGGAAAAAATAAAATAAAAAACTTTGTGGAAACTGAACGTTAATAGATTTGTTATGTCTTATTAGTCTAGCTATAATAGTTTATAACAGTTTATTAAATAAAATCTACAGGATAAACAAATTATATCCCATTTCAATGTAATATTCTGATGACATCATCATTTCTTGACCACGCCCCCTGTGAGGTCTTTATGTCCACCACCCACATCCCTCCAATTTAATCTCTGCCACAACCCCCCCCCCACACACACACACATATCTCCCAGCATTGGAAGGATGGGGGGCATCGTTCAGATCGGGTGACGCCAGGGACGAAACTAGCGTCACTGGTGAGGCTCATAAAAAAGTTCAAACTAAAGCGACATGTAAGCCCGACGTCAAGCCCCCAAGGCTCACAGACAGCCTTCCAGACGGCCCCCTTACATAGAGGACGAAAGCAGGACAGTTTGGAGCCCTGCTTCATGTCATAATCTCCCCTTACATCCCATCTTTCATTACAGGGTGAATGGGCAGATTCTCAGGGTGAATGGGTAGATTCTCAGAGTGAATGGGCAGATTCTCAGGGTGAATGGGCAGATTCTCAGAGTGAATGGGTACATTCTCAGAGTGAATGGGCAGATTCTCAGAGTGAATGGGTACATTCTCAGAGTGAATGGGCAGATTCTCAGAGTGAATGGGTACATTCTCAGAGTGAATGGGCAGATTCTCATGGTGAATGGGCAGATTATTGGGGTGAATGGGCAGATTCTCAGGGTGAATGGGTAGATTATCGGGGTGAATGGGCAGATTCTCAGGGTGAATGGGCAGATTCTCAGGGTGAATGGGTAGATTCTCGGGGTGAATGGGCAGATTCTCAGGGTGAATGGGTAGATTCTCGGGGTGAATGGGCAGATTCTCAGGGTGAATGGGTAGATTATCGGGGTGAATGGGCAGATTCTCATGGTGAATGGGCAGATTCTCAGAGTGAATGGGTAGATTCTCATGGTGAATGGCCATATTCTCAGAGTGAATAGGCAGATTCTGAGGGTGAATGGGCAGATTCTTAGAGTGAATGGGCAGATTCTCAGAGTGAATGGGTAGATTCTGAGGATGAATGGGCAGATTCTTAGAGTGAATGGGCAGATTCTCAGGGTGAATGGGTAGATTCTCGGGGTGAATGGGTAGATTCTCAGGGTGAATGAGTAGATTCTCAGGGTGAATGGGTAGATTTTCAGAGTGAATGGGCAGATTCTCAGAATGAATGGGCAATTTCTGAGGGTGAATGAGCAGATTCTTAGAGTGAATAGGCAGATTCTCATTGTGAATTGGCAGATTCTCCGGGTCATGGATGCGTTCCCTGGGAAGGCCAGGTGGCTATTTACATTAATTGCATTTGTTCCCTCTCTGCACCTTTCTTCTGATTATCTTCAAAGAAATTGTGGAACTCAAACAATTAATAAACAGCTTCAACAAGTACTGGAGCGTGAAATAATTGGCTCAGCGTGGCCTTGCTAATTCTTTCCGAAATAAAAAATGAGGTTAATTGGAAGGTACTAATTAAATATTGGATTTTGCACTTTTTTTGTAACCAAAAATGAATTAACAGACAACATGGTATTCATTCTTCAACAACAACATCCTTGTCTTCAAACCTTTAAACTTTAAATGTTGCTTGGCCAGTACTAGCCCGTCTCACCTACCTTCTCATAACCTACCTTCTCATAACCTACCTTCTCATAACCTACCCTCTTATAATCCACCTTCTTATAACCCACCTTCTCATAACCTACCCTTTTATAACCTGCCTTCCTATAACCTACCTTCTTATAACCTACCTTCTTATAGCCTACCTTCTTATAACCCACCTTCTTATAACCCACCTTCTCATAACCCGCCTTCCTATAACCTAGCTTCCTATAACCTACCTTCTTATAGCCTACCTTCTTATAACCTACCTTCTTATAACCCACCTTCTTATAACCTACCTTCTTATAACCTACCTTCTTATAACTTACCGTCTCATAACCTGCCTTCTTATAACCTACCTTCTCATAACCTACCTTCCTATAACCTACCTTCTTATAACCTACCTTCTAATAACCTACCTTCTTATATCCTACCTTCCTATAATCTACCTTCCTATAACCTACCTTCTTATAACCTACCTTCTTATAACCTACCTTCCTATAATCTACCTTCCTATAACCTACCTTCTTATAACCTACCTTCCTATAACCTACCTTCTTATAACCTACCTTCTTATCAGTGTTTATTGGCTAATCCATAAACCAGCTTCGGGTCACAGTTTCACCATTTACCTACAGACCAATTAGACTAATTATAACCATTTAGTTTGTGTTTTAAAACAATGCTCTCTAATTTGGCATTTTATTTTATTTTTTAATCAGTTAAAATGGGAGGAAAATGTCAGATAATCAGAACAGATTAACGGTAATGTAATGTGGTTTTGCTAATTACAATCAGAAAGAAATGAATAACTCATTAATAGCTCACTTTAGAAACTGAGAGAGGTGGAGACCATATGGTTAACAGGTAAAAAAAAAAGTTTAATATTCATTTCAATACCTTATGCACATTTCAATGGGTGTTTTCATGTCTATATCCTTACACCATAACCTTATAGCTGCAGTTATAATACACTGTGTGCGGGGAGACAGGGGATCTCCTTACACCATAACCTTATAGCTGCAGTTATAATACACTGTGTGCGGGGAGACAGGGGACCTCCTTACACCATAACCTTATAGCTGCAGTTATAATACACTGTGTGCGGGGAGACAGGGGACCTCCTTACACCATAACCTTATAGCTGCAGTTATAATACACTGTGTGCGGGGAGACAGGGGACCTCCTTACACCATAACCTTATAGCTGCAGGTATAATACACTGTGTGCAGGGAGACAGGGGACCTCCTTACACCATAACCTTATAGCTGCAGTTATAATACACTGTGTGCGGGGAGACAGGGGACCTCCTTACACCATAACCTTATAGCTGCAGTTATAATACACTGTGTGCAGGGAGACAGGGGACCTCCTTACACCATAACCTTATAGCTGCAGTTATAATACACTGTGTGCGGGGAGACAGGGGACCTCCTTACACCATAACCTTATAGCTGCAGTTATAATACACTGTGTGCGGGGAGACAGGGGACCTCCTTACACCATAACCTTATAGCTGCAGTTATAATACACTGTGTGCGGGGAGACAGGGGGCCTCCTTACACCATAACCTTATAGCTGCAGTTATAATATAGCTGCAGTTATAAAAGAATGCTCACAGCCTGGTCAAAACTTCACATGCAGAACATTCGGGCCAGACACTTCAGATCCAATCACTGTTTTGACAGCATGGGCGCTCTGGTGAGGGCACAGGTTTGGGGATGTGATCACGGGAACCCTGTCTGTCTGCTAATAAAATGATCTTCAGGTATGTCGCCATATTCATTGTTCTTGTGGCGACCGCCTGTTGGGGACTCTGGTGTAAAAGTGGGCCATTCACTCGATAAAATCAGTTCTACTTCACCGTACACGTCTCGAATAGTGCTTGGGTAAACCTGCTAAAACAAGCTATAATCTCTGAGCTATACACTCGGGACTATAATCACTAATGGAAATGGAGTCCGTGGCGACAACACTCGGGTTCCCTGCAAGTGGGCCGCCACATTCTACAAATAAAGACAGATGTCTTCCCTGAGCTCGGTGCTGATGATAAGGGGCGCTCGGGGGGACCCAGGAAATCTGTGAAACTGCTCTTAAATGGTTTGAAATCTTTAAGGTACTACTGCACAGAAAGTTCCAGATGGTTGGAAAGTGATCATTATCCTACGGAGAGGTTCATTTTCTACTCTCCTTCATCTCTTCCTAAAGGAGTTTGAAATCAAGTCGTTACATTTCTGATTTTCTCAATTAAAAGACCACCACAGACACCCAGATCACATCAGCTCAATGAAGTGGTCTGGGTGCCAGGTCCCCCTAGTTTTAACCAGGCAGCTAAAAACATAGCAGTTGCAGAGAACCTCTTATATTTACATTGCAGGGTTAAACCAGCCTCTAGCCTCTCACTGATAGCCACTAGAGGCCGCATCCTCGATTTACACAGAGTAAATCGCTCTTATTTGACACTGGACGTCCTCACAGAGTCCAATGTCAAAAAAGATCCCCATAGTAAAGCAATGAGTAATGCTTTCCTATGGGTGGGTTTGAATGCGCACGCGCCTCTTTGGCCAGGCATGCGCATTCGGCTCCACTTGGAAGCTGACGTCGATGGAAGAGGAGAGGTCACCAGCACCGAGGGAGCCCAGCGCTGGAATAAGGTTAGCAAATAAATGGTTAATTAACCATTTATTCGCCGAGGAACTGGGCCCTAAATACATATGTGTATTCCTAACGCTATAGTGTTCCTTTAAAAAGCGATCAAAGCACTAATATCACTGAGTAAAACGCAAGTTAATATCCAGAATATTCCATGTGAGGAACTACCATTGAGCCATTCTATGGTAATGCCAGTATGCTGTCGGTTTCCATGGCAACTTCTCCATTTATAGAACACAGATTACACCTTTGCTCTCCCTGTGACTCTCCCTGTCCGAGGCCCTAGAATGCACGTCTAATGGACACTGGGAGAAACTGTCTGAGATTGACGCTTATATCCCAAGATTACATCCACAGTTCAGTGTTAATACTGGGGAAAAGGCAAAATAAAAAACTGGTAACGGCTGGCAACCCAGCTCCTCCTGTAATGGGGTGAGGGACAATGAGGTCAAAGTAAAAAAACTACATAGAAACATAGAATGTGACGGCAGATAAGAACCATTCGGCCCATCTAGTCTGCCCAATTTTCTAAATACTTTCATTAGTCCCTAGCCTTATCTTATAGTTAGGATAGCCTTATGCCTATCCCACGCATGCTTAAACTCCTTTACTGTGTTAACCTCTACCACTTCAGCTGGAAGGCTATTCCATGCATCCACTACCCTCTCAGTAAAGTAATACTTCCTGATATTATTTTTAAACCTTTGTCCCTCTAATTTAAGACTATGTCCTCTTGTTGTGATAGTTTTTCTTCTTTTAAATATAGTCTCCTCCTTTACTGTGTTGATTCCCTTTATATATTTAAATGTTTCTATCATATCCCCCCTGTCTCGTCTTTCCTCCAAGCTATACATGTTAAGATCCTTTAACCTTTCCTGGTAAGTTTTATCCCGCAATCCATGAACCAGTTTAGTAGCCCTTCTCTGAACCCTCTCTAAGGTAATAAATTATGATTCAAGTCATAAAGCAAACAATGCGAGAAGAATCTCTTAAATCTTGAAACTTTTAGTTTGTAAAGTCGTTTGAGTAGGACAACTTTGTGTTTCTAATCTTATATCTTATATTGTATGTCCTTCATATATACTATTTCTGTACTACGTTACAAGTTATGTTGGTGCTATATAACTAGTATCAGCAAGATCCGTCAGAGTTTTAGAGAAAGATTTAATGGACTGAATTGTATCCAATCTGAAAGCACAAAACGTTACTTCTCCTGGACTCTGTGACAGTGAAAGGGTTAACCATCTTTCTGAATCACCAAATGACTAGGAATAAAAGGGGTTATTAACTAGCATTAGAAAGGTCATACAAATGGGCCAAGGTAATTGACCATTCATTGAAAGGAACACGGAGGTAAAAGTACAATTCAATGTCGTCATCAGGGGGCTTTGGGAGGGAGGCTGTATTGCTTTATTAACTAAAGCTTGTTAATAGTCCATGTTTTGAACATTTTTAATCTGAGACCCGTAGATTCATCCCAAGTATTACTGAGTACAAGAAATGTCGCATGACACATTGTAAAACAACATTATAGTCTGTCACATGTACAATTATGGATGAAATAGCTTTTTAAAAATATCCTAAATTCAAGGCTAGCGTGAAGAAACGGGATTATCAAGGCTGGCTCATTTTTTATTTAAAAGCTCGTAGATTGTGTATTTCTGTGAAATCTTTTCAGCTATTTTATAATATAAGCCTTTTATACAGGATATGATTCATTAATGAGAACCTTGCATCGTTAATAGTCCTAATCTATTTCTCATCTATAATTATTGCGTCTCAGCAAATCTTTTCTCCATTTTTGATTCAGGGCGAGCGGATGAGGAAAGCGGACTGCACAAATCGAAAGATACAATGCCAAATGTGGGTAATATGAAAATATAAATAAAAATGCACCCCACTATCCCCCAAACAATGACTTCATTGCTTTTCCTATCTTTGGCTTTTTTTCTTGCTAAATAAAATTATTTTTCTTAAATGTCAAATGGGTAGAACGTTGGGTTGTATTCTGAGCAACGTATTTACCTAAAATTGTCTAAACCTTTCTACGTTTACTAACAGCCAAATTGATGGAAACCAATGAAGTCTAATTGAAACTGAATTAATCAATTATGCTGCTTGTTTTTAACGATTTATTTAGACGTGAAAACTGTACTATAATTTACCTGGATTTTTAATATGATGCTTAAAGGATCAACAGCAACAACATTTGTGAGGAAGGCTGAACTTGATGGACGCAAGTCTCTTTTCAGCTATGTAACTATGTAACTATATGTTACTTACCCCTAAATTTAACAAATATGTGCGTGTGAGGTTTGAAAGCGACATTTAAATGTAGAAAAATGCAGGTTGTATGCAACTGGATAACTAAGTGACGCCATTATTTTGATTGTAATTATTAAAGTGACCGTCTTCTTTATACTAAATTTCACCAGTTTCCATTTCAGAAGAGGGTAAAAGAGAATAAGAAACAAAAAGCAATATTCTGTCAGAATACGTCATTCATAAAAACGTTGCATTGAAAAAGACATTTATTCAGAAATCCCAGTTAGGGCACAAAACAAATCTACAGATGAAGAAATCTAACAGATTTAATAAACTGCCCCAAACATACCAATAATTAGAGAGAGATCTCCCCCATTGTGTCTGTAGCTGCCGCTTGTGATATCACTTTCTAAATCTTTAATATACATTTAATGGAAAACACATCCAAATGGTGATTGCCGATGCTCTATTCAGTGTTGCGTCTGCGTAGAAAGGACGGACAGCTCCCCTCTAAGGGATTATTAAATAAATTATTAACGAGCAGAAGGCAAGCACAGGTGAGTATTGATTGACATATTAAATGAGGAATGACTTTATTTACACGTTAATAGGAACATGGGAAGTATTGGTCGCTCCCAGTATGGCGACACGTGAAAATAACACTTGTCTTTTAACTGAGTTTGGCAATTCGATTTATTTCTTAAACCGCACATTATTAACGTTTAGCAATGACATTTAATGTGAAGTGAAGTCATCGAGGACATAGAAAAACCTTTTCTAATGAAACGCGTATTTGTACATACATGTACTGATACGTGCTGATATCTCCGCAGCATTGTGACACAGAAAGTATCACAGGAAGGTTAAAGGGATTTCGGGTTCGGTAAGTCTGTGAGGTATGAGGGGTTTATGGTTAGGCGAGTATTGCAGTGATTTAGTAATAGGTGGAATGAAAGTTAGGATTGAAGGGTTTGGGGTTAAGTGAGACCTGATATTAGAGTAGTTGCCTTCCATCTACCCTAGACTGTGCAAGATCAAAGTTTGGAACCGTTAGTTTGACGCCATATTTATTGGCGACTGTTTTAACACTTGCTCCATGTTTTAGTTCGTTGTCTCTCCCTAAATTTAAAAGGTAATCCTGACATGGACTCCTTGTTCACTGTACCAAGAGGGGTATCAGCTACACCTCGCCGATGAAGCCTAATGAGTCTCATATACAGTATTATATATGTATACATAACTTTATATACATATTGGAAGGCATTTTGGTTTCACCTCTGCTCCATGAGGTCTCCGACTCCAAGCTGTGTCCAGGAATCCTGCAGCAGGGCTTTCCGTTCCGGTCAGCATTGCATTTGGTGTCTCAGGGACTCTCAAACCGTAAATTGACCCACCTGTCGCGCCACACCTCCCCCCCCCCCAGTCCGCCCACAGGAATGCAGTGTCTGCAGGGCCGGTTCAAGGATTTTTGCCACCCTAGGCAAAAGTAAAGTTTGCCGCCCCCCCATGTGACATCACAATGCCCCACCCATATGATCTGCCATGTTAACTAACACCAATGCTGCAGTGCCGCCGTGTTTACATTAAAAGGCCTGCAGGGACAGGCTAGACACCAGAACCACTACATTAAACTGCAGTGGTTCTGGGGACTATAGTGTCCCTTTAATGTGAGGTAAATTAGAGATTAGTGCCACAAATAATATACTAGATTGCCTACTTACAACCAGATGAGGATGATGATGGGCTCTAGCTGCCGTCTGGCTCCACTGGTCTGGTGTAGAACAGGCTCTCTGGAGGCGGTTTGTAACTATGGTCACAAAAATCAATGTTCTGGGAGAACGGGAAGCAGCTCCATTTTTTTGAGGGCCCTTTACACAGCTCAAGGTCTGGGTCCCAGGGTCCACCTTCATGTTCCACCAATGAGTTTGTTCACAGGGGGTGGAGTGTGTGTGGGGGATGTCCTGATGTGTGTAAGGAATGCATTGTGTGAATCTGTGTTTGTATGTGTAAGGGCTGCAAGGTGAGTTTGTGTATGTATGGGATGCAGTGTGTGCGTCTGTAAGGGATGCACTGAGTGTGTGTAAGGGGTGCATTGTGTGTTGCTGTGTGTAAGGGATGCATTGCTTGTGTGTGTATGTGTGTCTGTGTGTAATGCATTGTGTGTTTTTCTGTGTGCAAGGGGTGCATTGTGTGTGTGTGATGGATGTCAATCTCTCCCCCTCCCCCCCGTCAATTTCATTCTCCTCCTCCCCCGTCAATTTCCTTCTCCCCCCCTCCAATTTCCTTCTTCTCCCCCTCCCTCCCTCCAATTTCCTTATTCTCCCCTCCTCTCCTTCTTCTCCCCCCTCTCCAATTTCCTTTTTCTCCCCCTCCCTCTCCAATTTCCTTTTTCTCCCCCACCCTCCAATTTCCTTCTTCTCCCCCCTCCCCCCGTCATCTTCCGGCTCCGGCATCAGTACGGTGCGCGAGGGAGCTGAAGAGGAAGCACTCAGCCAGGGAGAGTGCTCCCTCGCGCACCAGCCCGCCCGCCGGGTGTCAGCAGGGCCAGCCTCTGGGGGGCCCTGAGGTGACCGGCTGCTGGGCCCCCAGGAGAAGAGGCTGGCCCAGTGGGTACATACCGGGTCGCAGGGCCCCCTGCGACCCGGTATGTACACCACTGAATGTGGGGTCCGGATGACCTGAGCAGTCCGGGCCCCCCAGGACCGCCGGGCCCATGACAACCGTTACGGTTGTCATGCCCTGATGGCGGCCCTGTACTTGAGTATAAGCCAACCCGAATATAAGCCGAGGCCCCTAATTTTACCACAAAAAACTGTGAAAATTTATTGACTCGAGTATAAGCCTAGGGTGGGAAATGCAGCAGCTACTGGTAAATTTCTAAATAAAATTACCGGTAGATCCCAATAAAATTACATTAATTGAATATTTATTTACAGTGTCTGTATAGAATGAATGCAGAGTGTGTGTTTGTGTGTGTGTATATAAGGAATGCAGAGTGTGTGTTTGTGTGTGTGTATATAAGGAATGCAGAGTGTGTGTTTGTGTGTGTGTGTGTGTGTGCGTGTACATAATGAATGCAGAGTGTGTGTTTGTGTGTGTGTGTATATAATGAATGCAGAGTGTGTGTTTGTGTGTGTATATAATGAATGCAGAGTGTGTGTTTGTGTGTTGTGTGTATATATATTGAATGCAGTGTGTATATAATGCAGTGTTTGTGTTTGTGCAGTGTGTGTAAACTGGATGAGGGGAGGGCATTTTTATTTACATTTTTTATGTTAATATTATATTATTTGAATAATATTATTTTATTATTATATTATTATTATTATTATTTTAATATTATATTATTTGAATAACATTTTATTACTATATTATTATTATTTTAATATTTGCATTATTTTTTTTTTAAATGGTTTTTTGTCCCCCCTCCCTGCTAGTTGCCTGGCCAGGGAGGGGGGACAAAAATAAAATAAAAAAAAATGCAAATATTAAAATAATAATAAAATAATATTATTAAAATAATATAATATTATAATACTAATATAATTAAAAAAATAATATTATTAAAATAATATATTAAAATAATAATATTATTTTATTATTATATTATTATTATTTTAATATTTGCATTATTTTTTTTAAATGTTTTTTTGTCCCCCCTCCCTGCCCAGGTAACAAGAAGGGAGGGGGGACAAAAAATTTTTTTTTAAAAATAATGCAAATATTAAAATAATAATAATATTATAAAATAATATTATTATTTTATTATATTATTTAAATAATATTATTTTATTATTATTAAAATAAAACAATATTGAAATAATAATATTGAATCCCTGGTGGTCCAGTGGCATTGGCTGTTCAGTGGGGGGGGCTGACAGAGAGCTGTTACTTACCTTCCTGCAGCTCCTGTCAGCTCTCTTCTCCTCCGTGCAGCTCCTCTGTCAGCTCCGTTCTGCTTACAGTGTAAGTCAGTGTAAGCAGAACGGAGCTGACAGAGGAGCTGCACGGAGGAGAAGGGAGCTGACAGGAGCTGCAGGAAGGTAAGTAACAGCTCTCTGTCAGCCCCCAACAGGATTGCTGGGCTTGTAATGAGCCCTGCGATCCTGGTCTGTATTGTGGCAATGTAAATACCCTCTCTCCAATGTAAATTGCCACAATACAGACATTGACTCGAGTATAAGCCGCGTGGGGGTTTTTCAGCACAAAAAATGTGCCGAAAAACTCGGCTTATACCCGAGTATATACGGTAGATACATTTACTGACAATACGCATACATTTACCCAAGAATGCACATACTATTTAAAGCACTATGCAGGATTCCAGAGTCTAATACGCAATATTTGCATGTTTGCACGCTTAAAATATAAGTCCTTCCAATTACGTATTTTCACATATTAGGTTATTCAGCTGCCAGTCATGGTTCACTACACTCCTGTTTTCGGGGTACAGTTGTATTCCATATCACACATGATATAACACTCCCGACAAGTTAATTTCCTTCAAACAGGGGCATTACAAGCATACAACAAACATTGGGACGGAGCACTTTGCTCTATTAAACTTGCATAACACACATATGGGTATACGCTTTTAAATGTCTATATTCAATTTTCATACATTATCTTACCCGTCCAGGATACAGGTATTATTAACCCTTATGACCAGTAAGGGTATCTAATCATACTACTAGGTACATAAACCTGCTCATGTGGTATATACATACATTTTCTATTTCCCCCTGGGTATATCCTTAGCGTATTGGCAATAGGTATTCTCCTTTCTTGGCATCTACACCGGTCGTATAGTGGTCCCGCGAGGTCAACACCCCGCCTCAACACTTGGAGGCAAACACCCATCGGGCCACTCGTGAGCTAGCCGCCTCGCACGGTATATAGAGAGGGCCTCACCTGTCACTCCCTTCCCCTTTTTTCTGGTTACAGTCACCGAGAGGCCAACATCCTGCCACTACGTTTGGTGGCCACAAAAATCCCCCTCGCGACATTGCATAGTTAGAGCCTCTCAAGCCACTTGGCAACTAGCAGGGCCTCACCTGTCACCAAACAAAGGATTAATTGTTTCGCCATGCGGCTTTAGCTAGCAAGCCAGTACTAGCACACTGTGGGTTCATATAATAATGGCTATCTGCATGGTTTTTAGTATGTATCAAGCAGGTAGTAAGGATTTCTCTCTACCTAACACTCCAGCTAGAGTCAACACACTTTCACTTGGAGAAGATGTTGCTAGTCCCACACGACAATTTTGTCCCACAACACAGCGGACGATCACGCTTCAGGCTCCAGGCTCTAGCACCTCTGGTAGTACGTAGAGAACTACCAGATACAAATTGGGTCGTCTCATTCTCTTTGGCAAATCCCAGATTTGCAACAATTTCCATGTTGGCACATGTAGTTTCAGTGCATGCAGACTGTTGCAGATATGTTCTCAATATGTCAGGGCACATGCAAAAACCATGTGTCCCAATAAATGTACACTGAACCTTACTTCACTTCTGTAAACATTAGGCATGTCCAGTACTTTCTAACTCATCACCCTTCCAGACATTAAGTTGATTTCCTAATCTCTGAATTTTAAAGGCCTTCCGTACAGGTATGGTCATATACTTTTGGGGGAATCTAGAATGCCCTAACTTGCAGTCATCACAGCAGCATCCAACAGCTGGCATTACACTCATGGCCCAAAAAATGGCAGAAAGATTTCTACCTGGGCCTCTCCGATCTACACCATTTACAGTGTGGGGCAATCCCATTGGGATTGTCACAGGGAATCTTCCCTCACACTGTAACTGATCATAGACTTATCTGCACCTCACGCCTTGGCTACCCCAAGTCTCAACTCCTTCATACCCTCCGAGAAGTTTTCATTACAGTATGCCACCATTGTTCATACCATTACAGCTATCACTCAAGCAGGGGGGAAGCCTGGTAAGTAAAACTGATATCACAAACGCATTTCAGACTGCCACCATCCACCCTACATTGGCACTTACAGGACATTTATGGGCAGCAGTTATTTATTTCCTCTCCCGCTTAACTTTCGGGTCAAGAGCAGCCCACAATCTTCAATATATTCGTTGAACTCGTTGCTGGTCGTGGTTCAACATATCCAGATGCCCCACAGTCATACACTCACGAGATGATTTCTTGTTGGTCAAAGGGAACGCCTTTCCCTCTAGAAGTTTCAAGGAAGCCATTAGTATGTCTGAACACTTGGGTGTCCCAGTATTCCCTAAGGTCACAGAAGACCCAGACACTATCGTTATATTCCTGGGCATACAACTTGACTCAGCATCCATGCCAACAAGTTACCACATGAGAAATAAGAACAGTCACAACAACACCAATTACCACCTCCTGCTTGGTACTTGCAACCGCATAGAACTACCAGGTTCCTTAAATTTTGCCATGCGCATCATACCGCAGGCCGCGCTTTTATCTAAGACCACTTTTTCCACACTCCCGCATGATGATCAGAGGCTGTCCCTAGACAACCAAGCCACGGCAGACCTACACATATGGTTGACTTTCTTAACCACACGTAATGGTAAACTATTGTGGCAGCTGCCGTGACAGTCATTTATGGTCAAGGTCCATGACATAACATGAACCTCGCCAACATAGCTGGGCTCTGACTAAACTGGCCTTGTCCACCAGCACTCAACACGCTTGCTACAGGGTTTTCCACTTATACAATACGTTTCATGTCGGACCATCACTAAGATAGCTGGCTTGAGGTTTCACCACTTATGGCCTTCGCCTCTTTTTGCCACCTCAAGTTAAAAATTCTCGCACAAACTTTATCTCATGGGCATTCAACACTATATGTATTTCTCCTTCCCAAACAACAAGGGTTCCTATCCTCCTACCCCATCCATACCTTACTTAGAGACATTGCCAAGCGGACGTTCCCGCTAAAACTAAATACTGGCCATAGACATACAATGTTCAAACCATGTCAGGACCACTCGACCATGCACCTTTCGAGCCATGCACCAATGCAGTTATCAAAACTGTTACCTATCTAGCCTTTAACGGCTTTCTCAGGCCAAAAAAAAAAATAACTCTCAGCGGCCAACATCATAAACAAGAGTGTCTGTTGACCTCTTATCTTCTAAAACACACAGACCATTATGTCCAGTCCCTTCCTAAAACTAAGACGAGTCAGATGGGCGAGCCAGTGCATATTACCTACTACCTTACAAGCAATGCTGGGTGCCCGGTTAAGGTACTGGTTACGTTTTTGGGCACGCCACCATATGCACCACTGAACCATTACTGTCGCTGTACGATACTGTCCTTACCACAGGTAAGTTCATGCACTATGTCCACCTACTCATTCACAGGGCTCAAACTAAACCCT
This sequence comes from Pelobates cultripes, assembly GCA_933207985.1. Taxonomy (NCBI): domain Eukaryota; kingdom Metazoa; phylum Chordata; class Amphibia; order Anura; family Pelobatidae; genus Pelobates; species Pelobates cultripes. The sequence continues at coordinate 353,741,712 of OW240914.1, read as the reverse complement.
AGCGACTACTCAGGGCACTCATTTAGGATAGGAGCAGCCTCCACAGCCTATAGCCAAGACATCCCCGCACACGTTAAGACAAGGGGCAGCTGGGAATCATAGGCTTATGCGACTTACATACCACAGCCGATTCAGAAATTAGGAAGCTTTCATTAAAATGTCTACCTGATGGTTAACAAATGCACTATGATCCTGTATAATGTTTTGCATTAATATGTCTCTTTTTGCCCACTTTTTACCGGCCTACAGCATACGTCGGTTTCGGCACACCTCAACCGATTATTCCTAAAGCTACCTCTCTACAACTCATCTTATTCTATATCATATGAGCATGCCCCGAACACAAATTGGAAGGCACGGCCTGAAGTTGTGGGAGGGGCTATAGACCTATAAAAGGGACTCCCCCCTTTCCCTACTTACTTTTGTTGGTCAGACGAATAGCCCCACCCTCCACTCCCATTGTTCATATTTCCTCTATGTAAGCCCACTTTTTACTGGCCTACAGCATACGTCGGTTTCGGCACACCTCAACCGATTATTCTTAAAGCTACATTTCTACAACCCATCTTATTCTGTATCATATGAGAATGCCCCGAACACAAATATAGGTTCACACACAGAGCCTCATACATATTACATACATAAATACACACAATTTCCTACATACCCACACACAGGCAGCCTCACACATACACACACTCTCCAACATACACATACACTCACCCCCATGCAAATACACACACTCCTACATTCTCACACACACACACCCATTCACACATACACATACACTCACCCTCATGCAAATACACACTCTCCTACATACCCATCCACACACAAACACCCATCCACACATACACAAGCAGTCACCCTCACACATACATACACGCCACACACTCACCTTCACACATCTATCCTTAACCTTCCCACATGAACACATATACACACTCTCCAACATACACTCACCCTCATGCAAATACACACTCTCATACATAAACATACACACATGCACACAAACACAAACACTCACGCTCACACATGCACACATACACTCACTCCTCCTACATACAAACATACACATTGGTAAATCTATTGTTATTGTGGGATGTGATTTAAATATTGCAGAGTCACAGAGCACAATAAGATCACAAACCCCTTGTTTAGAAATGATGTTTAGATGTAATCGCTGGTGGCGAAGCGCCCTTTAACTGTCTGTGCTGGCAGACACCTGGGTCCAATGCCAGCTGACATCACGTACGCCCCTCGCATGGGTACTTTCTGTACTCTCTATCTGGGTGACACGTTCCATTTAAAACCCCATGGAGACAGTAATAATGAGCGCTCTGCAAAGAAAGGAACAATATTCCAATCACTGTGATAGTAGCGCAGGTCTGACGCTGTAATTATAGGTTCCTATGTTAATATTAACAGACTGCGCTCAGTTTGCAGCTTAGCTAGGCTGTGCTTCTGTAAGACACCCGAGGATTCATTGTTAGTGCAGGTAATGGTAGCAATTCTCATCATCCATTATCTCGTCACTGAAATTAATCACACGATCAATTATTTAGGGGGGAAAAATCACACTAAATATGGAGAATAGAACGATTAGTAACAGACAGAGAAGATTTTCCAGCCAAGTCCAGTCACTCACACTCCATACAGCCAGTCACTCACCCTCCATACAGCCAGTTACTCACCCTCCATACAGTCACTCACCCTCCACACAGCCAGTCACTCACCCTCCACACAGCCAGTCACCCACACCCTACACAGCCAGTCACTCACCCTCCACACTCACTCACTCACTCACTGCACATGTTATTTTTTATCATAGTTTTACTTAGACTTCATTTAAACAACCTATTTCTTTTAAAAACTTGATAAAAGGATTATTATATTAAAAATAGTTCTGAGTTGACAGTTGTCCTTTAAGCCACTAGTGACTGTGGTGCAGTCCACCCATATCACCCAGAGGAGCTGTACTTTAGGAATTATCTTCGTATGTTTTCCAAAAACTGCTGGCCATCTCGCTGGCACTCAAAGGGTTAATATAAATATCAGTCAGGGTCCGAGGTAGCTCTCTGCACTTACGGGCCCATCTCTCTGGCACTCAAAGGGTTAAAATAAATATCAGTTGGGGTCCGAGGTAGCTCTGTGCATTTACTGGGCCCATTTCTGGAGTTTGTGATGTCAACATTTTCAAAGTGAATCCCCTGCATTATTTGTAATATTTTAATAATAATGATACAGAATGGAACTTGCCCTGAAACACATAATTACTGCCAGAGGGGGACACTACTGATCCTTGGTGCCTGGTGAGGTTAGACCTATTCCTATCCTAATTAATCAGAGGATCCCCACCATGACCGTACCCTGTACAGCATAAAAACATAGAAACATAGAATGTGAGGGCAAATAAGAACCATTCGGCCCATCTAGTCTGCCCAAATATGCCTCCTTACCTACTCTACAAATATCCACTATGTGTATCTATATAACCTTGCTTTTACACATAGATAAAATGTATTATATATAATTATCGTAAGTCTGTACAAATAACATGTTGGTTTTTATTCATTTTTAGAAAAATAAGAGCTGCGATCAAATTTTGGATTACATCAAACGAGATCTAGGTCTCTGCCATATTGAACAGTCTAGTGACTCAGAGGACGGGGACCCAGCACATTCAAGGTATACAAAGTAAATATAGAAATCCCATAATATCTCTTACATAATAAAACTATTATATTACAAAACTGGTCCAAAAGACACCCGTGGGCGTTTTCTCCAAACTAAATCAAAGCAGTAATTGTTACTCAGGTGGCTTTTTTCTGGTCTGACACCAAACACGTGCTGGAGAAGACCATGTGGCGTATGTGCCTGGTGGGTCGCAGGTAAGTTGTCAAATCATGCTCAAACTGTTTAACGTCTAAGCTTGGGTCTTTCAATGTGCACCGAAGTATCAAAACAAAATTTGTGTAAGTAATCTGGATACTCTTTAGCATTTTTAACATTATTGACGACTAATTTACACTTGGTTCTATACTGTGTGATGTTGGCAGTAAATATTACATTAAATATCAAATTTTGCCCTGCTCCAAGTTAATCCTATCAAACAGTTTAGTGATGGCATAAATGTTGCCCCCTCCCTAGCCTAAGATGTACCCCAAAGCATCGTAACTAATCAACTAATGTGATGGCAGTTTTGGTGCAAGCAGTCTTTGGTTGTAGTCCCTTTATTTTTTTCAATACCAGATTTGAGTATAAACATTTTAATTTCATGTATTTCACAGTATAAAATCTATTCCATAAAGCTTCACTCACCCTCATTCATACTCTATTTATGATTATCAGCCTGTAGAGGAACACATGTAGAGGAACAGGATGTTTCAATGGGTCATACCATTCCTACAGTCATGGAAAGGGGAGGAGTGAATGGAGTCTATCATTTTACTGTCAGCATTACATTAGCAGTACAGAGCTTGATAAACATTGCTATAGCAATATAGCTAAAGTACCTATATTTAAAAAATATATGATTAACTGTATTTACTGTATATGGACATTATGGCCCAGGCAGACATTCATTTTACATTCTGTTACAATTTTTAGTAAACTGCACCACTAGTAATGCCTTTATGGCCCTTAAAAATACCTGTAAGAAAGCTTTTTGACCATTTACAATTGCATTTTTGCTTTGATACTAACATTTCAGACTCTGTGTGAAATATTCCACGATAAAGATATTTTATATAGGATGAATTAAGTGAAAAATAAAAACTGTGTAAATGTACATATGTTTAAATTTTAACTTTGTCTGCAAATCGATTTATACATAAAATTGCTGTGTTATGATATGTCTGTGCCAGCTAAGCATTCCTTGTTTCAAATAAATGGTATGCTAATATTTTCTCAATTAAAAAGTGCTCCATATTGAACGAGTTCATGTTGATTTGGCGAGAAGTGGATGAAGGAAGACCATAGGGAGACTAACAAACACTGTCTGACATAGGCTACGTTGATATGGCTGTATTGTCATTATTATTATTATTATTCATATAGTGCAAACAAATTCCGCAGCGTTGTACAAAACTAAAAACTAGTTTAACTGTCAGCAGCGGCCCTTTAAATAGGGGATGAATGGTAGCTACAATCTGCTCACAAAGTAACTAAGTGTAGTAATGTAACATCTCTTTGTAAATTCTCACTTGCAGAGTCACATGTAACTGTGTTTGTGTGTACAGGTGTGTGCGCACATGTGTGTGTATGTATATGCAGACTTGATACTATTTTTTTTTACTAGGACAGCGACTTCTGTTTGTGACGCTGCGACCAGGATCATTATTTCCAAATAGCGGGATGTCTTATGCCGTGACATGTCAAGGAGATAGTGATTTTACGTCACACGTGTCACCCTTACACTGTCTGACTCCCAATTACAGGAGGATCTCGATCTAACACGTACTGAATAATCCTGCTTCGAAATACTAGCTTGGCTCCTTTAATACCCACACTGCCTTTTAGTCATCCGGCGAAATATCTATATATATATATGTATGTATATATATATATATAGAGAGAGAGAGAGACTGAATGCATACATGTCTACTTTATACATTAATTCAATGAGTCAGAAATCGCAAACCAAATCGCTTTTCTTTCACGTAAATACCAGCCCACAGTTTTCCATTTAAAGCAAAATCTGAATATGGACGAAAGCATCTAAAATGGGGATTTTTAAAGAAAATTCATGCTTCTAAAGATATTCTTCAATGAAAAATGACACGTGACAAGTCTGTTACGCAAGGAATGATTGTAAAAAACACAATGCTTTCTCACTCCACCCACACCTGTAGGTAGGGGACGTGTTCACCTGCTCGCGTGTCACAGCTTCATACAATTTACTGACTTTAACGAGCAGCACAAATTCTAATATATTGGGGATTCTAGAAGATTTCCATCGCTGGGATATTCTAATTAAACATAAGACAAAGTAATCCTTTGGAATGTGCAGATATAACCACGGAAAATCATTTTGAAAGAGCCGTTTAAGAAGCAATGCTGCAGTTTGACCGTGATACTCGCAAGATAAATGGTGCGTTGCTGCAGAACACGCGTCAAGGTTGATAGTGTCACAATACCTGCCAGATAGACACAGCCTTCTTACTTGATTTTTAACGCCAACGTGTCGTGCTCGTATCATTTTGGCGACATTAAAGACACTTGCATGCCATTCAACCGGTATTGCGCCATTCCGGTGTCATTGCAGATTATACTCACTCAATCCCTGCGTCTATTTATGATGCAGAGACGCCCTCGCCATTTCTGCGACATTGTTCGTACGTCTTTTGGTGTTGCAGAAGTGATGCAAGCCAATCACAAAACCGGTGATCCTCATGGTGTATAAAAATAATTGAATATATATTATTCTGAATAAAGATTTATTTTTTTGGTATGCTATACAAGCTGTGGCTGATATACTGTGAGGATCTGCAAGCTTTTGTTTTATTCTATGCAAGTTATAAAGGATTGACTATCCAGTCGGTGAGCACAAGTCGGAGGCTGTAACCGAGACACACCATTATGGTGAGAACGCTAGCACACTGAGTACGCATGCTATGGTTCTTAAGGACAGAACCCCATTTTTTACCTTTCTTTGCTTTTCTATATCCCTGATCTTGGCCAGTCTCTCGTTACTGTTTACTTCTGTTATCCCAGACCTCGGCTTGCTTATGGAATAACACAAAGACAGGACAGGCTGTGATTATGCTCTCCTTCTTCAAACTTTTAAATCACTCGGTCTCTGTGATTCAGTGTCTCCTTTTCTAATGATACCTCCTCCCCTCGTCCTGTCCCGGTTGGAGACCCCAAGGCTCTGTCCTTGGTCCCCTTTTATTTTCTCTCTATACTGCCTTATTACCTCTTTTAAAATCCACTACCACCTCTTCGCTGAAGACACCTACATATATCTCTCCTCCCCGGACCTCTCCCCTGCCATCCTGCAACGTGTCACTGCTTGCCTTTCTACCATCTCTGACTGGATGTCCTCCCGCTGTCTTAAACTCAATCTCTCTAAAACTGAACTTCTTGTCTTTCCTGCTCCTAATACTGATCTTCCTCTTTCGCTCTCCCTTCAAGTTAGTGGTATCCAAATAAGTCCATCCTTGCAAGCACGCTGTCCTGGCGTCATATTTGATTCTGGCCTCACCTTTGCTCCTCATATCCAGTATATTGCTGAAAGCTATCGATTCCATCTTAAAAATATAGCCCGCATCCACCCCTTTATTATACAAGATGCTACCAAGGAGCTTGTCCATGCTCTAGTAATTTCCTGCATGGATTATTGTAACCCTCTCCCAAAAGCCATATTGCCTTGCTACAGTCTGTAATGAATTCCGCCGCCAGACTGATTTTCCTCTCTAGTCGGTCCTCTCACACCTCACCCCTCTGTCAATCCTTACATTGGCTTCCTGTATACTATAGGAGTCAATTCAAAGTGCTAACCGATACCCATAAAGCACAGAACAATTCTAGCCCCTCTTTTATATCTCTTCATAGATCCATAAGTATGCCCCTTCTCAATCTCTCCCCTCTGCCTGTGACCTTCTCTTGTCCACTACTCGCACACGTACGGCCAACTCACGCTTGCAGGACTTCTCGCGGGTGGCTCCCTTCCTATGGAATAGCCAGCCTAGCACCATCAGACTCTCCCCTAGTCTTCAATCGTTTAAGAAGTGCCTTAAAACCCATCTCTTTAGGAAAGCTTATGGTCTACCAGAGTAACCTCTACCTTACATACCTGTCTCTTGCCCTCTCCTAAAGGGCAGCACTCTACTCTCTCATCCAGCTCTGCTTCACTTCCACCTTATCTGATTGCTATTTCCTGTCCTAAAGTGTTTTATACCCCACCTCCTATAGATTGTAAGCTCCTTTGAACAGGGTCCTCTTTAACCCATCGTTCCTGAAAGTTTTTTTGTAATTTCCCTATTTATAGTTAAATCCCTCCTCTCATAATATTGTAAAGCGCTACGGAATCTATTGGCACTATATAAATGGCAATAATAATAATAATAATATGAGGACAGGAACGGCTGATAATGAATAATACGAAGACCGCACGGGCTGATAATAAATAATACGAGGACAGGCTGATCTAAAATAATATGAGGACAGGACAGGTTGACATTAAATAATATGAGGACAGGACAGGCTGATATTAAATAATATGAGGACAGGATGGGGCAGATATTAAATAATGAGGACAGGACATGGCTGATATTAAATAATATGAGGTCAGGACTTGGCTGATATGAAATAATATGAGGACAGGACAGGGCTGATATTAAATAATATGAGGACAGGACGGGGCTGATATTAAATAATATAAGGACAGGACGGGGCTGATATTAAATAATATGAGGACAGGACGGGGCTGATATTAAATAATATAAGGACAGGACGGGGCTGATATTAAATAATATGAGTACAGGACAGGGCTGATATTAAATAATATGAGGACAGGAAGGGGCTGATATTAAATAATATGAGGACAGGACAGGGCTGATATTAAATAATATGTGGACAGGACGGGGCTGATATTAAATAATATGAGGACAGGAAAGGGCTGATATTAAATAATATGAGGACAGGAAATGGCTGATATTAAATAATATGAGGACAGGAAGGGGCTGATATTAAATAATATGAGGACAGGACGGGGCTGATATTAAATAATATGAGGACAGGAAGGGGCTGATATTAAATAATATGAGGATAGGACAGGGCTGATATTAAATAATATGAGGACAGTCTGATATTAAATAATATGAGGACAGGACGGGGCTGATATTAAATAATATGAGTACAGGACAGGGCTGATATTAAATAATATGAGGACAGGACGGGGCAGGTATTAAATAATATGAGGACAGGACAGGGCTGATATTAAATAATATGAGGACAGGATGGGGCTGATATTAAATAATATGAGGACAGGATGGGGCTGATATTAAATAATATAAGGACAGGACGGGGCTGATATTAAATAATGAGGATAGGATAGGGCTGATATTAAATAATATGAGGACAGCCTGATATTAAATAATATGAGGACAGGACGGGGCTGATATTAAATAATATGAGGACAGGACAGGGCTGATATTAAATAATATAAGGACAGGAAGGGGCTGATATTAAATAATATGAGGACAGGACGAGGCTGATATTAAATATGAGGATAGGACAGGGCTGATATTAAATAATATGAGAACAGGACAGGGCTGATATTAAATAATATGAGGACAGGAAGGGGGATATTAAATAACATGAGAACAGGACAGGCTGATATTAAATAATATGAGGACAGGAAGGGGCTGATATTAAATAATATGAGGACAGGACGGGGCTGATATTAAATAATATGAGGACAGGAAGGGGCTGATATTAAATAATATGAGGACAGGACGGGGCTGATATTAAATAATATAAGGACAGGAAGGGGCTGATATTATAATATGAGGACAGGACAGGGCTGATATTAAATAATATGAGGACAGGACGGGGCTGATATTAAATAATATGAGAACAGGACAGGGCTGATATTAAATAATATAAGGACAGGAAGGGGCTGATATTAAATAATATGAGGACAGGACAGGGCTGATATTAAATAATATAAGGACAGGACAAGGCTGATATTAAATAATATGAGGACAGGGCTGATATTAAATAATATGAGGATAGGACGGGGCAGATATTAAATAATATGAGGATAGGACGGGGCAGATATTAAATAATATGAGGACAGGACAGGGCTGATATTAAATAATATAAGGACAGGACGGGGCTGATATTAAATAATATGAGGACAGGAAGGGACTGATATTAAATAATATGAGGACAGGACGAGGCTGATATTAAATATAAGGATAGGACAGGGCTGATATTAAATAATATGAGAACAGGATGGGGCTGATATTAAATAATATGAGGACAGGACGAGGCTGATATTAAATATGAGGATAGGACAGGGCTGATATTAAATAATATGAGGACAGGACGAGGCTGATATTAAATATAAGGATAGGACAGGGCTGATATTAAATAATATGAGAACAGGATGGGGCTGATATTAAATAATATGAGGACAGGACGAGGCTGATATTAAATATGAGGATAGGACAGGGCTGATATTAAATAATATGAGGACAGGACGGGGCTGATATTAAATAATATGAGGACAGGACGGGGCTGATATTAAATAATATGAGAACAGGACGGGGCTGATATTAAATAATATGAGGACAGGACGGGGCTGATATTAAATAATATGAGGACAGGAAGGGGCTGATATTAAATATGAGGACAGGACAGGGCTGATATTAAATAATATGAGGACAGGAAGGGGCTGATATTAAATATGAGGACAGGACAGGGCTGATATTAAATAATATGAGTACAGGACAGGGCTGATATTAAATAATATGAGAACAGGACGGGCTGTCACAGGATCTCACACAGGAGAAGGTGGACCCCAAATCCTGAAAGCCCAGCACAGGGAGGGAATGGCACTCTGCTTGTAGCTAATCCAGTAATTTCATTTTAATACTTTAACATTATTATAGATTAATAAGAAAGTTAATGGAAGGTCTTTGGCGGTATATTTGGGATGATATAAGATGTGACCTGTCAAAGGCCCACCCATGTTAATTTAGGATGAGAACACAAGTTTCACAATTCTCAAGCACTGTATGTTATTATTATTATTGCCATTTATATAGCGCCAACAGATTCCGTAGCGCTTTATATGTAGGATAAATTGGTAAGCAATATTTGGGGAGCATTAACTGCAATATTTGGGGAGCATTTACTGCAATATTTGGGGAGCATTAACTGCAATATTTGGGGAGCATTAGTAAAGTGAAGAGTCCATACTTTGATTTCCATTTGACAAATAAAGTAGGAGAAGGTGGACCCCAAATCCTGAAAGCCCAGCACAGGGAGGGAATGGCACTCTGCTTGTAGCTAATCCAATAATTTCATTTTAATACTTTAACATTATTATAGATTAATAAGAAAGTTAATGGAAGGTCTGTGGCGGTATATTTGGGATGATATAAGATGTGACCTGTCAAAGGCCCACCCATGTTAATTTAGGATGAGAACACAAGTTTCACAATTCTCAAGCACTATACGTTATTATTATTATTGCCATTTATATAGCGCCAACAGATTCCATAGCGCTTTATATGTAGGATAAATTGGTAAGCAATATTTGGGGAGCATTTACTGTAATATTTGGGGAGCATTTACTGCAATATTTGGGGAGCATTTACTGCAATATTTGGGGAGCATTTACTGCAATATTTGGGGAGCATTAACTGTAATATTTGGGGAGCATTTACTGCAATATTTGGGGAGCATTAGTAAAGTGAAGAGTCCATACTTTGATTTCCATTTGACAAATAAAGTATCTCTGGCGGGTTACTTTACCTTCCAGTTGTCTCAGAATTACCACCTGAACCTCTATGAAATGGGGAACATGGAACCTGCCTCCTATATGGGTTCATGCTGCCCCTCACCCACAAACAAAGCATTAATCATTTTTGGACTGTCTGGAAAACAATATCTCTGCAGGAAACAGGCTTTGTGTGCCGAGCAAACTTTAAAGTATTTTCACGAGGACCATTTTATCCGCAACTTCCCAGCCGTACCATGGGGACCACACAGGAACATCACTGGTGGGACCAAAACCAACAATGGTTCCTCTTTCCCCTCGAACTGGAATTTCTTATTGTAGATGTAGCCGGTAAATGAAATGGTATCATCTGTGTCTTAGACAGGTTTAATTTGCAAACACGAAATCCACTCAGTCACCTACCAGAGCAGGCAGAGATGGACAGGATACATGGGAAGGGATCCTTTGTACATTCTCAGATTGGGAGCTTGTTTGACCCTCTTCACCTCCTGTCCCTGTCAGCTATACTTAGTATGTAGTATTTGTTATATCCAGAATGTATTATTGTAAGCACAGCAGGATATGTTGGCGCTATATAGATGCCAATAATAATAATATTAAATGTTGATTAATACATGTTTGTATGTTTTATAATTTATTATCCATCTCTCCCACTCTATATTTTATAGGCATGTGCTTGGCACACACAACCACACACATCACTCACAGCTATACACATATTACACGTAGCCAGCCTTACACATCGCACACACACAGCTACAACACTGACAGCCGACCTACACAAGACACGTACCCACGCCACACATCCACTCAACTTTTAATAAATATTGTTATTACATAACATTACAAATTAACACAGGGGAATCATTTCCTGGCTCACACCCTAATTATATGGGCTGCGCACGCCTATGATATACAAATATATAGAGAGGTATATCGGCCTTCCTCGCACTGCAAGTCATCGTCTGCTTGACAGGGATACATTTTTACTCACCAATGGCTAGTGGGAATGTTGAGCCCTGATCTGCATAATCCATTAACAAATACGGGCCAGCTCCAGGAGTTCCCCGTCAGTTCAATATCATACCATTCTCCAGAAACAGGTCTTCTCATAATTACTGTTAATGCTATTTTCAGTTTCCTAAAATATTCTTTTTCAAACACATTTCAGTTCTCTGTCTGGGAAAAGTCTTCCGACGTCTGTGAATGGAAAACAATTGAAAAAAATATCAGACAAGAAACTGAGATCAAATGAAGAAATTGGGGAAGAAATGGAGTGGAAGAGAGCAAAACAAAAAGTATGTTTATTTTGGCACAATGGGAGGTGTCCAAATATTAGTTACCCAGAGGGAAAAACATCATGGGTGCTGACGTTTCTGCAATAGTTAGTGATCAACCTTGTGGACATTCAGATGACATTATCTCCATGATTAGATTTAAAGGAACATTATAGTGGGAGGAATACAAAACTCCTCCATTGCACCCCTCCCCAGCAGTAAATAAAGGTTTAATAACAACTCTTTAAACAATCAGATGTCAGCCAATGGGGGGAACCTAATGCACATGCACAGCGAGACTCTCTCTATAGGAAAGCACTACTTCAATGCTTTCCTATGGGATTTTAACTGACACTGGATGTCCTCATGCAGCGCATCAGGTGACCAAAGGTCAGTTAGCCACCAGTAAGTGCCACTAGAGGCAATCTAAGTCCTGAGAAACTGCAACCAGACTACTTTAATAAGGGGAAGTGGTCTGGGTGACTTAATGGACTTAATAGAGTGGTTTTGTGTATAGAATATGTACCTGCAGTCTAACTGCTCAATTCTTTGCCATTTGGGAGTTAAATAACTGAAGGGAATAAAAACAACACTTTAAATGACTCTTTATGCAGTCCAACAGTCTCCCTACACACTTCCTGTAAAGATAGATCTAATGTTTAAACTTTCTTTATTGCACAGTCTGTTTAATTTAGAAGTTTTCATTTCCTGCTCTGTTAATAGCTTGCTATAGCCTGCAGCAACCTGCTGTGTGTGTGATTAAAGTTCAATTAACAGAGCAGGAGACCTCTAAAGAAAACACACTGTGCTGTTATATCGGCAAATAGGACCATTTTCTCGTGTAGGCAGTGTCAATCACGTGCAGGGAGGTGTGGCTAGGGCTGCATAAACAGAAACAAAAGTGTTTTAACTCCTAAATGGCAGAGAATTGAGCAGTGAGACTGCAGGGGCATGTTCTATACACCAAAACTGCTTTATTGTTGTTTTGGTCTTTAGATTATCCTTTTGAAAACGAAAGTGAGCTGCATATTGTACTTCACCTTTTGTAACATGTAATTCTACACAGAGAGCCTTCCTGGGCCATGACACCAGTTACTACATCGCTGCTGCTATGGCCTGTAACATGACAGATAACAGACTAATAGACAGTGATTTTCCCAAATAGGCCTTACATCAGGAAAAACAGAATAATCTCATATTATTAATGTTTATAAAGCTTCCAGATATTCTGCAGAGCCGTATAATAGAACGATTCTTTGCTTCGTCCCCTAGATTGAACAGTTTCTGGATTTCCCAGCAATGATTTCAGATTTGTCTCTTAGGTAAGAAATTCCTAATAACGAAATGAATATAAAATGGAAATAACCGCTGGTCTTTACTGATTTACTGTTAGTGACACCGTTATTTCCTTTGATGTTTTTAAATCCAGTCATTTAAACCTGTATATGTTATTTATGTATTAATTCAACGTTTTCTGATCTGTGAAATGTTTTCCAATTAGATATTATCTACCCCGTTTCGTGGTGTTTAAACTTTAACATGGTTTAGTCGGCTAACTATTAATGGGATTATATGGGATTATACATGTTCTCCTGAAGCTAATGTGAAACATTAATCACCCCTTAATTCAAAGCAGTCATGGGGGTCATCGGAGATAAACTCATTGCAGTATTTGGTGGAAGTCAAGAAGGGGCTCTGCTCAAAGAATTAATGGGGAAATGAAATCAGTTCATTACAGTAAACGAAGAGTTAACGGGACACTATAGTCACCAAAACAATTTTAGTTTAATGAAGCAGTTTTGGTGTATAGATCATGCCCCTGCAGTCTCACTGCTCAATCCTCTGCCATTTAGGAGTTAAATCACTTTTGTTTCTGTTTATGCAGCCCCATGGCTGTGACGGACACAGCCTACATGAAAACAAAATGGTTTCCTTTTCAATAAATTAATGATGTTAATTTGCTTTAGAAGTTTTATCTCATTCTCTGTAAATTGAACTTTAATCACACACAGGAGGCTCCTGCAGGGCCTAAAAGGCCATTAACAGAGCAGGAAATAATAAATTATGAATAAACTGACTGGAAGTAAGGAAGTGTAAACATTAGAGCGCTCTTTACAGGAAGAGTTTAGGAAGGCTGTGCAAGTCACATGTGGGAAGGCGTGACTAGGGTTCATAAACAAAGGGATTTAACTCCTAAATGGCAGATAATTGAGCAGTGAGACTGTAGGGGCATAATCTATACACCAACACTGCTTCATTAAGCTAAAGTTAGTTCATGCATAGTATACACAGTACTGTATCGTATATTATAATACTGTAGTATACACAGCAGTGTTTCGCATATTATAATACCATAGTATACACATCACTGTATAGTATATTATAATACCGTAGTATACACAGCACTGCATAGTATATTATAACACTGTAGTATACACTGCACTGTACAGTATATTATAATGTTGTCACGGACCGCCTGGCACCCCAACCGGGTGCCTCCGCCAACCGATGCTTCTAATGCTCACCGAGGACTCCAAGCACTCCACCAGATACCATCAGCACCATAGTGCCCACTGCCAGTGTTACAGCTTGGCTGGGAACTCGCCGTCCTCCACCCACCCTGGACCCAGCTGGATCCAGCTTCCAGTGGGTGAACCTCTCCTATTCAAGAGAGCGTAGCAGGAACAGCTCTTAAAAGAACTAGCGATTATTATCCCAGGGGAGTATACAGATATAGCAATCCCCTGGGTAGACACAGCCGTTTCCCCCACATGAGATGAGATTCTATGTTGAGGGTAAGCAGGAACTCATTTTAATGGTGCCACACTTGGCCTTTTATGCAAGTCCCCAAGCAAGGTGTAGGCCCACATGGACCTTGTTGGAGAGAGGGACACAAAGCTTACAAACCAATCAGAACAATAATTAAATGTACGAAACTCCCATAACAAACATACAATCCCTCCCCCTCTCCCTGTAAGATAATTGAGTCAGATACTGTATTAACCCAATTATCTCCAGGCAGAAAAAACATATAGTTTACAAAACCCCCAAAGTACCCTAAAAATACATAAAATCCCACAATTATTACATCCACTGATAGCCCTAATCTGGGTGACCAACATATCCAAAAATCACCCAGATCAGTTCAGGGGTTCAAGAACTCCCCTTCGAACAGCCAAACTTCCATGGAAGGTAAAGTTTTAGCGGTGTTCGTGCCGTCGACTGTCCGATTTGAGTTCCATGCACTCGACGACCAAAAACCGCTGGATGCGTTCGACTTAACAAGATGTTTGAATATCGAATGGTGGCCACTTCAACTCACTTCCACTATTCGGGAGTTCGAAGTGCCACTTCAAAAGTTCAAAGTTCACCACAGGGCCATAGTCACAGGGCAGGAAGCTGGCTAACAGGCCCCTCCAAAAAAACAGTAGTGAGGTCACTTTCGACACAAATGTTATAGTATCATATACATCCATCTGTTTACCTGGAACTTGCCGTGGCATATTTCAGGGTTAGGGATATATTATTCTGTTCAGTTTTTAAAATGTGACCCCATCAGAATGAAGGAGTTCCCCAAAACAAACTATGAATAATATGAGATGTACAAATGTTGCTGCTTCGCACAGCTCTGAGTAATCGTTTTAGTGATATTTCTACTAACAGAAGATGGATAGGAAGATGTTTTTTTGTATCAAATCCCTACAGTCTGTTGAGTATGAAGCGAGTATTGTTGTTTATGAAATGTCACTCCTGATTTATATCTATGGCAGAAACCATCCCCGCCGAAGACTTTCACCATCAGACACACAGACTGGGAGGCCACCTGCACAGTCCGAGCAAGTGTCACACAGTAAGCCGGTGAGTACACCAGCCTTCCCCATGCCAGCACTGCCTGGAGGACAGTCACGACCTTTCCTTATTTCTAATGAGAAATATTAAACCGACATCTTGGACTTTGCAGCCCTCCCCACCGATAACTGTGCATTGTCAGGAATTTAGAGTGGATTTCACGTTTTAGGTAAAAAACAAACATACTGAAAATAGGACTTTGAATTCAGTTTAAATTGCTGATAATTCACAGTTTAGTGAAGTTACCTCACCAATGTAATTACACACATTAACAAAGGGGGCAGGAGGGACAATCAACGCTCTATTGGCTCAGTACTGGAAGAAACGCCTGGCCAGGATTCCATGGGTTAACAGGTAACCATTTGGGCTTGGGCCAGCAACATCAAACACAAACATTATAAAAGGGTGGGATGGGGTGAGGCAGGCAGGGGGTCCAAAAAGATCCAATCCCTTGTACCTGGGTACCGGGGAAAGGCTGGCAGCCCTGACGCGACGTTCACTTACTTTTGCTTTATTTAAAAAAAAAAATTGGAGTAAATAGTAACATTTACTGTATGTCTTAAGCTAGGCTTCGATTTAATATTTTTGGATAAACTTTTAAAAATATTTTTTTCAACACATCGAAATATATATAAAGTATAGAAATATATCAATGTATCGAAACAGATCAAAATATTCCACAATTTAAATATTTTACAAAACATGAAATCCTTTTAAAAGTTTGTCCAAAAATAATACTTTTGTCTTAACTTAGATAAACAGTCGGATGTAGGCTGGGGCTGATGGGAGTCAGAGTTCTGTTTCATTGCAATTATTGCATTTTACTACCAAGATTTCCAATAATTCATGCTATTAAGGGGCAAGTTTCCAATGTTTTGAACATTTTACAAATTGAGTCAGTCCCAAGCTGGACTACATAATGGGGATATTGTTAGTAACTAATTTGTGCTATCCAGAAAAAAGCCTAATGTCAACATTTAACGGCCTCATTTGTCTAACTTATTTACGCAAATGTGCAGAACAACTCTCTTCTCCAACAAAACCCAGTGTGAGAAATGGGGTGTCACTGGCCTTCCCGACCCGTCCGATCAATTAATCTTTATTAAACTGATATTCTATTTACTAGTGGGACCATCTAGAATGCAGACAGCCAATAGGAATCAGGCCTGAGAGGCAAAGGATATGTATACACTACACTGGCTCTAATGTCAGTTTGATTTATGTGATTTTTTTTCTGTAATATGCAAAAATATGTTGCATTTTTAGTAGCACATTAGTAGAATATAGTGTTTACCCTCTCATTTTGTTTTGTCTCTCATTACTTGAAATTGGTTGGCAGTATTTATATATTTATTTTTAAACTAGAGTAAATCATTAAATAAATATTACTGATATAATGGCTCTTTTTACTTTCTAGGTTCCGATTCCCAACACCAGACACAATGCGCTTTTCTTAAGAGACTTGTCGAAGAAAGCACAAATGTCCTATTTAATGTCACAGCATCTGGAGACAGACACTATTTGTCCTCCGGACCCCCAGTATAAAGAAAATGGGAATCATGGTGTCAGTGGAGACATCAAGGACTCGTTATCAACAGCAGAACATGTACCGAATGAAGGTGAAAACACATATGCAAGCCGTCTCCTCGTTCGGGGTGAAACGCGTTTACATCAGTCCACCCCTGAGGAGCCAGTCATACAGTCTGAGAACACGGATCGATAAAAATAACAAGAATAATGGATTCATAACTTCTAAAAAAAAACAACAACTCTGTACATGTGTTTTCTGTGTCACTATACAAACGCACAAAATGAACATTACTTTATTACATTGATGAACAGTATGTGCAGAGAATCAGTAACAAAAAAAAAATGTATTTATTTTTTGCTTTCCTCAAAGGCGAATCGTAAATCTTAAAAAGGACTGAAACACACCCAGCTCCGTATCTTTCCAAATAAAATTATTGTGACCTTTTTAATGTTTCCAGCTGGGCAGCTTATTGCTGTAAGATGTTTCTCACTCACAGAGCCGAGAGCATGCTAGGGATGCTCTGTGCACCATCAACCATGATGGTGCTCACAGTGACTTTCACAAGTAAATTGTTCAATGGCAGCAAATGCACTTACTTGGACCCTACGTGTCTTTACGGAAAATGATTTGCTAATAATATAATAAAATTAATACAATGTATTCATTAAATACATTTATGTGTCAGTCTCTGATCTTTAACATGGCTTGTGTTATTCATTAAGACTAATTGCGCGCATGCAGAAAGGTGTTTTATATTCTGGGTCCTGCTGTCATTTGAGGAAACTGCATTCCCAGAAACACATCAATTTCTGGAATGAAAATAATTTAAAATGAGAGAACAAAGATCTACACAGTAAATGGTTTTTGAAGTCAATGAGTTGTTTATGAGTTGTATCCCACAATAATGAGCTAATGTTCTGCGATTTCATTTTTAAATGAAAAAGATAGGGTTAATACGTTTCAATGTCCAGCAAGTCAGCGATTGTCTCCCTCTGCTCCGTGTTGTTTTTCTTTATTGTTTGTGATAAAAAAAAAAAAAAAATCAAATTATGAAATAATTAAAGTCAATATTCAGACAAACTACCAGATTAGAGATCTGATATGATATCGATTTAATGGAACCTTTACCAGGAAAACTGACAAAGATAGATATGTATCTAGATCTGCATCATGTTACATAATGCACGTTTTTATCCAATGTCACGATTTATATGATTTTTTACAAAAAATTTGGCTTTATCATAACAACTAAAAACTCATTTTGAAAAAAATGCTGAATAACCGCTGTATAACATCTGATATCTACATACGCACATGTTATTTATAAATATTCAATCTAACTGTTTCTTTGTTAAAATGTTGTGTAATGTGCTGTAACATGCTGTTGTGTGCATGAAAGTCTTTTATTAACCCCTTAATGCTGTTATGGCGTTTTATGCCGTCCCGTATTAAATGGGCTTTAAAGCCATTGTGGCAGCATAGAGCGCCGTAACGGCTCGCAGCCCCCAGGAGGTGAGATATACTCACCTCCGCCGCGATCCTCTTCTGGAGGGATGCCTGACAGCCCAGGCAGCCCTCCCCCGGCAAATGAGGCCACCGGGGCTATGTGATCGCTCTTATCTGAGATGTCAGACAGTCCCCCTGCTGGTGGGAAGTGTAAAAAAAATGATTAGACATGTGTAAAATTAAAATAGAAATGTGTGTGTATATATATATATATATATATATATATATATATATATATATATATACATATTATATATTTGTAACATCATACGTAATGTATTTTAATATTATAAGTACATATATTAGTATTAAAATGCACTTAGAATGACGTCACATATATATAATATATATATTATATAATAGATATATACACATATTATATATATAAATACGTATAATTACAATAATAAATAAAATAATAATATAAATAAAATATTGAAACAAAATTTAATATAAATTATATATTCATATGTAATTTCATTCTAACTGTATTTTGTTATTAATATATATATATATTGGTAACAAAATACACTTAGAATGACATACTATATCTATCTATCTATCTATCTATCTATATATAAAATACAAATAACCGCAAATATATGTATATAGATAAATACATATAATTACATAAAAGATTACATTAGTATACACGTAGAATTTAAATACCTATAAATGCATATATATTAAATTTCTACGTGTATATTTAAGTAATCTTTTAACATAATGATGTGATTTCATTAATTAAAATTTGACATGCCTGACAACACAGGGAGAAAGAGCAGAGAATTTAATTCGCAAGCACTATATTTGACCCTGTAACTCTCCAAGACACCATAAAACCTGTACATAGGGGGTACTGTTTTACTCAGGAGACTTCGCTGAACTTAAATATTAGTGTTTAAAACTGGTAAATTGTATTACAACGATGATATTTTAAGTAAAAGTGAAGTTTTTTGCACTTTTATGGACTATATTATTGTTGTAATATGTTTTACTGTTTTAACCCCTTAAGGACTGAGCCAAATGTACACGTTGTGAACGAAACAAAATGTAAACAAAACCTGGCATTTGCGCTACATGTCTGTCCAACCGTAATTCACCTCTTTCATATTAAATGCACCCACCCTTATTATATATCATTTTATTCAGGGAAACAGGGCTTTCATTTAATATCAAATATTTAGCTATGAAACATAATTTAATATGAAAAAAATGGGAGAAAATACGATTTTTTTAGTTCTACATGACATTTTAACGGTCAATGTCATAATACAGTTTGCTTTTACTGCAATAAAATACACATATTTGTATTCAGTAAAGTCTCACGTGTAAGACAGTACCCCCTATGTACAGGTTTTATGGCGTTTTGGGAAGTTACAGGGTCAAATATAGCACGTTACATTTGAAATTGAAATTCGCCAGATTGGTTACGTTGCCTTTGGGACTTTATAGTAGCCAGGAATGAAATTTACACCCATAATGGCATACCATTTGCAATAGTAGACAACTAGTGATGTCCCGAACGGTCCGCCCCCTATGTCATCATTGAGTAAACATTGACCCTGTAGCTCACAGTCAGCAGACACATTCCAGCCAATCAGCAGCAGACCCTCCCTCCCAGACCCTCCCACCTCCTGGACAGCATCCATTTTACATTCATTGTGAAGCTGCATTCTTAGTGAGCTGTCCAGAAAGGTGGGAGGGTCTGGGAGGAAGGGTCTGCTGTTGATTGGCTGGAATGTGTCTGATACTTGACTATGGAATAAACAGTACATATGTTCGCCATCCGTGGCGAACCGTTCGGAACATCACTATAGACAACCCAAGGTATTGCAAATGGGGTATGTCCAGTCTTTTTTAGTAGCCATTTGGTCACAAAGTTAACTGGCCAAAGTTAGCGTTAGTATTTCTTTGTGTGTGAAAAATGCAAAAAACGCCAATTTTGGCCAGTGTTTATGACTAAGTGGCTACTAAAAAAGACTGGACCTACCCCATTTGCAATACCTTGAGTTGTCTACTATTGCAAATGGTATGCCATCATAGGGGTAATTTTCATTCTTGGGCTACCATAGGGTCTCAAAGGCAACATAACCAATCTGGCGAATTTTAATGTCAAAAAAATGAAACACAAGCCTTATATTTGACACTGTAACTTTTGAAAACACCATAAAACCTGTACATGAGGGGTACTGTTGTATTCGGGAGACTTCGCTGAACACAAATATTTGTGTTTCAAAACAGTAAAAAGTATCGCAGCAATAATATCGTCCGTGTAAGTGCTGTTTGTGCGTGAAAAATGCAAAAACTTCACTTTTACTGGCGATATCATCGTTGTAATACATTTTACTGTTTTGAAACACTAATATTTGTGTTTAGCGAAGTCTCCCGAGTAGAACAGTATCCCCCATGTACAGGTTTTATGGTGTCTTGGAAAGTTATAGGGTTAAATATAGTGCTAGCAAATTAAATTCCCTTTACTTTTGGCATGGGTTGTCAGGCAGGTCCTGCTAATTGTAATTAATTAAGATACCTAATTATGTAAAAATATTACATAAATATATATGTAGAATTAATATATGTATATTTATACGTATGTGAATATATATGTGTATATATATATATATCATTTAAATATTTTTATTTATATATAGGTGTATATATATAGTGATATATACGTATATATTTATGTATATAGATATATATATATATTATTTCGTTCTACGTGTATTTTGATATAAATATATATATATATATTAATATCACAATACAGTTAGAACGAAATAACACATGTATATTTTTTTTATTATTTTTAAAATAATTTTTTAGTTTTATTTTTTAACGTATTTACATATTTAATTTTTTATATTATACATAAATATATATATAACAATAATTATATATATTTGATCAATATCAGTCTATGTGTAATTTGATATTAATATATATATATATATATATAAAATTATATATATATATATATATATATATATTAATAGTAAAATACACCTAGACAGTGTATGTGTGTGTATGTATATGTGTATATATATACTTAGATCATATATAATATATATATTTTTTTTACACTTTTTAACTTTTATTTAATTTTATTTCCAGCCGGCAGGGGGACTACCTGTCATTACAGGCAGCCCCCCTGTTGGCAGTACAGAAGGCAGCTATCCCGGCCATGTGATTGTGAGGTTCTCGCAAGGACCTCACTCTCACATGGCCGGGGGGGTTGCCAGGAGGAAGGTCTGCTGCGGGGGGGCTCCCTGGGAGTCCCCCCAACCGTGATCGCCGGTGTGGGAGCGCCGGCGACCGGGTAAGTAATGAAAGACCGGAGTGCGTACTATTATGCCTGGCGGCATTTAGAGCCGCCTAAAATAGGGCGTAATAGTACGCCCTCCGGTCTGAAGGGGTTAAAACACTAATATTTGTGTTTAGTGAAGTCTCCCGAGAATAACAGTACCCCCCATGTACAGGTTTTATGGTGTTTTGGAAAGTTAGAGAGTCACTTATAAGGCTTGCATTTCATTTTTTTGACATTGAAATTTGCCAGATTGGTTATGTTGCCTTTGAGAGCGTATGGTAGCCCAGGAATGAGAATTACCTCCATGATGGCATACCATTTGCAAAAGTAGACAACCCAATGTATTGCAAATGGGGTATGTCCAGTCTTTCTTAGTAGCCACTTAGTCAAAATTAGTTTTTTGCTTTTTTCACCCCAAAACAAATATGAAAGCTAACTTTGGCCAGTGTTTGTCACTAAGTGGCTACTAAAAAAGACTAAACATACCCCACCTTCAATACCTTGGGTTGTCTACTTTTTCAAATGGTATGCCATTATGGGGGTAATTCTCATTCCTGGGCTACCACACCGTCTCAAAGGTAACATTACTAATCTGGCAAATTTCAATTATCCCGTTCTATATTTGACCCTGTAACTTTCCAAAACACCATAAAACCTGTTAATGGGGGTACTGTTGTACTCGTGAGACATCGCTGATTACAAATATGTGCATTTATTTGCAGTAAAACTTAACAATATTATGACATTCACAGCTAAACTGTCAGACGGAGATTTTCTCACATTTTTTTAAATTTTATTCATAATACATTATGTTCCATATATGAATAGTTAATGATAAATTAAAGCCCTGTTTCTCCTGAATAAAATGATATTTAATAAGTGTGGGTGCACTTAATGTGACAGCGGTGAATTACAGTTGAACAGACATATAGCGCAAATTCCAGTTTTAGTTTAGGTTTTGTTTTGATCAGAATGTCCTGAAGGGGTTAATCCATAGCTCCCACATATGGTTCCTGTAGCCCCTCTCATTGGGTCCATCGAGCCAGTTTAGGTTCTCCCTTCTTGTACATGATTGGAGTAATGAGAGGTTAGGGAGGGAGTGATGGGAACACAGGGAAGGAAGGCAGTGATGGAACCACAGGGGGGAGGCTGGGAGTGATGGGAGTAGAGTTCGGAGTAGAGCTGGTGAAGGTTTAAGATGGTAATGTGCAAGACTCCACCAACAGAATTTGACTCCCCCCACCTCTCTGGAAACTCCATCTCTCGATACTGGACTGAAAAGAATGACCAATCCATCAGTGTAGGCGGCCGAATAGGGCACTAGCCCAGTAGGCCCCTCTCTTGACGCAGCATTGCGGTCAATGCAGATACTGGTGCAGACCACAGTGCCCCCACCGGGCCACTAGGGAGGGCTCTCCAATGTACCACGAATAAGGGGGAAAACATACATATTCAGACACTTACTTAATCTGGCTCCGCATTGGACTCATATGAAATATTAAAATAGCGGTCAAATAAAAAAAAAAAATATATATATATAATACTTTATTTAATTGTTTGAACCATTTTACTGCCAGAGATATGAGCAACACATTGCAAAGAAATGTGTGTGGCAAACTCCTAGCACCAAAATAGCTCAAACATATTATTATGTTTTACTTAGTATGCATGAAATTGCTTACGAAAAAAAATGATTACAATTATCAGCACAGAAAAATCCAATTTAAAAAAGAAGACTCGAGGATACAGGACAATTCAATAATGCCACTGCACCTGGAAACCTGAGATAGTCTGACAGCGTGATTCAACAAGCACATGACCGGTGTATGTCGTCATCTGGGCAGGGGGAGATGGTTAACCTTTTAAAACACTTATAATCCCCATTTCCCATATTCCCAAAATAATTCCAGACTACTCCGGGGTATGGGTCAATATGTCCGCAGCTTTATTAAACATTGTGCATATATTAAAACAATTTAAATTCATTGCCCCGCCCCCACCCAACCATACGTCAACATCCGTATCCATTACATCACAATAATAATAATAAGGCAATGACCCATATGAAACATATTCTTATTATAATGTTACCATAAAACACTTACATACCAAATAACATAATATATATACATATAAATAGTGATGTACCGAACTGTTCACCGGCGAATAGTTCCTGGCGAACATAGCGTGTTCGCGTTCGCCACCGCGGGCGAACACATGCGCGGTTCGATCCGCCCCCTATTCGTCATCATTGAGCAAACTTTGACCCTGTACCTCACAGTCAGCAGACACATTCCAGCAAATTAGCAGCAGACCCTCTCTTCCAGACCCTCCCACCTCCCTCCCAGCATCCATTTTAGATTCATTCTGAAGCTGCATGCTTAGTAAGAGGAGGGAAAGTGTAGCTGCTGCTCATTAGATAGGGAAATTGATAGTTAGGCTAGGGTATTCAGTGTCCACTACAGTCCTGAAGGACTCATCTGATCTCTGCTGTAAGAACAGCACCCCAAAAAGCCATTTTTAGGGCTAGAACATTAGTCTGCTTTTTTTTTTTCTGTGTAATGTAATTGCAGTTGCCTGCCTGCCAGCTTCTGTGTCAGGCTCACAGTGGATACTGTGCCCATTTGCCCAGTCAGTGCCACCACTCATTTCTGGTGTCACAATAGCTTATGCTTGACATTTAAAAATAAAAAAATTTTTTTCACTGTAATAGATTGAATAGCAGTTAGTTGCCTGCCAGCTTCTGTGTCAGGCTCACAGTGGATACTGTGCCCATTTGCCCAGTGCCACGACTCATATCTGGTGTCACAATAGCTTAAGCTTGACATTTAAAAAGAAAAAAAAATCTTTTCACTGTAATAGATTGAATAGCAGTTAGTTGTCTGCAAGCGTCTGGGTGTCAGGCCTCCTTCAGCATGTGCTCTGCAGACCTCTGCCAGTGTACTTTGCCACTCTTATCTGGTGTCACAATAGCTTGCATTTAAAAACAAAAAACCTTTTTCACTGTTATAGATTGAATAGCAGTCAGTGTCCTTAAAGCGGGTGTGTTAAGCTCACAGTGGATACGGTGCCCAGTGCCACCACTCATATTTGGTGTCACAATAGCTTGCATTTAAAAACAAAAAACTTTTTTCACTGTTATAGATTGAATAGCAGTCAGTGTCCTTAAAGCGGGTGTGTTACGCTCACAGTGGATACAGTGCCCAGTGCCACCACTAACTGGTGTCACAATAGCTTGCATTTAAAAACAAAAAACTTTTTTCACTATTATAGATTGAATAGCAGTCAGTGTCCTTAAAGCGGGTGTCAGGCCTCCTTCAGCGTGTGCTCTGCCAGTTTACAGTGCCACTCATATCTGGTGTCATAATAGCTTGCATTTAAAAACAAAAAACTTTTTTCACTGTTATAGATTGAATAGCAGTTAGTTGTCTGCCAGCAGGTGTGTCAGGCTCACAGTGGACACTGTGCCCAGTGCCACCACTCACTCACTGGTACCCGGACGAAATTTATTTTCACAAAGGCAATCCCCAACCTGTACTCGATTGTGCAAAAGGAAATAATGGCATGTCTGGCACACAGTGTTGGGGCAAGGGTCCATCTGACCACTGATACCTGGTCTGTAAAGCATGGTCAGGGCAGGTATATCACCTACACTGCGCATTGGGCAAACCTGCTGAAGGCTGCCAAGCATGGAATGCGTGGTTCTGCAGAGGAGTTGGTGACACCGCCACGACTTGCAGGCAGGCCTGCTGCCACCTCCTCTACTCCTCCTACTCCATCCTCTTCCATAACCTTCTCGGCTGAGTCCTCTTCTGCTGCTGCGTCTTGCTCCACATCAACGGATAGGGGACGTAACAGGGATTAAACTAATAAGAATAGTACTACTTAACACACCACTCCTATCTGGTGGCACATTAGATTGCACGCGCAGTGCCCCAAATTTGAAGAAGGAGGACCGACCAAGCATCTTTTTCCATCTCCCGGTTCCTAAAATCGATGCCATATACACGACCCCTGATAGGGGACATAACAGGGATTAAACTGATAAGAATAGTACTACTTAACACACCACTCCTATCTGGTGGCACATTAGATTGCACGCGCAGTGCCCCAAATTTGTTGTGATCTGTGAGTAAGGTAAACGGTCGTCCATACAAGTAAGGTTGCAGCTTTTTGAGGGCCCACACCACCGCCAGGCACTCCTTTTCAATGGCAGTGTATCTACTTCCCTGGGCAAAAGTTTCCGGCTTAGATAAGCCCCGGGTTGCTCGCCACCATCTGCTCCGACTTGGCTCAGTACTGCTTCCAATCCAAACATAGAAGCATCTGTATGGACGAGAAAGTGTTTAGTTGGATCAGGAGCAGAAAGTACAGGTGATTTAATGAGCGCCGTCTTGAGCTGTTGGAAGGCCTGTTCACACTCTGGGGCCCATACTACTATCTTGGGGAGGTTTTTACGCATTCCTATATTTCACTTACTGGGCTTTAGGGTCAGTCCGGCCTCCCTAATCCGGTCTAGTACGGCTCCTATGTGGGTCAGGTGTTCGGGCCAGGAGCAGCTAAAAATGGCTATATTATCCAAGTAGGCGCAGGCATACTCCTGAAACCCATCCAGTAGCCGATTTACCATCCTCTGAAAGTTAGCCGGGGCATTCTTCATCCCGAATGGCATGACCTTAAACCAGGGGCGGGCTGGGCCGGGGGGCAGGGAGGCAATTGCCCCCCAGGCCGCCCTAAATTCCTGTAAGGCCGGCCGCGACGGGCCGGCCCTTTAAATACTGCAGC
>OW240914.1:353694547-353711165 GCA_933207985.1 Pelobates cultripes | reverse complement strand
GGGGGTTGAAGGTACCTGTGTTTCTGGGTGGTGCAACTGGACCCAGAGGGGTTAATGGTAAATAAAACATAGAATGTGACGGCAGATAAGAACCATCTAGTCTGCCCAATTCTCTACATACTTTCATCAGTCCCTGGCCTTATCTCATGTCTAGGATATACTTATGCCTATCCCATTCATGCTTAAACTCCCTCACTGTGTTAACCTCTATCACTTCAGATGGAAGGCTATTCCATGCATCCACTACCCTCTCAGTAAAGTAATACTTCCTAATATTATTTTTAAACCTTTTCCCCTCTAATTTAAGACTATGCCCTCTTGTTGTTTTAGTGGTGCTACTATTCACAGAGTCAGGAGATGTATCTGTGATATTGTTAAGCAAGCAAAGCAGGAAGGGAAATTAGATGTACTTGTCCATCTTGGGACAAATGATTTGGCTTGTAATGAGGTTTCTGAGGTAAAGAAAGGGTTTTGTGTTCTTGCCAATCATATACGGCAAGTTGCTTCCACACTGTCATTCTCTGAAGCTCTGCCTGTGCATAACACTCAGAATGACAGGCGGATGCGTATTATGAACTTTAACTTGTGGCTTGGTGAATGGTGTCAGGAGCAAGGATTTGGCTTTGTTTCTCATGGTAGCTCTATTTGGAATAGAAATGAACTAGAAAAATGAAATGATATAATGATCACATATACACAATAAGTAAAATTTCAATCAGCATACATACATTTGCTCATCGTAACCGTACATGTAAGTATTGGCCTCCAATAGTGATTTTTTTACGAAGAGTTATTATTAAAAAAAAGGGTAGAAACATAACAAGGGTTTCCCCGTCTAATTTTGCCTTGAAGATTGGCCATTAGAACTATCCATCTTAAAAATTAAAATTAATGCACTTTGAAAGTGGACTGGATTTTGTATGCTTTGTATAAATTGGTCTCAGTGGCACCGTTATGAGCATGTTCAGATGAGTGCAGGCCTCTTGATTTCATTTATACATTTTTGAGACCAGGCTAACTAATTGTTTTTTTTCACCCGTCTCTGTCACAGGTGCCTCATTTGGTTTACCGAACCCCCTCGCTGTGTGGCCCCTTGTTCGCACTTTATAATCACAGACCAACCCTGGCTGTTAACCATAAATTGGTTATTAGTTCAAGTGCTTTCCCTGTATGGCATCCGTTCGTATAACTGAACGCATGTGTTTAAACACTTGTCTGTTATTTTGTTTCCCGAACGAGGGCAGCGGTACATGGTTGTCAACAGCGTGGAACTATTTTCGGATACGCGACCCGGCAAACACCCAGGTAACTTGTAGCGCTGCCCATGCTACTTCCCGAACAGTTAGGAAAACGGTGTTCGGGAGATATAAACTACCGAATAGGGGGTACATTTTTACCCTAACAGCGAGGGAATGGATTCATCAGTGTTCGTGTGAGAACCCCTGAAAGATGACCAGTTGTTGCCTTGTTTTCTCTGGAACTGTTTTGGTTCATCACCTCATGGCCGACCATTTAAAACTTCATTCAAATGGCATTTCCGAACCACGAATTTGTAAGCTGAGCGAATGGTTAAATTTTAAATGAGCCTAGTACATTTTTATGAGACCAAGACTTCCCCTTAGATTAGATGAACACATTTAGGGATAGTTCCTTGAGTCCAGCTATGTGGACAGAGTGATACATCCAACAGCAAACGTCCGTGCGGTAAGCAATATGTTGAACGTACTAAGAGACCTCTGAAGGTCAGAATTAGGGAACATATAAATAACATTACTCACTTGGAGTATTGTACACAGTACTGAAGACCGTATCTTCAGAAGGATATTGATACCTTAAAGAGAGTTCAGAGAAGGGCTACTAAACTGGTTCATGCATTGCAGGATCAAACTTACCAGGAAAGGTTAAAGGATCTTAACAAGTATAGCTTGGAGGAAACATGAGACAGGGGGGATATGATAGAAACATTCAAATACATAAAGGAAATCAACACAGTAAATGCATAAAGGAAATCAACTATATTTCAAAGAAGAAAAACAACCACAACAAGAGGACATAGTCTTAAATTAGAGGGACAAAGGTTTAAAAACAATATCAGGAAGTATTACTTTACTGAGAGGGTAGTGGATGCATGGAATAGCCTTCCAGCTGAAGTGGTAGAGGTTAACACAGTAAAGGAGTTTAAGCATGCGTGGGATAGGCATAAGGCTATCCTAACTATAAGATAAGGCTAGGGACTAATGAAAGTATTTAGAAAATCGGGCAGACTAGATGGGCCGAATGGTTCTTATCTGCGGTCACATTCTATGTTTCTATGTTTCTATATTAAAAAAGGTTTAACCACCCATTCGGTTCCAGTGCACTGTCAACCAGGCTCAGTTTTTAATTTCAAACATTTAATTTGCAGGGGAATTTAACAAGTTCTTCCCCATTGGAGATGAGGAACCAGATTGAAAAAACTTTGTCAGAGAGAAACTTATTGGATACATAGACTATAGACACTGGAGCCAAAGGGGTTAAATGTGGATATAGATTTAGTTTGTTTTCTTTAATATTTGCTTAGTTGATGATTTGTTTTTTCCGATATGTGGGATTAAAAATTAAAATCTATAATTTATGATCGATGTATTCACAGTATGATAATCTATAGTGGTGTTAACACACTCTTTTGAATATGTATCAATGTTCAAAGCACACAGATTAATTGATACTATTTTAGTTAAAAGTATCAAGCAATTGCAGAGCTTGATCAAAGTTTGTTTATCATTTTTTCCACCTCCTTTTTCACTACTAAACATACAACCTATTTTTAATAGTGTCACTCTTGCTAATGACTACATTTGATTCTTTTACTAACGAGGACATATATGGTTATATGGACAAATAAGGAAATATTTACACAACGCACGCTCAACCATTCACTATGGGTACGAGGGAAGTGACGTCTTTTGGAACACACAGAAGTGTTCCATGCAACGCATACCTCATGTCCGGTTACGGAGAGAAGAGAACAGCTGAGCATGGGAAAAAAGGTATCATACAGCTGATGACCAGGACAATGATTGCAATTAAGGAATGGAGCAGGAACACACCCACCATGTCACCAATGATGGAGGAGAGGAGTCCTATATTTTGGGACTGTGGGACTGTGGGAGGGTGGGAGTTATGCGTTTTTTTGTACTGCATATTTGTATTTGTTATTTGCTTTTTAACTGTCCCTGAGGAAGTTCTGTTTTAAAGAACAAAACGTGTAGGATCAGCGTTTTTTTATAAATAAATTACTTTTTTATACCTTGATTTCTGCTCTCTTCTGGTTCCTGGGTTCCTAAGAAGTCAAGGTGGTTATGAGGACATAAACTTTGCATGCAAGTACCGGGAAAGTGCTGTCTAATGCCGCAAATTCTGTAATAACCCTTTCAACAATTGGGGTGTTGCACAGAGCATTGTGGGGAAAATCCAGCCAACAAAAGAAGAACTAAAAGCTTTGTTGAAGCTGACATTGTCTTGTTGTCAGCCATTTTGCTACTATTACCCTCTCCTATGGAACAATTTATGGTGTCCAAACTGATTTCTTTATATTTTTTGAAATACAAATTTCCCTTTTTCTAAATTATGCTGAACTATTGAAGCTGAACTATTGATCTATTTTGTTATTATTATTTCAATTTTGAATTTTTGTAGAATTAGCAGAGAGAAAGGAAGTGTTAGCTGACCCGGGGACAGATGTAAAAGATGTGTTTTTGATGTATGTTGAGTGGGTTAAGGATAGATTTCACAAGTTTCGAACTTACTTGCATAGAGAAGTGAATTACATTTTTACCTCCCCTGAATGTAGACAGAAAACATTTAATATGCAGCCTCGATGCAAAGAAGGCACTATGGGTAATTCTTCTCCTTGTTCAACCATTTGTCACTATTTTTGCCTTTGTACAATTAATGAAATTATTATTTTTCTATTAACGGGATCCTGCAAATATTGATATGGATGATTGACTAGGCAACATTGAAAGAAAATTGTTGCTCACTTGGTCACTACTTATTCCTCTGTTTTCATGGCGTATGTATCTCATAGTAGTTAAGTGCTTACTGCAACACCTTAGACTTAAATTAACATCTGATGCTGGTACCCTGGAGTCCAGTGCTCCCTGTTCGGCCCTGCCCTATTTCAAGCTATATGCATCACTTGCTCCTTCCTGCTTCTTGCTGACACTTCCTGCTCCTTGCTGACCCCTCCTGCTCCTTCCTGCTTCTATTACTTTTTGTCAATGCTGTCTACATAGATAACATTCCCAAATAAAGTTTCTCCACACAATGCTTGTGCTCTGTTGTAGTTTTTGACAATACAAATGTATGTTTATTTTTTTGTATAGATTTTTGTTATCCCCCCAACATAGCTTGTTATTCAAGAAGGATCATGTATACTAAGGCTGATGTTAAAACATAAAGCATTGCTGAAATGTAACATCAAATAGCTGCAAAGTCAAAAAACAGATTTCTTTTTTCAACTGGGATATTTTCGACATGCTCAACTGGGACATTTTTTGCATTTCATTGCAGTTTGAATCCTTTGAGGATTCTCTGTCTTGTTAATGTGAAGGACAGTGCTTATGGGATTTTATTTGTCAGCAAAACATTAGTGTTTAAAATACCAAGATAAAGACATTGAGTTTAATTAACATACCAGGAGACCCTGCGAATGTCTCAGAAAGATTTAATCTTCCACTGTAATTACCTTACATTTCTACTATTCTTACTCATTTTATTTTCACAATAGGTTTTATAGTGGACCAGACAAAGACAAACAAATGGAAAATGGGTTATTTAACTACACTCATTTTATACTTCTTGGATTTGTGGAGATGGAGAGATTTAAATATCTATGTGTTGCCATATATTTTTGTGCCTATCTTAGTGCTACATCCCTGTACATTCTGATTGCATTTATTATCTGGACTGAGCCAAGCCTCCATGAACCTATGTACATTTTCATCTTTAATCTGATGATCAATGGGGTTTTCGTGATCACAGGTTTCATACCCAAACTACTGATTGACTTAATTTCCGGTACTGTAATTATCTCTAAAGAAGGATGTCTCTTGCAAGCATTTTGTTTACAGAGCTGTGCATGTATAGACAATTTGCTGTTCACCCTAATGGCATATGACAGGTATTTGGCTGTTGGCTTTCCTTTGAGATATCCAACTCTAATGACAAATAGAAAAACATACAAATTTATAATTGCAAAATGGATTCTTATTTTGATAACACAGGCTCCTTTTGTAGCTTCTGTTTCAAGTCTCCCCATGTGTGATCTTACCATTAACAGCGTCTTTTGTGACACTATGTCCCTCATGAAAATGTTGTGTGGCGGATCTCCGTTATTTAATATCTTTGGAAGTTTTGTGACCTTTATTCATATTGGTTTCTCCCTATCTATAATATTCTATTGTTACATACAGACATTTGAGAGAGCTCAGCATATCTCTAAGGTGATGCGAATGGAAGCTCTGAGAATTAAAATAATTTAAAAAATTAAATATATTTAAGTCTGATAGTCCTGTCTAGATAAAATTCCTTGCAGCCAACCTATCATTGTGTTTTGATGGTAAGTAATTTTTGCAATAAGGATAGTCTTGACTTAAAGGTAATTTTAATGGTTAAAATAGATGTGCATTTAAATGTTAAATAGCCTACTGCACTCATACATGGTCCAAAGTGGCTTACCAAGGTACTGGAGTACTGAACAATTGTCCAATGTATGGCAATAGGCCAATAGGTCCGCGCGGGGGGGGGGGAATAAGGGAGGGCACTTGAGGGATAAGTGAGGGATGGGGGAGAGACAGCCTACAGGAAGGTAAAGTAGAAGGAGCAGAAATGAGCAGAAAGGTTCTGCAAGGGGCAGGAAGGGGCAGCAAGAAGCAGGAAGAAGCCGGAGGGGTCAGGAAGGAGCAGGAAGGGTCAGCAAGAAGCAGGAAGGAGCAGAAGGGGTCAGCAAGGAGCAGGAGGGGTCATCAAGGAGTAGGAAGGGTCTGCAAGGGGCAGGAGGAGTCAGCAAGGAGTAGGAGGGGTCAGCAAGGAGTAGGAAGGGTCAGTAAGTGGAGAGCTGATTCCACACAGCTTAACTCCACCAAGTACTTTAAGAGGATGCAGGAACAAGTAATAAATCCAATAGAATCTTCAGCACAATCAGCAATACAATCCAATAATAATCACCTTTCCCAATAACTGGACGACACACAGTATCAGGAGTAGAACTGAACTTTTATTCCCAACAACCTTCTTTTAAAGCATTCCCCCATGCAAGGGGGGGGGGGTTTACAGTAATTACACAATACTCCAATCATACACGAGTTGCCACCCACACATCCCCTCCCCTTAGTGTGACACATAATCCCATTATGCAGGACACAGTTCCCCTTGTTTTCTGGATGTACCCCTAAGCCTAGGAGTACCCCTTTAAATATTGCATCCCCTGGTAGCCCTGATCTGGGTGAGACACATATCTAAAAATTACCCAGATCAGATCAGGGGTTCAGGAGTTATGGGGGTTTAAAGTTTTGTGGAGGTCCCTTTAGGACCACTGAAGCATGGCTTTCCAGCCCAAACCAGTTCCAACTAGTCTGGCAGTGTGCCTGGGACAACGCCCTGCTGGAGAACAATGGGACAGGAGTGGTACACCTTCCTATACACAATCTATACACAGTCTAATAGAAGTCCATACACTGTGCTTAAAGGGCCAGTAGCCACCTAATAAAAATCCCTCATTCCCAAATACTGTCTTTAAAGGGCAATACCCCCAGGGCCATAGTCACATGGCAGGAGGCGGGCAAGCAATCCCCTCCAAAAGTTCATGGCAAACTCTCTTAAAGTTTGCTACAGTCAGCAAGGAGCAGGAAGGGTCAGCAAGGAGCAGGAGGGGTCAGCAAGGAATAGGAAGGGTCAGCAAGGAGCAGGAAGGGTCAGCAAGGAGCAGTAAAGGGTCAGCAAGGAGCAGGAGGGGTCAGCAAGGAATAGGAAGGGTCTGGAAGGGGCAGGAGGATCAGCAAGGAGCAGTAGGGGTCAGCAAGGTGTAGCAAGGGTCTGCAAGGGGCAGGAGGGGTCAGCAAGGAGCAGTAGGGGTCAGCAAGGAGTAGGAAGGGTCTGCAAGGGGCAGGAAGGGTCAGCAAGGAGTAGAAAGGGGCAGCAAGGAGCAGGAGGGGTCAGCAAGGAGTAGGAAGGGTATGCAAGGGGCAGGAGGGTTCAGCAAGGAGTAGGAAGGGTCTGCAAGGAGCAGGAAGGAGCAGGAGGAGTCAGCAAGGAGAAGGGAGGGTCTGCAAGGGACAGGAGGGGTCAGTAAGGAGTAGGAAGGGGCAGCAAGGAACAGGAGGGGTCAAAAAGGAGTAGGAAGGGTCTGCAAGGGGCAAGAGGGGTGAGCAAGGAGTAGGAAGTGGGAGCAAGGAGTAGGAAGGGGCAGCAAGGAGTATGAGGGGTCAGCAAGGAGCAGGAGGGGTCAGAAAAGAGTAGGAAGGGACTGCAAGGGGCAGGAGGGGTCAACAAGGAGTAGGAAGGAGCAGCAAGTAACAGGAAGGAGCAGCAAGTAGCAGGAGGGGTCAGCAAGGAGTTGGAGGGGTCTGCAAGTGGAAGGAGGATTCAGAAAGGAGTAGGAAGGGGCAGCAAGGAGCAAGAGGGGTCAGAAATGAGTAGGAATGGTCTGCAAGGGGCAGGATATGTCAGCAAGGAGTAGGAAGGGACAGCAAGGAGCAGGAGGGGTCAGCAAGGAGTAGGAAGGGGCAGCGAGGAGCAGGAGGGGTCATCAAGGAGTAGGAAGGGGCAGCAAGGAGCAGTAGGGGTCAGCAAGGAGTAGGAAGAGGCAGCAAGTAGTAGGAAGGGTCAACAAGGAGCAGGAAGGGACCACAAGGAGCAGGAAGGGTCAACTGGGAGCAGGAAGAATTAGCAAAAGCAGTAAGAGCAGCAAGAGCAGGAGGGGTCAGCAAGGAGTAGGAAGAAGCAGCAAGGAACAGGAGGGTCAAAAAGAGTAGGAAGGGTCACAAGGCAAGAGGGCCACCAAGATGTAGGAAGAGGCAGCAGGAGTAGGAAGGGGCAGCAAGGAGTTGTAGGGGTCTGCTAGTGGAAGGAGGATTCAGAAAGGAGTAGGAAGGGGCAGCAAGGAGCAAGAGGGGTCAGAAAGGAGTAGGAATGGTCTGCAAGGGGCAGGAGGGGTCAGCAAGGAGTAGGAAGGGACAGCAAGGAGCAAGAGGGGTCAGCAAGGAGTAGGAAGGGTAAGCAAGGATCAGGAGGGGTCAGAAAGCAGTAGGAAGGGGCAGCAAGGAGCAAGAGGTGTCAGCAGGAAGCAGGAAGGGTTAGCAAGAAGCAGTAAGGAACAGCAAGGAGCAGGAGGGGTCAGCAAGGAATAGGAAGGGTCAGCAAGGAGCAGGAAGGTCAGCAAGGAGCAGTAAATGGTCAGCAAGGAGCAGGAGGTGTCGGCAAGGAATAGGAAGGGTCTTCAAAGAGCAGGAGGGGTCAGCAAAAGGTGCGAGAGTCCAGCCAGGTACTGAGAATTAAAAAGGTAGGAAGGGGCAGCAAGGAGCAAGAGGGGTCAGAAAGGAGTAGGAAGGGTCTGCAAGGGGAAGGAGGGGTCAGCAAGGAGTAGGAAGGGACAGCAAGGAGCAGGAGGGGTCAGCAAGGAGTAGGAAGGGTATGCAAGGGGCAGGAGGGGGCAGCAAGGAGTAGGAAGGGACAGCAAGGAGCTGGAGGGGTCAGCAAGGGGTAGGAACGGTATGCAAGGGGCAGGAGGGGGCAGCAAGGAGCAGGAGGGGTCAGCAGGGAGCAGGAAGAGTAAGCAAGAAGCAGGAAGGAGCTGCAAGGAGCAGGAGGGGTTAGCAAGGAGTAGGAGGGGTATGCAATGGGAAGGAGCAGTCAAAAAGGAGTAGGAAGGGGCAGCAAGGAGCAGGAGGTATCTGAAAGGAGTAGGAAGGGTCTGCAACGGGCAGGAGAGGTCAGCAAGGAGTAGGAAGGGACAGCAAGGAGCATGAGAGGTCAGCAAGGAGTAGGAAGGGTATGCAAGGGGCAGAAGGGGTCAGCAAGGAGTAGGGAGAGAAAATAAGCAGAAAGTAGCAGAAAGGTAAAGGACCAGAAAGAGCCAAGGAAGAGAGAAGACCGTTGTCAGAAGAAAAAGAAGACTGTTAAATGGAGAAGAAAATGAGATTGGAGCAGGAAGGACAAGTGAAGCGATCCCTCCACTCAGTGGCGTACTAAGGGGGGGGCGGGGGAGGGCGGTCCGCCCCGGGTGCCATCAGGTAGGAGGGTGCCACCAGGGCTGGCCAGGCTTGGGAGTCAGTGAGCTGTGTGGCTGCACCGGGCTCCATAGCAGCAGGGGCACCGGGCAGCTGACACAGCTCACACGCGGGGCAGGGAACAAGCTGAAGACCTGCACAGAGATTTGGGGGCGGAGCCAAGCCGGATGTGGGGGCGGAGCTATATGCAGCCTCATACTGCTGCACACAGAGGGGAAGCAGGCAGGAGTCCCTGCTTCCCCAACTTCATCACAGCAGGGACTGAATCCACTCCTCCTCCAGCCCATGCTTACTGTAAGTGAGAGAGTGTGTGCTGTGTGTGTGTAACTGTGATTGTGACTGCCTGTGATTGTCTGTGTGATTGTTTGCCTGTGATTGTCTGTGTGATTGTCTGTGTGATTGTCTGCCTGTGATTGTCTGTGTGACTGTCTGCCTGTGATTGTCTGCCTGTGATTGTCTGTGTGATTGTCTGCCTGTGATTGTCTGTGTGATTGCCTGTGATTGTCTGTGTGATTGTCTGCCTGTGATTGTCTGTGTGATTGCCTGTGATTGTCTGCCTGTGATTGACTGTGTGATTATCTGCCTGTGATTGTCTGTGTGATTGCCTGTGATTGTCTGTCTGTGATTGCCTGTGATTGTCTGTGTGATTGTCTGCCTGTGATTGTCTGTGTGACTCTGTGTGTGTGACTCTCTGACTGATTGTGTGTGTGTGTGTGTGTGACTGTCTGTGATTGTGTTATGTGTATGTATGACTGTCTGCCTGTGATTGTGTGTGTCACTGTCTGTGTGTGTGTGTGTCACTGTGTGTGTGTGACTGTCTGCCTGTGATTGTCTGTGTTACCCTGTGTGTGTGTGTGTGTGTGTCACTGTGTGTGACTGTCTGCCTGTGATTGTGTGTGTGTGTGTGTGTGTGTGTGTGACTGTCTGCCTGTGATTGTGTGTGTGACTGTCCGTGACTGTGCTGTGTGTATGTGTGACTGTCTGTGATTGTGTGTGTGACTGTCTGCCTGTGTGATTGCCTGCATATTTGACTGTCTGCCTGTAACTGTGTGTGAGTGACTGTGTGTGGGACTGTGTGCATCTGACTGTGTCTGACAGTCTTCGCCCTGCAGTGAGCCGGCAGCCAGGATATGATGTCATTGCGGCCTCTGCGTCATTACAGGGCATGCGTGCGAGAGATCCCAGCAGCAACCACTGACCACCAGGGACTGAGGATCCACTCCAGCCCTTCTAGAGCAAGGTAGGGAGGCTGGGAGGACCTCTTAATTATTAAATGTGTGTATGTATGTAATGTTTGTGTGTGGGTCAGTGATTGTGCTTGTGTGTAGCTGTGATTATGTGTGTGATTGTGTGTATCTCTGCGTATGTGTTTAGTAGATAGCTCCCTTATTTCCTGTCCTCAAATATTGCAATCCCACATAAAGATAACAAATAAGGGATTTATCTACTAAACAACTGAAAATAAGAAAAGGGCTTTTTTTTTATCCTTTAGCTGTTTAGTAGATCATTCCCTGAATTGGTGCCCGTATGTGAGATTTCCATATTCAAAGATACCAAATGTGGGTGCTGTTTAGCAGATAGCACCTTATTTGGTGTCCTTAAATATGGCAATCCCACAAAGGATAGCAAATAGAGGAGTTATCTGCTAAACAAAGATTGAAATTAAGAGGTGTCAGCCAGCCCATAACAAGAAATCTGGGTGGCTAATGTGAATTATATGCAAATGTGTAAACAGATGCCAGCATGCAGAACACAGCATGCTGGCATCATACAGCCAGTGGCAGCATATTACCCCATCCCCTAGTGAGAAGTTTTACTGCTCCACCTCCCCCTCCTGTTTTGACTGTGGTATCTTATGTGCCCCTCCATATATATTGTTCCTAGAGTCACCACAATGTCTGCATGTGTGTCAATGTGTATCTGTGTGTGACTGTTTGTGTGTGTATGTCCGTGTATGTGTATATGTGCAGACATATAAAAATCTCGCCAACACTACACACAAATACACTCTTGCATTTCAACGTCAACACTACATACAAACCCCACCATTATATATAACCATACCACTGCATTCAAATACCACACAACACACAAATGCATGCTTGCATTCAAACGCCAACACTACATACAAACACACCGCTACATTCACTCACATATACTCCATACAAAAACATGCATACATTCAAAAACACAAACACTGCTTAGTGCTAAATACATTAAAACATTTTTTAGTTGTTTTTATATTTAACGTTGAGGGCAAAGGGTGCCAAAAATAGGACCCGCCCCGGGTGCCAAATGCTCTAGGTACGCCCCTGCCTCCATTTCATTCTAGACACCACATCATAAGGCTTTGGTACCTGGGCCTGGCAGGAAACTTTGGACCTTCTCATCTCCCCAGGTAAAAAACATATCAGTGTTAATGTGTTCACTTTTATTTACGGAGTGTCAGGAAACACAGAGGGCCGCTAGGTAGGGTTGCCGCTGATTTGCTACAACAGTCAGCTGGCACTCTAAGCCAATCAGTAGCTCCCCATTCATAAAAACGTAAAAAAATGTATGAATCGAGAACTAGCAATTGGCTTAGAGCGTCAGCCAACCACTCTAGCCAATAATCGGCACCCATGCCTGACGTCAATCTGCACTTTCTGACACTCCGTTTCAGAAGCCGAATACCACTGAGCAACCTGGAGATCTTTAAGTGGTGGAAGCCTTTGGGGTTAAACCATTTGAGAGAGGGTTAACTCCTTAAAGGAAAGAGAGCACCCAGGGGC
Source organism: Pelobates cultripes (assembly GCA_933207985.1). Lineage (NCBI taxonomy): Eukaryota > Metazoa > Chordata > Amphibia > Anura > Pelobatidae > Pelobates > Pelobates cultripes. The sequence goes on along the minus strand of OW240914.1, from coordinate 353,699,125 downwards.
CTCCTAGCATCATAGCATTTTCATTTAGATGAAGTTGTTATGGTGACCAGAATGTTCCTTTAATTTGCTTAAAGGAACACTATAGTGTCAGGAATGCAAACATGTATTCCTGACACCATAGTTGTAAAAAAAATGCTATTCACCCTGGCTTTATGTGATAATGACTATGCTCCTCCCCTTCATGACACTGTCAAAAAGGGGCCAAGCATTGATGTCATTACAATTATGCCCCCCCACTGGAAAAATTCCTGCGGATGCCCATGGACACATGGGTCACTTTCTCTAATCTCTCAGTGGTCATAGAACAACATGCATTTGAAAGGGATGGAATGGTTGATTGCTGACCTAAAAGACTGGGAAAGGAGTGAGTGACCACAAGACCATCACCCATTTTCCATTCATAGTAGTGGAATTGTAAGTATCAATTTAATATTTTTGTAAGATATTTAATATGTATAAAATAAATATTGATATATATATATATATATATATATATATATATATATTTAAATTCTGATTTATTTTTCGATATTTATTATATGGGAAAAAAAACATGTTAAGTGTATTCAAAAATACTAAATTAAAGCCTTGAGTTTTATCCAATGACTTTGTTTTCAAAATCAGCTGTAAAATCAGAGCTTTGTGGAATGACCCCACAATGTTATATTGCACTTTTATTAAAAGATTGAACAAGTGAAAATCATTTTGTTAATTAATGTATTGCGTCACTAAAAGTCCATGGCTCTTGGCTACTTTTCATAAAGCAATTGTGCGAAAAAAATGCAAAATTCCTCTGTATGAATAACACATTCTTTATTAGTAGATTAATTATGAGTGCTCGCGTTCAAGACTTCTCCAGGGCTGGACCTTTCCTGTTGAACTCCCTTCCCTTCTCCGTTAGACTTTCACTGAGTCTTCACACCTTCAAACAATTATTGAAAACTCACTTCTTCTGGAAAGCATATCATTTAAACTGTTAGCAGATTTTCATCCCCCACCCCAATGACTCCTTTCCTGCAACTGTCAAAAATGACCTACTAAGCCCTTACTTATTTTCTAACAACCTACTTCGTACCCCTACTTCTACCATTTGGGTCACTATATCCCACTCCCTCTAGCATGTAAGCTCATTAAGCAGGGCTCTCAACCCCTCTGTTCCTGTACGTCCACTTGTCTGGTTACAATTAAATGTCTATTAGTCCACCTATTGTACAGCGCTACGGAATTTGATGGCGCTATATTAATTCTAAAATAATAATATAAATGATGAGCAGAGGTTTACGTGTTCCTTGCAATTGATCCATTGTGGTGTGCAGACTATGTAACTGGAAGCTGATTTTTACAGACATAACTGTTCATTTGTGATACATGTTGTGAATGAGAAAAAACTGTAAAGTAATAATTATCAATTACACAGTGTACTTGCACACCATTGTTTGATTGCTGTTTGGTTTTCAAATAATATTATTTATGCCATGCTTCTAAGTTGCTGCACTTTATATGTTACCTGCACATACTTTGCACTTAATTGGGGTTACCAACTGTACTTTTAAATATTATAACTGCACTTTATTTTTATACATATGAATATTATCACACATTGCCACTTTATTTAGTATCTGTATTCACCTTTGTTTCTTTTTAAAATGTTTGATACACATCTTGAACTATTTGTGTCGGGATTACTATACAGAAAATTAAATATTGGTTTCCAACACACAGTTGGTCCAAGTTTCAGTATTTGTCTTGAGCCAACTTTTAGTTTTTGCCATCAACTTTCATTTCAAAATCAGCTGTAAAATCAGGTTCCTCAATCAAATTAAACAAGTGAAATTTGTTTTAATAAATACATTGAAACACTAAAAGGCAATGGCTCATGGCTGGCTTTCACAAAAAAAAAGTCAAAAGTAAAGTAAAAGTCAAAATAAAAAGTCAAAATAAAGACTGTATAAAATAAAACAAATATGACTACAGTATTAAGTCCTTGAATCCTCCGAGACGCGTTTCTCCTGCTTCGTAGAGTTTTTCAGTCGGCTGTTTGACCTGTTCCAGGTTTTGGTGTTTTAACGGTGCTTACTCACGGCCATTGATGTTGCGCTCCAATCAGTAAGTTGGTCTTTTTGTCTGATGTCATTTAGAATCACCTGTATGCTCTACTGTAGTAATTGTGGTGCCAGCTGACGTTCTACCCATATGTTCTACCCATATGTGTGCATGATTTCACCACCCAAAATTAACAAATTGCACTTAGAATATATCTCTATTTTGTGTCTCCCTTTTCTGTATACTACACGGTGGCAACTTGACTTGTACATCCAGAAGAAAAGAGGGGTGTGTATGCCACCTTAAAGCACACAAACTACAAAACTTAGAGCCTATATTTTAAAATGCTCTACACCATGTGAGTTTATTTTTACTTACTTTAAAATATATCTCTACAGTTGTGTTACAGTTTTACACTATATGTCTCTTTTTTGTTCCTTCATTACATGTGAGTTCCATCTTAACCCTATGAATTGAGGCGTGAGTTCCATATATCTTATGCCCTTTAAAGCTCTGCACTACTTACACTTTGAGATTTCATTTATATTAGAATTTATGTAGTGCCAGCATATTTCACAGAGTTTTATAGAATTTTGATATTTGACAAGTAATAAACATACAAAATAATCTTTACAGAGATAAAAGATGAAATAGGCCCTGCTCAAACAAACTCATAATCTAGGAGACAAATTTGTTCACTTTTACTAACACTCCCTCAGGATGGTGGAAGGGAGATTTCTATGAACATTTGATAAGTTGGGCTTTTATTCTGATTTGAATGTAAACCATGTAGTTCATCCAATGAGAGCTTGATTCCAAGCCACACCCAATCACAAACAATGAAGATGAAGTAAACAATAGCATAATAACTGTCTAGGGTAGGTCACTAACTCAACTCACACTGATCTCTCACTGGCTGGGCTGAGTGCCCACTTAAAATACATTTAATAAGGAAGTTGTTTTGTGAAAACAGGAGGCATAGCTAAGGTGGTGTGCAAATCAGAGAGCTGCAAAACCTCAGTTCAATTATCCTGCTGAAAGAGGCTATGGCCCTCAGGGAATGCCATTGCCATGAAGGCTTGTCTGTGGTCTGCAACAATCTCTAGGTAGGTGGTATATGTCAAAGTTACATCTACATGAATGCCATGGACATGCAGAGCATTGCCCAGAGCATAATACTGTCTCTGCCAGCCTGCCTTCTTCCCATAGTGCATCCTGCTGCCATCTTTTCCCCATTCAGTTATCTAGAATATTATGCTCTAATTACATTATCAGGTTAATACCATAATAGTTTTTTTTTTTTTGCATTACTGTTAGTTTCCTAATTGTATCTATAATCAACTTGGGACTCAGTTTATTCCCCCAGGTACTCTCTATTTATCAATTTTTAACTATAAATTTGACTATTATAATACGGATTACCTGTCAGGTCTGCGACAATGAGGATTGTGATATACAGGAGTACCAATTGGAGCTAAAACCACCCGTTTCAACTAAGCGGTTTGCATTTATTTTTATCTGCGTGGAAATTAACTACAATAATTCTAATTGACTGTTATCAGTTTTTCACAGTCAATATATTTACAATAACTTTCCAATACTGAATATTTTTAAGCATATCTAGCCATCATCAGTTGCAACATAATTTTGGCAATCATACCATTACTTTAGTAGCAAATAAAGCTAGCTAGATGGCAACATTGAAACTAATATAATAGTAGAAGTGGTGAGAGCACACACAAGATAAATAACAAATTAGTTACCCTGATGTTCAGTTAAAATCCTGTAGAGACAAAAACAGGAAAAACAGACAAAGGGTAATAACGTACAAATAATTGATAAACAAATAAATGTGCAAACTCACATATTTCTGAGCCACTTAAAATAAAAGCTGGCTCAGACTGTTGAATGGATTGGTGTAGCGGTAGCTGAAGTCAAATGCTAACTGCATGCTCGTCCTTTCTTTTAAAAAAACCCAGGATGCAGGATCTTTGTAAAAGGTTTATTATTCCAGAGTAAAAACAGCAGCAAAAATAAAGGTCAGCAATCTCACTCTCCACACACTGACGCGTTTCAGCCGAAGCTTTTATCAAAGTTTAAATCCATTCAGTGGGTTCTTAGGTTAAATAGGAGCCTTTATGCGCCTTTTTTTCTGTTCGGTAATAGGCTCCTCCCCCTCCGTTCAGACGCAACCAACAGTCGTGCATCCTAGCGTCCCTGGTTACCTTTGTTTACTTTCGCATTCGTCAGAATTACGTGGGGAGGATCTCCTCGCTTATGCAGATTAATCTTTAATGCTGCAAACAGAAACTCCTACTGCAACATACTGCATACATATTATCACAATCAATCTTTAAAACAATGTTACAACAAACTGAGTATTCTAATGCATTAAAATTGAAGCTTTCCTTTTCCTACAGAGACACACACAAAAAAAAAAATTAGTAGGGAAAGGGGGATTAGATCATGTTATTCCATTTAAAGACACAGTAATGCAGGGGGAATAAATTAAATACAGAATGCAAGCAAAAAACT
>OW240914.1:353646587-353687495 GCA_933207985.1 Pelobates cultripes | reverse complement strand
CCAATACATTACTGACCCTCCCCCAATACAATAGATCCCCCCAAGCCCCTTTATTCTTACCTTTCCAACAGCTCAATGTTGCAGGAGGGAAGAGAGGCTGCGATCTAATCGGAGTAGGTACGGCCGCCGCGCAGCCGCCGGATGTGACGTCATGTCGTCATTTGCCGCTCACATCCGGCGGCCGACGGCTGACAGGAAGTATCTGTGCGCTCGCACAGGAAGCAGCCGCGGCCGGCGCGGTGCGGATGTGGCTGCGCCGGCCGCATAAGCGAACAGAAATTTTTTTTTTCAGGTCTTGTGGCTGAAGGCAGCCACATGTCAAAGCGGCCCCAGGGCTGGCGGCCTACCGGGAAATTTCCCGGTATCCCGGTAGGCCAGTCCGGCCCTGATGGGCTGCGCACGCCTATGATATACAAATATATAGAGAGAGGGATATCGGCCTTCCTCGCACTGCAAGTCATCGTCTGCTTGACAGGGATACATTTTTACTCACCAATGGCTAGTGGGAATGTTGAGCCCTGATCTGCATAATCCATTCACAAATACGGGCCAGCTCCAGGAGTTCCCCGTCAGTTCAATATCATACCATTCTCCAGAAACAGGTCTTCTCATAATTACTGTTAATGCTATTTTCAGTTTCCTAAAATATTCTTTTTCAAACACATTTCAGTTCTCTGTCTGGGAAAAGTCTTCCGACGTCTGTGAATGGAAAACAATTGAAAAAAATATCAGACAAGAAACTGAGATCAAATGAAGAAATTGGGGAAGAAATGGAGTGGAAGAGAGCAAAACAAAAAGTATGTTTATTTTGGCACAATGGGAGGTGTCCAAACATTAGTTACCCAGAGGGAAAAACATCATGGGTGCTGAAGTTTCTGCAATAGTTAGTGATCAACCTTGTGGACATTCAGATGACATTATCTTCATGATTAGATTTAAAGCAACATTATAGTGGGAGGAATACAAAACTCCTCCATTGCACCCCTCCCCAGCAGTAAATAAAGGTTTAATAACAACTCTTTAAACAATCAGATGTCAGCCAATGGGGGGAACCTAATGCACATGCACAGCGAGACTCTCTCTATAGGAAAGCACTACTTCAATGCTTTCCTATGGGATTTTAACTGACACTGGATGTCCTCATGCAGCGCATCAGGTGACCAAAGGTCAGTTAGCCACCAGTAAGTGCCACTAGAGGCAATCTAAGTCCCGAGAAACTGCACTCAGACTACTTCAATAAGGGGAAGTGGTCTGGGTGACTTAATGGACTTAATAGAGTGGTTTTGTGTATAGAATATGTACCTGCAGTCTAACTGCTCAATTCTTTGCCATTTGGGAGTTAAATAACTGAAGGGAATAAAAACAACACTTTAAATGACTCTTTATGCAGTCCAACAGTCTCCCTACACACTTCCTGTAAAGATAGATCTAATATTTAAACTTTCTTTATTGCACAGTCTGTTTAATTTAGAAGTTTTCATTTCCTGCTCTGTTAATAGCTTGCTATAGCCTGCAGCAACCTGCTGTGTGTGTGATTAAAGTTCAATTAACAGAGCAGGAGACCTCTAAAGAAAACACACTGTGCTGTTATATCGGCAAATAGGACCATTTTCTCGTGTAGGCAGTGTCAATCACGTGCAGGGAGGTGTGGCTAGGGCTGCATAAACAGAAACAAAAGTGTTTTAACTCCTAAATGGCAGAGAATTGAGCAGTGAGACTGCAGGGGCATGTTCTATACACCAAAACTGCTTTATTGTTGTTTTGGTCTTTAGATTATCCTTTTGAAAACGAAAGTGAGCTGCATATTGTACTTCACCTTTTGTAACATGTAATTCTACACAGAGAGCCTTCCTGGGCCATGACACCAGTTACTACATCGCTGCTGCTATGGCCTGTAACATGACAGATAACAGACTAATAGACAGTGATTTTCCCAAATAGGCCTTACATCAGGAAAAACAGAATAATCTCATATTATTAATGTTTATAAAGCTTCCAGATATTCTGCAGAGCCGTATAATAGAACGATTCTTTGCTTCGTCCCCTAGATTGAACAGTTTCTGGATTTCCCAGCAATGATTTCAGATTTGTCTCTTAGGTAAGAAATTCCTAATAACGAAATGAATATAAAATGGAAATAACCGCTGGTCTTTACTGATTTACTGTTAGTGACACCGTTATTTCCTTTGATGTTTTTAAATCCAGTCATTTAAACCTGTATATGTTATTTATGTATTAATTCAACGTTTTCTGATCTGTGAAATGTTTTCCAATTAGATATTATCTACCCCGTTTCGTGGTGTTTAAACTTTAACATGGTTTAGTCGGCTAACTATTAATGGGATTATATGGGATTATACATGTTCTCCTGAAGCTAATGTGAAACATTAATCACCCCTTAATTCAAAGCAGTCATGGGGGTCATCGGAGATAAACTCATTGCAGTATTTGGTGGAAGTCAAGAAGGGGCTCTGCTCAAAGAATTAATGGGGAAATGAAATCAGTTCATTACAGTAAACGAAGAGTTAACGGGACACTATAGTCACCAAAACAATTTTAGTTTAATGAAGCAGTTTTGGTGTATAGATCATGCCCCTGCAGTCTCACTGCTCAATCCTCTGCCATTTAGGAGTTAAATCACTTTTGTTTCTGTTTATGCAGCCCCATGGCTGTGACGGACACAGCCTACATGAAAACAAAATGGTTTCCTTTTCAATAAATTAATGATGTTAATTTGCTTTAGAAGTTTTATCTCATTCTCTGTAAATTGAACTTTAATCACACACAGGAGGCTCCTGCAGGGCCTAAAAGGCCATTAACAGAGCAGGAAATAATAAATTATGAATAAACTGACTGGAAGTAAGGAAGTGTAAACATTAGAGCGCTCTTTACAGGAAGAGTTTAGGAAGGCTGTGCAAGTCACATGTGGGAAGGCGTGACTAGGGTTCATAAACAAAGGGATTTAACTCCTAAATGGCAGATAATTGAGCAGTGAGACTGTAGGGGCATAATCTATACACCAACACTGCTTCATTAAGCTAAAGTTAGTTCATGCATAGTATACACAGTACTGTATCGTATATTATAATACTGTAGTATACACAGCAGTGTTTCGCATATTATAATACCATAGTATACACATCACTGTATAGTATATTATAATACCGTAGTATACACAGCACTGCATAGTATATTATAACACTGTAGTATACACTGCACTGTACAGTATATTATAATGTTGTCACGGACCGCCTGGCACCCCAACCGGGTGCCTCCGCCAACCGATGCTTCTAATGCTCACCGAGGACTCCAAGCACTCCACCAGATACCATCAGCACCATAGTGCCCACTGCCAGTGTTACAGCTTGGCTGGGAACTCGCCGTCCTCCACCCACCCTGGACCCAGCTGGATCCAGCTTCCAGTGGGTGAACCTCTCCTATTCAAGAGAGCGTAGCAGGAACAGCTCTTAAAAGAACTAGCGATTATTATCCCAGGGGAGTATACAGATATAGCAATCCCCTGGGTAGACACAGCCGTTTCCCCCACATGAGATGAGATTCTATGTTGAGGGTAAGCAGGAACTCATTTTAATGGTGCCACACTTGGCCTTTTATGCAAGTCCCCAAGCAAGGTGTAGGCCCACATGGACCTTGTTGGAGAGAGGGACACAAAGCTTACAAACCAATCAGAACAATAATTAAATGTACGAAACTCCCATAACAAACATACAATCCCTCCCCCTCTCCCTGTAAGATAATTGAGTCAGATACTGTATTAACCCAATTATCTCCAGGCAGAAAAAACATATAGTTTACAAAAACCCCAAAGTACCCTAAAAATACATAAAATCCCACAATTATTACATCCACTGATAGCCCTAATCTGGGTGACCAACATATCCAAAAATCACCCAGATCAGTTCAGGGGTTCAAGAACTCCCCTTCGAACAGCCAAACTTCCATGGAAGGTAAAGTTTTAGCGGTGTTCGTGCCGTCGACTGTCCGATTTGAGTTCCATGCACTCGACGACCAAAAACCGCTGGATGCGTTCGACTTAACAAGATGTTTGAATATCGAATGGTGGCCACTTCAACTCACTTCCACTATTCGGGAGTTCGAAGTGCCACTTCAAAAGTTCAAATTTGTTCCAGTTAGTACAAGAGGCACAACCCAAAGTTCACCACAGGGCCATAGTCACAGGGCAGGAAGCTGGCTAACAGGCCCCTCCAAAAAAACAGTGGTGAGGTCACTTTCGACACAAATGTTATAGTATCATATACATCCATCTGTTTACCTGGAACTTGCCGTGGCATATTTCAGGGTTAGGGATATATTATTCTGTTCAGTTTTTAAAATGTGACCCCATCAGAATGAAGGAGTTCCCCAAAACAAACTATGAATAATATGAGATGTACAAATGTTGCTGCTTCGCACAGCTCTGAGTAATCGTTTTAGTGATATTTCTACTAACAGAAGATGGATAGGAAGATGTTTTTTTGTATCAAATCCCTACAGTCTGTTGAGTATGAAGCGAGTATTGTTGTTTATGAAATGTCACTCCTGATTTATATCTATGGCAGAAACCATCCCCGCCGAAGACTTTCACCATCAGACACACAGACTGGGAGGCCACCTGCACAGTCCGAGCAAGTGTCACACAGTAAGCCGGTGAGTACACCAGCCTTCCCCATGCCAGCACTGCCTGGAGGACAGTCACGACCTTTCCTTATTTCTAATGAGAAATATTAAACCGACATCTTGGACTTTGCAGCCCTCCCCACCGATAACTGTGCATTGTCAGGAATTTAGAGTGGATTTCACGTTTTAGGTAAAAAACAAACATACTGAAAATAGGACTTTGAATTCAGTTTAAATTGCTGATAATTCACAGTTTAGTGAAGTTACCTCACCAATGTAATTACACACATTAACAAAGGGGGCAGGAGGGACAATCAACGCTCTATTGGCTCAGTACTGGAAGAAACGCCTGGCCAGGATTCCATGGGTTAACAGGTAACCATTTGGGCTTGGGCCAGCAACATCAAACACAAACATTATAAAAGGGTGGGATGGGGTGAGGCAGGCAGGGGGTCCAAAAAGATCCAATCCCTTGTACCTGGGTACCGGGGAAAGGCTGGCAGCCCTGACGCGACGTTCACTTACTTTTGCTTTATTTAAAAAAAAAAATTGGAGTAAATAGTAACATTTACTGTATGTCTTAAGCTAGGCTTCGATTTAATATTTTTGGATAAACTTTTAAAAATATTTTTTTCAACACATCGAAATATATATAAAGTATAGAAATATATCAATGTATCGAAACAGATCAAAATATTCCACAATTTAAATATTTTACAAAACATGAAATCCTTTTAAAAGTTTGTCCAAAAATAATACTTTTGTCTTAACTTAGATAAACAGTCGGATGTAGGCTGGGGCTGATGGGAGTCAGAGTTCTGTTTCATTGCAATTATTGCATTTTACTACCAAGATTTCCAATAATTCATGCTATTAAGGGGCAAGTTTCCAATGTTTTGAACATTTTACAAATTGAGTCAGTCCCAAGCTGGACTACATAATGGGGATATTGTTAGTAACTAATTTGTGCTATCCAGAAAAAAGCCTAATGTCAACATTTAACGGCCTCATTTGTCTAACTTATTTACGCAAATGTGCAGAACAACTCTCTTCTCCAACAAAACCCAGTGTGAGAAATGGGGTGTCACTGGCCTTCCCGACCCGTCCGATCAATTAATCTTTATTAAACTGATATTCTATTTACTAGTGGGACCATCTAGAATGCAGACAGCCAATAGGAATCAGGCCTGAGAGGCAAAGGATATGTATACACTACACTGGCTCTAATGTCAGTTTGATTTATGTGATTTTTTTTCTGTAATATGCAAAAATATGTTGCATTTTTAGTAGCACATTAGTAGAATATAGTGTTTACCCTCTCATTTTGTTTTGTCTCTCATTACTTGAAATTGGTTGGCAGTATTTATATATTTATTTTTAAACTAGAGTAAATCATTAAATAAATATTACTGATATAATGGCTCTTTTTACTTTCTAGGTTCCGATTCCCAACACCAGACACAATGCGCTTTTCTTAAGAGACTTGTCGAAGAAAGCACAAATGTCCTATTTAATGTCACAGCATCTGGAGACAGACACTATTTGTCCTCCGGACCCCCAGTATAAAGAAAATGGGAATCATGGTGTCAGTGGAGACATCAAGGACTCGTTATCAACAGCAGAACATGTACCGAATGAAGGTGAAAACACATATGCAAGCCGTCTCCTCGTTCGGGGTGAAACGCGTTTACATCAGTCCACCCCTGAGGAGCCAGTCATACAGTCTGAGAACACGGATCGATAAAAATAACAAGAATAATGGATTCATAACTTCTAAAAAAAAACAACAACTCTGTACATGTGTTTTCTGTGTCACTATACAAACGCACAAAATGAACATTACTTTATTACATTGATGAACAGTATGTGCAGAGAATCAGTAACAAAAAAAAAATGTATTTATTTTTTGCTTTCCTCAAAGGCGAATCGTAAATCTTAAAAAGGACTGAAACACACCCAGCTCCGTATCTTTCCAAATAAAATTATTGTGACCTTTTTAATGTTTCCAGCTGGGCAGCTTATTGCTGTAAGATGTTTCTCACTCACAGAGCCGAGAGCATGCTAGGGATGCTCTGTGCACCATCAACCATGATGGTGCTCACAGTGACTTTCACAAGTAAATTGTTCAATGGCAGCAAATGCACTTACTTGGACCCTACGTGTCTTTACGGAAAATGATTTGCTAATAATATAATAAAATTAATACAATGTATTCATTAAATACATTTATGTGTCAGTCTCTGATCTTTAACATGGCTTGTGTTATTCATTAAGACTAATTGCGCGCATGCAGAAAGGTGTTTTATATTCTGGGTCCTGCTGTCATTTGAGGAAACTGCATTCCCAGAAACACATCAATTTCTGGAATGAAAATAATTTAAAATGAGAGAACAAAGATCTACACAGTAAATGGTTTTTGAAGTCAATGAGTTGTTTATGAGTTGTATCCCACAATAATGAGCTAATGTTCTGCGATTTCATTTTTAAATGAAAAAGATAGGGTTAATACGTTTCAATGTCCAGCAAGTCAGCGATTGTCTCCCTCTGCTCCGTGTTGTTTTTCTTTATTGTTTGTGATAAAAAAAAAAAAAAAATCAAATTATGAAATAATTAAAGTCAATATTCAGACAAACTACCAGATTAGAGATCTGATATGATATCGATTTAATGGAACCTTTACCAGGAAAACTGACAAAGATAGATATGTATCTAGATCTGCATCATGTTACATAATGCACGTTTTTATCCAATGTCACGATTTATATGATTTTTTACAAAAAATTTGGCTTTATCATAACAACTAAAAACTCATTTTGAAAAAAATGCTGAATAACCGCTGTATAACATCTGATATCTACATACGCACATGTTATTTATAAATATTCAATCTAACTGTTTCTTTGTTAAAATGTTGTGTAATGTGCTGTAACATGCTGTTGTGTGCATGAAAGTCTTTTATTAACCCCTTAATGCTGTTATGGCGTTTTATGCCGTCCCGTATTAAATGGGCTTTAAAGCCATTGTGGCAGCATAGAGCGCCGTAACGGCTTGCAGCCCCCAGGAGGTGAGATATACTCACCTCCGCCGCGATCCTCTTCTGGAGGGATGCCTGACAGCCCAGGCAGCCCTCCCCCGGCAAATGAGGCCACCGGGGCTATGTGATCGCTCTTATCTGAGATGTCAGACAGTCCCCCTGCTGGTGGGAAGTGTAAAAAAAATGATTAGACATGTGTAAAATTAAAATAGAAATGTGTGTGTATATATATATATATATATATATATATATATATATATATATATATACATATTATATATTTGTAACATCATACGTAATGTATTTTAATATTATAAGTACATATATTAGTATTAAAATGCACTTAGAATGACGTCACATATATATAATATATATATTATATATAATAGATATATACACATATTATATATAAATACGTATAATTACAATAATAAATAAAATAATAATATAAATAAAATATTGAAACAAAATTTAATATAAATTATATATTCATATGTAATTTCATTCTAACTGTATTTTGTTATTAATATATATATATATTGGTAACAAAATACACTTAGAATGACATACTATATCTATCTATCTATATATAAAATACAAATAACCGCAAATATATGTATATAGATAAATACATATAATTACATAAAAGATTACATTAGTATACACGTAGAACTTAAATACCTATAAATGCATATATATTAAAATTCTACGTGTATATTTAAGTAATCTTTTAACATAATGATGTGATTTGATTAATTAAAATTTGACATGCCTGACAACACAGGGAGAAAGAGCAGAGAATTTAATTCGCAAGCGCTATATTTGACCCTGTAACTCTCCAAGACACCATAAAACCTGTACATAGGGGGTACTGTTTTACTCAGGAGACTTCGCTGAACTTAAATATTAGTGTTCCAACTGGTAAATTGTATTACAACGATGATATTTTAAGTAAAAGTGAAGTTTTTTGCACTTTTATGGACTATATTATTGTTGTAATATGTTTTACTGTTTTAACCCCTTAAGGACTGAGCCAAATGTACACGTTGTGAACGAAACAAAATGTAAACAAAACCTGGCATTTGCGCTACATGTCTGTCCAACCCTAATTCACCTCTTTCATATTAAATGCACCCACCCTTATTCTATATCATTTTATTCAGGGGAAACAGGGCTTTCATTTAATATCAAATATTTAGATGTGAAACATAATTTAATATGAAAAAAATGGGAGAAAATACGATTTTTTTTAGTTCTACATGACATTTTAACTGTCAATGTCATAATACTATTTGCTTTTACTGCAATAAAATACACATATTTGTATTAGTAAAGTCTCACGTGTAAGACAGTACCCCATATGTACAGGTTTTATGGTGTTTTGGGAAGTTACAGGGTCAAATATAGCACGTTACATTTGAAATTGAAATTCGCCAGGTTGGTTACGTTGCCTTTGGGACTTTATAGTAGCCAGGAATGAAATTTACACCCATAATGGCATACCATTTGCAATAGTAGACAACTAGTGATGTCCCGAACGGTCCGCCCCCTATGTCATCATTGAGTAAACATTGACCCTGTACCTCACAGTCAGCAGACACATTCCAGCCAATCAGCAGCAGACCCTCCCACCTCCTGGACAGCATCCATTTTACATTCATTGTGAAGCTGCATTCTTAGTGAGCTGTCCAGGAGGTGGGAGGGTCTGGGAGGGAGAGTCTGCTGCTGATTGGCTGGAATGTGTCTGCTGACTGTGAGGTACAGGGTCAAAGTTTACTCAATGATGATGAATAGGGGGCCGACCGAACAGTACATATGTTCGCCATCCGTGGCGAACCGTTCGGCGAACCGTTCGGAACATCACTATAGACAACACAAGGTATTGCAAATGGGGTATGTCCAGTCTTTTTTAGTAACCATTTGGTCACAAAGTTAACTGGCCAAAGTTAGCGTTAGTATTTCTTTGTGTGTGAAAAATGCAAAAAACGCCAATTTTGGCCAGTGTTTATGACTAAGTGGCTACTAAAAAAGACTGGACCTACCCCATTTGCAATACCTTGAGTTGTCTACTATTGCAAATGGTATGCCATCATAGGGGTAATTTTCATTCTTGGGCTACCATAGGGTCTCAAAGGCAACATAACCAATCTGGCGAATTTTAATGTCAAAAAAATGAAACACAAGCCTTACATTTGACACTGCCAACTAGCTACCATAAAAGTATACCTCGAAGTACTGTTATGTCAGGAAGACTTAGCTGGCTACAAATATTTGTGTTTCAAAACAGTAAAAAGTATCGCATAATAATATATGCGTCCGTGTAAGTGCTGTTTGTGCGTGAAAAATGCAAAAAACTTCACTTTTTACTGGCTGATATCATGGATAATAATACATTTTACTGTTTGAAACACTAATATTTTAATGTTCAGCGAAGTCTCGAGTAAATTTCAGTACCCCATGTACAGGTTTTATGGTGTCTTGAAGTTATAGGGTTAAATATAGTGCTAGCAAATTAAATTTCCTTTACTTTTGGCATGGGTTGTCAGGCAGGTCCCGCTAATTGTAATTAATTAAGATACCTAATTATCTAAAAATATTACATAAATATATATGTAGAATTAATATATGTATATATATACGTATGTGTATATATATGTATATATCTATATAATTTTTTTTAAATATTTTTATTTATATATAGGTGTATATATATAGTGATATATACGTATATATTTATGTATATAGATATATATATATATTATTTCGTTCTACGTGTATTTTGATATAAATATATATATATATATTAATATCACAATACAGTTAGAACGAAATAACACATGTATATTTTTTTTATTATTTTTAAAATAATTTTTTAGTTTTATTTTTTAACGTATTTACATATTTAATTTTTTATATTATACATAAATATATATATAACAATAATTATATATATTTGATCAATATCAGTCTATGTGTAATTTGATATTAATATATATATATATATATATAAAATTATATATATATATATATATATATATATTAATAGTAAAATACACCTAGACAGTGTATGTGTGTGTATGTATATGTGTATATATATACTTAGATCATATATAATATATATATTTTTTTTACACTTTTTAACTTTTATTTAATTTTATTTCCAGCCGGCAGGGGGACTACCTGTCATTACAGGCAGCCCCCCTGTTGGCAGTACAGAAGGCAGCTATCCCGGCCATGTGATTGTGAGGTTCTCGCAAGGACCTCACTCTCACATGGCCGGGGGGGTTGCCAGGAGGAAGGTCTGCTGCGGGGGGGCTCCCTGGGAGTCCCCCCAACCGTGATCGCCGGTGTGGGAGCGCCGGCGACCGGGTAAGTAATGAAAGACCGGAGTGCGTACTATTATGCCTGGCGGCATTTAGAGCCGCCTAAAATAGGGCGTAATAGTACGCCCTCCGGTCTGAAGGGGTTAAAACACTAATATTTGTGTTTAGTGAAGTCTCCCGAGAATAACAGTACCCCCCATGTACAGGTTTTATGGTGTTTTGGAAAGTTAGAGAGTCACTTATAAGGCTTGCATTTCATTTTTTTGACATTGAAATTTGCCAGATTGGTTATGTTGCCTTTGAGAGCGTATGGTAGCCCAGGAATGAGAATTACCTCCATGATGGCATACCATTTGCAAAAGTAGACAACCCAATGTATTGCAAATGGGGTATGTCCAGTCTTTCTTAGTAGCCACTTAGTCAAAATTCGTTTTTTGCTTTTTTCACCCCAAAACAAATATGAAAGCTAACTTTGGCCAGTGTTTGTCACTAAGTGGCTACTAAAAAAGACTAAACATACCCCACCTTCAATACCTTGGGTTGTCTACTTTTTCAAATGGTATGCCATTATGGGGGTAATTCTCATTCCTTGGCTACCACACCGTCTCAAAGGTAACATTACTAATCTGGCAAATTTCAATTATCCCGTTCTATATTTGACCCTGTAACTTTCCAAAACACCATAAAACCTGTTAATGGGGGTACTGTTGTACTCGTGAGACATCACTGATTACAAATATGTGCATTTATTTGCAGTAAAACTTAACAATATTATGACATTCACAGCTAAACTGTCAGACGGAGATTTTCTCACATTTTTTAAAATTTTATTCATAATACATTATGTTCCATATATGAATAGTTAATGATAAATTAAAGCCCTGTTTCTCCTGAATAAAATGATATTTAATAAGTGTGGGTGCACTTAATGTGACAGCGGTGAATTACAGTTGAACAGACATATAGCGCAAATTCCAGTTTTAGTTTAGGTTTTGTTTTGATCAGAATGTCCTGAAGGGGTTAATCCATAGCTCCCACATATGGTTCCTGTAGCCCCTCTCATTGGGTCCATCGAGCCAGTTTAGGTTCTCCCTTCTTGTACATGATTGGAGTAATGAGAGGTTAGGGAGGGAGTGATGGGAACACAGGGAAGGAAGGCAGTGATGGAACCACAGGGGGGAGGCTGGGAGTGATGGGAGTAGAGTTCGGAGTAGAGCTGGTGAAGGTTTAAGATGGTAATGTGCAAGACTCCACCAACAGAATTTGACTCCCCCCACCTCTCTGGAAACTCCATCTCTCGATACTGGACTGAAAAGAATGACCAATCCATCAGTGTAGGCGGCCGAATAGGGCACTAGCCCAGTAGGCCCCTCTCTTGACGCAGCATTGCGGTCAATGCAAATACTGGTGCAGACCACAGTGCCCCCACCGGGCCACTAGGGAGGGCTCTCCAATGTACCACGAATAAGGGGGAAAACATACATATTCAGACACTTACTTAATCTGGCTCCGCATTGGACTCATATGAAATATTAAAATAGCGGTCAAATAAAAAATATATATATATATATATAATACTTTATTTAATTGTTTGAACCATTTTACTGCCAGAGATATGAGCAACACATTGCAAAGAAATGTGTGTGGCAAACTCCTAGCACCAAAATAGCTCAAACATATTATTATGTTTTACTTAGTATGCATGAAATTGCTTACGAAAAAAAATGATTACAATTATCAGCACAGAAAAATCCAATTTAAAAAAGAAGACTCGAGGATACAGGACAATTCAATAATGCCACTGCACCTGGAAACCTGAGATAGTCTGACAGCGTGATTCAACAAGCACATGACCGGTGTATGTCGTCATCTGGGCAGGGGGAGATGGTTAACCGTTTAAAACACTTATAATCCCCATTTCCCATATTCCCAAAATAATTCCAGACTACTCCGGGGTATGGGTCAATATGTCCGCAGCTTTATTAAACATTGTGCATATATTAAAACAATTTAAATTCATTGCCCCGCCCCCACCCAACCATACGTCAACATCCGTATCCATTACATCACAATAATAATAATAAGGCAATGACCCATATGAAACATATTCTTATTATAATGTTACCATAAAACACTTACATACCAAATAACATAATATATATACATATAAATAGTGCTATACCGAACTTTTTCCCTGGAGAATAGTTCCTGGCGAACATAGCGTGTTCGCGTTCGCCACCGTGGGCGAACACATGCGCGGTTCGATCCGCCCCCTATTCGTCATCATTGAGCAAACTTTGACCCTGTACCTCACAGTCAGCAGACACATTCCAGCAAATTAGCAGCAGACCCTCCCTTCCAGACCCTCCCACCTACTGGACAGCATCCATTTTAGATTCATTCTGAAGCTGCATGCTTAGTGAGAGAAGGGAAAGTGTAGCTGCTGCTCATTAGATAGGGAAATTGATAGTTAGGCTAGGGTATTCAGTGTCCACTACAGTCCTGAAGGACTCATCTGATCTCTGCTGTAAGAACAGCACCCCAAAAAGCCCTTTTTAGGGCTAGAACATCAGTCTGCTTTTTTTTTTTTCTGTGTAATGTAATTGCAGTTGCCTGCCTGCCAGCTTCTGTGTCAGGCTCACAGTGGATACTGTGCCCATTTGCCCAGTCAGTGCCACCACTCATTTCTGGTGTCACAATAGCTTATGCTTGACATTTAAAAAGAAAAAAAATTTTTTCACTGTAATAGATTGAATAGCAGTTAGTTGCCTGCCAGCTTCTGTGTCAGGCTCACAGTGGATACTGTGCCCATTTGCCCAGTGCCACGACTCATATCTGGTGTCACAATAGCTTAAGCTTGACATTTAAAAAGAAAAAAAAATCTTTTCACTGTAATAGATTGAATAGCAGTTAGTTGTCTGCAAGCGTCTGGGTGTCAGGCATCCTTCAGCATGTGCTCTGCAGACCTCTGCCCGTGTACTTTGCCACTCATATCTGGTGTCTCTATAGCGTGCTTTTACAAAGAAAAAAAGTTTTTCAGTGTAAGCTAATAGCAGTCAGTGTCCTTAAAGCGGGTGTCAGGCCTCCTTCAGCGTGTGCTCTGCAGACCTCTACCAGTGTACTTTGCCACTCATATCTGGTGTCACAATAGCTTGCATTTAAAAACAAAATTTTTTTTTCACTGTTATAGATTGAATAGCAGTTAGTTGTCTGCCAGCGTCTGTGTCAGGCTCACAGTGGATACTGTGCCCAGTGCCACCACTCACTCACTGGTGTCACAATAGCATGCATTTAAAAACCAAAAAACCTTTTTCACTATTATAGATTGAATAGCAGTTAGTTGTCTCAAAGCGGGTGTGTCAGCCCTACAGCGTGTACTCTGCCAGTTTACAGTGCCACTCATATCTGGTGTCACAATAGCTTGCATTTAAAACCCAAAAACTTTTTTCACTGTTATAGATTGAATAGCAGTTAGTTGTCTGTCAGCGGGTGTGTCAGGCTCACAGTGGATACTGTGCCCAGTGCCACCACTCACTCACTGGTACCCGGACGAAATTTCTTTTCACAAAAGGCAATCCCCAACCTGAACTCGATTGTGCAAAAGGAAATAATGGCATGTCTGGCACACAGTGTTGGGGCAAGGGTCCATCTGACCACTGATACCTGGTGGTAAAAATGGCTATATCATCCTAGTAGGCACAGGCATACTCCTGAAACCCATCCAGTAGCCGATCTACCATCCTCTGAAAGTTAGCCGGGGCATTCTTCATCCCAAATGGCATGACCTTAAACTGATACAGGCCAAACGAGGTGACAAATGCCGACTTGTGGATGGCGTCCTCGGCTAATGGAATTTGCCAGTACCCCTTGCACAGATCTATTGTGGTGAGGTACTGGCCTCTGGCCATTTTGTCTAGGAGCTCGTCTATCCGGGGCATAGACGAGGCGTCTGAGGTTGTTTTATCGTTTAGCCTCCGGTAGTCTACACAGAAACGGGTCGTGCCGTCCCGTTTCGGTACTAGTACTACCGGGGAGGCCCAGGGGCTGTCAGAGTGTTCTATCACCCCTAACTGCATCATTTCCTCAATTTCTTTCTGAATATTTTCTTTAACTGCTTCGGGTATGCGATAGGCGGTTTGGCGAAGGGGGGTCTGGTCTAGGGTTTCAACTTTGTGAGTGGTTAACGGACTGTACCCAGGTAGGTTGGAAAACGTGGCCCCCTTGTCCTGGATTAGTCTTTGGACCTGGGTTCGCTCCTGGGGGTCTAACCGTTCTCCTAACTGTACTTCTCCCAGGTCTCCGCTCTGGCCCTCTAGGTCTAGGAGATCTGGGAGTGGCAAATTATCATAATCTTCAGTGGCAGGTGCACAGATCGCGGTTACCTCTTCCGTGCGCTCGTGGTATGGCTTGAGCATGTTCACATGGAGCATGCGCTTGCCTCCCGTGCCTGTGACCACACCGATCACAAAGGTGGTATCACAAACCTGCTCTACCACCTTGTATGGGCCCTGCCAGGAAGCCTGCAGCTTGTCCTTGTGGACAGTGTCAATCCATATCTGCCAAGTGACCCTATGTAGGGGGAACAGTCTATTCTGCTCTGTGTCAGTGTGTATCATGATCTGAGGACAGGTGTCAATCCATATCTGCCAAGTGACCCTATGTAGGAGGAACAGTCTCTATTCTGCTCTGTGTCAGTGTGTATCATGGTCTCTGAGGACAGGTGTCAATCCATATCTGCCAAGTGACCCTATGTAGGGGGAACAGTCTCTATTCTGCTCTGTGTCAGTGTGTATCATGGTCTCTGAGGACAGGTGTCAATCCATATCTGCCAAGTGACCCTATGTAGGGGGAACAGTCTCTATTCTGCTCTTTGTCAGTGTGTATCATGGATCCTTAGGATAGGTGTCAATCCATATCTGCCAAGTGACCCTATGTAGGGGGAACAGTCCCTATTCTGCTCTGTGTCCGTGTGCATCAGGGGCTCTGAGGACAGGTGTCAATCCATATGTCAAGGTGTCAATATGTCATATGTCAGGTGTCAATCCATATTCATTGTGATTTAGGAATGTTAGGTGATTTCTGCCCTTTATGGATTAAAACCAGACTCTTCATCAACTGTGTAATTTTCCATGGGAGTTTTGCCATAGATCCCCCTCCGGCATGCCACAGTCCAGGTGTTAGTCCCCTTGAAACAACTTTTCCATCACTATTGTGGCCAGAAAGAGTCCCTGTGTGTTTTAAAATTCGCCTGCCCACTGAAGTCTATGGCGGTTCGCCCGGTTCGCCAGTTCGCGAACATTTGCGAAAGTTCGCGTTCACCGTTCGCGAACCGAAAATTTCGGGTTCGCGACATCACTACATATAAATACCAAACATATTTACACAATACCTCAGACACCCCTACCCCACCAAGGTTCAAAGCCACTGCCGGGCTTGAACCACCAACTTAACCAACATTGGTCACCAACCAACTGGAACCACTCGGCACACAACTTCCTTAATTCCTCTGTGGTTCCCCCCCACCCCAGTGACTATTTATACCTGAATATCTCCCTAACTACCCCGCCGCTGTGACCAAGTGGGAAAACAACCTAAGGGAGGGAGGGAGGGACCAGCTCCAAACTGTTAGTGAAATTAATGGTGACAGGAGCTAAAATGGCCGGCCTATTTATCTAAGCCGCTCCCCCTGACAAACTACCAAACACACACACACCCGGTTCTCCCCCTAAGCCCGCCTCCAACCCCTGTGAAGGCCCTATTCCACTTATGCTGCTCAAGTTCCATGGGGCTACACACAATGTGGGGTGTCTGGGGAAGCATTTCCACAAGGCACATAGTACTGGGGTTTGTTGAACTAACAGTGCTGACATGATACAAACATTTCTACATGACACACGGTGTTCTAAATGGACGATACATTAACAGCAGAAACACACAGCACTGGTTTGAATTGTAGCTGTGTCACTATGTGTGTGATTTAGATGAGTTTGACCTTGTGTGTTGGCACCCTGGGTTCAAATCTTGTTATGGGCATAAAATATTTTCTATTTTTTTTATTATGATTTATTATTCACATTCATAGTTATTATTATTATTATTATTATTATTATGCTTTATTATGGAATCATAGTCACTCTACATGTTCACTCTACAGAAACTTAATAAAGGAAATATGGAATATAAATGTGATAACTACATTACATTTATAAAAACATAAATCACAATGCAGAGAGTGAAAGCACAGTCCCTGAATTTGATTTGTGCAGAATGAATAGAAAAGGACTTTTGAACTATCATAGACTGGGCCTAAATCATGCATCCTGCACTCCTGCTGATGATTAAATGGGGCATTTAAAAAAAAATTCATCTCTAGGAGTGTATTGATTGGTCAGATTTAAAAACAAGCTATACAATTCTACACGTGCCCAGTTGCCCTCAGTATTATCAGTGACTCAGTGACTGTAGTGGAAGAAAGGAAGGGGGAATTATAGCATTGCAGTGCTGCATGGTGTATGTTTAATATCAACAATGTGATTTCCATGTTAACCCTCCCCCAAAGGTAATTCATTCCTTTCTATCTGACAATAGATTTTTTTATTATGACACCAATTATCTGGTAGGATGCTGCTCTAAGTGACCCAATGAACAAGCAATCACTAGGTGGGAGGATGGGGATAGAGTGATGGAAATGAGTGATGGTAGGGAGGGATGGATTGATATGATGGGAGGACAGAGAAAGAGGGACGATGGGTTGGTGTGACGGGAGGACAGAGATGGTGTAACGATGGATTGGTGTTATGGGAGGACAGAGATGGTGTAACGATGGATTGGTGTGACGGGAGGACAGAGATGGTGGAACGATAGATTGATGTAATAGGAGGACAGAGATGAAGGGACAATGGATTGATGTGACAGAGGACAGAGATGGTGAAACGATGGACTGGCGTGACGGGTGAACAGAGATGCAGGGACGATGGATTGGTGTGACAGGAAGACAGATATGGAGGGACAATAGATTTATGTAATAGGAGGACACCTGCCCCTGCCGCCACTGACCCATCTGCAGCCCTGAGCCCTGGCATTGGTGGCCTCATGGCAAATCTGGGTCTGCCGTTAAAGTAAATTCTTAAACTTGTTTGTTGAACTTTAAAGAGAACTATCAGATGGTTTGTTTATACTACAATAACACTCCAGGAATCAAAATCCTTTCATGTCAATAAAGTGCTTACGGTGCCCAGAGTCCAATCACAGCTACCTACCGGTGAGAATTAAACTGTTTTCGGTTCAACGCTTATGTGGAGTCCCTGGGGCACCGGCCCAGCTTCCTCTCATCCCGCTGCTCCTCAATGTGGGAGAACTTGCTAGAGTAATAAACTGAGAATGCCAGCCGACACTTTCAACCTATCCCTATAACAAATAACGTTTCAGGTAAATGCGTACATTTCTTGCGTTACTTGCTATGGGCAGCCAGTGATAGATTGGCTTCCTATAAAATATAGAGCTCAATTTAAAATTCTGGTTCTTGCTTTCAAATCTCTACATAATGCTGCTCCCACCTATCTATCCTCCCTTATACACAAGTATGTCCCGTCTAGGCCCTTACGATCTGCTGAAGACTTACGTCTATCTTCTGTCCATACTCCCACCTCTGATGCTCGCCTTCAAGATTTCTCGAGGGCTGCACCGTTCCTGTGGAACTCGCTTCCCTCCTCCGTTAGATGCTCACCCAGTCTCCACTCCTTCAAAAAATCGTTAAAAACCCACTTCTTCATAAAAGCGTATCAATTAAACTGTTAATAGCTCCTGACTGATTCCTCTTCTGCAACTGTCACTAGTCTAATACTATCCTTACCTTTTTGTGTCATTTTACCCCACTCCCTCTAGCATGTAAGCTCATTGAGCAGGGCCCTGAACCCCTCTGTTCCTGTGTGTCCAACTTATCTGGTTACAACTACATGTCTGTTTGTCCACCCATTGTAAAGCGCTGCAGAATTTGACGGCGCTCTATAAATATCATAATAATAATAGTCTTAAAGAGTCAGTTGATGTTCTCAGCCGATCAATGATTCCGTATTTGCAAGCGGCCGGAGGAGAGGAATCTGTAACGGCACCTGGGGGACTCCACTTAACCATTAAACTATTCGAAAACAATTTAATGCTTAAAGGTAAATAGGTTTGGGTGGACTCAGAGTAACAAAACGTCTTAGTAATGAAATGGTTTTTGCGCCCAGAGTGTTTCTTTAACCTTTTATTTAAAGGTATGGGGGTATTATTTAACTGTGGAGTATACCTTTAAACTATTAATTAGAGGAAGTTCAAGAAATTGTGACTGTGCATAAGTTTTTCAATGAAATATTCCGATACCTGCTTCCTGTCGTCTATGTTTCAATACAGACTTACCGCTTGCTCCAAATTCTCTCTGACATGCCATCCTTTCCCAGAACGAAGATATCTTCTTTGTTTGCAAAAGGTCTTGTTCATTACTTTCCAGACCCTCGCACTTATAATATAAGAAGGGTCTCATTAACTGCGCAGATAATTCATGTTCAGCAGGAGTCGGCGCTCCACGCGGCAGTAGTTATTACACTGGTTTCTCAGAAGTCATGAAATTGCTGATTAAAATTCATCTTCACAGACAGCTTGCTCAAGATTTCTTTGAGACATTTTGCAATTGATCTGATATTCTTGTTCTCAACATTCTGTTTGTGTGAGAGCGTGATGTGCAAAGTGCCTCCCAGACGGACCGTCGAGGAACGTGCTGGAAGCCTCACAGTTTCAGTAATGTACGGCTGTGTAGATGTTTTGGCCACGGCCGATTATAGGCCGGGATCTGCAAGTTTCAATGGGCCTAATTACTTCTATCTACAAATAGCAGGTTCCCAGGAACACATTTAAAACTGGGTGCTCTGGGTATGTATAATACCACGTCCATGATAAGGCTGCGATCTGATATTGTTAAATAAGCTTTCCAAATGATTTAACAGTTTTTGGATAAACTTTTTTAAATTTTTTTTATTTATTATTGTGAAAAATATTAAAATTTTGTAATATTTTGATCATTTTTGATATGTTGATATTTTGTATATATTTTTTGATATTTTAATATTTTTGGGAAAAATCATTTTAAACTCTTATACAAAATGTTTAAATCATGGTTGCCCAAAAGGTAGATCTCCAGATTTTAAAATTACAACTTCCATGATGCCTTGTCATTCTAAAGGCATGCAAAGCATCATGGGAGCTGTGGTTCTACAACGTATGGGGATCTACCTGTGATGAAGTGCTCTTCGCCACTTGGTCCTGGAGAGGCTTGCTTGCCCTGCGACAGTGGCCCAGGGATGTATGGCCCTTTAAAAACATTATTGGGGCTTATGGACTTTCATTGGACTGGTGCAGGCCCTTTAAGTACATTTTTGGGACATGGTGAAAATCGGAACAATGCCCCTTTAAATCCGTGTCCCCAGAGTCCCTAGACTGAGGAAATAACTTTTACATGGCTTTCTCCCTTATGGTTTGGTAATTGGGGCTTACCGAGCCATTTACTGCACAGGCGGACCACCCAGAAGTGAAAGCGTGCGGTTAATTTACCTCCCAGGCTGGGAGGCTGCTGTAGGTAAATTGCCGACCGCTGGGTGGCCGTCGTTCGTGCAAACGGTTCGTGACGACCGTTCGGACAGCCATCTTTATTCAGCTGAACGCGGTCAGCGGTGTGTGCAGCCAAATTCATGTAACTGAAATCGGCTACACATTTCCACGAACACCGCTGACCCTTACCTTCTCCTACACTTACACTGCGTGCATTCAAAATAGACCGACTGCACAGCCCAAATCTATGGAACTATTTTGGGCATGAAAATGTGCTTGCGGTCGGTCAAAAAGGGACTTCCATCTAACTGTTTAACCACTTAACCGATTCAAGTGAATTTTGGATATGTTTGTCCCCAAGTTATGCTGGTTGTCAAAATATAAGTTTTCTTCGTATTGCATGTAAAATCACAAAGTTATAAAAAATTTTAAAAAAATATGTTTTAGCTTGGAGATAATTGAGTTAATTAACTAAATTATCTCCCAAGCAGAGGGGAGGAGTCTTACTGTAATAAGTGGGTGTGATTAGCCATGTGTCTTTATTTGATTGGTTGCAAAGTGTACAGTTTCAGTGCCTCACAAGGTCCACGTGGGTGGTAACCTTGCTGGGAAATTTGTATATAAGCAGGAATAAACGCTCATTGGAGTCAGTTCTTCTTGACCCTCAACACGTAGTCTTGACTCGTGATTGGAGGGGACAGCTATACTCACACTGGGGATTGCTATGCTCTGCATACTCCCCTGAGCTTTAATCACTTAGCTCTTTTAAGAGCTTGTTCCTGATACGCTCTCCTGGAGGAGAGGTCTTTCCCACACGGTCCTGGGGGAAAGAAGCTGATCCAGGGTGGACAGAAGATGGCGAGACTCCAGTTAAGCTACGGCGGTTGTGGAGTCTGCGGTGGTTGTGGTGTCCAGTGCGGTGCTTGTGGTCCTTGGCAGAGGCTAGGAAGCGTCCATCAACGGAATGTACTCGGTCGGAGTACGGGGAGTTCCGTTACACTACCTTTTGGACATCCCTGGTTTAAACAATTTGCAAAGCTTTTAGTAACATTTAGTTACTGCTGGTAGATTTAATTTAGATGTTAGGATATGTAACCATATATAAAGTATATATAAATACTGTATATTACAGATTGCAGACAGATCAATACATCTCCACATACATAAACAAACTGTGCTTTGTAGATCTATATATAATTTGTGCCAATGGATCAGAAAACCAGGAGTCCATTCAGCCCTTGGAAAGCACGACTCACTGGAGCAGGTGACAGCATGACGTCCGAGCCATTTCTTTCCGTAGTCTCCCCTTCTCCTGCCGTTTCAGTTTATTCACACAAAATTCTCTTTTTACAGTAACGTACTACATTATAAAGAGGTTTCTTATTCTGTACGGTTTTTGTTACGTTGTATCATGTACGAACCCTGAGATAATTTTTTTCTATTGAATTATTCTCACACTGTTTGTGTAGAAGGTTTTGTGTGTCAAACACCATTACCACTACAGAATAGTGTCAAACACCATTACAACTACAGAACACGTCAAACACCGTTACCACTACAGAATACCATGAGAATGTTTAAGACCGGTTTACCTGCGGTCAGCTGACACTCTAATCCAAGCTGACCCTGTACAGGGCTTCATTCGGGGGAGATAAAGGAGGATCCTTGCATTACTTCCAACTTCAGAGGAGGTGGGGACTCGCACCCAATGAATTCACATAAGTTGTCAAACAGTTTTTAAATTTACTCTGGGAGAGTGCCAAATAAGTTTTGGTTATGGTGGTTGGTATGCTCCTTAAAGCCTGGAGGAGTGGGTGGTGGCATATCTCTGACACAATACACGTCATCGGTGATGCTCACTGTGAAAAGGACCATGTGCACCTACAACCCCCGGAAGCCCTACAGGGAAGAAAGTCAAGGCTACCAATAGCCAGAATGCCACCGAAGAACTCCTGCATGAGTGGACATACCTTAAAGGAGCACTATAGGGTCAGGAACACAAACATGTATTCCTGACCCTGTAGTGTTAAAACCACCATCTAGCCCCCCTGGGCTCCTCATACCTGCCTAAAAATAGCAAAATCTTACTTGTAATTCAAGTCTGGAGCTGCTATCTCTGGCTCTGTTTCCTTTAGACCTCCCCACTGCCACTGAAGTGGTAGCCTGATTCATTTACAATGCTTCCCCATAGGATTGGCTGAGACCGACAAGGAGGCTGATCAGGGGCAGAGCCAGCACGATTCAAACACAGCCCTGGCCAATCAGCATCTCCTCATAGATATGAATTGAATTAATGAATCTCTATGAGGAAAGTTCAGTGTCTGCATGCAGAGGGAGGAGATACTGAATGTTTTGATGCATTTTAGGCAGCCATGACCCAGGAAGGATCTCTAACAGCCATCTAAGGAATGGCCAGTGATGTTATCACTAGGCTGTAATGTAAACACTGCATTTTCTCTGAAAAGACAGTGTTTACAGCAAAAAGCCTGAAGGTAATGATTCTACTCACCAGAACAAATTCAATAAGCTGTAGTTGTTTTGGTGTCCCATTAAAAAAACATGAACTGCACAAGTGCATTTAACAAAACGTCACACAATGGTGTTTAGAAGGCGGAAATACAGACCAGTGGCCCACAATCAGGACTTTCCTACATGGTTTAGGAGTGTTTGCAAGTGTGGGGATATAAATTAATATACCAGGCGGCCTGTTGCTATTTCCTGGGTTCTTACCTACCTCCGTCAGCATCCTGAACTTGGTAAAACACAGCTAATTTGTCACTGCTTCCCGAATGTTGTTAAAACAGAATCTGCATGCATGACCAATTCCGTGATTTTCTGAATGGTTTGTGCTATGTGACAGATGCGCTGTCCAGACAGAAAGAAATTACTTCACAGATCTTCCTCAGTAATTACTGCCGAGCGCTCCAATTGTTAAATATAATTAATATCAAGTGGAGTTTTGCACAACATATAAATGTAATATAATTGCAGAGCCCTGCTTCTCACTACCTCTAAATTAAACTTGTATTTTCCATAAAAAAATGTAAATCAGGTTTATGCACATTTATAATGACAGAAAATAAACATAGAAAAAGTAGGGGCATCCTATTAATCAACAAGGA
The DNA here is from genome assembly GCA_933207985.1 of Pelobates cultripes. Taxonomy (NCBI): domain Eukaryota; kingdom Metazoa; phylum Chordata; class Amphibia; order Anura; family Pelobatidae; genus Pelobates; species Pelobates cultripes. The sequence continues at coordinate 353,663,793 of OW240914.1, read as the reverse complement.
TATCACGTTTTCCCTAGTATCTAAAACAAGTGATAAGGAGGGTAGGTACCTGATGCTCCAATGCTACATAAACAATAAGCCGTACACATTGGCTAACATCAATGGGCCCCATTGAATCTTGGAGGAAATCTTGACGATGATTAGCAGTTCCATGCAGTTCCATGTTTGGGTAGTGTCATGCTTACCCATTCCGGAGCTCCCTGATCCAGCAGCGGGTCACACGCTGCATGCTCTGCTTGCGCGTCTATTTGTATGAAGTCACGCCGACGTCATAACGGCACGACTCTAAGTGCCGAACCTATCGGTATGCACAAACAGAGGCACCTGAGTCCGGCTATATAAGCCAGTGTTTTTTAGTAGCTAATTGCTCTGTTGTGGTTCTTGACTACACAAGAGTGTGCTTTATATTGTTTGGATTTACTGTTACTGACCTTGGCTTGTATTCCCATTTATACTCTTCTCTCCTACATTTGACCTTGGCTTTCTCTTCGACTACGCTTTATGTTAAATCCGGCCATTCTAAGGTCCGGAAATACGTAATTCCATTCCTTCAGCAGATTACGATCTGTGTGTGTTGGGTTCTTCTATCTAGCCGTGACAGGTAGATTGTAACGGGAGGCGATAGCAACTTTTTTCTTGATACCATTTTAGATTAATACTCTGCTAAAACAATTTATGTAGACACACGCGCGCACAGAGTCAGACTATCTAAAGCACTAAAACAATTCTTAAAACTTTATAGATCCATGGAGGTTCCTCATCCGATATTGATTACACACATATCACATGGTAGTATATAACTTGTTTTTTTAACCCCTTAAGGACCAAACTTCTGGAATAAAAGGGAATCATGACATGTCACACGTCATGTGTCCTTAAGGGGTTAAACTGACCACTGTTTGGTCCCACCCGTTTCTCTGCCATGCCTAGTGCAGTCCACAATTGGATTTAATATTGTGGTCAGATCAAGTTCCTATAACTCCTACCCTCAGTGACATCTTTCCCACTAGGCGATGTGGCTCTTGAAGACTAAACGAGAGCTTGCTAACCAAAACAGTTATTATGAAAAATGTTAAAGAAGGTTTAATTTCGTACTTTATCGTGAATGTGAACCCGAAGGTCCACAGAGTGCCTATGCTAATACTGTAAGTGCAAACCCTCCAAGACATTGCTCCGAGAAATATTCAAACTTATGGTCGACCTACAGGCATAAGACATTACTAAGACTTGCTTGAGATTTATGGGAATATGTCCACTTCCCTTTACCCCCGAGATAGCTATATTGCATTTAAATTGGCCTGATAATGGGCAACTGCGAGAAATATCTTGGCGTGCATTGTTATATAGCTGTCAAAACTTTGAGAGCATGTCACTGGCAAGAGACGAAGGTTCAGACTTAGGAACAATTTAACATCAAATTATCTTCCAGCTAATGTTAGAGAAAGGTCATTCGCTCTCCACAATATTTGTAGTGAAGAAACTAAATTAATTATCATCATGGATCCATACCTGTGAGAATCTGATCTCCTGGCATAGCTTGGGGACTTTAATTAGAAATCTTGTGACCTTTGAGACGTATGCAAACTTTTTTGCGGTGTCCTGTGTTGTTTGTATTTCTTTTTATTTTATGTTACTCTATCTATTACTTCTGGTACGAGAAATAGTTATCTTCTGCATTTACAATTATAATTCAGCGCTTAAATCAATTCATTACAGTCCAAATGGCAGCTTTAGCACCAAGTACAGAGGCTCTCTCTTCTGATTAAGAAAACTGGATAAAAACAAGGGTGGGGTGGGGGGGTGGATAGTCCTCAGTATAATATATGTAATTATATGTACAAATAAAGGAACACAATAGTGAAGTATGTAAAACTAGGAATGATGTAAATTGAATTAAAATTGCACACTCACACTTTTTAGGCGCTTCAGTGCAGCTTCAACTTATGCGCCTGGGCGGAAAACTCCCCACCTAAGGAGTAAGTGCGAGTAGAATTCTTCATATGCTTGTGGTGGTGGGAGGTATCCTCATAAACAGAGATAACAAATCGTATGACTAATTACGATGTCTACGGTTGTTTTGCATGTGTATGTTTTTGTTTGTCTTTTTCTTCATTTAATAAAGAGAGATGAAAAAATGATATTACTAAGACTAACTTCATGCTACGCAAAGTTAAACAGCGAAATCTCAGCCAAGGTAACAAAGCAGGGGCACTATTACCAGCTAAACTGAATAAAATAACTTAACTAAAGTTATTTTGCTAATGTAGCTGAAGGTAAAGGTGATGGACTGGCCAAACATGTCTCCAGACCTAAACCCTATTGAGCATCTGTGGGGCATCCTCAAGCAGAAGGTGGGGGAGCACAAGGTCTCTAACCTCCACCAGCTCTGTGATGTCGTCATGGAGGAGTGGAAGAGGACTCCACTGGCAACCTGTGAAGCTCTGGTTAACTCCATGCCCATGAGGGTTAAGGCAGTGCTGGAAAATAATGGTGGCCACCCAAAATATTGACACTTTGGGCCCAATTTGGACATTTCCACTTAGGGGTGTACTCACTTTAGTTGCCAACGGTTTAGACATTAATGGCTGTGTGTTGAGTTATTTTGAGGGGTACAGCATATTTACACTGTTATACAGGCTGTACACTTACTACTTTACATTGTAGCAGAGTGTCATTTCTTCAGTGTTGTCACATGAAAAGATATAATAAAATATTTACAAAAATGTGAGGGGTGTACCCAATTTGTGAGATACTGTATATGTAACATGTAACTTTTCTTTTTACAACAGAAGTTTAGTTCCGGTGCATACTATTTGGAAAGTTCATGGTAGAGGAAGACATTAAATTATCCCACAAATAATTGAAATTTGGCAAGCCAGAAAACATATTGTTCCATTCTTGTGAACCTGTAATAATGGTCTGTTTACAGGGAGGACACACTGTGTGCTGTTATTTTTAGAAAGAAATGATTTCAAATGTTATTTTAAAAAAACACAAATCTGCGGTTGACCTGACTAACCGCGGCGTGATTCATTTAACCCAGGAATAAGATGGGTTATTATAATGAGAGCAGTGATCGGGCCCTTCATACACTGTGCTCAGAAATTCAATCAGGTGTTTGGAAAAAACTCAGTCGAACACCATTAGAAGTGCATGTATAGCAGAGGTCACAGCCCCATTCTGTCTTATTGTGTTTTGTCAGATTATTATATCAGCTTCCCAAACCGAGTGAAATGATCGTTCATTAGAATAAGTCTTGTATACATTTACATACAAAAGTCAGACACAGCGGCTAAAAATAAACGCAACCACAGCGAAAGGGGAGATGGGGCGCGAATCACATGCATTTTATGGATTATGTTACCTCGTTAGTAATTCACAAGATTATCTTCCTGCACGTTATCTAATTAACAGAAGCTCATCAAACAAATAATTCTGACGAATATCAGGACATGGCTATTTAAAAGCTATTTTTTTAATTCATTAACAACATGCATTAAGAAATTCATAACTTGGCGTACTCCGTACTCTGAAAAGGGCAGACATCATAATATTGCCTATGTTTTGACCCCCCAACCCGGGTCACCAGCAGAGCAGAGTCACTGTATATTAACTGCACAGGTCACATTCAGAAGTTATTCAGGAATGGAAACTATATACATTAATGAAGAATGAAAGAATTCTGTTCATACATAAAATATCGGTTTCAATGATTCAGTAGTTTTAAAGACATAGTGTAACGGTTTAAAAAGAAGTTATGAAGATTGTACGAATGAGCGATGCACAGAGAAGAAGCAGACATTGTGGGTAGAAATGTCTTGAGGGATGCAGGAGACATCAAAAACTAAAATCAGAAGAACCTGAGAGCCAAGGATTGTCAGACACTCACAGAGGTAGTGTCCTGCTCAACCCAACATCACAAATGGTGCCTGTACCGGAACCATAGTCACCCACAGGGACATTGTTTGTCACAGCCTCATCTGCTAGTTGTGCGTTCCTAGTCACCAGTATGTTTGGATATATTTTGCAGATTGTGGTAATACAGACGAATGTTGTCATTTTTATTGTCTAAGTTCCTCTAGCTTCCCCTCATTTGCTGAGTTACATGTTATTGTGGTATTCGGTTACCTGTGTAATTCCATATATGATTATATATAAACGTATTATATTAAGTCTCACCATAAGTCTAATGCACTGCTGACAGGGGCTAGCCCTGGGTAGCAATGCAGTATTGTGTGGTAGTTCCGATTCATTGAGAGTCCTGTCTCGTTCGTTCAGGGAGTCCGGTAGCAGAATTTTAGCGCCTGGTTCCTGGCTGCGCTATGTTCTGGTACTGGGGACCTCTAACTAAAGAGCGGGGCTTGTGAGCCGCAAGCGCCTTTGTAAAGGTGGTATTTGAAAGAAGTGCAGACAGAGAGGTCAATACCTGCCTGAAAAACCTGGTGATTCTTGGGGCCCTTGGAGAAGGCACGGACGACAAAGTGGGACAGGACTTAATCTCAAGCTGGGGGCAAGTCTACCCTGTACCCATTACAGCGCCCAGCAAGCAGTGAAAGGGGCAGTAACAATGCTTAAATAATCCACAGTGTGATGTCATGCTGTGAATTATCAGTTTGCATAACTGGCAGATCATGTGATACGATGTATATACCGTGTATGTGTTTGTGTATTTGTGTTTCTGAGTACACACCTTGTGTGTGACTGTGGTTAATATTATTAGCATTTATATAATGCCATGATATTCCACAGCGCTGTAATATTATTAAAAGGAGATATTTCGAGGTGAAGAAAGCCCTGCTCAGCAAGTTTACAATCTACAAGGATTTGAGGTAGATATCTCGCCCAGGGACATTTTAACCAGCAAATCAAGATGTATGACTGCAAAACTTTTATAAGATAATATTTAACTTTAATAATCTCTTTAACTATTTAACTTCTAGTACAAACCTTAATAAATCTTTCATGACTGATCGGCAGCAAATCTGAAAGTGGATTTGAAGTAATGGTGTTTAACTGCTCTCTGTGTGTTCCCCCAGCTTTACCTCAGGTAAAACACAGCATTTAATCTTCACAGTCACAGATTTTCTCACCCTCCATTACTGCACAGAGTAATCTGTGGAAATTACATTTCAAAAAGAACACGCTGTATCAAAAAAGCCAGATCTTGACAAAAAATTATAGTTGTAAGCTCAGTTTTGGGGGTTTAAATATTCATTTTTATAAAGTATTTATTTTCTTCTGTGTGTTCTTTTTTTTTTATTTCTGTCAGATGGTAAAAATCCAGTGTCCTGGGTGTGCGGGACACGTTACGTGTTTTTAGCCTGGTGACCATGACATCGGCAGCCATTTTGAAGACCAGTTTAAGAAACCAAGAAGCCTTAAGAAGCCTTTTTTCTCTTTGGGGATCACAGTGATGGTCTGATAGACAGACCCCTCGAAAGGAAGCTGTGGGCCAAGACAAACTGGGTATCGGGAGAGCCCAAAATGTTTGTTGAAGCCAAGAAGGAACCTGCCAGAGAGATTTTCTATCGAAGGGTGGACTTGACAATGGGGCATCCTCTTATTGCATTAATTGAAGTTTCTAATAATTCCGCACTAGATATAAGATATTATTGCCCAGGTTTAATATTATTGATAAATCTTGTTACTATTATCCAATTTAATGGTACTCATTTTATCTACCTCAGAAGGATGAAGGGCTGAATCCACCATGCCGGGATTTGAACCTGCAACCCAAAGGTTAAACAGATTCTACTGATGATGCATTAGCCCACCTAGCTTGTAACGGAGCTCCCTGTACCTCGGCTGGATACTTTCGCCAAGGACCACTTCCTAGCTGGAACAGGGGACAAACCCGAGCACTTCTACCCACAGTTGCCGTGGCTTGACTCGGGTCCTGGAACCGCTCCCTCCTGGAGCCAAATGGGGAACTCACTCTAGACACCCCCAGGCACTGGACGACACTCAGTCCTTACAAGGACTTTCCCCGTTGAATCCTCCACATTGGAACAGTGATTCGTGATTAGCCCTTTCCCCTCCCAGTAACCAGACGACACATAGTTCTGGGAGTACAAGCTGGAATGATTTAAAGGACCACTATACAGGGAGTGCAGAATTATTAGGCAAGTTGTATTTTTGAGGATTAATTTTATTATTGAACAACAACCATGTTCTCAATGAACCCAAAAAACTCATTAATATCAAAGCTGAATATTTTTGGAAGTAGTTTTTAGTTTGTTTTTAGTTATAGCTATGTTAGGGGGATATCTGTGTGTGCAGGTGACTATTACTGTGCATAATTATTAGGCAACTTAACAAAAAACAAATACATACCCATTTCAATTATTTATTATTACCAGTGAAACCAATATAACATTTCAACATTCACAAATATACATTTCTGACATTCAAAAACAAAACAAAAACAAATCAGTGACCAATATAGCCACCTTTCTTTGCAAGGACACTCAAAAGCCTGCCATCCATGGATTCTGTCAGTGTTTTGATCTGTTCACCATCAACATTGCGTGCAGCAGCAACCACAGCCTCCCAGACACTGTTCAGAGAGGTGTACTGTTTTCCCTCCTTGTAAATCTCACATTTGATGATGGACCACAGGTTCTCAATGGGGTTCAGATCAGGTGAACAAGGAGGCCATGTCATTAGATTTTCTTCTTTTATACCCTTTCTTGCCAGCCACGCTGTGGAGTACTTGGACGCGTGTGATGGAGCATTGTCCTGCATGAAAATCATGTTTTTCTTGAAGGATGCAGACTTCTTCCTGTACCACTGCTTGAAGAAGGTGTCTTCCAGGAACTGGCAGTAGGACTGGGAGTTGAGCTTGACTCCATCCTCAACCCGAAAAGGCCCCACAAGCTCATCTTTGATGATACCAGCCCAAACCAGTACTCCACCTCCACCTTGCTGGCGTCTGAGTCGGACTGGAGCTCTCTGCCCTTTACAAATCCAGCCACGGGCCCATCCATCTGGCCCATCAAGACTCACTCTCATTTCATCAGTCCATAAAACTTTAGAAAAATCAGTCTTGAGATATTTCTTGGCCCAGTCTTGACGTTTCAGCTTGTGTGTCTTGTTCAGTGGTGGTCGTCTTTCAGCCTTTCTTACCTTGGCCATGTCTCTGAGTATTGCACACCTTGTGCTTTTGGGCACTCCAGTGATGTTGCAGCTCTGAAATATGGCCAAACTGGTGGCAAGTGGCATCGTGGCAGCTGCACGCTTGACTTTTCTCAGTTCATGGGCAGTTATTTTGCGCCTTGGTTTTTCCACACGCTTCTTGCGACCCTGTTGACTATTTTGAATGAAACGCTTGATTGTTCGATGATCACGCTTCAGAAGCTTTGCAATTTTAAGAGTGCTGCATCCCTCTGCAAGATATCTCACTATTTTTGACTTTTCTGAGCCTGTCAAGTCCTTCTTTTGACCCATTTTGCCAAAGGAAAGGAAGTTGCCTAATAATTATGCACACCTGATATAGGGTGTTGATGTCATTAGACCACACCCCTTCTCATTACAGAGATGCACATCACCTAATATGCTTAATTGGTAGTAGGCTTTCGAGCCTATACAGCTTGGAGTAAGACAACATGCATAAAGAGGATGATGTGGTCAAAATACTCATTTGCCTAATAATTCTGCACTCCCTGTAGTGCTAGGAAAACATACTCGTTTTCCTGGCACTATAGTGCCCTGAGGGTCCCGCTCCCGCCCAGCTCTGGAAAGGGGTAAAAATTTACCTTTTTCCAGCGCTGGGCGGGGAGCTCTCCTCCTTCGATCCTCCTTCTCTCCTCCCCGTCGGCTGAATGCGCACGCGCGGCAAGAGCTGCGCGCGCCTTCAGCCGGTCGCATAGGAAAGCATTATCAATGCTTTCCTATGGACGCTGGCGTGCTCTCACTGTGAAAATTTCTCTGAAACTGCTATGTTTATAAAAAAATGGGTTAACCCTAGCTGGACCAGGCACCCAGACCACTTCATTAAGCTGAAGTGGTCTGGGTGCCTAGAGTGGTCCTTTAATCTGGCCAGATGGCCTGCTTTTATACAATTCTGAACACAGACAAGCACACCCATGACACTCCCACAGAAAACAGGATAATCGCTACCCTATGCCTGGGAGATAATTGAGTCAGGAACTGTACAAAACTCAATTGTCTCCAGGCACAAAAACTACACATTTCACAAAAAGTTCAGTAGTTTAAAACCAAACAAACTACCGAACATAGTCAATGTTACGGCACTCCCAACATAAAGGAGTTAAACCGCCATTTAGTAGAACTTCCCCTTGCAGAGGTATAGGCACAGTTACTGTAGAACCACAAACTCCCGAACTGGAAGCAGGGGAATGCACCTAACTCCCGAACGGTGTACCCAGTAGTACTCCAAACTCCCGAACGGTAATCTCACTAATATCTGCTAACCAAAGAGCAGGCACAGCATCCAAGCAGCTTATACTTCCAGCAATCAGTCTCTAACCGCGTTTAGTAAATCCCCCCAATCACGAGACCAAGCTCCGTATTGAGGGTAAAACAAGATCTGGCTTTAATGAGGGCTACCTGCCCGTATGTATGCAGGTCTCCCACCTGGTGGACACTCCCCTAGAAGACCAAATGGGAGACAGACAGGTATCAGGTCAGGACAAACAGTCATAATACATCCCCACAATGCATCCTGGCTTCCTCCTCTCTGCCCTGGAGATAATTGAGAAGTAATTCAATTATCTCCCAGGAGAAAGGCAAATCGCCATTATGCACGTGGGGGCTACAGGATAGAGAATTACTTTAAAATGTACAGTGTTACAAATGTTACAATATATATAGACATGTAACCAGGGCCGGTGCAAAGAATTTTGGGTACATAGGCGAAAATGCATTTTTCCGCCACCCCAAAAACATCTTCACCCATGTGCCTCTTAACCTCCCTTTTGTGTTTCTTATCCCATCTTTTAAATATCTGACTCCCTTTAGTGTATTTTATCTCCTATTTTTGCCTTTGTGTGTCTCCTATCTCTCCTTGTATGACTCTTACATCCTCCCACATTTTGTGTCTTACTCCTCCCAGCCCCTTTGTGTGACTCCTTTTCTCCCAGCCCCTTTGTGTCTTTTATTCTTCCCAGCTCCTTTGTGTATGTCTCTTTCCTTCTCAAGCCCCGCTGTGTGTTTCTTTCACATCCAGCCCCTCTCCCCGTCCCTTAATGGTCCCCTCCCTTCTCTGACCCTTACTGTTCCTCTCCCCTCTCTCCTCCTTTACCTGTTCCTCAGTGTTCCTTTCCCTTCCCCCCTCCTTTCCCTGTCCCTTAGTGTTCCTCTCCCCTCCCTCCTCTGTTCCCTGTCGCTTAGTGTTCCTCTCCCTCCCTCCTTTTCCTGAACCTTAGGGAATCTCTCCCCTCCTCTCCCTGTCCCTTGGTGCGCCACCCACCCCCATAGTGGTCCCCTCCCCTTCCTAGTGTGCCTCCTACCTTTCTTGTAGCGTGGCTGAGCGGAGCGAATCCTGGTACAGTGAGCTTTTCCTGTCAGTCCTGCCAGGTACAGGAAACAGAAGTTTCTGTACCACGGTACACTCCGCTTGGCCACGCTACAGTCAGGGGTGTATAAACAGTCACACACGCTCAATGACAAACACACAGACATCTCTGACAGCCAGACTCACTTATCTGACACACTCATTCATTGACAGACACTCACACGCACACTGACAGACTCATTGACAAACACACACTGACACACACACACAAACTCACAGACACTGACAGACACACGTACTCACATGCACACACGCACATACTGACAGACACACTCACTCACACACACACTGACAGACATACTCACTCACACACACACACTGACAGAACCACACACTCACACACACACACTGACAGAACCACACACCCACACACACACTGACAGACACATATACTCACATGCACACACACACACAGTAATTAATAATCTAAATTAAATTTCCCACCCAGCCTCCCTACCTGGAGAGCTTGCGTGGGTCTCTCATTGGTGATCCAGTGGGGCTGCTGGGAGGCGTGCGGCTGAATTGGATTCCGAGGTGGCGAGGGAGCTCTGATCTCTCTGATCTGCTCCCTCGCAGTCTGTTTACTGATGCCGCGGGAGCCGGAATATGACGTCATCAGTAAACAGCCTGCGAGGGAGCAGATCAGAGAGATCAGAGCTCCCTCGCCACCTCGGAATCCAAGCAGCCCCACTGGACCACTGGACCACCCACTGGACCACCCGCTGCGCCAGGGATCCAGGAGGTGACCTGGCAGGAGGGAGCACTTCCCTCCTGCCGGTCACTGGAATTTTGCGCCCCCAGAGCCGGTGCGCCCTAAGGCAGCCGCCTGTGCCGCCTTATGGACGCCTTATGGACGCTCCAGCCCTGCATGTAACATACCCCCAGATAGCTCAGGTCTGAGCGCACACTATTAGGTGAATGGCACTCAGACAACACGAATACAGTTTAATCACCATGGAGCCAAAGTCTTTAATTCCACGAACAGGCTCCATGGCATAGCTATCCGGGTACCCTCACGTATAGTACAATATAAAACACAAAGTCCCGAATGCTCCGCCGTTCGGTTTACGAACGGAGCTGAAGACCCGAAGGCTGGTAGCTCAGCGGTGCTTGGGAAGAAAAGTGCACTGAAGCTGGGCAGAGCACCGCTGGTTGTCCGGGGAGCTCCATAACACCGCCATCGTGTGGCAGCCAGGTGTAGCCGCGACCACCCAGTAACAGTCAATTAAGCTGCGGTTAACCACAGATATTGGGTGGTCAATTGATGGCATACGCCAACTTCCCGGTGGTCGCGTATTCATTAGTCTTTCGGGAAACAATACAGGAAAATAAGGGGACTGCACGGTCAAATAAACAATCGTACAAACAGGCGAATGGAGGGAGGAGAAACATAACCCAAAGACAGACGGTTCTGTCACAGTCAATATTCTTACCTTGGAGCTTGTTCCCCTTGTTCGTGGTAACGTTTCCAATGAACAGTGTCTTCCTAAATATTATAAAACCGAACACAGGCGATCATGGATGTCTAGGGGTGTTCGGGAGTTTCAGTGTTGGAAAATAGTTCTATGAACTCGACGACCAAACATCGCTGCCTGTGTTCATGCGAACAAGATGGCCACCACATAGAAACATAGAATGTGACGGCAGATAAGAACCATTCGGCCCATCTAGTCTGCCCAATTTTCTAAATACTTTCATTAGTCCCTAGCCTTATCTTATAGTTAGGATAGCCTTATGCCTATCCCACGCATGCCTAAACTCCTTTACTGTGTTAACCTCTACCACTTCAGCTGGAAGGCTATTCCATGCATCCACTACCTCGTGGTCGTCCATAGGAATTTTGGCCACCCAGACGAACACTTAGAACACTGAGGTGGAAATTGTTACAAAGTAGCAATTAGGCTTAACAAGCTCCAGGGAGGTCTCCGGTTCGAGCGGCTGTTCAGTTATCGAACCATATAGTCCAAATACATGAATGGAGACTTTTCAGTGTATATTACAAGGCCCATTGTCTGTGGGCAGGAGGCTGGCAAGCAGGCTCCTCCAGGAACTTGTGGGAAACGAGTCTTTGGGCAGAAGGCTGGCAAGCAGGCTCCTCCAGGAACTCATGGCAAACTTATGTCACGTGGAAAGGGGAGTTTGTCAAAGAGCTTTAAATAATTTTTTTATAAGATATATTTTTTTAAAAACACAATTGTAAAAGTTTATGCAAAAATATTAAATCATTTGAAATGCTTAAAAATCCAGAAATATGAAATCGAGGTTCAGTTACCACCTGCGCTGTGTGGCAGATCACTATATCTTTGATACCATCGGAGCCAGTCATTTAGAAAAATCACTGTGTATTATGTCTAGCCAATGTTTTCATCAATACTGCCGATTCCCTCAATGCCAGCCAGCACAGGTGTGCTCCACCAATATTTTATTCACAAGCCACTTAGCAAGTATTATCAGTCACGGACTTGCTCTTTAACCCGATATTTTCACTGCAATCCCCTTCCACACAGAGAGCCGCGAGCAGCCTTTATTGCCCTGAGTATTCATTCTAGATGTGTCTTGTTGGGCAGGTGATCATTGTTATCCAGTTTATATAATGTAACAGATGGTAAATGGTGGAGTTACCCTGCTGATATAATTATGTTCTTGTAACAGTTTGTTCCCGGTCAGACGGGGATCTTGGTACATTTTGTGTCTTACTCTGGTTTATATTTGTGAAAAAGGAATGGGATTAGCACGAATCCAGCCTCTGAGTACTGAGTAAAAGTGGTTAATGAGTGATGTATCTTAAGAAGACTGGGGACAAGCGTGACTGGTTTACAACGATCCCGAATTCACACAAACAAACCTCACTGCAACCTGCGTTATAATGATCCCAGAGTGTTTATTGAATTCATATCATCTGGTTTAAAGCAATACCCTCCTGTGTCATATATGGGACAGTCCTAATTCCAGAATCCTGAAGAATAGCATTAAATATATGACTGCAGGATAAAGTAGGGGTTGGTATCGATGATGTATATATATTTGTTTAATCCCTCCCCCCTTATAACATTGTAACACGCTGCGGAACATGTTGGCGCTATATCAATGATATTAATAAGAAAAATATCCGGTGTTTGATTCTGCATTTTTCTATGCACCGTATAAACCAGCCGAGGATGGACACTTTCCTCCTGGGTACCAGAGTACCTACCTACCCCTGTGTTTGAGTTATTGAGAGACGGTTCAGTAAAATTCCAGCTATTTTATCAGCTGTCTGTCGTTTGAAGAAAATTAAATGCAGAAAAGTCAGTTTTGGTGTCAGATTCCATCGTATAGCACTGTGAATGCTGTTAGTGCTTTATTAACAATAAGAATTCCCCCTCCATTTATCAGGGGCAGTCTGCCGGGGGTTTTTGAGGCTGCCAAGGCTGGCTGCTGCCCTCTTGTTCCGGAAGACAAGCTGGCTGTGAAGTCATTCCTTCATTCTGCGCTCAGTAGAAGGTACTCGAGCGATAAGATGATTCTTCATCCAAAACTGAGGCAGCTGTTTGTGTTGAATAATTTTGAGAAGCACGTGTTACTCTCTCACCCCTCTGGGTGGTATGTTTATTCCTCATTCTCAGGTCCTCTAGCAGAGGCTGGGAGTCTGGGAGTTCTGTGCTGTATTTTTAGCTGTTCCTTGAACTGCACTCTTTTGCACATCGATCTCAGACTTCCCATCAGGAATATTCTGAATCCAGTCTCCCAACTTAGGAGTTCCTATCAGCACTGGGAGTATTACTGCTGAGTTTTAACACATGTATACGGAAAAGGCACACGCATTTATAAACACAAAAGTAAACACACACGTTTACATAAACTGCCATGAATCCATATATCTACACTTACTATAAATACACAATGGGAGCCAGTGTTACTGCTAGGCAAACTAGGCTACCGTCTAGGCCCCAATGCTGCCTAGGGCGCAATCTAGAGGAGTCGCTGAGGTCGTGAATGCTACTGGGCCCCCTCTATTCCTCTTGTTCCGGGGGGCCTGGCAGCCACATTCACTTTGCTCAGTCTGCTTGAAACCGTATCTTGCTCGCTTCAGCCAATCCGAGAATGCGATTCCTACCACCAGCCAATGAGGAGCAAGCCAACATCACGCCCTCCCACTGAGTCTGTCCCCACATGTGGAGGTAAAGGCAGCCGCCAGCACAAAGGTGAGACGGAGCCCCACGTCAGCTCCCGTTATTAGATCACTGGATAATTAAATGGATACTGCCACTTGGAAATTATTCTTTAACTTGTAATGGTGTCTATGAATGGCATGGAAATTAGTATTTTTCTTTATAATGGCACAGTGTAGGAATAATAAAGTGCTGTGATGGAGCTCCCGTACTCTGACCTAGTACCTTCGCCGAGTCCGCTTCCTCGCTGCCACAGGGGACCCTGGAGCACTCCAGCCCCAGTCACCGAAGCTTGACTGAGGTCTCTCAGGAACTCTACTACCCGAACAGACTGCAGCCCCCTCCTTCCTGGCAGGTATCGTCCCCTCTGCAGCTCTCTCTCCTTCCAGGCAGGTATCGTCCCCTCTGCAGCTCTCTCTCCTTCCAGGCAGGTATCGTCCCCTCTGCAGCTCTCTCTCCTTCCAGGCAGGTATCGTCCCCTCTGCCTATTTCTCTGTAGCTCTCTCTCCTTCCAGGCAGGTATCGTCCCCTCTGCCTATTTCTCTGTAGCTCTCTCTCCTTCCAGGCAGGTATCGTCCCCTCTGAAGCTCTCTCTCCTTCCAGGCAGGTATCGTCCCCTCTGCCTATTAGTCTGCAGCTCGCCTTCCAGGCAGGTATCGTCTCCTCTGCCTATTCCTCTGCAGCTCTCCTTCCAGGCAGGTATCGTCCACTCTGCCTATTTCTATGCAGCTCCTTTCCCAGGGAGGTAGCCACATCTCAGCAAGCACTGTGACCAGCTACTGCCTTTACAAAGGCACTTGTGGCTCTCAGGTCTAGCTCTCTTTTGATTTGTCCCACGACACAGGGACCATGCAGCCAGGCAACAAGTCTGAATACTCTCTTACTAGGATCCCTTAATAAATCAACCAGGACACAAAGTTCTAAAAAGAACTAATATACAAAGCTTTATGTTTACTCAGGACTATAATGTTACAATGAGCATCACAGTAAACTTATGGTGACAAACACAATACAATACTTATAACCAAATCATTTTGGAAAACATACAGGAACTCATAATAGCACATTAACATATTTATAAAGGGATTGGGTAAAACAATAACTAAAAAGAAACATATCCCCTGCCTGCAGAATTCATTATATGCAGATCTACCTGAATATGCAAATTAACAAGCCTTGCTATTCAGGTAGTGCATGTAGCTGTTTCAGGATCCTCACAACCAACAGATGGCGCTGTACAGGCTCCAGAGCCGAATCCACCTAGTTGGTAGAGAACATCAGCAGGACAAGAGAGCACACAAAGCATTTAACAATAAACAAATACATTATACACTCCATGCACCTACAATGTGCACAGGGTGACTTAGACATAGGAATAACCTGGGGACCTATATAAAGTGATGTCACTGTCACCGGGCCCATGGTCAGTGGAAAGGAGGCTGACCCGCAGTCCTATCCAAGTACCAAGGTAACAGAGGATTCGGTCACAAGGGCCATTATTAAAATAAAATACTGTAACAAGACGCCCTACCCCCACTTTTCCCCAGCGCAAAGTGATCTTATGTCTTGAAATTTAGTAGTTTCATGTTTTCGGCTTTTTATTTTTTTCTACAAATCAGTTTAAAAAAAAAAATTTGGGCAGTTTTTGTTTTGGGGGAGTTGCAAATAGCTAGTCTTGCCCAGGATACAAAATAATCGATCACCGGCCCTGTACGAAACACACATACAGTCGTATATTCACATTCATACATGTACATGCAAATGTATACTTTAACACTGACATGCACATAACATGCATTTGCACATAAACATACAAGACAGATAAAAAGGGATGGCACAGCTAACAGGACAGAAATACATAAACGTTCGGCATACTTATTGCCCGAGGTTCTGACTGTCTGGTCGGAGGAATCAGGACATAAAGACAGATTATACTGATTGGAATAATATACCAGTCTGGAATTTAATCCAAGCCTGGCTCCCGGTCAGATAACAGTTTGGGGAGGGATGAGGGGGTCGAAGAATCCCCCCCATGTTACAATGTTCTAGGTGTTAAAACTTTGATTAATTGTTTAAGATGAGAAAAAGCTAAATATGTTTTAAACCACTTTGTTATCTGTTCCCACAGCATCTAACACAAAGACACTTCAACAATGAGAATGTAAAATATGTTAAATGAAAATCTGAAATAGGGAGCATTTTGTGAGAAGAAAAACATTTATTTACATTGAGAAGGTTATATAATTACATAGTAACACAGTAATGTAGATGAAAAAAGACTAAGGTACATGATATTCAACCTTTAAAACCTATTCTGTTACTGTTGAATTGTTGATATAAAAGAGCGTTTTTAAACAAGTTTACTTCCCCTAATCCTGTGCGGTGCCAAGCTCCTGGTGCTGCTCGGTGCACCCCCATCTGACGTCATGGGAGCTGCCCGAGCGAGGGTGCATGCACAGGGTGCATGCCCGCGCTCTACGCCTGCAAGATGAGGAATTAGGGAGGAATTAAATGGAGGAGGATGGAGGTCAAGGCAAAAAGTAATAAAACTGCAAAGTGGATAGGGGAGGCGAGGAGGACTAAACTCAGTGTGGAAGGACAGGCTGTGCCTGCGAGGGAGAAGCCGTTACCTCCAATGTTCCCTCCTTAGTCGGTGTGCACAGAAATTTTCTTTTATCCAAAGTTTTTTCCCAATCTAAAATTCTGTGCGCACTGAATGATTGTGCGGATGTACACCTGAAATTGTTTCTGGATAATTCTTGTACAACGCTGCCTGTCTCATGGTTTATAACACGACTTTACAGTATTACTAAGTGATAATGTAGTATTAGTATTGCTGTAATGTCAGCCATTAACACAGACAGGCCTCTCTGCTAATGCCCATTTTGGTCTGTCAGACAGTCCATAGAAAGCAAGAGGGGGCAGCTGCGCAGGCAACGATACACACAATTCATATTTTTCAAGTAACATTTTTCCAGCTTGTTCACAGCGAAGCGTTATCCCCACATTCACCACAGTAAATAGCAATTTAAACCTTTCATTTAGCCAATAGATAATATCGGTAACTTGTTGACTGTATTTGTGCAAGCATGTTAATTCCCCAACTTAGGCAGAGACCATGAATGCAGTCCAATAAATGGTGATACATACATAATAAATGCCCTCACACATAAATCGAATTCAGCTGACACAATTTAAGCAAACATTATGTGGAGAGGATAAGAGTTGTCATGTAACCATAGAATTTGCAAACGGAGCTGTTTACACAACAAATGGTGAGATATACATAAATGCTTCTTAAAAACAAAAAAATTTATCTTGACATGATATATATCCAAATCACACAATTTCACTGATTTGAAATACACACACTGACAGACACACTCTAAATGACAGACACACAATCTCACAGATTTAAAAAACTCACTGATAGACAGACACACACAGACACACACATGCACGCATGCACACACACACACACTGACCGAAACAGACATACTAACTGACAAACACACACAAA
>OW240914.1:353636344-353646487 GCA_933207985.1 Pelobates cultripes | reverse complement strand
CTGTCAGCGTAGTGTCCAGAGCACGGAGGCGCTACCAGGAGACAGGCCAGTACATCAGGAGACGTGGAGGAGGCCGTAGGAGGGCAACAACCCAGCAGCAGGACCGCTACCTCCACCTTTGTACAAGGAGGAACAGGAGGAGCACTGCCAGAGCCATGCAAAATGACCTCCAGCAGGCCACAAATGTGCATGTGTCTGCTCAAACGGTCAGAAACAGACTCCATGAGGGTGGTATGAGGGCCCGACGTCCACACGTGGGGGTTGTGCTTACAGCCCAACACCGTGCAGGATGTTTGGCATTTGCCAGAGAACACCAAGATTGGCAAATTCACCACTAGCGCCCCGTGCTCTTCACAGATGAAAGCAGGTTCAAACTGAGCACATGTGACAGACGTGACAGAGTCTGGAGACGCCGTGGAGAACGTTCTGCTGCCTGCAACATCCTCCAGCATGACCAGTTTGGCAGTGGGTCAGTAATGGTGTGGGGTGGCATTTCTTTGGGGGGGCCACACAGCCCTCCATGTGCTCGCCAGAGGTAGCCTGACTGCCATTAGGTACCGAGATGAGATCCTCAGACAACTTGTGAGACCATATGCTGGTGCGGTTGGCCCTGGGTTCCTCCTAATGCAAGACAATGCTAGACCTCATGTGGCTGGGTGTGTCAGAAGTTCCTGCAAGACGAAGGCATTGATGCTATGGACTGGCCCACCAGTTCCCCAGAACTTAATCCAATTGAGCACAACTGGGACATCATGTCTCGCTCCATCCACCAACATCAAGTTGCACCACAGACTGTCCAGGAGTTGGCAGATGCTTTAGTCCAGGTCTGGGAGGAGATCCCTCAGGAGACCATCCGTCACCTCATCAGGAGCATGCACAGGTGTTGTAGGGAGGTCATACAGACACATGGAGGCCACACACACTACTGAGCCTCATTTTGACTTGTTTTAAGGACATTACATCAAAGTTGGATCAGCCTGTAGTGTGTTTTTCCACCTTAATTTTGAGTGTGACTCCAAATCCAGACCTCCATGGGTTGAAGAATTTGATTTCCATTTTTTTATTTTTGTGTGATTTTGTTGTCAGCACATTCAACTATGTAAAGAACAAAGTATTTCAGAAGAATATTAAATTCATTCAGATCTAGGATGTGTTATTTTTGTGTTCCCTTTATTTTTTTGAGCAGTGTAATATAGTGTAGTATTAAAAGTATCCAGGTGTGTGCATAAATCTATAAGTCATACATAGTGATGTCCCGAACGTTTCGCCGAACGTTTCGCCATGAACAGTTTGCCACGGACTCATCATTGAGTAAACTTTTACCCTGTACCTCACAGTCAGCAGACACATTCCAGCTAATCAGCAGCAGACCCTCCCTCCCAGACCCTCCCACCTCCTGGACAGCTCACTTAGAATGCAGCTTCAAAATGGATGCTGTCCAGGAGGTGGGAGGGTCTGGGAGGGAGGGTCTGCTGCTGATTGGCTGGAATGTGTCTGCTGACTGTGAGGTACAGGGTCAAAGTTTACTCAATGATGAGTCCACGGCGAACCGTTCGCGAACCGTTCGCGAACCGTTCGCGAAACCGCTCGCGAACCGTTCGGCGAAACGTTCGGGACATCACTAGTCATACACTATATAAATCTATAAGTCAGATAAGGACAGGGTTAAATCGCACAGGTAGATGCATTTTCGGGGGACACAGACCCTCTTATGTCTTTATCCACAAATACTCAAAGGGAGACACAAAAACAAGAGCCAACAGCTTCTGGTGAAGTGCTATAAAATAAGGATGAACAACACTTAAAAGTTATGTACCTTTTTCAGAGCTCACCTTATTCAGAGCCAACAAAACCTGGCTCTGGAATGTTCAGTGTCACTAAAGGGAACACAGTCCTTTTTAAACTGAGGAAGCAGGTGGGATTAAAGTTACCAGACTAGATATGATAAATTAACTATACATTGATTTATCCAAATAAATGCAATAAAATCAGTACTATAACAAAGTCTTTAGGTGCTCCAATCCTCCGAGACGTGTCTCACCACGCTGTGAACCTTTCTCAGTCGGTCACATTAATGACGAATACGTAATGCCACTTCACACTCATTATGACATTTTGATAAACAGGATGAATATGTCCTCCTACTCAGATCTCTGCCGTGATTACAGTAACTGACTGATAAACTGAATTACTATTAAAGGGACATTATAGTCACCAAAACAACTTTAGCTAAATGAAGAAGTTTTGGTGTATAGCTCATCGCCTGCAATCTCACTGCTCAGTTCTCTGCCATTTAGGATTAAATCACTTTTTTTATTTAGCCGGTGACAGACCCTCCAGTCACCTTAGCTGGGTACATGTCTCCCCGACCCTCCAGCTCCTGCAGAGAGACTATATTCACTATGGACTAGCCCTCCAACCCATGACTCACTGCCCAAAATCCCTTCCTGGCTATCGAGAACCGCCCATCGTTCACTAGCGGGAGACATGATACGCCTGACCGCAACTCTAAATGACCATGTAACTCTGAAGCAGATACCAGAGTCACCGCGATCTGCTAAAACTTTGAACAAAGCGCTTTTAATCCCAGAACACTCAATCAAGGTGCTTTTTGGAGGGTTAACAGAGGAGGTGGAGAGACATTGAATGACACCTAGAACTTAGGGGAGCTCCATGTATTCACAAAAAGTGCAGTGATTTAAGATGACCAGGAAACTCTACCAAGCACACTGGAGCCCTGTATCAGATTGGCAGCTAACCGCGTCCCGCTGAAACGTTCTACTTTCACCTAAATCGGGCTAGCCTTAACCGATCTGGGCACTTTTCTGGTGATGTATGGCATGTGGGGATGCTATACTGTTTTGTATGTATTTTCAGGGTTTTTCATATGTTTGGTTTTCTGTGTCCGGGAGATAATTAGTTTAACCGAGAGTTGACTCAGTTATCTCCCAGACAATGGTAGAACTACCGCGGTTGCAGGGGTCACAGCTGTGACCAGGCCCGTCACTCTAGGGGGCCAGGCCACCCTGTTGACCACTGCGACCGAGGTGCCCGCCGGCATTGTGATGTGATGTGTCTGTGCATCCACATGTGTGTCTGTGTATCTATATGTGTGTCAGTGTTTGTATCCGTAAAAGTGTCATTCTGTGTATGTGGTTTCTAGTTATGCCTCTGCTCCCAGACACAGAAACTCTTGACCGAGGTTAGGTTGTATTCAATGGGGGTCTGTGTATAAATGCTGGGGTCTGTGTAGAAATGCAGTGTAACTTGACCAAATAAAACAGTTCTTCTTCACCCTTCAGTACATCTTGGCTAGTGTTTGGGTGAGACAGCAGTATCCTGTGCAGATGGGTATAATCACTCTGGAGCAATTCACAACTGGGAGGAATGACCTAGGAGGTAGTAACCCATCTTCTCAAGTGTATACCACAGCCCTAGTCACACATATCTGCATATGACTTATACAGCCTTCCTAAACACTTCCTGTAAAGAGAGATCTAATGTTTACAGGGAGTGCAGAATTATTAGGCAAGTTGTATTTTTGAGGATTAATTTTATTATTGAACAACAACCATGTTCTCAATGAACCCAAAAAACTCATTAATATCAAAGCTGAATATTTTTGGAAGTAGTTTTAAGTTTGTTTTTAGTTTTAGCTATGTTAGGGGGATATCTGTGTGTGCAGGTGACTATTACTGTGCCTAATTATTAGGCAACTTAACAAAAAACAAATATATACCCATTTCAATTATTTATTATTACCAGTGAAACCAATATAACATCTCAACATTCACAAATATACATTTCTGACATTCAAAAACAAAACAAAAACAAATCAGTGACCAATATAGCTACCTTTCTTTGCAAGGACACTCAAAAGCCTGCCATCCATGGATTCTGTCAGTGTTTTGATCTGTTCACCATCAACATTGCGTGCAGCAGCAACCACAGCCTCCCAGACACTGTTCAGAGAGGTGTACTGTTTTCCCTCCTTGTAAATCTCACATTTGATGATGGACCACAGGTTCTCACTGGGGTTCAGATCAGGTGAACAAGGAGGCCATGTCATTAGATTTTCTTCTTTTATACCCTTTCTTGCCAGCCACGCTGTGGAGTACTTGGACGCGTGTGATGGAGCATTGTCCTGCATGAAAATCATGTTTTTCTTGAAGGATGCAGACTTCTTCCTGTACTACTGCTTGAAGAAGGTGTCTTCCAGGAACTGGCAGTAGGACTGGGAGTTGAGCTTGACTCCATCCTCAACCCGAAAAGGCCCTACAAGCTCATCTTTGATGATACCAGCCCAAACCAGTACTCCACCTCCACCTTGCTGGCGTCTGAGTCGGACTGGAGCTCTCTGCCCTTTACCAATCCAGCCACGGGCCTATCCATCTGGCCCATCAAGACTCACTCTCATTTCATCAGTCCATAAAACCTTAGAAAAATCAGTCTTGAGATATTTCTTGGCCCAGTCTTGACGTTTCAGCTTGTGTGTCTTGTTCAGTGGTGGTCGCCTTTCAGCCTTTCTTACCTTGGCCATGTCTCTGAGTATTGCACACCTTGTGCTTTTGGGCACTCCAGTGATGTTGCAGCTCTGAAATATGGCCAAACTGGTGGCAAGTGGCATCGTGGTAGCTGCACGCTTGACTTTTCTCAGTTCATGGGCAGTTATTTTGCGCCTTGGTTTTTCCACACGCTTCTTGCGACCCTGTTGACTATTTTGAATGAAACGCTTGATTGTTCGATGATCACGCTTCAGAAGTTTTGCAATTTTAAGAGTGCTGCATATCTCACTATTTTTGACTTTTCTGAGCCTGTCAAGTCCTTCTTTTGACCCATTTTGCCAAAGGAAAGGAAGTTGCCTAATAATTATGCACACCTGATATAGGGTGTTGATGTCATTGGACCACACCCCTTCTCATTACAGAGATGCACATCACCTAATATGCTTAATTGGTAGTAGGCTTTCGAGCCTATACAGCTTGGAGTAAGACAACATGCATAAAGAGGATGATGTAGTCAAAATACTCATTTGCCTAATAATTCTGCACTCCCTGTACACTTCCTTCATTGTACGTTCTGATCAATGGGGGATTTCTTATCTCCTGCTCTGTTAATAGGTTGCTAGACCCTGCAGGAGCTTCCTGTGTGTGATTAAAGTTCAATTTACAGAGTAGGAGATACAAACTTCTAAAGTAAACACATTGTGCTGAAAAATGAAATATTGTTTTCATGGAGGAACCAGAAGACAGATTGAGGATGTTTATGAACCCTCCACAGTCTCTATGATCTGGCCCCTCTGCTGTCTCTTTGATCCAGACCCTCCACCCCCCACAGTCTCTATGATGTGGCCCCTTCGCTGTCTCTTTAATCCAGTCCTCCCCCCCTCCCACAGTCTCTATGATGTGGCCCCTTCGCTGTCTCTTTAATCCAGTCCTCCCCCCCTCCCACAGTCTCTATGATCTGGCCCCTTCGCTGTCTCTTTGATCCAGACCCCCCCCCTAACAGTCTGGTGATCTGGCCCCTCCGCTGTCTCTTTCATCCAACCCCCCACCCCTCCCTCTCCCTGTCTTGATTATTAGACCTGCATTCTATGTTGGAAATGAATATATTGCTGTTATGTCACAAACAGTAATTTTTTTAGCTTTTTATTGCTTTTCTTTCCCCAGTAGTCGCCTTATGTGAGGACTCATCTACACTTTATCTCAGGTGTCCACATGGATCCATGAAGTATAGATTTTATTTATGAATTATACAGAGTGTGTTAGATGATCCTTCACTTACCTGCAGATTGCTGTAATCCAATGACAGGAGGCTGATCCATTGAATACAATGATAGTTTATTATATCTGATAATATGATTGTGTGTTTTCTTCTTTACTACTCATTAGAAATGTGATATATAATGTCTATAGTCTATAGAGACAACATGGATTATTTAATATTCTCATAATGGTCTTGCACAGATAGACAGTAATGGTTCCTCTTATTGTTTTCCCAGAGCGCTAACATTTCATTGGAGTTTACATCTCATCAAACCGGCAGCACGAATCCCGCACCTCGACCCATGTTAATGTCACACGACTTTCTCTAGGTC
Source organism: Pelobates cultripes (assembly GCA_933207985.1). Classification (NCBI taxonomy): domain Eukaryota; kingdom Metazoa; phylum Chordata; class Amphibia; order Anura; family Pelobatidae; genus Pelobates; species Pelobates cultripes. The sequence goes on along the minus strand of OW240914.1, from coordinate 353,640,390 downwards.
CATATCTAACACACATTAACAAGGGACGCCTATTCCTTGAGTTCTCAAATCATGGCGCAAACAACAAGAAAAAAATAGTTGTGGCGCACTCAGACTACAAAAAATACAACACAAAGAAGGCTTCTAAATTGCCTATCTAAGAATAAATATAGGGATTTAGTCCCACCATATGGCCATCTGATGTTAAGCCCACCACTGCTTTCAAAGTACCCCAATGTATTCTTGTATACTCACTTTGCTCTTACAAGGATTTAATAATACACTTTATTTTTAACACTAGTACTATTTAATTTATCCCCCACATTTTAGCATAGGACCCACCAACATTGGGGTACTTTGAAAGCAGTGGTGGGCTTAACATCAGATGGCCATATGGTGGGACTAAATCCCCATATTTATTCTTAGATAGGCAATTTAGAAGCCTTCTTTGTGTTGTATTTTTTGTAGTCTGGAGTTTGGTCACTGCGGCAGCACCTTTCATGCAAAATGCAGGTCTCGGGTGTGCCCCCAATCCTTTTTCTGTACGGAGCAAACAACAAGGACTTGCATTTTTAATGGAGGTATGGGAGATTGTGGTGTAAATCCAGCCCGCCATCTTTACGTTTGTTCTCATTTGTACGCCATTCTTTATTTGATAGTTCCCTGCCAAGGTACTATTTGACTTGAATAGCTCAATGTTTTTGCTTGTTATACTGGCCTCAAAATGCGTCAGTTTTTGGGTTATAATAATAACTGGATGCATCATTAACCCTCTCTAATATTCTAACGTATTTTCTTCAATATTACTTTAAGCAATTGCAAGGCATCAAGGAATTCCCCATTGTCAATATATTCTTAAATTAAAATGTTTCTTTTTACGTGACTCACATACCTATGTAATCTAATTGAGGGGTTTTGCAATATTGGAAGGCTGACCCGTGGATCGACATTTATTGAATTTGGTCTGCAAATCATATTGTTTCTGTGATGTCCTGTAAATTCCTCCCACGTTTTCCAAAACTTATTGGTGGATTTGCTTTGCGCCAAACACATTTTTAAAACTGATGTTATTAATTTTTTTTTTATTATAAGTGACTCACCCTGTGTCTGAATATATGAAAGAGAAATTAATATTTTATTCCCACCCCCAAGAGGCATTTAGTAAAGTATAGTAAAGTGAAGCAAAGCGATAAACTCTTTTGTAAGGACATTCAATGTTTGTTGAATCTGAACCTTTGAATCTTTTCAAGAAGCAAGTCATGACAACTCAAAAATATCCCAAAAATATCAAAGCCTTCTAAAGGTCTGGGTGGTAAAACATAGATGTAACTTACCCCCCCATCAGCATGATTTGGGCATCACTAGGCCACTAGCAAGGAGTTCTGGGTGGCGATTCTTAATTCTGTTGATAGTTACAACATGCATCCAATGGAGTCACGGCCTGCCCTCCGTGTCCAAGTCCTCACACCTCCAGAAAGGGAGAGTGACATCAGTGGGGAAGGATCAAACTGGCCTTGGCGCTTGAACGGTGATAGGTTTAAGTATTGTTTGATTTTATTTTTAATTTTTATATTGGGTGGTGTGGATCAGCACTGTTAGGGTTACTCTGTTCTTTGAAAACACTGCTTTTTGGTTGGAGTAACCCATTAACATACCTAAGCCTGGTTTATTGATTTCCCTCCTGCAGTTGTCCATCAGTAAGTGTCCAGCAAAACATGATGAGCTGGTCATCCTACCTGCATTTTAACACTCTCCAAGATAACAAAAATACCCTTCTTTATGGTTGGTGTCTAAAATGGACATGGAATAAGAATATTCGAGGTCAGATATGAGTTATAAAGAAGTCATGTTAAATTCTCACCCTGTGAACCCATATTTATACAGGATGACAAGTACGACTATATATGACAATGTATAATCAAGAGGAATTTGAATCAAGAGGAACATTCATCTGTGCTACAAAATAGGTTACTATTTTTTTAGGAACCCACTTCTGCATCCTGATTAAGAGATGTTATATGCAAGTTTGTTCAGGATAGAACAGAACAGAGAGGCGGAATAATAGCAACCACTCATTCACTACGTGTGTAACTCCGAATGTGCATTACCAGGTGGAGCCTGCATGACTTTGTTGTAAAGGGACTCTCCAGAACCATAAAGTATGTTAGCTTGCTAAAAAGCTTTATGTGTAAAGTGCGTCCTTTTTTCCCCTATTTTACAAAAAGTGCAAATTTCAATAGAAATTGACAATTTTATAAATGAACCTGGTTACACTCCCCTGGCTGTCAATTGGACAACAGGTCCTGTTACTTCCTGGTTTGTTTAGCTCAATGAAGCTAAATTCAAGAGGCAGCAATTGCCCAGAGCACCTGCCTTGCAAAGACGTTGCATTGAGCTGCATTGGGAAGACTGTGATTGGACAGTCAAAGAAAGCCTGGGTGGGGTTAGCAGGGGAGGGCTTGCAAAGCCTGCAGACAATAGATATACAGCTTTAAAAGCTGCTTTCAGATATACCCCATTGAAAAACCATGAATAATTAACCCCTTAAGGACACATGACATGTGTGACATGTCATGATTCCCTTTTATTCCAGAAGTTTGATCCTTAAGGTGTTAAATGCAATTTCTAATTTGGGATATATCTGCCAAACAGCGGGGGCAGCGGGGTGTCCCTTTACATTTTAAATTACAGCTTCACAACAGCATCTGATTTGGAACCAGCCAGCCCCTAGCTTTGTTTAAAAAGACCATGGCCAGTAGCTTCACAACAAGTCAGTCCAATTGTGTCAGGCTTGCCAGATATCACAATCATCAATCCCACATCATTTCGCTAAATCAAGGTAGGACCGCAAGGATGAAAACCCCAGTTCTGGGTCTCTCAAATAACACAAATACTTAATTCTGTAGAAGGTGCAAAGATTTTAGTTTTTTTCAGCCCATCAAGGGTCTAACTAGATGACGTTATGACCAGTGATGGGCTTGACACAGCTTGACAAGTCAATGCTTCGTTAGGCTGAATAAAAGTTATAACTTTGCACTTACTATGAATTGAGTTACTTAATCTGGGCTATTCACTAAACTGAGAATTCAAAGTGAATTTCAAATTTAAGATCAAAATAACTGCATTGGAAAAATTCTCTAATTCAGCATTGCTTCCAGGTTTATCTGTTTTAGCCTTAAATTTCAATGTAAATTTAATCAATGTAACTCTGCTGATGTTCATAAAGGCTATAATCTGTGCGCAGGGACGTATTACCCGCGAGGCAAACAAGGCATTTGCCTTGGGCGGCATTTTTCAGGGGGCGGCAAAAAACGCTGCCCCCAAATGCCCAGAGCAAATGCCTTGTTAGCCTTGCCGGGTTGATGACGTCATATTCCGGCTCCCGGCCTCACTCTGCTGCGCGCGAGGGAGCTGAGCAGTCAGCTCAGAGGAAGGGCTCCCTCGCCAGCCACCCGCCCAGTAGCCAGCCCATCAGCCCGACCGGCAGCAACTGGACCACCAGGGAGAAAAAGGACCCCCCCCCCTCCAGCACTCCCAAAGGTAAGGAGGCTGGGGGGGGGTAAATAAAAAAAAAAGTGTTAATGTGAGTGATTGTGTGTGTGTGTCTGACTGTGTGTGTTTGTGTCTGTGTGTGTGTCTGACTGTGTGTGTTTGTGTCTGACTGTGTGTTTGTGTCTGACTGTGTGTGTTTGTGTCTGACTGTGTGTGTGTGTGTGTGTTTGTGTCTGACTGTGTTTGTGTGTTTGTGTCTGACTGTTTGTGTGTGTCTGACTGTTTGTGTGTGTGTGTGTATTTAGAAGGTGGGACGGGGGGTGGAGGGTTGGGTAGGGGTGGCGCGGGGGGAGGGGGGTGTCTGAGTTTTGTCCTGCCTAGGGCAGCACAAAACCAGGATACATCACTGTCTGTGCGTCTGTAGGACTGCGAACAGTTGGGATCTCATGGAATAGCGCTGTTTAGTTAAGATGACCTTCATTTTTTCCTTGTGATTATCTCACCCTCTTACCATCTGACAGATGTGCTGATACTAAATGCTCCGTGCTATTTTGTGTCTCTTTCACATCTTTAAT
>OW240914.1:353623242-353635880 GCA_933207985.1 Pelobates cultripes | reverse complement strand
ACACACTTTCCAAAACAATATCTATCCTACAAGCATCAAAACAAAGCTTCTCTAATTTCCTGCTCGGTAAATACCCACCAACAAATTATACCATCCAATGCGCAGGTCTGAGACTCGCATTATAATGTCTTACATTGTGTGATCCAAGGACATCCTAAATATTTACGTTTCTCATATGAGTGTCGCAGTATTGGACTGTAGGGAGCAAGATGCGGATAAAGTTTGAATCACCTTTTACATGTGAAACCACTACTGACTGCTGAAATACTCACTGTCCTGCCCGCAGTTGGTGGCTGCTGTTAACTATTTTAACTATTATCATTTATATAGTGCCAACAAATTCCATAGCGTTGTACAAGAAGCAGTTGATTTCTGTTGCTGGTTGTTTGTTTAACTGAAATCCCCCCCTGTGATAGGACAGTTGGTCACTGTTAGATTTATCAGTTGAGGGAAAGTGACCGTCTTGTAGCAGTAAAACTGAAGAAGTTTCTCTGTTTATTTATCACTCCTTAGTTGATCTGCTCCAAACACTAATACAATCACACAGGAGCTGCTTCTATTCTCGTTGCAATCCGTCATATTCCCTGTGTCAGAGAATTAGTCACATAAATGGCAGCGCAGGAGTGTCAGTGCTGTGTTATGTAATCTGACTCACTCATAATTAGATTCATTCAATCTTGTACCTCGAGCCACTCTCAGGATTCTTCAGGGAAGATAATGTCTGGTTTTGGCATTTAGCAAGCTGTAAATCCTGTGCAAAAATATAACTTTTCTAATTTTTACACATATATTACTCACAGTTTAAAATAAATGCATCCCTTTTACATACATGTACAGGGAGTGCAGAATTATTAGGCAAATTAGTATTTTGACCACATCATCCTCTTTATGCATGTTGTCTTACTGAAAGCTGTATAGGCTCGAAAGCCTACTACCAATTAAGCATATTAGGTGATGTGCATCTCTGTAATGAGAAGGGGTGTGGTCTAATGACATCAACACCCTATATCATGTGTGCATAATTATTAGGCAACTTCCTTTCCTTTGGCAAAATGGGTCAAAGAAGGACTTGACAGGCTCAGAAAAGTCAAAAATAGTGAGATATCTTGCAGAGGGATGCAGCACTCTTAAAATTGCAAAGCTTCTGAAGCGTGATCATCGAACAATCAAGCGTTTCATTCAAAATAGTCAACAGGGTCGCAAGAAGCGTGTGGAAAAACCAAGGCGCAAAATAACTGCCCATGAACTGAGAAAAGTCAAGCGTGCAGCTGCCACAATGCCACTTGCCACCAGTTTGGCCATGTTTCAGAGCTGCAACATCACTGGAGTGCCCAAAAGCACAAGGTGTGCAATACTCAGAGACATGGCCAAGGTAAGAAAGGCTGAAAGACGACCACCACTGAACAAGACACACAAGCTGAAACGTCAAGACTGGGCCAAGAAATATCTCAAGACTGATTTTTCTAAGGTTTTATGGACTGATGAAATGAGAGTGAGTCTTGATGGGCCAGATGGATGGGCCCGTGGCTGGATTGGTAAAGGGCAGAGAGCTCCAGTCCGACTCAGACGCCAGCAAGGTGGAGGTGGAGTACTGGTTTGGGCTGGTATCATCAAAGATGAGCTTGTGGGGCCTTTTCGGGTTGAGGATGGAGTCAAGCTCAACTCCCAGTCCTACTGCCAGTTCCTGGAAGACACCTTCTTCAAGCAGTGGTACAGGAAGAAGTCTGCATCCTTCAAGAAAAATATGATTTTCATGCAGGACAATGCTCCATCACACGCGTCCAAGTACTCCACAGCGTGGCTGGCAAGAAAGGGTATAAAAGAAGAAAATCTAATGACATGGCCTCCTTGTTCACCTGATCTGAACCCCATTGAGAACCTGTGGTCCATCATCAAATGTGAGATTTACAAGGAGGGAAAACAGTACACCTCTCTGAACAGTGTCTGGGAGGCTGTGGTTGCTGCAGCACGCAATGTTGATGGTGAACAGATCAAAACACTGACAGAATCCATGGATGGCAGGCTTTTAAAAATGTCCTTGCAAAGAAAGGTGACTATATTGGTCACTGATTTGTTTTTGTTTTGTTTTTTTTTTTTTTTTTAATTCTTTATTTGTAGGGTTTTCTCCTTGAAGTTAGGAGGGAGGGGAGTGGGGTACAGAAAATAAAAGGAGGGGTGGGGGGGGGTTGTTCAAGACTTAATAGTACTTGCACATTGAATGTCAGTACCAACGCAGGGTACTATTGCATTTTGAAAATAGCTTACATTCGTATCAACATGGTATTGACATTATATCTTCCTTGAACGCTTATTTAAGTTCCCTGTCGTTTCTGCGTTTTTAAGGGATGGGTTTAGTCACTCGTCGACTCTTTGTGAGTCTTGTCTCGTTATGTGCGGGTGCAGTCTTGTCCGAGTCGAGGAGTGGTTTAGGGTAAGGGTTGTGGAATGGGGCGGGGTGGACATGGGGGGGGAGGGTTCGCGGTCCGCAGGCCACCCAGCACGCGGGTCCCTCTCGGGGGTCCCAGATTGGTGTTTGGGGCTCTGTGGTTAGGTGAGGGTCGTTTTTATCGGATGGTGTGTGATATCCTCGATTGGGGGATCCCTATGCTAGGGAGGGGCAGTTAACACCCCACTGTGTTACCACGGAATGGTCGTGTCCCCTTCCAGCCATGGGTCCCATATTTTGTGGAATTTTTTGGGCGAGTCGTGAATTTGTGCTGTGAGCCTATCCATCTGCATGCCATCTATTATCTTCTTGGTAATTGTTTCTTGTGTCGGTATGCGGTTTGTTGACCATACTTCTGCTATGGCTCTACGTGTTGCTAGGGCTATGCGAGCGGCTAGCTTATTTTCAGCTCTAGTGTATTGGTCTATTGGCTTGGAGAGTAGGAGCATCCAAGGGTCTACGGGACAAGGTTTGTCTATTAGTTTGGAGATTAGGCGTGTGGTGTCTTGCCAAAGTGGTTGGAGTTTCGGGCACGTCCACCAACAGTGGAGGAACGTTCCCGTCTCTCCGCATTGTTTCCAGCAGGTGTTGGTTGGTATTTGGTGCTTGATGGCCAGGCGTTGGGGGGTGAGGTACCAGCGGAATAGCATTTTGTAAGCTTGCTCCGTGTGTGTGACACATATGGAGATAGAGGCTGTTGCCTCCCAAATGTCTGACCAGTCTGTTGTTTCGTCTGGGGGCCCGAGGTCTGCCTCCCACGCCGCTATGTATGGGAGAGACAGTTGCGTGTGGTGGGTCGCCAAGGTTGCATATATGTCGGAAATTTGTCCTTGTCTGTTGGGGTGCGCAATGCAGTCTCTTTCAAAGCGATTGAGTTGAGCCGTGCCGGCTTGTTTTATGATTGGAGTCTCTGCAAAGCTGCGCAATTGTATGAATCTAAAGTGATCGAATGAAGTGAGTGAGGATGAGTCTTTTATATCTGAGAATTTTATAATGTCGTTGTCTTGGTACAAATGCCCTAGACGGGAGATGTCCCTGTGTTCAAAATGGGCGAAGTGCTTGGGGGTAAGTCCCGGTGGGAATAGCTTGTTCCTCCATATGGGGGTCATAGGAGATAGGAACGATGACAGTTCAAATTTGTCCCTCATTTTGTCCCATGTATCAAGCGCATGGGTGATTGAGGGTGCGGTGGGAGGGGGTAGGGGTCTATGTGGTTTGGGTACCCACATGTACAGGGACGGGTGGTCCCTACCGAAGATGTTGTGTTCCAAGTCCACCCATCTTTTTTCCCCTGGTGGGACGTGCCAGTGTTGTATCTGCGTTAGGTGTGCTGCCGTGTGGTAATGTGTGAAGTGTGGTAGTCCTAGTCCACCTTGTTTCTTGGGTACGTATAGTGTGTTTCGGCGTATTCTGGGTTTGTGTCCATTCCAGATGAATGTGTCAATGGCTGTTTGTAGTGCCTTAAAGTCTTGTTTATGGATCGGTATGGGGAGGGTTTGATATAGATATAAGAATCTGGGTAGGAGATTCATTTTGATTGTAGCGATGCGCCCCAGCCATGAGACCCCTAGTGATTTCCATTTAGTGAGGTCAGAGTGGGCTTTTTGTAATAAGGGGGTGTAGTTTGTTTTATAAAGAGTGGTAATGTTTGTTGGGAGTTGGATCCCTAGGTATGTCATCATCGTGTGGCAGATCCTCATCGGGCATATTTGTTTGAGTGTAGCTATGTTTGGAGTATCTATTTGTATTGGGAGGAGCTCTGATTTATTCAGGTTGATCTTGTATCCTGACAAGTCTGAGTATTCTTGTATGAGAGTTAGGAGCGAGTTTATGGATTTTTCCGGGTTTGTCAGTGTTAGCATGATGTCATCCGCGTAGGCTGAGATTTTAAAGGTTTCTCCCCTGATCGTTAGCCCCTCTATGTCATGGCTGGCACGCACCGCTTGCAGCAAAGGCTCCAGTGATATGGCGAATAATAGAGGGGATAAAGGGCACCCCTGTCTCGTGCCGTTTGAGATGGGGAATCGTGGTGGGGGGATGTTAGGTAGAAGAAGTGCCCCTTGGGGAGAGTGATAGATGGCCTGCACAAATGAAGTAAACTCGGGTGGTATCCCTATGTATTTTAGTGTGTGGTAGAGGAACGGCCAGAGCAAGCGATCAAACGCTTTTTCCGCGTCCAGTGAGATGATCGCTGTGGGGATTCGTCTGTGGTTAGCCAGCCATATGAGGTCAATGGCTCTCCGGGTGTTGTCCGCAGCGTGCCTGTGTGGGATGAATCCTACTTGATCTGGGTGTATGAGGGATCTTAGGTATGGGTTTAGGCGGTTAGCCATAATTTTGGTCATGATTTTAAGGTCCACGTTGAGTAAGGAGATTGGTCTGTAGTGTGCGGGTTCAGAGTGGTCTTTGCCGGGTTTTGGGAGGAGGCAGATGTTTGCCCCGGTCATTTCTGGTGGGAGGTTCTCTCCCTTGAGTGCTGCGTTAAAGACCGCGCATAGATGTGTGAGGAGTAATGGGCCAAATTCCTTGTAATATAGGGCTGTGTAGCCGTCTGGTCCTGGACTTTTATTTGGTTTGAGGGATCCCACTGCAATGGCCATTTCTTCTGTCGTGGCGTCTTGGCTCAGGGCTGCTTGGGCCTCTTGCGTTAGGGTGGGTAGCGTCGTGCTTTGTAGGAATGTGTCTATGCGTGTGGACAGCGATGGGTTGGTGTCATGGGGTCGGTGGTCGTGGTTGTAGAGGTCTGTGTAATAGTCCTGGAAGACTTTTCCTATGCTAGTTGGGCAGTCTGTGAGGGTACCATCGTTCATTCGTATCTGTGTAATGCGTTTAGCTTCAGTTCGCTTTTTAAGTCTGCGGGCAAGCATAGTGTCCGCCTTGTTGCCCTTTTCATAATATTTTTGTTTGAGCCACATCAGAGCTTTGGCTGTATCTGTTTGTGTGAGAGTATTAAGGAGGCTTCTGGTCCCCGTAAGTTTGGACAGGGTGGTCGGGTTAGGGTTCTTTTTGTGTTCCGTTTCTAGGCGGCGGAGTTCTGTCATTGTTTCTAGTATTTGTCGTTGTGTTTGTCTTTTTTTATGGGTGGCTAGGCTGATGAGTGTGCCTCTGATGACTGCTTTATGTGCTGTCCAGAGGGTCATAGGTGAGGTCGTTGTGGGTGAGTTTAAGTCGAAATAATCTTTGATTGCTATAGTTATTTTGTCTCTGATCAGTTGATCGTGGAGGAGTAGTGGGTTAAGTCGCCATGACCAGTGTGTGTGTATGGTCGGTAGGTTTAGAGTGATTGCTATCTCGGCATGGTCGGACCAGGAGATAGGTCCAATCTCCGATTTGGTGATTTGAGATAGTAAGTTTGGTGAAATGAGAAAGTGGTCAATGCGTGAATAGGATCCGTGTGGGTGGGAGTAGAAAGTGTAGTCTTTGGTGGTCGGGTGTTGTGCCCTCCATATGTCAATCAGTTTGTGGGAAGCCAGGAATTGGGCGAAGAGGACGTCATTTTGGTTTGGGCGAGTTCGCGTTTTGGCGCTTGAGGTCCGATCTACGGCAGGTATGTGTGCTGCATTGCAGTCCCCGCCCACTATAAGTCGTGTGGCTGAGTACGTGCTGAGGTGGGTCGCTAATTGTTGCCAGAAGGGTGGGTCTGGTGTTGTGGGTGCGTAGAGCGATGAGAAGGCGTATTGTGATGTGCCTATTTTTCCCCGTATTGTGATATATCTACCCTGTGGGTCTTTAGAGCAGGTGATATCTGTGAGGGGGCTGTTTGCTCTCAATAGGATCGCTACACCTTTGGTCTTGGTATCTGGGAAGGGAGCATGGAAGCTCTGTGTGTAGTATCTGTTAGTGAGGGGGAATATGCGGTTGATTGTGAAGTGGGTTTCCTGTATGAGGACTATGTCAGCGTGTTGTTTATGTGCCCAGCGTAATATGCCATGCCTCTTGTTGGGGGAGTTCAATCCTTTGGCATTAATGGAGATGCATCTTATTTGTGTAGGCATGGTGTCTGTGGGAGTGTGGCGGTCTCTGCGGGTTTGCAGTGATGGGTTGTCTTGAGTTGCGCGTCCGGGTGGCCGCGGGCCGCGAAGGGTGGGGGGGGGGAGGGCGGGAGGGCTTAGGGTGTCAGCCTGGGTGAAGGTAGTGGGTGGGGGATATGGGTAGAGTGTGCTACTGGGCTTATCCGAAGGCCAGTAGGTAGTGGGGCGAAGCGTCCGACCGCTCCGTGAGTTTCCCCGTGAGTTCGGGTAGGTGTGTGTGTGTCGGGGGTTGGCGACCGTCCGGTCAAGGCCGTCCAGAGGCAGTTTTCAGTAGTCATCCGCTTAACTGTGTGTGCTGTGGTCGGTCATCGTTGTGGGGGCGTTGCGTCCGTGGAGTGAGCTCTCTGCGTATCGTGTCTTGTGTGTGCAGGGTCGTACCTTGTGAGCCCGTGGGGCGTTGGTCTGGTCAGTAGTGGATCTAGTATTGGTGCGGTGGTGAGGGTGTGCTGTCACCGTCTAGTCGTAAGATGTCGGCATGGTGCCGTCTGCTGTGAGTGGCGTCCGTCAGCACGTGAGGAGGGGTGGGGTGTGTCGGTTAGCTGAAAAATATTGAGTAACAGTTTTACATTGTAACACAACAGTTTAACATCAACTTCAATTTAGTTATATACATTTCCTCTACTGTAGTGTCTAGAGGTTCCCGTGGTGCGTGTCTTCCCCTATGGTGTCTCTCTGTGGGGGTCCTAGGGGGTGCCCGGGTTGGGGGGCGAAAGGAATGGGGGGTTGGGTTGTAGCTATACTTTCCTGGTCCCTTGGTGCCTGGTGCCTTGCCTTTGCAAGTCTTGTGGGTTAGTGTGAGACCCTCCCTGTGTTGGTCCGATCTTATCCTTGGTGGTGCCCCGGTTTGCAATGGGTCCTAGGGGTTGTATGCGTTCAGGGTGTGCCTGTCTAAGTCCCTCTTTTCCCAGGGCTTGCCGTTTGCGCTTAGTCTTTCTGGTGCTTTTGGTGTCGTCACCAGTTTTCTATGTGGAGGGTGTGCCCGCCTCTCCTGGGTCCCAGTGTGTCTAGTGCGGGAGCAGAGTACTGTCCAGGATACTGCTTTATTGAGTCTCCTGGGGAAGTGTTTACGCTCAAGGGAGCTAGCGGTGTTTTGAGGTGTGTACCTAAGAGGTGTCTATCATTAGGCGCATGCTATGTCCCTTGTTGGGGGGTGCCCCAGCCATCCCACCCCGCTCAAGGTGTACCTCCCTGTGGGTATCTGCTCTGTTTTGGTGCTAGGTCGTGGTGTTGTGTGCTGTGGCATCCAGGATACCTGTGTGGTGGGTGAATGTGAGCAGCTGTTCCGCTTTGCACCCTGGGTGGCAGTGGTCTGTGACTACATCGGCTGGTGCCGTGAAGGGTACTAGTGCGTGCCGGCTATATTCCTGCATCTATGATTTCTATCTATTGAAGGATACCCCGTAACTAAGTAGTGAGCTAGAGACATATAATTGCTGTCTATCGAATGAGTCCTAGTAACCAAACAGAGAGCAGGTAACAGGATATAAAGCAAGGAGAGAGTTTGTGAATTATATCTTATCTGGAGCTTGGAGTTGTCAGCGGTGTAGGCTGTTTCCAGTCCATTATTGGGGTGTGGGGTTGCCAGTGTTCTTTAGTGCCAAAGTCAGTCCAGGTTCCGTGTTCAGGTGTGTTTTCTGCTATGGTGACCATGACCCTCTTGAGAATAGTCCGTGTCGGTACGTATTTCTTATTTCGTATGTTGGTCTTCTGTTGATGCGTCGAGTAGTGGGTGGATGCCGGTCCGTTTAGTTGTCGGCCCTGATGCGTGGGCTATTCGGTATCTGGCGTGTCGGGGCTAGCGGTGGTGCATTTCTGGGCGGAGGGCCCCTGTCGTGTCTTCTGGGATTCGGATCCGTGGTGAGGGTTGTGGGGTCTAGGCCGAGGCTCTCTGCGAAATCCGCCATTTCCGCGATGTTGTATAGAGTGTAGGTGCGGTTGTTCTTCCGGACCTGCAGCTTAAATGGGTGTCCCCATGAGTAGCGGATATGTTGCCTCGTAAGCTCCTGAGTGAGGGGCCGCAGCTCCTTCCTTTTGCGCAGGGTGCTCGGGGCCAGGTCCTGGTAGAAGGAGATTTGGTGACCTTGTATTTGTAGTGGGGTGTTTCGTGCCGCTTGCATGAGTGCCTCTTTAATGTGGAAATAGTGCACTCTTATGATGACGTCCCTGGGTTGGGTTGCATTGGGCATGGGTGTTCGGAGAGCCCTGTGCGCTCTATCTAGTAGGAGTTCCGCCGGTGAAGCCTCTGGGAGCAGGCCACAAAAGAGCTCTCGTAGCGTTGGGCCCAGTGCCTCTATTGTGACCGTTTCTGGGATTCCACGTATCCTTACGTTGTTTCGGCGGGACCGGTTGTTCAGGTCCTCTTGTGCCTCCTCTAGTTGGCGGAGCTGTTCTTGTAGGGCGGTTATGGCATTTTCAGTTGCTGTTGTGCGTGTAACTGTCAGGTCCAGTTGTTCCTCAATAGTGGAGGTTCTGTGGGTTAAGTCAATCAGGCCTTCTCTGATGGGTGTGAGATGCCTGTCAAATTCTGTAGCCATATTTGCCTTGATTTCATTTAGTAGCTGGCGGAGGTCATCTTTGGTGAGGGGAGTAGCCGTCATTGTTCTGCTCCTGTCACTGGCTGCAGAGTCAGAGTCATATTCGCGGCCTTCTTCTTCCTCCCGCGTGGCGCCGCCATCTTTGCGGCTCCGGAATATCGGAGCTACTTCTGCTCCCTGCTTCGTTTTCCGCCCGCCCCCCATCGCTATTTAGTGCGGTACCGTGTGTGAGATACGAGGTGACCGGGTGGGTGTGAGCAGGCCGGTTGCGGGTGCTATAGATCGCCGGGTCTGTGCCTCCGAGGACGGAGCTCCCTTAGAATGCCGCCATTCGCGCCGGAAGTCAGGCGCCGCCCCCTTGTTTTGTTTTTGAATGTCAGAAATGTATATTTGTGAATGTTGAGATGTTATATTGGTTTCACTGGTAATAATAAATAATTGAAATGGGTATATATTTGTTTTTTGTTAAGTTGCCTAATAATTATGCACAGTAATAGTCACCTGCACACACAGATATCCCCCTAACATAGCTAAAACTAAAAACAAACTAAAAGCTACTTCCAAAAATATTCAGCTTTGATATTAATGAGTTTTTTGGGTTCATTGAGAACATGGTTGTTGTTCAATAATAAAATTAATCCTCAAAAATACAACTTGCCTAATAATTCTGCACTCCCTGTATTCCTAATGCTATAGTGCTGGTCTACGTGTTTTCGGTTACCCTACACACAGGCACACACACACCTTTACTCCTACGCTGCACTTCTTGCTCCCTGGCTAGCCCTGTATAGTAAAGCATTGTGAGGCTAGTGAGCATGCACAGCAAATCGCAGCACTGCGCCAATCAAATGGTCTCTACGTGACAATCTGATTGAAAGAGGCGAGTTTTACTCGGCTATTTCAGTGGAAGCGCCTCTAGTGGCTGTAAACATTTCTGTTCCTGTAAAATGCCAATGTTTTACAATGCCGGGTTAAAACCACAGGGGCAAGCACCACAACCACTTCATTGAGATGTCTGGGTTCCTATAGTATACCTTTAAATACTCGTTTGTTTGTTTTTTACAAAAGCACACATATTCTATCTAAATTCATTCCTCAGAAAGATCGACTGATGATTGGTAATGAATATTAAACAATGATCTTTCTCTAGAATTTCCACCTTTTTTAGAGCTATCCCTGGTGGTACTCATTACATTTTCTCTAAAGGTCCATAATGATTAACGCAAAATGATTTCTCTCTGTAATTAAAATGATGAGCTCTCAAAGCTTAATCGATGAACATCTCTGCTTATCTCGAAGGGTTACTGATCCAGTATTTCGTTTTATTCATGGAATTCTTCCGAACATTCATGATTTGTGAACATTTAAAAGGGGTTTTGTTTTTTTATTTCTGTAGCCAGTATATGTCATTCGAACCTTGCACAATCTATTCTCAGCACGCAGCTCTCGGAAAGATCTGCACAATTTTATTTTTAGCTCAGCAAAAGACCATAGATCTTGGAAGTCACCTCGAGTGATGAGAACACGTCCGTATCAATGATTTGCCTTTTATTCCTTGCATAGCGGATCGCACTGTTGGCATTTTACTCACTATTCTCTGTTAGACACAGACTCTGCATTCTAGCCCTAACAATTCCAACTATCAATCTTCCTAAATGTCTTTATGGTGTTGCCGATATCAAGTCACGCTGTTGTGTTCCCTGTTTCTCTTCTAGTGTTTTGCATTGAAAACCAATTATTTTGATGTGTCTTAGGGGATGAGGAGTTAAGGGTTGAGCTGTTGGGCGCCTGTAAAGTAATGTGTTTTTAGGGATTATTTTTGAAGGTCTGCAGAGACTGGGACTGTCAAATGTGCCGTGGAAGGACATTACATAAGGAAGGGTCAACTCTGGAGAAGTCCTGCACTCTGGAGTCAGAGAACTGGACAGTAACCGTTAGTGGGCAGATGGAAGGCAGGAATGAAGGATATCTGCTAACGATTGAGGAGATCAGAGCAGGGGCCAGTTATGGAGAGCTTTGTAGTTAAGGACGAGGATTTTGAAACATATCTTAAATGGAACAATACGTCCGTGTACAGACTGACAGTGGGGTGGGGTGGGAGAGCTGCTGGATGTAAGGCCCCCCTTACAAAACAGGTCAAACTACAGGGCCTGGTTGCAATAGCGACCTTTAAATAGCCTTTAAAAATTAACCCTATGTTTAACGCAAAGCATACGATTATAAGTGTGTAAGCCATACACCAAGCAAAGAAATAAGCAGTCAATATCTCACAAAAAAATCAACACACTTACAAAGAAAAGAGACAAGATAACAAGTGTTTTCATTTCTCAACATTTTGGCAAACCTACGCCTTGCTCAAGAACAAATTACACTGGTCACAAAGGGGAAATATATACAAGGTAGTGGGTTCAGCGCTTAGTGGTCAATAGAAAACTGAGACTGAATGTAAAAAGGCTGCAACCTAAAAATATGACGTTCCCTCACAAATCGTCAAAAAAAGGGGATAGGTCTAGAGAATAAAAATGATAGGTCACGCCAAAAAAAACCACTGAAAAGATATAATAAAACCAAAAATATATAGCAGAGATAAAACAATGAAATAATAACACCGCAATATGCTGTAAACTAGTAGGGATACAGTATGTACTTACATATCAATAAAGGTAAGATAGAAATACATCCTAATAACAAATGAGCATGTAGAAGACCAGGTCCACTTGTAGGTACTTGAGTGTAGTGGCGGTCTGTGCAGGTTGTAGAGCTGAAATGCTCTATGAGCATTCTGTGAGGGGTTTTGTTTTTCGAACCTTGTACAATCTATTACATATATCCACATACAACTAACTATAAGTGTGTTTAATTATATATAATTAGTAATAGTTAATAATATAAGAATATTAGAATATTCATGTATTTAATATCAATGAAGAAATACCATACTATTTACTAACGTTAGTGGAATATGTGTAATAGACATGTATAAATCACATGTGTAACATTACTAAGTGCTACACACAGTTTCACACAAGAAAACCAGACATAGGATTGCCAATGATAGATAACACTACAGTAATTAATTTAATTTTAAATATTAAGGATCTGATGATACAAAGTTGCATTGTATTAAGAGGGTGAATAAGGGTTCAATGATGCCAATAGTCTAATGTAATGGCACCACAACAAACAGTATGTCTAGTAAAAAAACCCAAAGAAAACGCTTTCAAGTCTGACGGCTTTTTGACGAATAGGCATCATAGAGATAACCAAGATGAGGTCAAATGCATCACGAAATTCAGTTAACCTATTATACAAAATAGTAAATGGACCCCCTGACAAGAATTTTCTGTGATGTAATTGCGCCACCTAATGACCAAAATCTAGATGATAGTCTGTAGGGAAGACACGCCCACCTTACTCTATTGGTCACTGTCAACTAATGACGTATAGAGAAATTCTCCTTTAAAAATTAAGGACAAAGGAGAGAAAGACACTCTCTGGGGATGGGACATCTAACATCTAAGATCTGACATCTGGAGCAGGAATGAGGACACATCTAACTTTCTCTATCTTTTCCAATTAATTCTGGAACTTAAAAAAGTTACTTGTCACTTCAACTGAAAACTTTCC
>OW240914.1:353601859-353616583 GCA_933207985.1 Pelobates cultripes | reverse complement strand
AATACTGACTCCCTGCATCCTGACTGCTTTTTTCTCATTGTCATGATGCATTTCTAATAGTAAGTAATTAAAAATACAGGGTTATGACGAATCCTGTGTCTAGTGATCCCTGTATATAGCAATTCTAGGGCAAAGTAAAAAAAGTCTAACAGTCAGCAGGAATTGCAGACTGGGTTCCATAGCAAGCGCTCTTTATTTAGGAATTTTCCTCAGAACTGATCTTTATACAAACCCCATATTGTATCCTTACTGTACTCAGTAACATTCGTCAACAAGCAATGCAGTCCATGACTTATGGGTAAATGTTTACACAATTATATCTGACAGTGAGAATTCTGATCCGTAGACAAGATTTATTAAATGGCGCCCAAGAGAAGCAAAATCTGTCTTTTCAAAGTAACTGGGGAGAAGCTGTATGAATGTATTAAAAAATATCAACCGTGAAGTGTCTGAAAAATTAGATTTATATCCACGGACATTTAAGTGCAGAAATCATTTTCGATGATTTAACTCTTGTAGTACTGTAGCAAAGCTGTGTGTTACAAAGGAAGATGAGAGCACCTATATCAGCTCTGGACGTCAAATCTGATGTCTAAATTCGGTTTTGCTTTTTCTTCTACACAGAATTTGAATGCTGCCTGAGAGTAACGGGAGTTTCTAAAATCACATAAAGGGGTCACTTGGAAGAATGCACACATGCAACTGGCTATACGTCTCAGAAGCTCATACACAAACAGATGACAGTGAAGGTTCCATTCCCTCTAAACTGATTTCAAACTCCCAGAGACACAAACCTTGTATTATTTGTATAAAAACCATGTGTAGCTCTCCAGTAACTGTCTGATGACTGAGCGACATGATATTCTAAATCTCAGTGATAGGAGAAGAGAAACATAACATCTATTAATATGGATTAAAGGGCTTACATTATGTGCATGCAGTCACGCACAACGTACCATACTTGACAAGTGCACAGTCGGTAAACCGGCAGAGTGGCTAAACCCATATATACCCAGAACCCATTAGGACACAGACACAAGTTTATACTGTTGGAAATTATTTGTGCACAGCTTTATTAATAAATATATAAATAAATCAAATCGGGTCATTGCTGACCAACAAAACATTTAACCCCTTAAGGACAAATGACATGTATGACATGTCATGATTCCCTTTTATTCCAGAAGTTTGGTCCTTAAGGGGTGAAACTATAATCCCCGTGCAGGTAATATCCCCCAGCAATGACCCAATACAAGTAAGAATACATAACAATATAATTAACATACAACACATAATCTGGCCATCCCAATGGCCCAAATTACAACTGCTTAATGGTAGGGGTGTACCGAGACACCCCTAGATTCTGAGCCACCGACGGGCTCAAACCTACCAACCAAGTGTGACATTACAGCTTAAACCACCCTAACCTAGCCATGCCCACTTCCTACTTCATGCACCCCCCAATTTAACCTGGCCCTTCCCCGCCACAGCTCAGGACTTGACTGCCTAAAGCTCCTGAGTGCCCCCACCACACAAAAATAGGGCCCTACGGATGCCTTCCTGAAAACCTAAATTAGGCCAATCGTATCCCACCTTTGCTAGGGAACCAGCCCTAGATCATTACCTCCCGCATGAATCAGCACATCTAGGACCACACCATTCAGTATCCTCCTGAAAATCTTCTCAATAACATCCTGCCAGCCAAAACCCCGAAAACCCAACCACACCAATGAAACTTGCTCCAGAGGAAAGGCCAGCTTCACTCCCATTCTCCGAACTGCGGCTCTTTTCTGTGCCCTAAAAATTTAAGAGTGGCCCACCAACCAGGCCACCCGACCTGAAACGAAAACAAAGTAAGTGACACAACATAAATACCACAACTGTACCAAACACCCTCCCCACCTCTCACACCAGCCAAACCGGTCACAGATGCCTCAGTCGTTGCCTCTATCCTAATGGAGTGAGTCCTGAATAGCATCGGATCCATGCCCAACCGCGTTAAGCCCATGCGGCACACTTGAAAGAATTGGAATCGAGATAGAGCAGACCCATCCTTATGCACCAAAAAGCCACCGACCCCCAGGCAGATCTCCAAATAGCTAGCCATACAGGCCACAGGACAAACACTGGACCTGGGAAGAGCGAAAAGCGAAACCGCAAAGCCCTTCCCAAACACATCAGTCTTGGAAAGACGCAGCCGAATCGTGACTTTGTCAAACCCCATCCCCACATCAAAACTTTGAATCCCGCCTACCCCAGACCGGTTATTACTCACCAATTCTGCAATCTGAAAAGCCCCCCAAAACACCCACAGAAAAGGCACAGGAAACAACGACTAAAGACCCTTCCTATAGGAATCACCCTGCTCGCAAATTTAAGGCTACCCAACAGCGACTGCAATTCCCTCAACTGAACCTTACATGCCCCCTGTTAGGCCTCCACTAATGCCCGCAGTTGTCCCGGGGACAAGTGGGCCGCCGCTCCCATCATGACCCCAGCTGCACCACTTTTTCCCGCTACGTCGGGAGAAGGGCTCCTGCGCCTCTGCTGTGTCGGCACAGCCCCGGGGCTTAGGTGCTGCAGAGGCCTGGTCCTCCTCATGGGCCGGTGTGCTGGAACTGCCCCACTGGTTGTCGATGGCCCGGCCTCATCCAGCCGCTCCTTCAGCCACTCGATCCTGCGATCCTTCACCATCACCCGCACACCATCCAGGATCTCTTCAACCAAAGCCAACTGCAAGAAAAAGAAGAAATCCAATACAGAACTGCAAGACCATTTGCAGGTAAGTGTTAGATTGCTTAAGATGGCCACTACACAAGCTGTCCGCTATATATAGGCCCAGCTAGCCCCCCCCTTAACGCACAGCTCAAACTTCAACTTCCACAATAACACAAAAAAATGAGTAGCGCTCTTATACAGAATAAACTTAAAAAGATTTTACAGACTAACTGGGTCTTCACACTTGGGCCAATACAGGCAATGGGTGAACCTAAAAATAGAAAATACACTCCAACAGCGTAATATTGAATTTTATCAAAGTTCTTGTATATACTTTATATGAGATAACTCACATTTTCCTGAGCTGTTTTCCAAGCTCAGTGGTAGAACGCTTGTAGGTCCATAAAGGCGACATCCCCTTTTTTGTTGAAGGAACAAGTGGTCTTAACCAATACCAACTGTGATGTAGACAGATAAATATATATAGTGTAGTATATTCAAACACTGGGAAAATAATAGTAGTAATAAACTCACAAAAGTGGAGCCTATATCGGCTCTTTTGCAGCACGTTGTGTAGTGTGGGACTACACTCCCATATGCAGGAAACCAATAGCCCAATAAAGTAGATATAAAAGGATTTATTAAATACTGTATAAAATACTGGTGGCCATATAGCAAAAAAAAACAAAACAAAAAAACAATACAATACAATATAAAGGGCATACGGATGATCTTTTAAGTCCCCAGGACGCGTTTCGCCATTTTTCTTGCGGCTTCCTCAGCTGGTGGAGTCGTTTCGATATGATCCTCAGTTGGTCTGGAGTCCTGCTTTTATATCCGTGTGGTAATCGGGCGTGCTGCATATCACTCAAATTTCCCGCCAAGTATTCCTCATTGGTTATGGGCGTTATAAGCGTTTCAAGTCTCGTTCTCATGTGTGTCTACTTCCGCATATGACCTCACATTAATTAGTCCGTCCTTTCGTCTATGACTGCCTGCATTCCTCGTATTCAGCTGACATAGACATTTCAATGGAGAGACACATAACATCGATATATGAGTCATTGTTACCATTCATTTCTATTACATAGTAACTTAATTGTATTCAATTCTTATTGACATAATATTTCCATTCCGTATTTTGAATTGTTTTTATAACAAAAAACTAAGAATAGAAAATAAGAAAAAAAAATATATTTAGGGTGTATAGCATTTGGATTCAACTTTTATGTTACATATGTAGTAGTCTTAAAGAACCAGCTATTAAATTCCCTTTCTGGACTAACTACAAAAAAGGGAGAAATACTAAGTATGAAATGAATAGCTGGATATATCCAGAATATGAAAAAAAAGAGAGAGAGGAGAATACTGATAAGGTCTTCTTTGGAAGTGGATTTTAGACACATACGCACTTTATATTATTAGAGACCATCACTTGTTTTAATATGTATTTTTATTCCGTGTGAATTGTCTGATTTTTTTTTTGCCCAAATTCACTTCTATATTTATATTATATTAATAGAGTTCTTTTTTTATGACTTTTTTTATAATACTACTATTATTTTCCCAGTGTTTGAATATACTACACTATATATATTTATCTGTCTACATCACAGTTGGTATTGGTTAAGACCACTTGTTCCTTCAACAAAAAAGGGGAGGTAGCCTTTATGGACCTACAAGCGTTCTACCCCTGAGCTTGGAAAATAGCTCAGGAAAATGTGAGTTATCTCATATAAAGTATATACAAGAACTTTGATAAAATTCAATATTACGCTATTGGAGTGTATTTTCTATTTTTAGGTCTATCACCCATTGCCTGTATTGGCCCAAGTGTGAAGACCCAGTTGGTCTGTAAAATCTTTTTAAGTTTATTCTGTATAAGAGCGCTACTCATTTTTTGTGTTTTTGTGGTTTGAGATTGGTGTGGTAGGAAAGACTGTACTTTGGTGTTACAGCAGCTATGAGTAATATATCAAATAGATACTGTCTATATTACGGATTGATTTTAGCACCAGTATATACACTTTCTGGTTTTTCAACTTCCACAATGCCTACCTCCTGGCCTTATCAAGGCCCATTGCTCTGGCTGTGCTGATCCATGAGCTACAAGAAAAGACTCCCTAAGTGAAAAATAGAAACATAGAAACATAGAATGTGACGGCAGATAAGAACCATTCGGCCCATCTAGTCTGCCCAATTATCTAAATACTTTCATTAGTCCCTAGTCTTATCTTATAGTTAGGATAGCCTTATGCCTATCCCACACATGCTTATGTGAACTCAAACTGCACTCAGGCATCTCCGCATACAACATTAATCTACACACGTGTACCTTCAAAGACATGTATCCTTTTAATATTTACATTCTCACAGAAACAAATGGAATTCACAGCATGTATACATTTATATATAAATACACATTATGTATGCATGTATGCACACGGAAATCGCATTCAGTGTCTGCAATGATTTCATGCAAAGGGAAAGTGGTTTTATATAAACCCTTTGTTTTCTAAAATTCTATATTTTATTCTAATTTCATGTTTAAGAAGTAACACAGGCATGCTACATGCAAATGTACAACAAAGCAAATCTATGGAAACATCTCAAACAATGATGGCACTGGGAGTGAGTTTATATTAATAAACAAGTGTAAATGTGCAATCTAAGGGACAAAGGAGATTCGTAATCCAAAGAAACATAGAATGTGACGGCAGATAAGAACCATTCGGCCCATCTAGTCTGCCCACTTTTCTAAATACTTTCATTAGTCCCTGACCTTATCTTATAGCTAGGATAGCCTTATGCCTATCCCACACATGCTTAAGGCTATTCTAGACTTAAGATAAGGCCAGGGACTAATGCACGGTGGGCCACGATGGCCACGGACCAAGGCCTGCAGGGGAGATCACAGGATCTCCCTGGCCGGTCCATGCAGGGCCCATGCTATCCAATGGCCCTGCTGTGTGCCTTCATGGGCCGGTGGGGAGATCAAAGATCTCCCTCACTGGCCCACTAGCACTAACAAGTGGTCGCTGGCTAGGGAGGGAGGGATGGAAAGGAGGACCCGGTGGAGCTGTAACCTGCAGCTCCACCGGGTTACCACAGCAAAGCTCAGATCTTGCGAGAGTGAACTCTAGACCTCACACACACGCTGCACCCTTCCATACCATAACCCCACCGCCACCCTGGGCAACTCGATCCACAGAGTTGACATCAGCAAACTGCTCACCCGCACAACACCATTCACGCTGTCTGCCATCTGCCCTGTACAGTGAAAACCGGGATTCATCCGTGAAGAGAACACCTCTCCAAAGTGCCAGACGCCATTGCATGTGAGCATTTGCCCACTCAAGTCGGTTACGACGATGAACTGCAGTGAGGTTGAGACGCGATGAGGACGGCGAGCATGCAGATGAGCTTCCCTGAGACGGTTTCTGACAGTTTGTGCAGAAATTCTTTGATAATGCAAACCGATTGTTGCAGCAGCTGTCCGGGTGGCTGGTCTCAGACGATCTTGGAGGTGAAGATGCTGGATGTGGAGGTCCGAGGCTGGTGTGAATACACCTGGCCTGTGGTTGTGAGGCCGGTTGGATGTACTTCCAAATTCTCAGAAACGCCTTTGGAGACGACTTATGGTAGAGAAATGAACATTCAATTCACGGGCAACAGCTCTGGTGAACATTCCTGAAGTCAGAATGCCAATTGCATGCTCCCTCAAAACTTGCAACATTTGTGGCATTGTGCTGTGTGATAAAACTGCACATTTTTAGAGTGGCATTTTATTTTGGCTAGTCTAAGGCACACCTGTGCAATAATCACGCTGTCTAATCAGCATCTTGATATGCCACACCTGTGAGGTGGATGGATTATCTCGGCAAAGGAGAAGTGCTCACTAACACAGATTTAGACAGATTTGTGAACAATATTTGAGAGAAATAGGCCTTTTGTGTACATCGAAAAAGTCTTAGATCTTTGAGTTTGGCTCATGAAAAATGTGGGGAAAAACAAAAGTTTTGTGTTTATAATTTTGTTCAGTGTATAAATCATAAGTCTTGGATTGCTGAATGTATTGTAGCTTCTTTCCAAAAAACCTGTTCTTTTCATGAAATGTGTTGCAAACCTAGTTGTTCTTAATGAATGTGACCCACTGGGTCTTTATCTGATTGTGGGTGTCACATTCCCTGGGC
Source organism: Pelobates cultripes (assembly GCA_933207985.1). Classification (NCBI taxonomy): domain Eukaryota; kingdom Metazoa; phylum Chordata; class Amphibia; order Anura; family Pelobatidae; genus Pelobates; species Pelobates cultripes. Next base: position 353,609,672 of record OW240914.1, on the reverse strand, counting down.
CAGATACATGCCAGGTAACGCGCCTAATCATCCTACGCAGTCAATTTTTTCCTTTTTGTTTAAAACACTTTCGTCTTCGACTCCCTCCAGTTTGGTGATAGGAGGTGATGTTAAGCGGCTCTGGTGACATCACGGCTTGTTGTGCAGGGGTTGGGGGGTGCAGCGAGCTGAGTTATACTCGCCTGATTATGTTTCCCACAATCACCACCATTGTCTTTCTTCCGTGCCTGGAGCTTCACCCGCCAGAAGCCCATGTCAGTGCTGTATTCACAAGAATATTACGCTGAAATCTATGGAGCATCCAGCCACACCACAGGAGCCCCCATAAATATTATCTCGCGATGAGCTAGACAATGTCTTACTCCCACATCCATCGCTTTTCTTTTAACATCGTTAGATCCGCCTTTTGTCACGTTTTAACAAGGCTGAGATTTACCATAAGACAAAGTAGTCCGTCACGTCTTTTGACTGCTTTGTAGTTTCAATGAATGCTCAAACTCTTTAATTTAATCTTTTTAAAAAGCTGTAAATGTTTGGTGGGTGGCAGAGCGACATAACGTTTTTTCTTGCTACTCGATCTGATGATATTTTCTTGCTTTTATTAAGTTACGTGCAATAAATATACATATTTTGATGAGCATTGCGTACTATTTTTTCTCTTTATCTTTTATTTATCGGGATAGTAGCAAATTCAAATGGCTGCCTATTGCGTCTATAATCCAGTTGAAGCCTGATGGTTATACTCAAGGCTTATATCCCGTCTGGGTCTGTGAGTGACATTCACATATTACTAATATTTGTCCTGCGATGTTACAATACTATGCGTTTTGTTTCCTGTTCCTTGTAGGTGTGCTATATCTCTAATTATTCTATACATGCTCAATATTTGACAGGATTGGAAGTCCTGTGAGAAGCTGCCATTTTACAGTTGTGTTAAGTATTTCATATACACACACTTTCTGGTGCTTTTTGGGCATGGTACTATTTTTGTGATTTTACTCAGAATTTATTTAAGCTTGCCATGTGTACATCAGAACAGCTAGAATAGACTACATGCTAGTCTCTACTTGATTAGTAGCTTGGATTCAGAAGGCTGAGATAGGGACTGTTTTGATCTCAGATCACACACCTTTCACAATATTTGGCCCTACCCCTCCACCTCTCCCCTAAACCTCCCTGATTCCTCACCTACCAATTCTGACTTCACAGCCTTACTCAAAGGTGAGACGGGGGCTGCCTCCTGCACTCATTTCCTGAGATCGCAAACTGAACATAGCAAATCCCAATACTGCCAGACGTCTTGCAGATCCATTTTAAATGGTTTATGGCTTTTCATAGGTTGATCGTGAGTCACAGATTCTTTCACTCTTATGGCTGAAGGCTGAATGCCTAGGCACAACATTGCTGGCTTTTCGAAGGACATAGGCTGAACCATATAATGAATTTCTTCAATATCGTTTTATTGATTAACATAGTTCATGAATAAGGATTCCAAAGGGTTAATGGGATACAGACAAATCAACGCAATTAATAAACTAACAATCTAATAAACTAACCATCTTTAGCTTCCTTTAAACAATATCACATAATCAATATCACAATCAACATTACGTAACTATCACAAGATTGCACAATTACATTTTGTACATCAAGCATCCGGGTACGGCGTCAGTGGCATGAGTTACACTTGTTTTTGCCAAGATCACACCTTGGACGCAGGGACCAGGTATAACATTCAGTTCATTAACAATGGAACCTTGCCAAGATTAATCTGTTACAGTAAGAACCAAATACACATTATTATATAAAATGGAAGCAGGTAACACAAAATGGCTTCTAATAATCGAGAATCAATTTCTGAATTTTTATTAACACAAAACAAGTTAATATAAAAAATATAATCAATACTGATATTATGAGTGGATGGAATATCCATTACCTAATTCCATCCTGAATTGACAAAATAAATTATCCAAACCGTCGCTGCCACCAAGAATTTTTCGTAACCAGTTTTAGCTTCCACCAAATTCTTGTTTACAATGTTTTATTGGTCTATTACCGGATTCTTGTTGCTATTTACGTCTTTCCTTAGCTTTATGAACTCTTGCCCATGTTGTACAGAATGTGAAACAATGAATCCCTAGTATATTCTAGACTACCATTAATGCACACACACACTGGAAGGATTAAGGTTATATGTTCTGTCCCATTGTTCCAAGTGGGAATAATCACTTACAGAATAGAATCTCCACAGACCCCATGGACAGTAATCATTATATCCCTGATTCTCAAATCCTATCAGTTATCCAGATTTACTAACTCCCTGAGAAGCCAGAATAATTCTGCAAAACAAGAAATCCCCAGGGTCCGTTGGCTTTCCAGATGAATCTGTAGGTTTTTCCTCGATAACTCCCGCACTTACTAACCTAAATCGACAATATCTATATTAGGTAAACCCCGGCAACTACCATTTAGTGAATGTAAAACCATCCGTCAGACCATCTTACTTCTAAAACCCGGCACAGTCCCAGAATCCTACAGACATACTGCCCTCGTGATTCAAGATGTCACAATCCTTATTAAAATTCTAGCATCCAGTCTCCAATCCTTCTTCAAATACTTTTGATCAGATGATGCATAAGATAATTTTCTCTAAAATAACCCCATTGTGAATGGTTTCAGATATGTGTAATGACATGAAGGGGTGCTGCCCTGGAACAACACTGTCCTTTTAAGTGTGGGAACCACTATAGCAAAGAAATAAATGCCAAGACACAAATGAATAGGTTAAATCAAGAGATATATATTACAGAGAACCAAAAGACAAAACAATAATATGTATACACACACACACACACACACACACACAGACACAGACACAGACACACAATGCATCAGGATAAGCACGAATAGTGCAGGCAACGTATACTGAAACAGTCCTTTGGTATAAGGGCAGGATTGTGCAGTTACCACGAGTATCAGGTAGGGCACAGATCCAGAGTCACAAGACTAATATACTGACACCAGGAAGCAAGGTCAAAACCAGAACAAATGAACAAGGCTGCAGGGACAGGATCACTGGTAATAAAGCCGAGAACACGGAACCAGAACACAGGATCGGAGGGCACGGCAACGAAGGACCAGGAGGACACAGGAGCAAAGACCAGGAGGCGCAGGACACAGGACCAAGGAACAGTATGCAGGAGCCAGGAGCCAGAATCACAGGGAAACAGGAGACAAGAGACAATGATCTGGCAGGGAGTGAGGGGAGAAATCAAACTATATAGGTGCTAAACAAGGACCAGGTGAAGTGCTTAACGAAGAGAAATCAGGAACAGTGCCAAACAGAAACAGTGGTGAGTGTGAGTACTGCACAAGGGCATATTAACTAAGGAGTGTGGTGACACTATGTCTGCTTAGTGATCTTGTGTTAAACTAATACAATGTAAATTAGTTTTGTGTGAAATATGTTTTAAAAACCCAGCTTTTCCCCCAGCTCGAAATTTCAAAACTTGTTTTAACTCCGATTTAAACATGGCGGACATTTCCCAAAATCCTATCAGTAGCAGATGCCCATCACGTCTAAAGTCACACACCGACTTTTTGTTTGAAATGTTTGAACTTCGACTCATTTAAGAAAAAACAAACATCTCACCTTTGAAGATGAATCTTTTGAGAGTATTCTCAGCTTTGAAGTTGCCCCTTGCAGATTGTGGCATTACCATCCAGTTGACCTTTCTGTACTTTTGATTTCTTGAAATGCTAATATGAATTCTGTTTAATATTTAAGAAAAGTTATCATGCCACTGAAATCACCTAAGATCACTTGTTTAATATTCCTTTTTGACAATAACGCCAATATCTTTTGAAGTAGCTTTAATTAGCGGCACATCCTGACCTATCTTTCTGTAAACTTGTCATTGGCAGAGCCCCTGTGTCTAGTAAGGTGAGGACTTAATATTCAGAGATTGTATCATACTGTTCCTGATTATCCTGTTACATAATAACAGCATTAAAATCTTCCAATATTATCTAAACCATGAGTCTTTCAATGAACTACCTGAAATATACACTCACTGCGTACTGCGCGAAAACATCCGTTTCCTGTACCGGCCGGACTGACAGGCAGTGCTCAGTGAGCTCGGCCACGCTACACAGGGAAGGGCAGGGGGGGTGAGGAGGGGGAGAGAGTCCGCTTAAGGGAGGAGGGGGGAGGAGAACGTGCGGGAGGGTGAGGAGAAAGTCCAAGAGGGAAGGGTGAGAGAACGTGGGAGGGTGAGGAGAACGTGGGGCGGCAAGAAGAGTCCACCAAGGGAGGGGGGGTATTGAGAATGTGGGAGGGAGGGTGAGGAGAATGGGGGGGAGGGGGAGTCCACTAAGGGAGGTAGGGGGTGTGTGAGGAAAATGTGGGAGGGAAGGTGGGTGAGGAGAATGTAGGGCTGGGCACTAAGGGAGGGTGGGGGGAGAGCAGAGACCACTAAGGGAGGAAGGGGTGGGGGGAGAGACCACTAGGCTGGGGGCAGAGGAGAGCAGAGACCACTAAGGGGGAGATGAGAGACCACTAATGGAAAGTCGGGGAGAGGCGGAGAGACCACTAAGGGAGTGGGGGGAGAGTAGAGACCTCTACGGGACAGGCGAGTAGAGACCACTAAGGGGCAGGGGAGAGCTCTAAGGTACGGAAGGTAGAGCTCTATAGGACAGGGGGCAGGACAGGGAGCGCTCCCCCCCGTACCTGTAATATTTATTTTATTTTTTATTTATTTTTTTAAATTCTTTATTTTTCTTGTGCATAGTAAAGAACATACAGTTAGTCTTGCAGCGCCAAAACAGCAACTGCAGGCTTGACATGAACATTGACTTGTTATGGCATGTGATTGGCTAGCACATTTTTATAGTATCTTAACATGAGAAACAAACAATTACAAACTGTTCTATAACGTAAAGGGTTAAGCATTAGCAGGAGCATTTGCGGATTTCGTATACAAACTGTAGGATAAGGACTGTTAGTTACATGCTTAATATTTACACAGCGAAGGGTAAAGTGTTAGTCAGTTGCTATTAGGGATTTATCTAATTATCCCAAAGTAGGCAGCCAGGGGGACCTGTTTAATTCTATATGACCCAAACATATTAGCACATCTCGCTGTTATAGCACTCCCTGGTACTAGCTACTCGTCCGAGTATGCCTTTTCGTCTTGCTCTTAGGTTAACATAATGGAAGGCTGCGGTCATGCTTAACCATGCAAAAATGTTGTTAGCTTTAAGTAAATAAGCTAGCTGGGCCTCCCTCTGCTTTAAACAGTATGTCGCTATTGGCTTGCTTGGTGTCTAATTCCTGTGTGTGTGTTAGTGGCCGCGTGAGACTTCCGTGGTTACATTCTAGGAATACGTGGGTTCAACATGCATGAGACACTTGAAGTACATATAGCAGGCCGAGCAGAGAGAAGAAAAAATAAATAAATAAATAAATGGCATAATAGAAAAACATAAAAATAGGTCATATAAAAGAGGCTTAATTAGGCTTGTCGGCGTTCGTTTAGAGTGTAAGAGGCCTAGAGAATATACAGCTGGCCTGACCCTGTCATATGTTGCTATCGGTAGCCATGTCCCATGAGTTGCCTGAGGCAGAGGCTAGGGTCCAGCACCATACGCCTGTAAGGATTCCCCTTTCAGCCTATGCCCACCGGGTGTTCTGTTGCGTCCATCTCGAGGATGCCTTGCTCGGGGATGGCTCGCTCATTTGGTGGGGTGCCAGTGGTTGTGCTGTCGAGGTCAGGTGGTTGCCCCCTCGGTGCTCTCGTTCCGGTTGACCGTGGGTTTTTCGTTTGTTTTGGCCGGTCAGATGCCAACCCTGCTGCGGTGTGGTTTTTATTGCTGTCGGCTGTGTTAGTCCCACTGTGCCGGGTTGCGCTGTGCGGGACGGCTGTTGCTGGGGGCCCTTGTTGGAAGGCAGGTCGGGTACTCCCGCAGGTTCCATGCTCAAGTTTGGGGTCGTGTGTGTTGTCCTGTCGGGGGCTATGTTGGAGCCACGTGGGGGGTTCCACCGCAGGCCGCGGAGTGTCGCCGGGCGGATCCACGCCGCCACCGCTTTCGCTGCCCGTTGGAAGGGTTGTCTCCTTGCATTAAGCTTCACCCACAGGTAAGAACAGAGCCTGTAGAAAAACGCTTGGGAGACGAGTGCTGCGCTGTAACTGCTCCGCCATCTTGGCTAGGCCTTGACGCCCCCATTTGGGCGCGGGTTTAGTCGCTTGGGCTTAATGGAAAGCTGTAGCTGGTGCGCTGTTGCCGTGATGACCCTCAACGGCGGGGGGGAGGAATCAAGAGCCCCTTCTGCCTCTTCGTGCTCCAGCAATGCAGGCAGTGGAGAGACCAGCCGTATCTCCCCAGCCACTCCCGCAAGCAGGCCCCAAAGAAGCTTCAGGTGTTGACCGCCTGTCAGGTGAGGAGATGCCGTAGGAAATGTCTCCCGTGAGTGTATAGTTACTCCAGCCGGGTGAGAGCTCGTTTTCTTAGGTGGAAAATCTTTATTTTCAGTCGTTTGGTTTCACTTGTCAGGAGCTCACTTCATGTGCGTCTTGTCTGCATGGCGGTCAGGCCCCGCCCTCACCTGTAATATTTTTAATGTTTAATATTTTCATTTTTTAAAATTGCACAAAAAGCTTTCCTGCCCCCTTCTACAAAACCCCTCTCCTGCCCGCCGTTCTACAAAATGCATGTCCTGCCCGCCGTTCTACAAAACCCCTGCAACCCCCTTCCACAAATCCCCTGCTTAGCCCCCCTTAAACAAAATCCCTATCACCCTTCTACAAACCGCTGCATAACCTTCTATAAAACTCCTGCACCCCCTTCCCACAAAATCCTGCCTCTACCTCTAAAGCTCCTCCTCAGCCCCTTGCAATAGAATTATTTTTTTACACAACAATATTAGCAAAAGTCTTCAGAGTCAAGTCCAAGGCACATGGTCACTCACACACAGTCACACACACAGTTACAGGCAGACAGTCACACAGACAGTCACACATACAATTACAGGCAAACAGTCACATGCACACAGTCATATGCATATAGTGAAACACACACACACACACAAAGTTACAGGCAGCATCCCCCAATCACAGGCAGACAATCACACACACATAGTCAAATGCAGACACACACACAAATACAGGCAGGCAGTCACACACACACACAGTCACAGGCAGTCACACACACTATCACAGGCAGACACACACTGCAGTACACACACACACGCAGACAGTCACACACAGAGTCACAGACAGACAGTCACACACACAGTCACACACACACAGGCAGATAGTCATACACACAAACTCACAGGCAGACACACACACAGTATAACAGGCAGTCACACACACACACACACACACACATCCTAAGGCTTATCCCACCCTCGCCCCCCTTTAGTACGCCACTGGGTGGAGTTAACGCACAAAGGTAACTATTGCAGTTTATTAAAAAAACTGCAATAATTACCATTGCAGGTTAAAGTGTTCTGGGACACTGCACCAAGACCACTTCAATGAGCTGAAGTGGTCTGGATGCATATAGTGTCCTTTCAAGACCTGGCAACAAAATGAAAGCAAAAATTGGTGAATTGGATCCATTTCCAGGTATTTATTTCAGCGGTTTGTCATTTCGAGTGCAATTCTTTTGCCAAGCTTAGTTTTAAAAAAAGCTGCCCAGCTGCAGTGCTTGTACTAAAGAGTGAGTAATGGTGATTGGAACGAGATGTTGTTAAATGTGAATCATTGCAGATTGACCAACATAAATCGATAAGTTTTACCATTTCTTC
>OW240914.1:353578586-353601759 GCA_933207985.1 Pelobates cultripes | reverse complement strand
ACACCTTGACTATTTTAACTTAAATCATGCCATTCCGATTTAGCATTTTACCTTAATTCACACTTTAGTAGATAGACCCACTTTTAGGTTGAGAGATTCTGCTGATGTTCTTGTCCCAAAACGAATAAAGCATCAGATCCTCAGCTGGCTCTGTACGGTTCCAGTTAAACATGTGAAGAACATGCTAATGACACGGAGGATCTTCTGTCACTGTAAGTGTCAGGCCCATTATCAGCGAGGGTTAGAAGTTAACGGGACCAGCAGCCAGTTGATTGATGAAGTAGCAGAATTCATCGCTCATGTTTCAATGCTGTTCAGATGTACGAGAGCAATTTGTAGAACTCGTATATAAAGGTTATCTGCTCATCTTCTTCAATTCTCTTGTCAAACCTGTTCTTTCTGTGGACAGCGCTCAGCATCAAGAAAACTGCACCTTCATTTAATGATAAACTATTTAAGATAAAGTAAAGATATTTGTTCATAGTTAGTTTTCACATCCATGATTTTACGTGTTACTCTAAATTATTATAACAAAACATTGTTTAGAATTACTACTAAAATTCCCCAGATTCAGTTTGCTTATAACCTTCATTAATTTAAATTTCCATATTTTCCAACCTTTCTCGCTGGATATGTTCTTGAGGATATGAGTAAAAAAAGCATTGAGAGAGACTAATTATGAATGTGAACATGACTTGCTTAGTATGTGTGTGAGTACTGCTTGTTTAGTACGTTTGTGTGAGTGTGACATGTTAGGTACGTGTGTGTGAGTGTGACATGTTAGGTATGTGTGTGAGTACTGCTTGTTACGTACGTGTGTGTGAGTGTGACATGTTAGGTATGTGTGTGTGAGTGTGACATGTTAGGTACATGTGTGTGAGTGGGACATGTTAGGTATGTGTGTGTGATTGTGACATGTTAGGTATGTGTGTGTGAGTGTGACATGTTAGTTATGTGTGTGTGAGTGTGACATGTTAGGTATGTGTGTGTGAGTACTGCTTGTTACGTACGTGTGTGTGAGTGTGACATGTTAGGTATGTGTGTGTGATTATGACATGTTAGGTATGTGTGTGTGAGTGTGACATGTTAGTTATGTCACTCTGGAAATTCCCGGCATCGGGTGGTTTCCAAGGTTGGCGTGAGGAGAGATGTGGCAGAGCATTCCGGTCCGGTGGGACTTCAAGGAGCATCTTCACTTGCTTTGTTACAATCTATACAACACCTGATTGAGGCTTGGGGGAAGTGAGATAAACATAAGTCAGAGGCGGGGTGGGTTTGGGCTCCAGAGGCCGGTGTCCCCATGGTGGTTGTGCACAAGCACTGCAGGGCAAAGCAAAGGGGTCGTCTTCCGGGGCGGCGGATCCGGCGAGTGAGAGGGCGGAGTTGTCGGGTGCCGTGCCAGATGCAGCGCGCCAGAACAGCTACGTTTCGTTCACGGGCCCCCTGGGGCTGCACCTCAAACAGGACATTAAGGACAGGATTTGGAAGGGTGAGTTCATGGAGGTTTTCGCACTCCTCCCTTTGGAGAAATATATTGACCTCAAGGAGGAGGATAAGAAGGACACCAAAAAAGAAGAGGTAGAGAAACGGAAAAGGTATCGTAAGATCCCTAAGTCATTCGGGAACTGGCTGCAGGCGTTTTTTATCCTGCCAGTGTGATTGGTGAGAAGTCTCCGGGGATCTGCTCCTCCTTATTCTGCTATCTGGATGGGATCTGGGAAGCATATTGTACGTATGGGGGGAAGGACATACAATGCCAGCGGTCTGCAGCTATTCCAGGGATGCATTGGGATCAGAAGGATCTCCCTCTGTAAATGAAGCTGATGATGGCTCAGAGGGCATCCCCCTTTCATCACGCAGCCATCGCGAGGGGTCAGCGGGTGACACGGCAGCTGTAAGGGTGTAACACCTGCACAGGTGCATATCTAATCCTATTGTTATAACCTCTTTAAATGATTAACATGCAAGATTTCTTTTTTGGGAATTTTTCAGACGAGCTGTGCAAGTGTCTCCTTTTGTGTTTGTGCTGGTCCCTAATCTGTATTTTCTATTTATTTAGTTTTTTTACAGCAGCACCACTACTTAGACATGTATGTTCTGGGGGTTCCCCAACACCCCTATTTTTCATCTGTGCAACTGATAATCAATAAATGGCCACCATTGATTAAAGCATTTCCAATTGTGTTGTTCATGTAAACCATTTTATGGTGACTGATTCATGTAAACAACAAATAGGTTTTTCTTTTTCCCATTTTAGACTACATAGCAAAGGGTTCTTTAATTATTTAGCAGCGTCCTAACGATTTGATGGCTGAACATTGCTGAGATTTCCACAAGTACTGTCATATTCACGGCTGCAAGGGGTTTAATAACAGGAGGGTTAGCCAGCAGGTAGAACTTCCAGATGAATTTTTCATGAAAGTGGGTGAAGAGATCGGTGTAGGGAGTCCCAGCATTCCAAGGATTGTACGCATGGGATTATTGGCTGTGCTTAACCCCTTAAGGACACATGACATGTGTGACATGTCATGATTCCCTTTTATTCCAGAAGTTTGGTCCTTAAGGGGTTAAAGAGCTCACCTTGACTATTAATTGGACGTTGTTTAATTCTCTATAAGAAATTACACTTTGCAAATATCTGCAGCAGTCAATATTCTCATAAACCAATGCAATATAATCTGTATAAGACCTTATAAAAGTGAAAATAAATAGCTTGGGGTCTTTCAAATACTGTTGATCCTGGACTGTTACATTTAGATGATAGGTTTTTTCATGGTGCATCATGGGAAATTATATTTGCAAACCAGTGCAGTGGTGTGAACACCGGTATAGTTCATCATTCCGGCATTTGGAATCTTGAAGCATAATGACATTTGTCATGTGTGTCCCCTGGGACCGAAGACCTATTAACAAGTAGGAAGGAAGGTCTACTGTGGTCTGCTTCTGGTATGATGTTCTAATGCCCCGTTCATGGCAGCCAACAATGAATCTAAAATAAAAAATGTATCGATCAGATGATGAACTTCACTATTATAAAGCCACCATAAACATTCTATAGAATTATATCCATATTTCGCTGGTCAGTCTGTCTAAACTTAGCACAGCACACATTAACCAGTCCATCATGGTCCAAGCATGGTTTGTTGTTCCTTGTAAAATATTGTCAAACCATGATGCATTAATTCTTTGTTTCATTGTAAAAAATATTGCTTATCAATGCGATGTGTGTAGTGGATACATGGAGTGGTTACCCAAGAGAGGTGTCATAATAAACTTGATGTGAACTGTGTCTTGTAAGCTATGGGTTAAACAATATTGTAACGGACCGTTTTGCACAAAAGGGGTAAAAACCGTTTAGGCGATAATCCCCTTTCTCATAGACCAGCAGTTATTGCAATCACCAACCTCCCGAACTCCAAACTGTACGAATCCCCAACTCACGAACAAGAAATACACGAACTCTGGAAGCAGCCGAACAGGAAAAGCAATACAAACGGCTTACACTCCTGGCAGTCAGCACACAATCCAATTCCCCCAATAACGAGACGACACTTCGTTTTGAGGGTTAAGCAGAATCTCCAGTGCTGGCACACCCAGCCTGGTTTTTATTACAATCCACAAAACATAGTACAGCCCACAGGGCGTTACAAAACAACCAATCACATCACAGTTACATCCCACATATTCCCTCCCCTTATCCTGAGAGGAAACTCAATTATACATACAGTTAAAACATACTTTCTACCCAACTTTCATAACTCCAAAACCATACATCACATTCACATAAAATTACATATTCACAATCAATCCATTCAGGGGAACAACATATTCAAAAATGGCACAAATCAGACAAGGGGTTCAAAAGTTAGTAAAAAGTCCTTTGTGACTAAATGAAGCATGGCTTTCTGGCCCAAACCAGTTTCAGAGTCTTCTATCCTGGAGATAAGTAATTCAATTATCTCCCAGGATAGACACAAGACTCCATTAAGCACATGGTTGCAAAAAGACACAAAACACTTTAAAATACATAAAGTCACCTTTACACATAACACACAGACATTTCACATATCCCCAGATAGCTCAGGTCTGAGCGCACATTATTAAGTGAATGGCGCTCAGACCACACGAATACAGTTTAATCGCCATGGAGCCAAAGTCTTTACAGTCAGTTTCATACAAATGGGCTCCATGGGATTCCTATCTGGGGTATAACACATTCAAACACATCTACCGAACCCCAGGCAGAAAAGCACGAATACAGCTTTTCTGCAGGCAAAAATAAAGTCTTTTAAAAGGGGGCCATAGTCAGATGGCAGGAGGCTGGCAACCAGGCTTCTCCAGTGCACAGTGGCGAGGTTGGTTTCGCCACAAATATTGTTTCAACTCCTCTTTTAAGTAGGAGTTGTAACAACAGGAGTTCCAACTACAAGGGAGTTTAAACCAAGAGGGTAAATATTTTTTCAATCACTTGTGTTTTTGGTAACTGGGGATGAGTGCTAGCATCTCAATTCACACTGACCAGTCCATCTCAACTCAATGCACACTGACCAGTCCATCTCAACTCAATGCACACTGGCCAGTCCATCTCAACTCAATGCACACTGGCCAGTCCATCTCAATTCTGAAGTGGTAGAGGTTACTAGCGGACACTTACAAAGTATATGGCAAAAAGGTATAGTAAGATAGCCAAAAATACTTTATTGGTTAAATACACAATAAAACCACAACACGTTTCTCCTTCTAGGGTTCTATTCCACAAACACGGCTTGCTGGAGTGTTCCGTGTTTCTGCAGTCTGTCATTTGTGACAGTTTATAAAACTTTGACGAAATGATTCCACAGCTGTCAGTCAGTAAACCAGGGAGGTTTCCGCTGGCGTGTGCTTTTCTTCACCGATCTCAGTGAGCTGTACTACTGTTCAATGAAAAGCATAGGAAGGCTGGAGATCTGTGTCATGTATCACAGCCATCGGATGCAGTAATTACAGCTGACCTTACTAAAATCCAGTTATGGGAAAATCATTTTAATCTGTTATAGCTTACGTGAAAAAGATTGTGTATGACAAGGACACGTACAAAACTACCACAAGAGGACATAGCCCTAAATTAGAGGGGCAAAGGTTTAAAAATAATATCAGGACGTATTACTTTACTGAGAGGGTAGTGGATGCATGGAATAGCCTTCCAGCTGAAGTGGTAGAGGTTAACACAGTAAAGGAGTTTAGGATAGGCATAAGACTATCATAGCTATAAGATAAGACCATGGACTAATGAAAGTATTTATGAAATTGGGCAAACTAGATGGGCCGATTGGTTATCTGCCATCACATTCTATGTTTCTATGTTTCAACTCAATGCAAATTGGCTAGTCCATCTCAACTCAATGCACACTGGCCAGTCCATCTCAACTCAATGCACACTGGCCAGTTGTGTCTGATAATTTGCTAAGTTGTCTTTGGCCAGCGTTCGATCCTGCTGTCTCTGTAGACCCCGGATCTTCTTTCCCGCAGTGTATGAACATTTGGCCAACATACACGTGCACGCAATTACAGCTGGGGGCATCCGCCTTGTCCTTTCTTGTTTCCTTAAGGGGACAGTAGTCCAGAAAATGTACTCCTAATATACTGGCTCTCTAATTACCCTAATTGGTACCCTAGCCTATCAACACACACCTATGCCTAGTTATACCTCACATTGACATCACTTCCCTGCCCTGTCATGGTTTTTGTAGCCTGAGAGTGCGTTCCTATAATTTTTACTTTTCTGCTTTCTGACTTTGGCATTGTATCTCGTTTATCCGTTACTCTGTACCCTTGAACCTTGGAGTTGTACACTGTTTATCCTTTTGTCTCCTATCCTGACCCTGGCCTGTCTGATTATTCTCTGCCTTTCTCTGTACACCTATATACGTTAAGTCCATCCTAAAGCCCAGTAATATGTCTTTGTTAAGAGTATAGGGAAAGAGCTTCATAGCTTGCGTGTTTGGGTATTGATGTTTGATTTTTTTTTTTTTTTTTAATCTAAACAAAAATCAGAGAATAAACTAGTACTAGCTCAGGCTGAAGGTTTAGAAATAGGATCTGGTCATAGATTTAGGAATTTTGATTACAGTCACTTTTAGAAATATCCCACTTCGTATTTAATTATTTACTTAATTCTAATGAAATATCAATCTGTCTGATTGCATTTTCCATCACATTAATGATGTTTCATGGCACTGTTGTCTTTTTTTTTTTTGACTGGAGGAAGATATTCTTTTTTTCCCTTTATATAAAGAAAAATCAATGCAGGAGCCAGATGAATGAAGATAAACACTGCAAGGGGTAATATTAAGGACTTTCAATGAAAGTCTTTGCCGTCAATCACAGATAATGATACCTTGTCAGGCACGCTGATTAGATGAACAGAGGGAAGTTGTTTTGTTGAATAGACACTTGAAAATCTGGGTTCCTCTTCTCAAATCTGAAATTCTCTGAAATCCAGAACAATAATATCTTGGTGCATTAAAGGGACACTAAAGTCACCAAAACAACTTTAGCTTAATGAAGCAGTTTTATATCATGCCCCTGCAGCATCACTTCTCAATTATCTGCCATTTTGGAGTTAAATCACTGTTTATACAGTTCTAGTCACACCTCCCTGCATGTGACCCACACAGCCTTCTTAAACATTTCCTGTAAAGAGAGATCTAATGTTTACACTTCCTTTATTGCAAAATCTGTTTAAATTTAGAAGTTCTTATCTCCTGCACTGTTAATAGCTTGCTAGACCATGCAGTAGCCTCCTGTGTGTGATTAAAGTTCAATTTACAGAAATAAGGAAATAGAAATTTCTAAAGTAAGTTACCATATGATTTAAAATGAAACCATTTTTTTCATGCAGGTTGTGTGAGTCACAGCCAGAGGAGGTGTGGCTAGGGCTGCATAAACATAAACAAAAGTGATTTAACTTCTAAATGGCAGAGAATTGAGCGGTAAGACTGCAGGGCATGATCTATGCTATAGTGACCAGAACCACTACAATTTAATCATAGGCGTTCACAGCCTATTGCATTAGGGTGTGCACCCTAAAGCACAAACACACGCCGCGTGTATATGTATGTTTGTATATATATTCATACATATATATATACACACACACATACATACACTGCAGTGTGTGTGTGTGTGTGCTGTTAGTGTGCTGTGTGAGGGTGCTGTGTGTGTAAGGGTGCTGTGTGTGTGTGAGGGTGCTGTTAGTGTGGGTACAGGTAGTGTGCTGTGTGTGTGTGTGAGGGTGTTTGTGTGCATGTGTGTGTTTGTTAGGGTCCTGTTAGTGTGCTGTGTGAGGGTGCTGTGTGTGTGAGGGTGCTGTTTGTGTGATGTGGGTGTGTGATGGTGCTGTTTGTGTGCTGTGTGTGGGTGTCATGTGTTTGTGAGGGTGCTGTTAGTGTGCTGTGTGTGAGGGTGCTGTTTGTGTGTGAGTGTGCTGTTTGTGTGCTGTGTGTGTGAGGGTGCTGTGTGTGTGTGTGTGTTTGTAAGAGTGCTGTTAGTGTGCTGTGTGAGAGGGTGCTGTGTGTTTGTAAGGGTGCTGTGTGTGTGTGTGTGAGGGTGCTGTTAGCGTGCTGTGTGTGAGGGTGTTGTATGTGAGGGTGCTTTTGTGAGGGTGCTGTGTGTTTGTGTTTGTGAGGGTGCTGTTAGTGTACTGTCTGTGTGAGGGTGTTGTGTGTGTGTGTGTGTGTGTGTGTGTGAGGGTGCTGTGTGTGTGAGGGTACTGTATGTGTGTAGGTGCTGTGTGTGTGTGGGTACAGTTTGTGTGCTGTGTGTGTGAGGGTGCTGTTTGTGTGCTGTGTGTTTGTAAGGGTGCTGTGTGTTTGTGGGGGTGCTGTTAGTGTACTGTGTGTGTGTGTGAGGGTGCTGTGTGTGTGTGGGTGCTGTATGTGTGTAGGTGCTGTATGTGTGTAGGTGCTGTGTGTGTCTAGGTGCTGTGTGGGTGCTGTTTGTGTGCTGTATGTGTGTGGGTGCTGTGGGTGTGTGGGTGCTGTTTGTGTGAGATTGCTGTGTGTGTTGTGTGCTGTGTGTATGAGGGTGCTGTGTGTGTGTGTGTGCTGTATGTTTGGAGGGATTGTGGGGGTGGAGGTGGGGGCAGATTAGTAAATATCCCTACTCCCTTCTTATCTTATGTAGGGAGGGGGGATCCTTGCTGCCATGTGCCATCCCTGGTGGTCCAGTGGAGAGTGAACTTGGCACGGCAACGCTCAGATCTCGCGAGAGGAAGCCGGCGGAGCTGCTGGCTAGAGCTCCCCGGGTCCTCTCCTGCCTCCTTCTATGCTGCTGTAGGCTGGTGAGGTAGATCTTTGATCTTGAGATCTCCCCTGCCGGTCTCAATCCATAGGCGTGCCGCGGGAATTAGAGTGTGCCCAGGCACAACAGGTACACCCCGTCCGCACGTCTATGAATTTAATGGTGGTTCTGTTGTCTATAACCTGTCCCTACGACTTTTTAATAAAACAACTGCTGTTTACATAGCTGTCAAGTAAAACCTCTACAGGCGGTCACTCAGACAGAAAAGCATTGCATTGTGAAAGCATTGAATTGGCTGAGACCATCATGTTTGATAATCTCAGCCACTGAAGCGGAGCCAGGCTGGGCCAGCCATGGCGAGACCTTCACGACATGGAAACAAAGATAAGTTTAAACACATTTTCACTGCCCAGACAGGGGGCCTGGGGACCTAAATGCATGGAATAGCCTTCCAGCTGAAGTGGTAGAGGTTAACACAGTAAATTAGTTTAAGCATGCGTGGGATAGGCATAAGGCTATCCTAACTATAAGATAAGGCCAGGGACTAATGAAAGTATTTCGAAAATTGGGCAGACTAGATGTGCCGAATGGTTCTTATCTGCCGTCACATTCTATGTTTCTAAATAGTTTTAATGTCTACAGAAAAAGTGATGATAAAGTGTAAAAACATGCCCAATACAAGACAGAAAAAAGCTACTTAAATTAGAATTAGTATAAAAAGAACTTTAACTTCAACACTTAAAGATATCAAGGGGAACAGAACAAAGTAAAAATGCAGGATAGCAGGACATGTTTCACATCAACACTGACCTTTCTTCAACAACATCGGACATAGCTCGACCAAGAACGTAGTATGGGCAGCGAGAGAAAAATGTCATTGTATTATTCGTAACAATCCACTTTCTAATTTAGAAAATAAAATCTTACATCGGTCAGATAGACAATATTGTTATGATCAACTGTAGGCATGTACTGTCTCATGGTAACCAAATCCTTTGGTTTTAACAGAATGAATAATTTCATGGCGTTCTCCTAACTGCTAATCTCGACCACATTTATATGTATTTTTAGGTATAAACACATTTGAAAGATAATTGCTAAAAGCAGAGCTATCTTTTTGCAGCTGGTTCATAAAAAGCACTTTATCCGTATGGGTTTTTGCGGCTGCACAGATATATCATTTTAAAAATGTAATTAATAAAACATATAATTTTGGTAATTGTATATAGCTCATTAAATAAACCTTGAAAATGAAATAAAAAGGTATCAATCCCACATCGCCTGTTGCTTTTTATTTTTTGGTACATTTTAATTTCAGAGTGAATTGGTAAATATGTGAATACTTGTATATTTTAAACAAGGCTGAAATAGCGGCCATTCCAGCACAGCGCTAGACCCTTCCTAACGGTAAAATTAAATACACAGTATTCTTCTGGTTTGGACAGGATTAAAGGTTGTGTTACCTTAAACTTTTTGAGTAATACACCGATGGGAGACATAGTATTCCTGGAGCAAATGGATCCAGATTTGGTTTGAAAGTTGCTTAGTCTATCTAATAAATACCATTCCTTCCAGGGATAGGCAACCTTCAGCACTTCAGGTGTTGTGGACTACATCCCCCATAATGCTCTTACACCCATAATGCTGGCAAAGCATCATGGGAGGTGTAGTCCAAAACATCTGCAGTGCCGAAGGTTGCCTATGCAGTCTATCTAATAAATACTGTGGCGAAACCAACCTCGCCACTGTGAACTGGAGAAGCCTGGTTGCTCGCCTGCTCCCTTTGGACTATGGCCCTGCAGGTTAAACCGTTTATTTCCCCTGCAGAAAGGCTTATTTGTGTGATCTGAGTGCCATTCATCTAATAATGTGCACTCAGATCCCAGCTATCTGGGGATATATGAAATGTCTGTGTGTTATGTGTAAATGTGACTTTATGTATTTTAAAGTGTTTTGTGTCTTTTTGCAACCATGTGCTTAATGGAGTCTTGTGTCTATCCTGGGAGATAATTGAATTACTCTCCAGGATAGAAGACTCTGAAACTGGTTTGGGCCAGAAAGCTATGCTTCATTTAGTCACAAAGGACTTTCCCTTAACTTTTGAACTCCTGGTCTGATTCGTGCCATTTTTTAATATGTTGTTCCCCTGAATGGATTGATTATGAAAATGTATGTTTTATGTTTGTGACATGTATATTTTAGAAGTTAGAAATATTGTGTAAAAACTGTATTCCTCTGCCGGTGATAATGACATTGTGTTCAGTAATCATATCACCTGCAGAGGGGAGGATTTTGTGTGGGAGTGTCTGGGTGTATTGTACGGATTGATTGGTTGTTTTGTAACGCCCTGTGGGCTGTACTATGTTTGTGGATTGGGAATAAAAGAGACTGTATGTGACAGTACAGAGAGTTCCTGTTTTAACCCTCAAAGTGAAGTGTAGTCTCATTATTGGGGGAAGGATTCATTGTATGCTGTTCCAGTTTGACTGCTAGGAGAGTAAACCTATTCGTATGGTTCCTATTCAACTGTCTACAGCATTCATATGCTTGAGAGGATTCATATGCTTCTCTGGTTCGGTGGTTGTGGTGTCTGCTGCAGTCCTTGGAGTCCTCAGGAAGCGCTAGGAGCATCCTTCAACGGAGGTACCCAGTCGGGGTGCCAGGCGATCCGTTACAAATACTTAGTCTATTGCTGTCATTATTTCTATGTGTCTCTATTTGAGTTTGTAACTTGCTCTGAGAGTTTCCCATTCCTGCGTAACTCATTCAATGCGGACACTGGTAATTGCCATTTTTATCCGACACTAAAAGATTAAAGCTAGTCCCAATAAATGGGGGGAATGTGTCTGTTCCGTTCACTGGGAATCTCTGAAATGGAACTGGGGAACAATTCTGAATTCTAGTCCATATTTTGAGGGTTACCTTTCTATATAATCATTTTATTTGTTTTCTCTTTGGATGGAGCTGTCACATCGCTGCTTTTACCGTCAGTAAAAATCCTATACATCCGTGCTGGCACTTAGAAAGGTATGTACTAATAAAGTGCAAAAACAGCATTATTTAACAAAATATCAAACTGTAGCAAACCAAGAACAGAATTGCAACTCTTATCTATAATAACGAAGCTGTGACTGTTCATGAGCTGGAGGTTTGTTATTTGGAAATCAGCTATTTTATAAAATGTGGATGCTCTCAGCAGACACACACAGCTATATCCTAAACTTGTGCACCACTGAAATTTTAGTTTCGTACAAATGATTTCGTATTAAATAAAAATGTCAATCCTGAATTTCGTCCACAAACCATTTGTTTTCAAAGAAATTCGTAAAAATCCATTAGGATGAAAACAGCACTGCGCATGCGCAAAAAAAAAGCAAGGAGGGAGGGAGCCGGCAGCGTTACCAGTTCCCTCCTTGTAGTAAATAAATAACTGTTCCTGCCCCCCTCCTGCATTAAAACCTATGGAGGTCACTGTGATCCCCACATTACTAAAACGAAGGTTAAATCCTCCCGCATGCCCCTACTCGCGGCATGTTGCCTAAGCGTGCAGTATCTTGTGTAGAAGTGATAGAGAGCTATGGGAAGAGTACGTGTAACCAAAAGTTATAGCAAAAACTATAACAATGTTGCAATATGAAAAAGTAGCTATTTAGATCACTAATGCAATAAGGGCAGACCTGGCACAGGTTCCCCCATGTTGGGGAACACAAATAACGTACAAAAATTGCATGTAAAATTGTTGCCAAAATAAAGAATGTTAAAAAAACAGATTTTCTTCTCCTGTTCAATGTAAGATTTTCCATTGGAATTCTTGTCTTTCTAGAGTTTGATTCCATTTCCTGGTTCTTCAGTTTGCAATCTCTCCTCTGTTAGTCTAATAAAGAGGACTTGGTTACTATGGTGATACCATATAGACTATGCTCTCCTCTGATTGGTCACTAGCTGATGCCTGTACTGTCCAGTTTACCTGTTCACCTTTGTTTTCTTTCATATTTGTTTGTACTGGAATATTTATTTTTCTACTATTCAAGTAATAAAGAAAGATAAAGCATAATACTCGCCTCCTGTCTTCTCTCACCTTATATGCTGCAAACTTTCAATGCAATCCTAGACATGAGAGCATTTCCGCTGGACTCTCTGGTGGCGCATATCACAATCCTGCTAAAGCAAGGGAAGGACTCAGAGGTCTGCTCAAGTTACCAGCCCATATCTTTATTAAATGTGGACATAAAGCTCTAGGCCAAGACACTGGCAACCCATCTGGAAAGGCTTGCCCCCCTGCTAGTCCCCCAGGGACACTGGCCGTTCTTGCAGGGACCTGCAAATGATGGGTTTCTGCTGGGTATATAGGATTTGTATACAACTCCGTCTGCCCAGGTTTGGGACAATGGTGCACTCACTGACTCAGTTGACATTAGAAACAGAACATGACAAGGATGTCCCCTATCCTTTCTCCTTTATTTTTTAATGTTGGAATCGCTAATGGAGGCTATTCGACACAAACCCGACATTTCCATACTTGCCACACATAAAACTATACATAAACCTGCAGCATGTACTGATGACATGCTATTCTTTGTAACTCATCCACGTGTCACGCTCTCAAACCTGCTAAAGAAATTAGAGACCTACGGCAGATTTAAAAAATAATTTACAAATAAACTCGGATAAATCCTTGATGTCACACTAGAAAGTACTGTGGCCACAGAATTGCAGGACAACTTCCCATTTAGGTGGTGCAACACACACATTACATATCTCGGGGTCCAGATCCCTTCTGACCTGTCTTTTTTATATCACAAAAACATCTTTTCTTTTCAATGCTGAATCGACTAGAGACTGATTTGCACACATTGTCCCTTCACCAGGTGTCCTGGTACTGGCTCTGCAACACGATCAAAATTACCCTTTTACAAAAAGTCCTGTATCTGTTCCAAACGATACTCATCAAGCTACCAAAAGCCTTCTTTACTGCATTAACTGCAGTAAAAATTGCATATTTTTGGAAGAACCGAAAACCTAGAATTAAAACTAGCCAGTTATTTCTTCCTAAAAATGTAGGCGGTGTGGGCTTGCTACGCCTACAGAAATAATACCACGCAGTCCACTTGTCCAGGATCATTGCGTGGTGTGGGAGGTCCTAACTGTGGGCGAGAATGGAAAAGGATGTGTCAGGTGGTACCTTACCAGGGGTGATTGACTGGATAGACAGGAATCCCTGAATAGAGTTCGGATGCATCCCTTGGTAGTCTCACCCAGGATGATTGGTATGGCCTTAGGTTTAGGATAGGTATGACAACTCTAAAAGGCACAATGTATCTCATGACAATGAACCATGCATTTCCAGAGGGTATGACTAAATCTTTGACTAAATCTAAATCTTTAGTATGACTAAATCTTTTATCTACTAAAATCCTTATGTTTGCAAAGTAAGTTTGCCACTTTAATGCCCTGAGAATTGCGGAGAATTTACTCCCCAACAAACAATTTTCCCACAGAAAAATTTAGATTTCATCAGTTAACACACATTTATCATTCAATCACACCTAAACGAAACATCACTAGACAACTCACCCTTCTGGAGAATTGCCCACACACAGATGGGCAAGGTACCAGTAGACAATGTATAGTTAGATCCAGTAGTGATGCGGTGACAATTTCCAAATACAAGGAGATGCTAATTTGCCACCTTCTAACAGCGGCCAGGACACTGATCCCTGTCCTCTGACGGTAGCGTGCGATTCCAACAGTCCTGAGTTGGGTGGTGAGAGTGGAGGAGATAAGGAGGAACAGATGGCAGCACTGTCAGGTAGGACAGAAAAATTCCTCAAGCTATGAATGCCTTGGCAGTCTTCTCTCTTGTTCAGGTTGGCAGAGGCGATGGGTGTGTGGGGTAATATTGGAGTGTGTCTCCGGGGGCTGTGCTACTGGGACATTCAGGTTTGCGTGTGGCCATTACAAAAATTGGTGTGGGTGAACAGATAGGGTCGCACATTTAAGACTCAGATCAGAGTAGGTGTGGATCACATGGGTTTTCACAGCTAGTAGCCTAGTTTGCTACGCTTGAGAGAAACATGTTTGTTTTTCTCTTCTTCCCCCTCCTTACCATACAACATACACATGTGAAAATTCATGGGCAGAGAAAAATTCCATCAGCATATCTCAGTCATCATAAATCTTCTTTGCACCATTATTTATCGCATTAATATGTCTATACCTTGTATTTGATTTACTCAATAATAGATTTCTATTGTCCTTTCTTGTGCAAGTTGGATAAAGAGAGAACTACATCCAGTGGAATGCTGGGAACTGCTCTGCAAATCACAGACTCTGATTGGCCACTGACATCACATGATCGCTGCATTTTTTTTTGTATCGGGAACTGGCAATGATGGCATCACCATCAACATGGCCGCCTCCACAATGCACGTTGACTACAAGTTCTTAAAGGGCAACTGTCACATCCCATGATTTTTAATATTATGTTTACGTATCACCTATATTTACCAAAAATATATGTGTGAGTGTTGGAACATCTGTACTTGGTGATCCCCAGAATTCCCTGCCATGGCCTTATAGTTCTCAATGATAGACCATACAAAGGAGTCAGAAAATGTCCGATGTTTATTAAACAGAACAAAGCTTACAATGCAAACTGCAATAAGGGGAGTCTAGGGGGAGTTCCATTAATTACCAATCAAATATTGACAACTATTAATGAACAGCATAATGAGCTAGTGCAAACAGCATGGTAAAGGTTTACAGCCATTCATAGCTCTCAAATTTATCTAGTGGGCATTACTAGGTGGGGTCCTAATAGCGGGAGGGTCAAAACTAAGTACATGGCGTCCTTGCAATATCAAGGTTGTTATATTATGATTCATCTTAATATAATTTAACATTGTCAGTGAGGTGTGAAAAATACATTAGTATTGGGTTTCTGACTTGTGCTGTTATTTTATCCGTAAGGTAGTTATCTTTTATTTTGCGTATCACACATTCTACTCGGGACTTTATCCTTCAACCAATGCTGGACAAAAGCTCTTGGAGTTGTCAACATAATTCTACCCAATTACGTCCGCTCATGGGAAATAAAACCATCTAAGGGTCTAGAAAGCAAAACCACTCAGTGATCTAAAGTGGACCAATGGACAATCTGAGAGACCAGAGTGCAAATCTCTTTCCAGAAGGGTGCCAAACCAGAACATGTCAACCACATGTGATGATATGTGCCTCAATGCCCACATAACCTCCAGCACAGATCCGAATCAGTTTTCCCCACATGGAATCATTCACTGACATAATATACAATCATAATAGTGTCATAAAAGATTGTTCTTGTACAGTCACACATTTGGAGGATTTGGAGTTAGCCTCCCATATCTCCGCCCACTCTCCATCCTCCAATGACCCCGTTTCCAAAGGGGTCTGTATATTTGAGTTTTCACCTTTGACCGGAATTTGTACACAGGTAATTGTATAACAAGGAGAAGATCGCCCTTTGTGAGGTGATTTAGTGAAGCGGGTTTTCAAATGCTGTACACACTGTGTATGTTGGGGTTTGGCACAATGTGGAGGTAATGTGTTGTGGGTTTTTTTGTTTCTTATCACAGCAACTACAGTTTATGCTCATTTATAATATAGATGCACAACATGAAATAAGGTTAATACAAGTTTTAGGTCATCAACATTTTATTCAGTGATTCAATCTTCAAATACGTGTCAGTTGTCCTTTACAGTATTACTGTAGCATGAAGTTTACTTATCTGTATTTCTAACGCTACAGTCCTTAATAAATAGTCCCCACCCCCAAAAAGATTAACTAAATTAAAACAAATTACTCCCCCTTCTCCAGCAACAAGTTCCCCTCGGTGCTGCCACAACCTTCTCCTTCAGTGACATCATCCTGGAAACGTGCCTTCAGGATGACGGGCCAATCCAATGATCCTCATAGAGGAACATGGGCATCCTAGATGCATGTGTGACGTTTACTGTGATTCGCCTATAGTTCTGCCAAAGAGAATTAATGAATACAATGATTCTCTATGGTCAACCGTGACGGCACTGTGCATGTGCGCGTGATGTCACGGTATGTTACAGTATGATAACCAAGAAGTAATAATAACGTCTCTCATAACCGGTGGACTCGGAGATGTGCCTTCAGGCCGCACTTCTAACTAGAGGGCTTTAGGGGGTAGGTGAGGGGGACAGGATGGCTGGCACTATCACAACTTCATTAATATGCTTACTGGGTCCCTTTAAGAGATAATTACAGCTAGACTCACTTAATGAAAATATTATGAATTTAGTAAAATTATTATTTAAACTGATTTATGGGACAAATACTTCAGTGAGTGTGTGCCGCTTTAAGTTCTGTGGGCTATTTTATCAAACATGCTGCAAGTTCCTTGTCGGTAACAATGACACACTGTTTAGTGATTATACCCTTTGTTGGGAACCTGCGTAATTCTATTTATGACTAATGACTGCTGGGTTCAAACCATGACAGCTCACCGACACCAGGGATAGAAAGTCACCGGGATTCACACATGCCCTCATTAAGCAGGCACGGCAGGTGAATCCTGAATTACTCCTGTTTATATAATTAGTGGAATTATATATTTTTATTCAGTTCATGAATTGTAAAACAGATCTAAACCGCAGCCGCTCGCTTCCACTGCTCACGTTTACACAGAATACATTTGTTTTAATTTATGTCACAGAATCGAAGCACTAATCAATTAAACTATTCTCTGTATACCAGCTTGGTTAGGATGGGGTTAAGGGTACCAGTTTTGTTTTTTGAGGTGTTTTCAGGCTTTCGTTCCATTAACTCATTAAAGTGAATCTGTATTGATGGATTCATTGTAAGTGAAAAGATCTACTTACGCAGTTGAAATATCATTTTACCTAGTCAGAAATATTATGAATTCTTGACACGATTGGGTATCAGACGCTTCCTCTTCCTGTTTTCCCCGGGCAAACTGCAAGTCACACTCACCGGAGCATACGCTGTAGTAATAAAAAAAAACAAAACACAACATATTACCTTCACATTGTCCAAAACCCCAACATACACATTAGTAAGATTGCGAACCATTAAAATGTAAGCTCATCTGCCAAACCAGTACTTCCAGACATCTATACAATCAATTTTTTTATTTTTTTCATAGAATCCTCTTCTTCTTAGTATCCATTGATAAGCTTATTCATCTTATATCAGCTTCACCTCAACAATGCCTTAATACAATGCCTTAATAGGCCGCGCTGTGTTAACAAGGGCAGAAAGGAGCAGAGAGATTAATTCCGGTGTCCCTTCCTGAGATATAATAATGACAGTATTACAGAGCGTGTTAATAGGATCGCGCAGCTCAATGCATTCTGTATATTGCTTAAACACAATGGGTTAATAATCTGTGTGATTTCGCCTGTAGGGGTCATTACCTTACCTTCTCACTAATTCTTCGCCAGAAGTCTGATTTGCCCAAAACATATAAATCTTTAACTATCCTTAACGTGTGCCTGATTGCCCCTGAAATAGATAGTTTGAAATCAATCTCTTGCCTCGTTACAAGAAATGGCTTTTGTGTTTTATTTAAAACATGGTATAATCCCCATTTATCACGCTAAGGTCGAAGTTGCTGACAGCCATTGCGTCAGTCTAATTCCGGTACTAGTCAGGTAGATTAAAGTGCTGGGTTTGCATTAGGAGGGGGTAATTAAGTTGATGTTTGATGTAAATGTTACAAAGTATCATTACAGCCTCGGAACTTACATTACTCACTCAGTGACAAGTATGTGATGGGAAATAATAAAGGCTAACACGGCATTATGGGACATGCAGTTTATAGACATCTGGAGTAACAAGTTAGCTATATTTATTAATAAAATGTTAAAGCGGCACTGTCATGGCCGAATCCAGATTTTCTTTAACCCCCCTCCCGACTCTACTACATCTAATTGTCCCCCTAGTCACTCCTAAATGCCCCTATGCCCCCCATATTACCTATTTTTTTTACTTTATTTTCTGTCCGGACCTAGGTCCTGGGTGCCGCCATCTTTGTGTGGGCAGATGAAGGCCCTGTGGGACACGTCATCTGCCCACACTATATAGCGCTGTGAAATTCCCTACCATTTGATGTCTTTTTTTTTTTAAAATCTTATTTTTTTCAGCCCCAAAAAAGGCCAAATAAAAATCCATAATACCCGTTGAAATTTGAAAATAAAATTAAAAAACCAGAGCACAAAAACAAAATAAAAAAACGCTAAAAAAGTTATCCATCTTCATGGAGGGTACCGTGTAGACTGAGCTCCGCAGGGCGGGGAAAGGCTTATAATGCCTTCCCACGCCCTTAGGCTTAGAGCGCTCTGACAGGTGAAGAGACTGACAACCTGTCAGGCTCCCGCGGGTGGCTGCGAGGGGAGGCTGCACTCCGCTCGCAGTACTCACCCTCCAGCCGTCCGCGGTCCCCTCTGCCTCGTGGGTACGGCGAGCGGCATCCTTCCAGCCTCGGATGCCGCCCGCCGTTCCCTCCACGTCCCCAGCGGCAGCATGCATGACGCTGCACGCTGGGAGACCGCCCAGGTTTATACACGCCGGGGTCAGTCACCTGACCCGGCGTTAAAGGCAAAGTGCCTCTGTAACGGAGCTCCTTGTACTCCGACTGAGTACCCTCCGTTGACGGATGCTCCTAGCGCTTCCTGAGGACTCCAAGTGCTGCAGCAGACACCACAACCACCGCAGACTCCGCAACCACCATATCTTGATTGGAGTCTCACCGTCTTCCTTCCACCCTGGATCAGCTTCCGTCCTCCAGGACTGTGTGGGAAAGAACTCTTCCTTCCACCCTGTAGGAACATCCAGGACTGTGTGGTGAAGACCCCTCCTCCAAGGAGAGCGTGTCAGGAACAAGCTCTTAAAAGAGCTAAGTGACTCAAGCTCAGGGGAGCATGCAGAGCATAGCAATCCCCAGTGTGATTATAACAGGTCCCTCCAATAACAAGACAAGGCTACATTTAGAGGGATCATGAAGAACTGTCAAAACCTTTATTCCCTTGGGACCAGCCAATACAGTCACCACAATAACATTGTTGTGAAACCTCAATAAAATCACAAACAGTCAAACCATATCAAGAAACACACAGTGACTTATTACAACACAATGGCACATTTTTAAAGGGGTGGGGGGAGACAATATTTAACAGTAAATATCTTACCTGCCTGCAGAATTAGCAATATGCAAATCTACCCGAATATGCAAATGAACCAGTCTTGCAATTCAGGTAGTGCATATTGCTGTTGCTACCAACAGAGGGCACTAGACCAGTTCCATAGCCAAACCCACCTAGTTGGTAGCAAACCTCAGCAATACAAGAGAGCAGGCAATACATTACACAGTACACACACACACACTATAAACAATTGAAGATTATGCTAGCTTTAGTGTACTAATAATCTTAATTTTAATAAGGACAGGAGGCGAGTATTTTGCATTAACTCTCTTTACTAAACTCCACAGCAGTAAAGAAAACGTAAAGAGTAACAAATAAATCACTGAGCAGCATAGTATATAAGGGTCATGCTGCCTGTACACTTCCTTTTTCTTAAAGCGACATCCAAGTCCAGATAGAGCTCGAACATCCAGAGACTCAATGAAACGGTAACTGCGGTCTCTGGCGAGCGGAACTTAAGGAGACTCCTGGTAACGAGATAGGAGGAGAGACCAAACGAAGCCATCATCCCATCTTACGGAGTCGTGAGGTTAACGAACCAGCGACCAGTGGAAGTCCTGAAGAGGGTTACACTGAAAGGAGAGTATAAAATCGGTTAGGTACTGAACCGTAACTGTTCACGCCTGTGGGCTTTAACAGAAAGGTGTAAATTAAACAGTACAGACAGATTGTAAGCTGGCCATAGGTTAAATATGTGTAGGTGTAAGCATGTTGTACAACTAAACTGTCCGTCTAGGTGGAAACACTGGGAATAGAGATGGAAGGGATACCGAATATGTCCAGGAGATAGTGGAACCACTAATATGAATCCCAAAATCCATCACCTTAAGATCCACTCCCCCGAGGAGTCAGGGTAGGGAACAAAAGGGAGGGAAAATACTCGCCTCCTGTCCTTATTAAAATTAAGATTATTAGTACACTAAAGCTAGCATAATCTTCAATTTTATAACATGACAGGAGGCTTCCTATTTTGCAATTTTAACGCTGAAGAAGTGACATCCCAGCAGAAGGGGGAGTGCGAAAATAAAATGTACGGAAAGTGGATTCCCTAGACCAGTCCGCCGTTCTGAGAATATCCGAGAGGGACGCCCCTGCCAGGAAGGCTGATGAAGCCGCCGCACCGCGAACGGAGTGGGCGCCGAAGGCGGGGTCTATACCTACGAGGGAAAGGATCCAGCGGATCCATCGGGCCAAGGTGGTGACCGAGACTGGGGCGTGAGGGCGCACGTAGGAGACTAAGAGTTGGCCCGACGTAGAGGACCGGAGCGAGGAGGTAACCGAAACATACCTGCGGAGGGTGGACACGACGCAAAGCTGCGGGTCGTCGGGAAAAAATGGGTAAAAGACCGAGGTCGAACCCGACTTAGTGCGACGGGAAATGTGAAACGTGACCCCTTCAGGGGCCACTTCAAAAGCGTCCACGTCGAAGGCCCGAACGTCCGAAACCCGTCGGAAAGATACGAGACAGAGGAGGAAAGCGCACTTAGCGGATAGTTGGCGTAGGGAGAGGCGGTCATTCGGAAGCCAATCCCTGAAGAAGCGGAGAACCAGTCCCACATCCCATAGGTGAGGGTATCTGGGGGCCGGGGGACGGCGGAGCCGCATACCGCGGAGTAGACGGCAGACCAGAGGGTCTTTGCCGACCGGGAGATCCCCGACGGGGTGTGAGCCGCCGAAATCGCGGAGCGCACGACGTTGACCGAACGGTAAGAGCGGCCAGATGAAAACAAGGAGGAGAGAAAATTAAGAATCATGGGAATAGGTGCTGTAAAGGGATCGGAGTCCCGTTCCATGCACCAAGTAGACCAGGAGGTCCAAGCTGAAAGGTAACAGCGTCTAGTTCCCGGGGCCCATGAGTCCCATAAGAGGTCCCTAGCAGCCTGCGATAGTCCGTTGACTCGCCAGGAACCCCGGAAAGAGACCAAGCCACCAGGGGTAGCCGGTCTTCCAGGAGTAGTGGGTGGAGATGCCCTTTGGGATCCGTGAGTAGGTCCGGGAAGGATGGTAGGAGAAGAGGGTCCCTGTAGGAGGAGGGCAGGAGGTCCGGGAACCATGGTTGGCTCTGCCACAAGGGCGCTATGACAACCAGTTTGATCTGTTGCGTCCGTATCTGGTGTAGTGTTCTCGCAATCATGGAGAATGGGGGAAAAGCGTAGGCTCCTGTCGACGGCCATAGTTGGAGAAATGCGTCTGTCGCCTTGCTCTCCGGGTCCGGGAGCCAGCTGAAGAACTCCGGGGTCTGGTGATTGTTGCGAGAGGCAAACAGATCCAGGTGAAAGGGACCCCTCGTGTTTAGCTTCCAGTCGCTGACGTCTCTCCAGTGGCGAGAGAACCAGTCGGCTGTGAGATTGATTTCTCCTGGCAAGTATTCTGCCTGTAGCGTGATGTTGCGAGGGAGGCAATAGTCGAAAATGCCTTTCGTGATATCCGACAGCAGGCGAGAGCGAGCGCCTCCCAGGCGGTTGATGTACTGGACTGCGGATACATTGTCCATGCGCAGGAGGATGCAGCAGTTGGAACTTTCCCGGGCCAAGCTGCGAATTGCGAAGGATCCTGCCAGGAGTTCGAGGCAATTGATGTGCATGGAGAGCTCCTGCGTCGTCCATGTTCCCCCCGTGGAGATGGTTCCGTTGGTGGCACCCCATCCCCACAGGCTGGCGTCTGATTCCAGTACGAAGTCTGGAGCGTCTCCGAATATGGCCCTGCCGTTCCAGGCTTGCATACTGTCCAGCCACCACGATAGTTCCTCGCGAACCTCCATCGTCACCGGGACGGGTTGGTTGTAAGTAGGCTTGCGGCGTAGGTATTTCGCCTTGAGACGTTGCATGGCCCTGTAGTGGAGGGGACCCGGAAATATGGCCTGAATGGAGGCAGAGAGGAGTCCTACAATCCTGGCCAGATTGCGTAGTGGAATGGAGTCGAGACGAAGAACCCTGCGAATCTCCTTGCGAATGGCTGTGATCTTTGAGGCTGGTAGCCTCAGAGTGCAAGTTGTCGAGTCGATCTCGAAGCCAAGGAATTGTATCGTCTGGGTAGGGGTCAGCTCCGATTTCTGTTGGTTTACCACGAAACCCAAAGACTCCAGTAGGGACACTGCCAGGTGAGTGTGTTGGCGTAGTCTGTGTTCGTCGGCGCAGAAGATGAGGAGATCGTCTAAGTAGATGATGCATCGAATGCCCCTTGATCTTAGGTGGGCCACCACTGGTTTTAGGAGTTTGGTGAAGCACCATGGGGCTGGGCTGAGCCCGAAAGGGAGGCAAGTGAATTGCCAAGGGCGTCCGTGCCAGAGGAAACGTAGGAGTGCTCGACAGTCCGGGTGTACCGGGACTGACAGATATGCGTCCTTTAGATCGAGCCTGGTGAACCAGTCGTTGCTTCGAAGAAGGTCTCGCAGGAGGTGGATGCCTTCCATCTTGAAGTGGCGGTAGACCACATATGCGTTGAGGGCGCGTAGATTGATGACGGGGCGGTATTCTCCCAACTTTTTCCGAACCAGGAAGATGTTGCTGAAGTAACCACCCCCGTCGCGGACCGGCTGGATAGCCCCTTTGTCTCGGAGCTCGCGTAGCTCCGCGTTGACGAGGTTGTGGTCGGAGGATGACATGTGGATGGGGGGAGGGGGCTGAACCTGAGAGGGGTTCCCCACTAGGTCTATGATATA
>OW240914.1:353546814-353576763 GCA_933207985.1 Pelobates cultripes | reverse complement strand
AGCAGAGCTGTGTGTCTAAAGAGGAGACAGTCGGTCTCCAGCAGCAGGACTGTGTATCTAAAGGGGAGACAGTCGGTCTCCAGCAGCAGAGCTGTGTGTCCAAAGGGGAGACAGTCGGTCTCCAGCAGCAGAGCTGTGTGTCTAAAGAGGAGACAGTCGGTCTCCAGCAGCAGGACTGTGTATCTAAAGGGGAGACAGTCGGTCTCCAGCAGCAGAGCTGTGTGTCCAAAGGGGAGACAGTCGGTCTCCAGCAGCAGGGCTGTGTATCTAAAGGGGAGACAGTCGGTCTCCCCCTCCAACAACCAGGCTTCAACCAGGCTACCCTCCCAGTAGCGCTGGCAACAGGGCAGAGTACCGCACTCAGCAACCCACCAAGTCAGCATACCCGTACCCAGCACAGCCGTGGTGAGGCACCTGGACATGGACAAGCTTCTCCTCTACCCAGGTGTAGTAACCATTTATTGTGGGTGGGCTGTGCTGTTGATTGTGTTTTGTGGGTGGGCTGCTGGACTAACAAGGGCACTGACCGGCAGGAGGTCAGATACCCTGTTAGTCTGTTTGGAAAAGGGGAGAGATGTGACGAGAGCAATCTCGCCACATTGCATTGGAGAAGCCTGGTTGCTCGCCTGTTGCCTTTGGATTATGGCCCCATGTTAAAAGGCTTGATTTTCCCCTGCAAAGACAAGAAAGCCGGGTCATTTGGTGCTTGCCCTGTTTGAGCAGTGATACCCCAGATAGCTATGCCATGGAGCCCATTCGTATAATGAAAGACTATGGGATTGGGAGTTATAATCACTGCGTTTCAGTTGGAGTTCGGGAGAAGCTGCAAGGATCATTGCTGCACGAATGCAAGGATCCGTTACAGGCTGTATCAGCTGAGTGGATCCCAAAAAGATTGCCCACTATAGTATAAGTAGGAAAAAATACTGGTGAAGCTGCAGATAGTATAGTATCACTCTTATATCCCACAATAAATAAAAACCGATACATAAATGGTGGAATGATACAATCTATGTCAGGATATGTATCAATTGGGATGTCAGAATATTTATATCAGCAGACATTTTGAGCTAAGAAAGAAATTAAAAGTGTATATTGCCAGAGTCACTCAGAACAGAGCGGACTCCATTTTGCTATCTTCAGGATAACAAAAACACATAATTTCTTCTTACTTTCTGTAACTAGCCACTTGCTTGAACTAAAGGAATGCATTATATAAATATTCTGACATAGTGACAGAGAAGACTAAGTAATTAATTTTACTTTCTAAATTTTACAAGGTTCCATTGTAAGTAAGGGGTGAAATTGAGTTTAGAACTGTCAATTTTACAAATTACGATCAAAGTAGTTGCCACAAAGACTGAGACAAACGCTTTGAACTGACAGCAAATTTAAGTTATGGTAGTCATTTTAAATAAGCCAAATGACGTCAAAATCGTCATCAGGAAAAGTTAACTCTTTCCTGGATAAGAAGGATTAGTTAGACGAGACTGCCCTTTATGGATCAAATACCTAAATTGCGATCCATAGATTGAACACAGCTACAGTTTCCTATTGGCTTATCAACTAATGACGTACAAAGAGTCTGGCCCTTTAAAAGTTAGGACAAAGGGAAGAGAGGGTAGTTGGCAGAGAGAGGGAGTTGAAGTTTGGGGACTCCAACTCGGACATGCAGAGAGATCCAGGACCTTCTCTGGGACTAACACTCTACTCTTAAACTCTTGGACACTCAACTCTTTTAAACTCCTTGACACTTAAAATTTACTGATACTTTCTAACCAACACCACTTTTCTTTATCACTCACGCACCTCCATACAACCAATCAAGTTCTTGGGACTACCTACTCATCTGATGAGAATATCTACATAACTGGTAATTATGCTGGTTTTATTTAATTAATTTAAATTAATTAAAATTTACTAATAGCATGATATATGACTGGATAAATCACGGTCAGATTTCATATTTCGAAATCTTAGTTAACTAAAGAATATATAGTTATAAACATTCCATTCTGCAGGTGAAATTAAGAATAATTATATATTAATGTGATAGTATCACGTGTTAGCATACCGCTGTTTTTATCCAGGTATATTGATTTGCTCTAATATAAGATAAGATATCTTTTTAGGCAAATTAAAATTCGGCTTTTGTAAAAATCTGGTAGATTATTCTTATTGGATGGTTCCAGGAAATGACTAATGAGCTGGTTTAAATGTTATTTCAATTGAAAATCACAGGAGAATAGGATACTATATGCCTAGGAGGATCTAGCCAGCATTGAAAGGGTTACTCAGTTGATTTAACTGTTAGCCAAGGTTTTATGGCTTTCCGCTGTGAAAAGTTTTATTTTTGTTTATAAAGTACCCTCATAAATCTTATTAAGTGACAGGAGATGCTGTTAGCCATTGGAAAGTGTATAGCCATTCCATTGTATTGCATACTTATGTTATACTAAATATTCACTGATTATTATCATGCATGCTGCCTAATATTATTTGTTAAAAAATATCTAATCTAATCTATTTTTATAACAAATTGTGATTTTATTTATGGAATACATTTCACTTATTTGATAAACGACCTCTAAGATCTAAGAGAATTGAAATAGTGGGCAATTCTCGACTGCTTAATGTTATCATCCCATAAATATCCCTACAGGGACCACAGAGTGCCCACAGTATAACGAGTCTGTGCTGGATTCTGTGATGTGCAATACAGAGACAGGGTGCTCTCTGGTAGAAATGTATTAAAAAGATAAACACTGTAATTAATAAATCAATAAAAATGCACTCATAGAAGGGTTCACAGCGGTGGCAAGAGATGCCAGATCGGTAGCCTACAGACCAGAAAATCCTCGTAGCTCCATCCTGCCGGCCGGATCAGGGGAAGTGTGGATCTCTGTGAGGTGTCAGACACTGGACACTCGCCGCGTGTGTTCCACTGCGTTCCATTTGAATGCCTTAGAGCTTCGTGTGTGATGCTCGCCTTACGCGTTTCGTGATCGGCTGATCACTTCATCAGAGGATAGCATCAGTTCGACCGTCCTCGGTTTATAAACCTCCCGGTCTAATTAGTACATAGGGTGATTAACCCTTCATGCTTCAACTACATTAGATTTAAGTAGTCCTGATCAAAATTGAATGGAAATAGCACAAAAAACATCAAAAAGCACACAAATCACAATAGAAATTGGCAATATAAACAAAACAATAATGGTTAAAAATAAGGTAAACATATAAATAAAAAACAAAAAGTATAAGATATAAGAAATAGGCAATAGGCAATGTAAACTAAGAAATAAAAAATTAGAAATTAAAGGATAAATAGTTGAGGAGAATCAAGAAAAGAGAAGAATAACTGCAATATTGATGGAAATTGCCTAATGTCATGCAGGGAATGTTATATTATGTATTAATGAAGTAGTGGATAGGTAAATGTATATTGTAAGCCCGTTGGTCTGCTAGTTGATTCTCTATTCATCAAATAGCTAAACTGCTAGACTGACATTGAAAAATGAAATATTATAAAGTGCAATATTCTAAATACAAATATAAATATAACAGAGTGTGAATACTAGTATAACTCATTGTGTCTTTTTATGCAAAGTTTTCAAAGGACACACTATTAAAAAAACCTAAAAACGGGGATACTCAACTGAACTAATAAGTATAAAAAACTTAAGATGCAGCTACAAAATCAAATAATAAAGTCGAGAAATAGAAAGTCCATACAGATGTTCAAAACGGCTACTAGATGCATACTTGCAAGAACAGAATATTCAAGGATATAATCTTTCAATGTAGGGTAATAACTGCTTGATCCAAGGATAAATCTGACTGCCATTCTGGGGTCAAGAAGGAATTTTTTTCCTAGCTTGTTGCAAAATTGTGCTTCAAACTGGGTTTTTGCCTTCTTTTGGATCAACAGCAAAAAACAAATGTGAGGAAGGCTGAACTTGATGGACGCAAGTCTCTTTTCAGCTATGTAACTATGTAACTATGTAAAGTCCAATAAAAATAGGAAGTCTAATAAAAAATCTACTAAAAATAGGAATAGGGGGGATGGTCTTAGTTGCCATACCATTAAAGAAAAGCATTGAGCTGGAAATCTATATTGAGGCTGGTAGGTTCCAAACTGTTAAGTCTAAAAATCCATTTTGCCTCTGTCCTATCTAGGGCTTTCTCCAAGTCGCCTCCTCTCCAATGGGTATTGACTCTTTCTATGGCTAAAAACTTTAGACCTACAGGGTCCCTTAGATGGTGGATAGAGAAATGTGTAGAAAAGTTACGGGTCATTAGTCCCTTTTTAATGTTGCGGATATGCTCCCCCAATCTTATCATAAAAGGCCACAGGTAATATTTCTTGCAGGGAGATATTAAAAGATAAATGACTCTTACTGTGTTACAACTTATATGGGTCCTTATTTTAAAACTCTCATCTCCCTCCATGTTCTTAAACTCTTTAATAGTTGATTATTGAGTTGGGTTGTTTTTACAGCCCAGACATTTATTGCACTTATATAATCCTGAATTGTTTATATTAGTATTTTTTTTTTTAATCTCTTTTAATCTCTTGCCACCACTTTGAACCCTTCTATGAGTGCATTTGTATTGATTTATTTTTTACAGTGTTTCTCTTTTTAATACATTTCTACCAGAGAGCACCATGTCTGTATTGCACATCACAGAATCCAGCACAGACTCGTTACACTGCGGGCACTCTGTGGTCCCAATCGATACATATCCTGACATAGATTGTATCATTGCACCATTTATGTATCGGTTTTTATTTATTGTGGGATATAAGACTGATACTATACTATCTCCAACTTCACCAGTATTTTTTTCTACTTTCTGGGATCCACTCAGCTGATACAGCCTCATAATTTACTATTTATTTATTTATTTATTTTTATGTATTTATTTATTTATTTTTATCGTTCAGGTTTTGCTAAGTTGGATTTTGGACTTGTAAATATGCATTTAGATTTTTAGATTCTTTGTTTATATAGTGATATCACCGTTTGGCAAATCCATATTTACCCAGGTCTATTTGGTTTAAAAAATGATTCTTGAGATATAGTTTACTGTTTGAATTTGTATTCTTTTATCTCTATTTTCACTATTTCTACTTACTCCTGGTCTCTCTATTGTTTTTTTTCAGTAGATATTTTTATATATAATTATATTAATATCAAAATACAGTTAGAACAAATGTAAACCGATACATATTTTTATTAAAATTTAATTTGATCAATTTTTTAAAAAAAATTTCAATTTATTTATTGATTTTTTTTTTTTTGAAATTTGTATTTTATTGGTTTTCACATAAAAAAAAACGAGGGGTGGGTGGGGTTGGATACAGAAAAAAGAAAAGGGAGGTGGGAAAAGGGGGGGTACAGTCACTTTACATCGAATCCTATGTCGGTTAGGAATATATGAAAAAAATCGACATTTGCAGGCATTTGAGGCGGCTCAACCGCGCACAATAATCGGTTGATCTCCTTATGCATCACAGTACAATTGATCCGACTATCTAGGCTTACTACCCATTCCTAAGTCCCTGTCTGCTTTATACTACTCTCAGACGTAACATTGTTCCCCACAGTCTTGAGGCGATTGCCACCCCCAGTCTACCTGCGTTTAGTTTTTGTGGTTAGTTAAGTTGTTATTTAGGTTGTGATTGGTGGGTACGTGTTGTGCGTTAGCATTTCTCCAAGCTCGCCACTGTTCCCATGTGCTACCTCTGCATTTGGTGCTATTCTGCGCTTTGGAAAAACTTGAAAATAGCCTGCTTGTCTATGTCTTGGATGAGGGCAGGAATGCTAGGGGTTTCTGTTGTTTTCCAGAGTCGTGCTATCAGTTTTTGTGCGGTTAGCAGGACGTGGTACATTAATTTTCTCGCTTGTGTGGGTGTTTCTCTGGGTATATCTAACAGTAAAAAGGTCTTAGGGTTAAGGGGTAGGTGGATGGTAGTAGTATCTGCAATGATTTTTCGTGTGTCTTCCCAATACCTGACTAGTCGTGGACATTTCCACCAAACGTGGAGGACCGAGCCTTTCTCTTGTTTGCATCTCCAACACGTCGGAGACGCAGTGGGATACAGTTTATGTATACGTAGCGGCACCATATACCACCGATATATTGTTTTCTGGTGTTGTTCTATAAGGGGAGCAGATTTGATCAATTTTCTGGTGGAAGATGTGATGGAAGACCACTGTTTCTCAGTGATGGGAGTTTGGAGGTCCATTTCCCATTGGTGTGCTGGAGTGGAGTCAGAAAGGGATTGGTATGGCAGAATAAGTCTGTAGCATCCAGATAAGGGTTTGAAGGTCTGGGGTAGTTTGCCTGTGATGCCTGTTTGTTCCCAGGTCGATAGCGCACTGGTAATTGTAGTCTCATTTCTACTATCTTTATTACGTGTGTGTAGAAAGGATTTAAGTTGGATGTATGAATAGCTTGATGTGTGTGGCAGGTTAAAGACCGTGTTGAGACGGTCAAAACTCATCAGCTTGCCTGATTCAAAGACCTGAGCTAGGTGTGAGATTCCCTTGCACTTCCACGGCATTGCGTGAAATGTTGGGATACAGTATGTTATGGCTTCTATGGGAGTTGCCATGGAGAGGGGGTTGGCTGTCTCAAACTTCCTCCTATGCGTGTCCCAAATCTGTAACGCTAGTTGTACTTGTAGTGGTAATAACGGTGTAGTTGGTCTGTTTGATTTGTGCAACCATGTCAGGATGTTGATTGCAAAGGGCTTAACAGCTAGGTTCTCTAGGTGTACCCATTGTGGTTGGTTGTTCCTCACCAAATGTGTTAATAGAGGGGTTAAGGCTGCCGCCTGATAGTAGGCTTTTACATTTGGAAACGCCATGCCCCCGTGTTTCACTGGTGCGGACAGTAGTTTGCAAGAAATTCTCGCCCGTTTTGCTCCCCAGGTAAACTGCAGTAGTTTCGATTGTATGGTTTTAAAGTAAGATTGTGGTACCTTTAACGGGAGGTTCCGAAACACATATTGTAGTTTCGGTAGTACCGACATTTTAATAGCCACAATACGTTCCGTCCAAGTAAGGAACAATTTTTCCCAGCCCCTTATCAAGGTCAGGCACTCATTCCATACTTTGGTGTAGTTAGTTGGGAACATTTCGGAAGCTTTTTTGGTGAACGTCAGGCCTAGGTATTTAATATCGTTCGTGCGCCATTCGAATTGGTAGGTTTTACGTAGATGTGTGAGGGCTAGGGGAGCTAAGCGTAACCCTAATGCTTGTGTTTTGGAAGTGTTTAAGGAGTAGTATGAGAGACCACCATATTCCTCGATAAGGTGCATTATGTGTGGTAGGGAGGTAACAGGATGGGAAACATATAGAAGGATATCATCCGCAAATGCACTAATC
The DNA here is from genome assembly GCA_933207985.1 of Pelobates cultripes. Lineage (NCBI taxonomy): Eukaryota > Metazoa > Chordata > Amphibia > Anura > Pelobatidae > Pelobates > Pelobates cultripes. The sequence goes on along the minus strand of OW240914.1, from coordinate 353,569,366 downwards.
TTGATTTGGCGGCCGTTCCAATTTACGCCTTTAATGTCTGGATGGGATCTAATGGCTGTTAGTAAGGGCTCCAGGGCCAGTACGTACAACAGGGGGGACAGAGGGCATCCCTGTCGGGTGCCGTTTGTAATGCGAAAGGGGTCTGATTTGAAGCCTGCTTGTAGTACCTGAGCCCTTGGGTGTGAATATAGGGCGAATACTTGTTGAATGAACTGTTGTGGGAATCCAAATATCGATAAGACTTGTTTCAAGAAGGACCAATCTAGGCGGTCAAACGCTTTTTCAGCGTCCAGAGCTAACAGTAGCCCACCTTGGCCTGATCTTCTCAATTCTTCCATAATTAGGGACAGTTTTCGTGTATTGTCTAGCCCCTGTCTCCCCATCACGAACCCTGTTTGGTCATCGTCTATGATTGAGGGCAGGATTTTACCCAGTCTGGAGGCCAGGATTTATATCTTAGCGTCTGTATTTAATAAGGAGATAGGTCTAAAATTTTTACATTGGTCCGGGGGTTTCCCAGGCTAGTAGCATCTCAGGAGGGAGTTCTCCCGAGTCAGAAGCTGCTTGGAATATTTGGACAAGTTTAGGGCCTAATATGTCTGCAAAAGTTTTATAATACAGGTTTGGTAGGCCGTCTGCTCCTGGGGTTTTTCCTGGGGGGAGGTTCCTTATTGTTTGGAGTACTTCTGATAGAGTAATAGGTTGGAGTAATTGTTCTATTTGGTGGTGGTTTATTTTGGGGAGGGGTAGACGGGTTAGAAACTCCGTAATGTTACTGTCCTGGATGGGGGGGGTATCTGGTCTTTCGCCCAAATTATAGAGGCCAGAGTAATAGTTGGCAAACTCCTGAGTGATATCCATTGGGTTTTGTATTTTATTACCTTCTGGGTCTTGAATATGCGCTATTTTGGTGGCTGCCAGCTTTGCTCTCAGCCTGTTAGCTAGGAGTTTGGTGGCTTTCCCGCTGTGGTGGTAGTGGGTCGCTTTGAGCTTGTGTAACATGTATGAGGTTTTGACCGCTTGTAATTCGGTGATTTTATCTAGCAGATTTTGGATTTGTAGTGCTAGGGCTCGAGAAGGGGCACCTTTATTTTGGGTAGTTAAGTGTGTTAATTGCCGTTGGTATTCCATTAAAGTCGCTTGTCTATGCTTTTTAAGATATGAGGATTGTCTAATAAATAAACCGCCTTATGGGCCGACCAGGTGGTCGAGGCTGATGTTTCCCCACCTGAGTTTGTCTGAAAGTAATTGTTAAGGTCATTCTTTATTTGTTCCACGAAGTTACTGTCTTGTAGTAGGGACTCGTTTAGTCTCCAGTTCCCTCTACCTTTGAACAGATATTTATCATATAGAACCAGGGACACCGGGCCGTGGTCAGACCACGTAATGTCTCCCATTGTACATTTGGCTATTTGTGGTAGTGTAGATTGGTCTACGTAGTAGGTGTCTATGCGGTTGTAGGTATTAAGTACTTTGGAGTGGAAGGAGTAATCCCGTTCTCTTGGGTGGAGTATTCTCCAGCTATCATACAGGTTATGTAATGTGAGCAGTCTAGACAGTTTTTTGCCTGTGGATACTATATTTGCTCGTCTAGTGCCTCTTGGGAGTGCCGTGGAGTCTAAGTCCGGGGATATTATAAAGTTAAAATCCCCGCACATCAACAATCCCCCCTGTCTCACCTTATCTATCTCTTTGAGGATGAGTCTGAGGAATTGTTCTGAGCCAGTGTTGGGGAAATATACAGAAGCCAATGTATATTGGACATTATTGAAGAGACCCACTAGGATTACATATCTTCCCTGGGGGTCTATAGAGACTACTTTTTCTTGAAATGCTATGGATTTTTGTGTGAGAATAGAGACTCCCTTCGTCTTTTTATCAGAAGTAGCGTGGTATTGGATAAATTTTTGTGTAGAGTGCAGGGGTACGAGTGTTGGTGAAGTGTGTTTCCTGGATACACGCGACGTCTATGTCCTCTTTTTTCAGATCTTGCAGTAGTAGCCTGCGTTTACCCGGGGAGTTCAATCCTTTTACATTATACGTTATTAGTTTAACCATGGTTATATATATAGGGAGGGGATGCTATGGAGCGTGAGCTTGGTTACCACTGGTGCTGCTGGGTCATTGCAGTATGTCAGTTTGGTAAGCCTGCTGCGGTTCTGCTGTGCCAGACTTTGTGTTCGTGACTGGGGGAGAGAATGGGTAGGATGGAAGTGGGTGGGGTAAAACTGGAAAAACTGATGGGTGACACACCCAATTTGGCTCCGAGGAGTGGAGCTTCGAGACTCGCCTAATAGATAGGCCCGTCTAGTGGGGGTAGTGGTGGTAAGGTCTTTACACATAGTAAGCCTCCACCTGAAACCAAAAGAGCATTTGAACATCAAATTGCAAAACTAACATGTCATGAACAACATTTAACTAATCTTAATAATTTTCTAACACAGCTTCGCTATAAGTTGGCATCAATGTTTTAAAATGTGCCTTTACAGTGGGTTAGTCTCAGTAAACTTCTAAACACAGCCTCGCTATAGGATGGCATCATGGCTAGTATGTGCCGTTATCTTGTCTGCGCCCCCGTGGGGGAATAGTAGAAAAGCTTATTGGGCAGCGCCGCATTCTAACCAGCAGTTACTGCTGCTTGTTGCAGGTCAGGTAGTTTGAAGTATAACAATAATTAACAAATACATTTTGGCTAAGTAAGCATTAAGCTATAGCCCTGTAACTTGAAAGTTTTAGCATTTTAACTTGCACGGTGTTTATGGAATAGTTACGCGTGTTCCAGGGGAAGGGCAGTCTTTCGTTTGGCAGTCCATTCCAGTGACATCTTGGGCACTTTTGTGTTAGTTGGTTCTGTCGCCGGTTGAGGAAGCCCCCAATCTCTTAGTTTCTGGACGCCTTGCTTCAGGGTCGTGATGGCGTGTATGGCCCCTTGGTGGGAGATCAGAAGTTTGGCAGGGAATCCCCATCTGTAATTCAGGTCGTGCTCCCGCAGGGTGGAGGTGATCGGCGCCATTGATTTTCAGAATTGGAGCGTGTCCGCTGATAAATCCGCGAAGATTTTGATGGAATTGTATTCGTTCGGCATACCTGGGTTTCTGCTAGCCCGCATGATCTTATCTTTAGCGTGAAAGAAGTGTATTCTAGCGATTACATCTCTCTCTGCAGTTTGCGCAGGTGTTTCGGTCTGCGCAGCCTGTGCACCCTGTCGATTAATAGTTGATCCGGGTGTATTTCTGGTACTAGGCTCTGGAGCAGTTTTGAGAGATAATGTTGGAGCTCGGCGTTTGTAATTGTTTCTGGGATTCCTCTGAACCGCAGATTGTTCCGCCTTGCCCTATCCTCCATGTCAGCTAACTTTAGCCTGTGTACTTCCAGAATGCCGTCCAATTCCTGGACTTTGTCCGCTAAGCTGTTATGTGCTTCTGCATGTTCGTCCATTTTGGACTCCACCTGAGCTGTGCGGTTTCCTATTTCATGTATGTCTCTCTGTAAATCAGCAGTTAGAGCCTGAATTTGCAGCTGTATGCTTTTCTGTATATTATCTGAAAATTCAGACATTAGGGCACGGATACCTCTCATCGTAGGTGGCTGGTCTTCTGTCTGCCGTGTGGGGGATGATTTGGGTGAGGGGGAGTTTTCCCGCGGTCCGAAGTCACCGCCATCTTGCGCAATCTCTTCTCCCTCGCGCTGCTTGGATGCCGCGAGTTTCGTGCCGAAAAAGGAGGCACGCTCTGCCTTCCCAGCTTTGTTTTTTGGGCGCTGGGACATGTTGTGTACCTTCCCCAGGTGACCCGGGTATGTGCCGCTTATTATTCCGGTTGTTGTGTGCTCGTTTTGGAGTCGGCGCCGGGAGCTTCTCTTACATGCGACCGTTCAGCTCCGGCGTCAGGCCACGCCCCCAATTATTTTTATTATATATATATATATATATACAGGGAGTGCAGAATTATTAGGCAAGTTGTATTTTTGAGGATTAATTTTATTATTGAACAACAACCATGTTCTCAATGAACCCAAAAAACTCATTAATATCAAAGCTGAATATTTTTGGAAGTAGTTTTTAGTTTGTTTTTAGTTTTAGCTATGTTAGGGGGATATCTGTGTGTGCAGGTGACTATTACTGTGCATAATTATTAGGCAACTTAACAAAAAACAAATATATACCCATTTCAATTATTTATTATTACCAGTGAAACCAATATAACATCTCAACATTCACAAATATACATTTCTGACATTCAAAAACAAAACAAAAACAAATCAGTGACCAATATAGTCACCTTTCTTTGCAAGGACATTTTTAAAAGCCTGCCATCCATGGATTCTGTCAGTGTTTTGATCTGTTCACCATCAACATTGCGTGCAGCAGCAACCGCAGCCTCCCAGACACTGTTCAGAGAGGTGAACTGTTTTCCCTCCTTGTAAATCTCACATTTGATGATGGACCACAGGTTCTCAATGGGGTTCAGGTCAGGTGAACAAGGAGGCCATGTCATTAGATTTTCTTCTTTTATACCCTTTCTTGCCAGCCACGCTGTGGAGTACTTGGACGCGTGTGATGGAGCATTGTCCTGCATGAAAATCATATTTTTCTTGAAGGATGCAGACTTCTTCCTGTACCACTGCTTGAAGAAGGTGTCTTCCAGGAACTGGCAGTAGGACTGGGAGTTGAGCTTGACTCCATCCTCAACCCGAAAAGGCCCCACAAGCTCATCTTTGATGATACCAGCCCAAACCAGTACTCCACCTCCACCTTGCTGGCGTCTGAGTCGGACTGGAGCTCTCTGCCCTTTACCAATCCAGCCACGGGCCCATCCATCTGGCCCATCAAGACTCACTCTCATTTCATCAGTCCATAAAACCTTAGAAAAATCAGTCTTGAGATATTTCTTGGCCCAGTCTTGACGTTTCAGCTTGTGTGTCTTGTTCAGTGGTGGTCGTCTTTCAGCCTTTCTTACCTTGGCCATGTCTCTGAGTATTGCACACCTTGTGCTTTTGGGCACTCCAGTGATGTTGCAGCTCTGAAATATGGCCAAACTGGTGGCAAGTGGCATCGTGGCAGCTGCACGCTTGACTTTTCTCAGTTCATGGGCAGTTATTTTGCGCCTTGGTTTTTCCACACGCTTCTTGCGACCCTGTTGACTATTTTGAATGAAACGCTTGATTGTTCGATGATCACGCTTCAGAAGCTTTGCAATTTTAAGAGTGCTGCATCCCTCTGCAAGATATCTCACTATTTTTGACTTTTCTGAGCCTGTCAAGTCCTTCTTTGACCCATTTTGCCAAAGGAAAGGAAGTTGCCTAATAATTATGCACACCTGATATAGGGTGTTGATGTCATTAGACCACACCCCTTCTCATTACAGAGATGCACATCACCTAATATGCTTAATTGGTAGTAGGCTTTCGAGCCTATACAGCTTTCAGTAAGACAACATGCATAAAGAGGATGATGTGGTCAAAATACTCATTTGCCTAATAATTCTGCACTCCCTGTATATATAAAATAAAAATAATCAATACACATATAAATAATCAATACACATATATATATATATATAAAATAAAAATAATCAATAAATACATTGAAAAAAAATAAAAAATAATAATATGTATATTTACATATAAAATTAATATAATAAATAAATAAATTGAAAAAAAAATTTAATTTATAAAAAATTATGTATCGGTTTAAATTTGTTCTTACTGTATTTTGATATTAATATACATATATATTTAAATCGAAATACATTTAGAATGACGTTATAAATACATATCCTCTCAACGACCGCGCACGTACTAGGTATGTCAGACATAAAATAGTCGTTAAGGACCGCAGACGTACCTAGTACATTCGCGGAAAATAGGAGCCCTAGACTTACTGATCATGGTCGGGGGGGACTGCCAGAAACCCCAGTAGTCCCCCTGCAACAGCTCCGGCCACCCCAGCCCTCCGGGGCCATGTGACCACCATGATCACATCGCCGCAATAGGAGTCTATGGAGCTGCCAGCTGGGGGAATGTCTGAGCTGTCAGGCAGTCCCCCAAGATGCTAAAAAATAAACAAAAAAATAATAAAATAAATTATACATGTATAATATATTATAAAATATATGTATATGTGTGTGTATACTGTCAGGATTATAGTTGATCCTGCATGCAGAATAGTATCACACCAAGAACTAAGGATAACGTCTAACCAGACCTTAAAATGGCTGGACTTAACGTACCTTAGAATAGTCAAAATACTTGCCGAGGTCAGGGACACAGAAAGAGACACAACAATGAGGAAAGCCAGAAGCGGGAACTGCTTTGCACTAAGAAAGAGGGGAGCAAGACTATATACAGACAACAAGACGCCCCCATATCAGGTCGGGAGAGTGAAGGGTGCATACGCACACACCGAACTAAACAGTGAGTCACCTAACAGGCCCTGGAAGCGGGTCGAAAGATATGACACAGAGATGTGAAGTCGAACTGATAATTGTGAAGGACCTGACAGTGGTAAGGGTCCTGGGCATAACATCCCAGTAACCCCCACCGGATCTAGTGACAAAAATGTCTAGATAGGGATACAGGTTTATGTGTCACAGTGATATGGGAGATAACAGGCTTAAGGCAGGAGTAGATATATGAACACCAGATGTAAAAGGGGTAAACACGCCATATGCTGGTCACACACAGTGCACAGTAACAAATTCATGCAGACCCACATTAGGGGCCAACAGAGAAAAGGGGTATAGGCCAGAGGCAAAAGTAGTCCCTAGGAGGGTGGGTGGTGGGCCCGAGAGGGACTGTGGCGTTCGCACCCAGATGAAGCTAAATATGCACTGACGGAAACCCCACGGACGACATGATGTAGTAGACTCCCACTAGACCCCCTGACCAGAACACACAAGACTATGGGAAAAGGAAAGCTATAACCACAGATAGCATGCAAAGACGGAGCTGACACCAAGGAGATGACGACACCTTCCCGTTCATTAGATAGATAGGGGCACACTCCCTGAACTGTAAAACTTCCTGGGGCGGACAGAGCTCCCCATACCGACCACTACAAAATAACAGAGCGATAAACCGCATATGAGAGTCTGGAAACCTTATGCCTCCTGTCATGTACTAGCTCCATCAGCCGGGGGGGGGGTGGGGGGGTGGGCAACTGACGGTGTAGTCTCCAGAATACCTGATTTGATCCTGAGAAGGATACTGATCTCTGTTACAGACATACACGCTTTAACCGATCAACAGCACAGCAGACGAGACACGCCTCGCCACACGCAAGATACATAGGTTAGGCCCTGTACGAGTGCTCCCCAGGGCAGGTGCCTTGTGATAGGCATCCTCCCAGAACTGGTAGGGAGTGCGTGGGCTACTCCGACGGGGTGACCCATGTGACGCACCCGCTACAGGTGTCATGTCACCGAGAACCAAGTAGGGTTCCAGACATAACTTTTTACCCACATTTACTCATTTCCCTTCTCTCTTAACCTACCCCTCTTCCATCCCCCCCCCCTTTTTTTTTTACTAGGGACTATGGGAACTAGATTTGCACCCGTGCCTTTCCACATCTGGTTGAATAATGTCCGGGGCCTGAAAATGCCCGAGCGGAGGTCGCACCTCTTGCACTCCCTATGGGCCGAGAGGGTGTCGGTGGCATTCCTGCAAGAGACCCATTTCCCCCACGCTCCGAGACAAAAGATACCCGCTGGGGTACTTTACAAATCATCAGACTGCGAAGAAGGCTGGAGTAGCGATCTTGTTTGCGCAGACAATTCAATTTGAAAGAAAGGACATACTGGCCGACAGCATGGGACGATTCCTCTTCATTAAAGGAACCGTTGCTGGATGTACCTACACTTTCGCTAGCATCTATGCCCCCAACACGCGGCAAAACGGATTCATCAAAGGGGCCTTAAGCAAACTGGAGAAGTTCTGGGAGGGCTTCCTGATAATGGCAGGCGATCTGAATGTACCCTCGAACCGAGGTATGATACCTCTTGAGGGGCTAGCTCCTTTCCGCCCCATGGCCTGCGGGGTATCCGTGAAGCGCTGCGAGGCACTGGGCTCGTGGATAGCCGGTTGGCTCTGGACCCTAATGAACGTGACTTCACATACTACTCCGCTGTACACAAACAGTATAGTAGGTTGGACTACATATTTCTAGCTCAAGAAATACTACCCATGCTACTGTCGGCAGAGATCCAACCCATGGGTTGGTCAGACCATTCGCCTATCGCGGCACAAATCCGATCCCCCCTGTTCCGCCCGAGGGACTGCCAATGGCGGATGAATGAATCCATCCTTAACGACGCGCCCATAGTCACAGAAATCCAAACAGAGGCTGACCACCTTCTTTGAGGAAAACGAGTCCCCAGAAACTCCTACCCTGACAGCGTGGGAGACACACAAATGCGTTATCAGGGGACATTTAATTAGAATATGTACACAACGACAAAAAGAACAGATACAACGCATGAAGGACCTGACGGAGCGGATCGCGGAATTAGAGAACGACCACAAGACTACTCAATCTGATGACAGCTATAAAGCCCTATTGGAAGCCAGGGGATTACTACGAGACATCCTGCATAGGAAACTGCAACACACCATACGCAAATCCCACCGTTTCTTTTATGAATATTCAAACAAGTGTGGCCGCCTCCTTGCCCAGACACTCCAAAAGAGACGCCGCATGTGCCAAATCGTAGAAATTAGAACTAAAGACCAGAAGACCACGCAGATGCCAGACAAGATAGCTGACGCATTCCGTGGATACTATGAGGATCTATATAACTTGCCTACAGAAGACTCGGACGTACTGAGTCACCGCAAAGATGCATGGATCTCAACCTACCTGCAACAGCACGTCGCGAAAACTTTAAGCCAAGAAGAAGAACTAGAATCCCCAATAACTCTGGAAGAACTGCAGACGGTGCTAAAAGGCCCTAAATTGAATAAGGCACCAGGCCCGGACGGACTACTGGTGAGATACATCAAAGAGTTTGGGGACGTGCTCCTGCCTATACTAGACGATGGAGCTTTCCCAAGAGACACTCTATCGGCAACGATCACAGTTATCCCCAAGGAGGGCAAAGATCCGACCAACTGCGCAAGCTATTGGCCAATCTCCCTCCTGAATGCGGACCTGAAACTTTTCACGAAGGTTATCGCAACCCGCATAGGCAGAGTATTACCGGAGCTGGTACACCCCGATCAAGTGGGCTTTATCCCCGCCAGGGAAGCAAGGGATAATACCATACGCGCCTTAAATATCATCCAAGCAGAGCGACACTCAACGCAGAAGGTCCTACTCCTTTCCACTGACGTGGAGAAAGCTTTTGATCGGGTGGATTGGAGATATATGAAAGCGACGCTGTCGACCATGGGGTTCGGCCCACACCTGATGGCATGGATCTCCTCCCTATACACGACCCCGACGGCCAGAATTCAGAGAAACAGAGCTTTGTCAGAATCAGTCCACATACATAACAGAACAAGGCAGGGGTGCCCACTGTCCCCCCTTCTGTTTGCCCTCTCCCTACAGCCATTTCTGGGGCGGTCAGACAGGACGGGGTTATAGGAGGGTTCGCCCAGCACGGACTGACGCATAAAGTGGCTGCATATGTGGACGATATGTTGTTTTTAATCACTGACCCCTTGGTCACTCTCCCAAAACCTGCTGAGAGCCTTTGTGGAATATGGCCAGGTCTCCAATTTAAAACTAAACGCAGACAAATCTAAAGCGCTTCCCATATCTATAGGGAAGAGGATGACCGACCACCTTAAGACCCAGTTCACCTTCACATGGTGCCACGCCAAGCTAAAATATCTGGACATTTGGCTCTCCGCGGATTTAACCCAACTCTACGCTCACAATTTGATGCCGATGACTCTCACGCTGAAGGCGGACTTGACACGATGGGCTGGTCTCTGCGTATCATGGTTTGGGAGAATGAACGCAATAAAGATGAATCTTCTCCCCTGACTTTTGTATCTCTTTCAAACCATACCGATCAGCCTACCTGCGACCTTTTTTCGGATCATGGACACAGCTATCACTCAGTTCATATGGCAATCCAAAACTCCGAGGCTGAAAAGAACACACCTTCACCTACCAAAGGCCCTAGGAGGAGTGGGACTCCCCTCCATCTGAGACTACCACAGAGCAACTCATCTGCATACAGTAGTAGACTGGCACGTATCTAGAACCAGTAAGGCATGGATCCAAATGGAACGAAGACAGACGGAGGAGACACTCCCGGCGGCGGTATGGCTTAGCAGTCCCCCGAAAAGTGCGCAAATTCTGAACCACCTGCTCGAAGGGGCGACCCTGCGGATATGGTACTCAATCAGGACAAAACTCCAGCTGACCACTACCCCGAGCCCACTAACCCCGATCACACACAACCCTGTCCTGGCAAAGGGCCTGACGCTCCAAGATATCAAAGCATTCGGGGACTCGGATTGGACGTACATGCAGCAGTGGTGCGCAGAGGACTCAATGAAGCAACTACTAGATATGATACCGAACGAGACACCATCGGGCCTGGATAGATTTAGATATTTCCAGGTAAAAACTTACTAGCAATCCCACTATGGAAGACACTTGTTTCATAGACCCCTGACGGAATTTTGAAAAAATATGCACATCGCGCACACACCTGATGCACAGCATCTTGACCCTCTACGCAATGATCCTGACACCGACGCAGCCGGTGCCGCTGAAGCATGTGGAGCGCTGGGAAGAGGCTACAGGTCTCACACTCTCGACCCCACAATGGACGAAAATCCACATATTGACGCATCAAAGCTCGATGAGCTCCAAGCAACAAGAGCTTAACTATAAGCTGCTGACGGGATGGTATAGAACACCTGAGAGATTGCACAAGATGATGCTGGATGTCTCGGGAACCTGCTGGAGATGTGAAGGCGAGGTGGGCACAGACCTCCATATTTGGTGGTCATGCAGAAAGATTGCACCCTACTGGAAACAAATCCACACACAGATCAAAGACATACTGGACACGGATATCCCATTTCAGCCACTCCAGATGCTCCTACACAACACTTCACTGCCCCTCTCGAATTATAAAAAAAAATCACTGATCAAACACCTGTTAAACGCAGCCAAATTGCTCATACCGCCGAGATGGAGGACCCCACAGATGCCCACCCTACAATGGATAGACAAAGTGGAAGAAATCCACGGAATGGAACAACTTACGGCCTCACTCAGGGGAACCATGGAACGCTACATGCAGACGTGGACCCCGTGACTCCTGTTCATATCAAGGAGACAGGATTAAGTGGTCAGAACTGCACCCGAGGCCAAAATCGGGGAGAGGACTGATGCTGTGTCTAGCCCACTTGGGAGAGGCGACGGGCTATGGGCATGCAAAACTAGGCACACCAGAGAGGCGCGGAGTGACATTACTACCCTAGGTAAAGAAGACTTAAGCCAACCCCTCCCCCCTCTTTTTTTTTTCTCTCTCTCTTCTCTTCTTCTCTTCTTCTCTTCACCCCCACTTCCTGCTGCACTGGACACACCGCAATTCATATCCCTGCCTGCTACACTTTCCCCCTCAGCTTACCTTTATCTATGGTCTCGCTGTGGATATTTCCCCCGAATAACCCTATCACGGTCACAGTGAGCTACACTACCATAACCGGACACACTCAAGAAGAACGAGCGACCAACATAACTAACTACCCAAACAAGACAGAAGTAGAGACCCTTAAACGGGACATTGAACTCCTTCACGAGAGGGAGCAGACAGTGAACGGGAGGCATAATGGGCCCAGAGTCTCCTCAGACCTAAAAGCTGTTAGGAACCGACACAAACGAGTCCACTGTAGAGCCCAGCGCCCTAGCAAAGGACAGGAACTAGCACCCCTAGCTGATCACTGGCCATAAGGGATAGAGGGACATACGAGGGTGACTGCCACCTACCGGTTCATCTCTGACCCTAGTAAGAGCACTAAGAAGAAACAACACCTGCCCCCGACTAGCACGCAGGAACTGCGAGCATACAACAGGGTAACTATTACTACCAAAAGCAAACTGAAACTAAACCCGAGCTAATTTGCTGGACCCACTATTAAAACTGTTAAGAGAGAGCTGCAACCACATGTTAGTAAAAATACTGTTTAAAGTTAAGAATGTTACGCTTTTTGACATGTGATGATATCACTACATTGTAACCTTTGAATTTTCTTCAATAAAAAGAGATTGACAAAAAAAACCAAAAAACTGGAACCGCAGTGGCCGGCATCTCTAGGAATGCCGTACTCGCTTGGGACCGGAATAGAAATTTTTCTGTTGGCGTAGGTGCTATGTTCTGGACAGGATCGCGGGGAGCCGTGACATATACATACATACACACATATTATATATACGCACACACACAAACACATGTTTTATATTTATATATTTATTATAATTTTTGTTAAATTAAAAAAACAACTAATAAAAACGCTCGTTTTGGCCAGGCTACTACAAAAGACTGGAAATACCCCATTTTGAATACCCTGGATTGTCTACATTTGAAAATGGTATGCCATGATGAGGTTAATTCACATTCCTGGGCTACCATATGGTCTCAAAAGGCAACACAGACCCAGCAAACCAATCTGACAAACTGAATTGGGCAAGCCCTATATTGACCCTGTAACTTTCCAAAACACCATAAAACCTGTACATGGGGGGTATTGTTATACTTGGGAGACTTTACTGAACACAAATCTGAGTGTTTAAAACAGTAAAACTTATCACGACGATGAAATCACCAGTAAAAGTGCAGTTTTTGTGTAAAAAATGCAAAAAAACAAAAAACACTAACTTTGGCCAGCATTTGTGACTAAGTGGCTACTACAAAAGACTGGAAATAACCCATTTGAAAATGGTATGTCATGGTGGGGTTAATTTGAATTTCTGGGCTGCCATACTGTCTCAAAGGCAACATAGCCAATCTGGCAAATAGCAATTTACAAAAACAGGAATTGGCAAATCTTATGTTTGGCCCTGTAACTTTTCAAATCAGCATAACACCTGTACTTGAGGGCTACTGTTGTACTTGTGAGACATTACTCTACACAAATACGAGTGTTTTAGAGCAGTACAATGTATTATACTGATAATATCATCAGTAATATGGCAGTTTATGTGTGAAAAATGAAAAAAAAATATATAAATGCTAATTTTGGCCAGGGTTTGTGACTAAGTGGCTACTTAAAAAGACTGGACATACCACATTTTGAACAATGTGGATTGTCTACTTTTACAAATGTTATGCCATGATGGGGTTAATTCTCATTCCTGGGCTGCTATACGGTCTCAAAGTCAACATTGGCCCAGCAAAACAATTTGGCAAATTTCAATGTGCAAAACAATTAATTTTTTATTAATTTGGCACAGATTGGTGGTAAAATGGTAGCATGAAATGAGCATGAAAAGAGTCAAAATACCCCAAATTTAATACCTTAGATTGTCTTCCTTTGAAAAATATATATATGTGAAGGGTTATTCAGGGATTCCTGACAGCGTTAATTTTGAAAAAAAAAAAAATGGTTTGGAAATAGCAAAGTGCTGCTTGTACTTATTGCCCTATAACTTGCAAAAAAAAAAAAAAAAACGCTAAGAACATGTTAACATTGGGTATTTCTAAACTCAGGTCAAAATTTAGAAACTATTTATCATGTGTGTTTTTTGGCGGTTGTAGATGCGCAACAGATTTTGGGGGTCAAAGTTCCAAAAAGTTTTTTTTTTTTTCAATTTTTTCATCATATTTTATAATTTTTTTTATAGTAAATTCTATGATATGATAAAAATAATCATATCTTTAGAGAGACCATTTAATGGCGAGAAAAATGGTATATAATATGTGTGGGCACAGTAAATGAGTAAGAGGGAAATTACAGCTAAACACAGACACCGCAGAAATTTAAAAACAGCCCTGGTCCTTAATGGTAAGAAAATTGAAAAGCAGTCTGGTCACTAAGGGGTTAAAGGACCACTATAGGCACCCGAATCACTTAACCCTCCAGCTGAAAACATAGAAGTTTCTGAGAAACTGCTATGTTTTCATTGAGGGTTAATCTAGCCTCTAGTGGCTGTCTCCCTGACAGCCACTAGAGGGCGCTTCCCGAAATTACATGGAGTAAGTCGCACTTATCTGACGCTAGACGTCCTCTCGGAGTTCAGCGTCAAATAAGATCCCCATAGGAAAGCATTGAGTAATGCTTTCCTATGGGCGGGTTTGAATTTGCGCTTGCCTCTGGCCACGCATGTGCATTCGGCTCCACTCGGGAGCTGACATCGGCGGGGGAGGAGAGATCACCAGCGCTGAGGGAGCCCGACGCTGGATTAAGGTAAGTGGCTGAAGGGGTTTTCCAAGAGCCTATAGTATCAGGAAAACGGGTTTGTTTTACTGGCACTATAGGATCCCTTTAGTTAAGCAGTTTTGGTGTATAGATCATCTTCCTGCAGTCTCAGTTCTCTGCCAATTAGGAGTTAAGTCACTTTCTTTACACATCCCTAACCACAACTCCCCTGCCTGAGACTTACACAGCCTCCAGGGAAAAAAAAGGTTTTATTTTTACAGCACAGTGTGTTGACTTCAGACACTCTTATCTCCTGTTCTGCTAAATGGACTTTATTTATATGCACAGGGGGCTGCTGCAGACTCTAACAGGCAATTAGCAGAGCAGGAGATAACACATTCTAAATTAAACGCAATGTACAATAAGGGAAGTTTACAAATATAGTTTTTTTTTAGGAATTGTATAGAGAGGCTGTGTGATTGACAGTTATTGGAGGTGTGACTAGATTCTGCATAAACAAAGTAATGTAACATCTAAATGGCAGAGAATTGAGAAGTGAGACTGCAGGGGCATGAACTATACACCAAACCTGCTTCATTAAGCTAAAGTTGTTTTGGTACATAGAGTCCCTTTAATAGTTAGTTCCATTGTGCTCTATTGATGAACAATCATCACATTCTGGTATAAAAGTGACTGTGGTGCAGAATACACATTGCTGGGGTGGATTCCGTCAAGCAAGGTATCTAACATGGAGTGGGGGGTACGTTCTGGGGGCAGAGATACTGTAGTATGGTCCCTTTGTAGTGTGATTTTATAGGGTGCTTGTCTAAGAAAATGACCCCTCAGGGAAAGTATTAAATGATTAAATTAATGCTGTTTGTATGTAACTATAGGTTAGTTCTAGACACCTCTCCCTGAGGGTCAGACAAACCACGGTTAAAATCACTGTATCAGTACCCCGGAGATACTTTGTAACGGTGACTGCAGAACTTATCAACAAGGAAAACTATTATCTAAACAAGACAGTGATTAGTTATTACTGGCTCTTAAATAAAACAATCTTCTTAACGCTAGACCTGGGTATTGATTGACTGACTTATCATTCCCTTTTCTGCTCACTGAGACCTAAAATAGAAAGTGACACATGGTGGCCCCCTCTCTGTGCGTTTCAATGGCAATCAGCTTAGGCAATTACTGGCCTGGGAAAAAGGATTGTAAATTGATGATTTAGTGTTTAGAAATTGCTCTGTTAAGAGAGAATATAAAACTAAACTAAATTTGTTTGCTTCTTCACTTAGAATGTACTTACAGTCACTGCCGACATGTTGTATTGCTAATTGTATGCATATCTATATCATAGGCGTGCGCAGCCTATTGTATAAGGGAGTCGCACCGTAAAGCAGAAACACACACACCGCGTACATATATATATACACACATACATACATACACACACTGCTGTGTGTGTGAAGGTGCTGTGTGTGAAGGTGCTGTGTGTGAAGGCGCTGTGTGTGTGCAGGCGCTGTGTGTGTGCAGGCGCTGTGTGTGTGAAGGCGGTGTGTGTGTGTGCAGGCGCTGTGTGTGTGAAGGCGGTGTATGTGTGTAAAGGTGCTGTGTATGTAAGGGTGCTGTTAGTGTGTGCAAGGGTGCTGTGTGTGTGAGGGTGCTGTGTGTAAGGGTGCTGTTAGTGTGTGCATGTGTGAGGGTGTTAGTGTAAGGGTGTTGTTAGTGTGTGCTGTGTGTGTGTAAGGGTGCTGTGTGTAATGGTGCTGTTAGTGTGTGTATGTGTAAGGGTGCTGTGTGTGTGTGCAAGGGTGCTGTGTGTGTGAGGGTGCTGTGTGTAAGGGTGCTGTTAGTGTGTGCATGTGTGAGGGTGTTAGTGTAAGGGTGTTGTTAGTGTGTGCTGTGTGTGTGTAAGGCTGCTGTGTGTAATGGTGCTGTTAGTGTGTGTATGTGTAAGGGTGCTGTGTGTGTAAGGGTGCTCTGTGTGTAAGGGTGCTGTTAGTGTGGGCTGTGTGTGTATGTGTGAGGGTGCTATGTGTGTAAGGGTGTTGTTAGTGTGAGAGTGCTGTTAGTGTGTGCTGTGTGTGTGTGCTGTATGTTTGTGTGTAATGTGTGGGGGCCGTTTAGTTAATATCCCCCCTCCCTTCTTACCTTATGTAGGGAGGGGGACTGTGCTCCTGCCTTCCCTGGTGGTCCAGTGGAGAGTGAACTCTAGCCCCCTTTGGGGCTAGAGTTCACTCTCGCGAGATCTGAGCATTGCCGCGGTAACCGCGGCAACGCTTCGACCGCGCGAGAAGAACCCGGCGGAGCTGCTGACAAGAGCTCCCCGGGTCCTCTCCTGCCTCCCTCCCTGCCTGTGGATCGAGGGAGATCTCTGATCTCCCTCACCGGCCCATGGAGGGAGGCACATAGCGCGTGCCGCGGGGATTAGGGTGTGCACACTGTGATCCTTGTCTGCAGGTAGCACAGTCCTCTAGGGTAAACAACAGGCACAGTCCTTTGGTTTTCATGTAATCCAGGCAGTTTTATTGTTAAACTCCACCACAGCTACAGCAGCAAATGAAAAAAACAACAACAACAACACAAATCCCTATAAACAAAAGCCTAGCTCGTCTGAGCACTAACTAACATCAGACTCCCTCTCTCTCAGGGGTTAAACTAGAACAAAATAATATTTGGGTTCACCAACCTAGTGCCTTTGTCAGATCTCTGCACTCCACACTCGGTTAGCATGTGGCTTTCATTCCTTCTAGAAATAAACAAATTTCTCTCTCTTTTCCTCACTCCCAGTGCTCCAAGCCAGCCTTGACTGCTTTCCTTTTGCATTCCCAGTGCTCAGTCTCCTTGACTCTCTCACTGGAGAGAACAGCCTCTCTCCAACCTGCTTCCAGGGAGGAAGCCAGCAATCCCCCCTTTACCTGCCTAGCAGGGAGGGGTTTATTCCCACTGCTACAGCTGATTATCTGCAGCTGAGCAGTGGGTTGGAGACAGTTCCAAAAAACTCTGGCCTGGACCTGATTTCTCCCAGTTGTGTATAAACTGAGGAGTGGAGCATTGGCCCACCCTGCTCTCCAAATCCCCAGGAGCCCATAACTAAACCTAGCTTTGTGTTGCACACCACACATACAACACGTACTTCCCCTGGGGTTAAATGTTAAAGGCCTCTCTACCTTCAGGTTATTACAACACCCAGCACACCCCGTGCTCACGCCTATGATATATATATATTAATCATCACTTTCTAGAGCTATTTAGTATCCTATGATTTAGCAATATTATGGGCACACTGCCCAGAGTTCCAGAATCTTCCAAACGAAGTGCAGGTGTCTTATCACATGATTTGGACTCTCCGGGCATCTGGCCAGCGCTCTAGGGTATATTTGAGTGGCTGTGCTCTCGCACGTTTGAAATGAGCATGTCACTCGCATAAGCTGGTTGTATAATCTCCTTTTGTATGATTATAAAAACTGGGACTTTTAAAAGACTTGTCAGAAGCCTCAACTTTGAGTGGACACACCGGGCAGTTACTCTCCCGATTAACCTGAGACTCGAGGCCAAGGGTGAAGAAAGGGGCTTCCTAGCCTTGATTGTGTGATTGTGTTAGCCTGGATGTTATTCTACAACAGATGAATTGGTGATGTATTACTTTATTCTTGTAATTAGAAAGATTATACCATGTTATCCTTAAAGGAACACTATAGTCACCAGAAAAACTCAGCCAATCCTATAGGAAAGCATTGCGATTGTTTTTAATCAACACTTCTGATGATGTCAGCCAAGAAGGCAGATCAGGGGCAGAGCCAGCAGCTACAGACTGGAATAAAGGTCAGATTTTACTATATTTAGAGGGGTCAGGGGGGGCCAGGGGGAGTAGATAGTGTTTTTAATACTATAGGGTCAGTAATACATGTTTGTGTTCCTGACCCTATAGTGTTCCTTCAATAACTAACAATTATGAATATTATACTATTTCATCCCAAATAAAGAAACTTTCATTATTTCACTCAATTGGTGTCATATTCTGCATCCTGGAACCTTATAAATATAAAAGCAAAACACACGTTTATGGGCATCCGACCACCTACGTCAAACAGCTAGAATGGGTCTAGCATTAATATTAATATCAAGCCGAGTTCAAGGTCACATTGTACAGAGACCGCAAAACGAATTCAATCCCACCCGTTAACTCCTCCTCCCAGAGATCCTAGAGCCAATCAGAGGGCAGGGATACATGCATGGGGTGGAGAATCAGTGAGATTCATGTAACCGGTAGGTAGGATGGCTGCCTCCAGGGCTGATAGCCAGAGAGTATTTTTAATAAATACATATTAGTATGTTTAACAATCTGTGACACCACTACATAGGTTCTTTAGAGGAAGTGAAGTGCACAATGTGGCATTCGATAACAATTCTCTTTAAGTGTGAGAAAGTTTTTAGTGAATAAAAAGATTGCAAAGTACAGGGAAGTTGTATTCTCAAATAAAAGTAAAGGTGTGAAATGGCCGGCATGGAGCTGCAATGACTAAGAATGATACATTTTATTTTGGGAAAATAATTCCAAATTGCTAAAAATACTTTGTTTACAAATTGGAAAGGCAACGATGTGTGTTCAAACATATGGTTCCTGTTATTTTATTTTTTTTTGTTTGTTTTTTGTTGTTGCTTTTTGCTTCAGTGAATAAAGAATTTAATACATTTCTCATATTGTGTCCGTAAATGAGAATATTGAAACCTTCTCCTTTCACATTTCACCAATACTTACAGCCAACGGAGGAGATAGATTTTGTTCTCAGGAAGGTGGGGAAGCCATTGTGAGAGGTAATGTGAAATAGCAGCTGGAAGTTAAATTGAATGCCATTCACAAATCTTGGGGCGCGGCGTGTGTCGGTAAGGTTGGCAGTGCTAACAATCTGTAATACCTTGTGCCATTTTACGTTGCTCTTTTCTGAAGCTAAAACCACTCCTATGTGTCTTTAAAGTGGTGTCTGACGCATGAGTAATATTTTTCTTCATAAATTATAACAATTACATATGGCCCTCATGTTCCAAACAGGTTTTACTGTGATTATTGGCATTTGAGCGCCATCAGTGAAGGCCTGTGTAGCGATGTGATATTGTCTTGCAGTATATAGTTGTCATTTAGTTTTGATAGTATTATCACTGCATGTAACATAAAAATGTGCTTTATCAATCATGATTTATAGAAAACGCTCAATGATTCTCAGTTTCTGAAAATTGGTGTTTATTGAACAAGAAAGTACTTCCTAACGGCCTAATTTCCTCAACATAATACTTAAAGGGGTTCTAAAGTGTTAGGAATACATATAGTGCCCACTTGTCCCCGTTTTCCTCTTGGCCCCCATTCCGGCATTTAAAGGGTTAAAAAACCCTATTTTCACACCCGATTTTAGCGATTCGACACTGGGTCGGCACTCCGTCTCCTCCGGCATCATCTAAAGGGGGGCCTAATGCATTCCCTATAGGAATAGCATTACATCATTTAAGGGACTCAGAGTCTCTTAGAACAGTGTTTCCCAACCCAGTCCTCAAGGCACACCTACCAGTCCAGGATTTAGGGATTACCCAGTTTTGTCTAAGGTGTTTTTACAAAGAAGAAAAAAAACACCTTAGACACAACTGGGTAATCCCTAAATCCTGGACTGGTAGGTGTGCCTTGAGGACTGGGTTGGGAAACACTGTCTTAGAATACAGGAAGTGCCGCTAGTTGCTGTTTGATAGACAGCCACTTGAGGCAGTCTTAGTACTGTAAGGTAATCATTGCAGTTTATTAGAAATGGATACTGCGTCCAAACCCCTTCAATGAGGTTAAGTGGTCTGGGTAACTAAAGCGTCCCTTTAAAGACACGAACAAATTCCAAATTTTACAACGTGTCCTTGTCATTAACATAAGACAAATAACTGGATGAAATATCAATCTGCTGTTTTTATTAGTGGAATAAACCAACGTATCCAAAAAGGATTAATCCGTCCGCGGATCTGCATGATCCTTATGAAAGAAAAAGCGAAAGTTAAGTTCAGAAACCTTCCTGGCAGATGAAATTGCCAGAAAAAAACACTATCCATGGTATCAGTTACAAATCCAATGAATGTGTTGGCTCAAAATGAGCGTATTCCTCCATCTTAAACACCAGTTTCAGACTCCAGGGAGGAGTCATAGGTCGCATTACAAACTCGATATGTACCAAAGTCTGCACATTCGGACACAAAGCTAACTAGAGGGGGATGAACACCAAAAAAAGTCTTAACCTGACCCTTCAACATTCAGCTAAACTATTATCCAGTCCATCCAGAAGGACTCCAAAATGTCCTGTTAGTGTGTGCTGGGTGTTTTATTTCTCTGTAACTCTATTCATTCAAAAGATAGGGACGATTACATCAAATGCATTGCGAAATTTAATTAAGCCTTTATACAAAGTGGTAGCTGGACTTCCTGACGAGAATTTCTTGTGGTGTTACTACGCCATCTATTGACCAAAGTCTAGATGGTAACCTGTAGGGAAGACACGCCCATCTGACTCTATTTGCCACTTTAAATTAGTGACGTTAAAGAAGTTTAGGGAAGCTGGTCCTTTAAAAATTGAGGATAGCTGAAGACAAGTTAAGTCTGAGATCTGGAGCAGGAGACAAAAGTTGGAGATCTGGAGCAGGAGACAAGGACACACCTAACTTTCTGTATCTCTTCCAACTAATACTGGGGCCCTGAAAAATCCAACACTCCAACTGAAACTTTGGAATTCTTAATAATCAGAACTCTGATAACTTTCTTATTTTCACAATTCTTTACTCATACTTGCATACACCATTTTATGGAATATATCTCCAAGCCTAAAATAATTTCTGCCAAGAAAGCTGGTAAATATGCTGGTTTTATTTAATTTAAATTAATTAATTTTTGCTCAAAGCAGAAATATACCTGGATAAAAGCTGGTCAGATTTCTAACTTAGAAATCATAATCAGCTAAGGATATATATGGTTATAAATTCCTTACTGCAGAAGCAATACATGAATGATATATTTACTGGTAATTTGCCAGGTTTAGCACATCAAGCTATTATCCAGAGATATTGACTTATCTGAAATTAGGGCTAGTTAAAATTATCAGGAAGTTAATTATCTGCAATTTAAACTTTGTTAGAATTATTCTTAGTGGTTATTGGATGAGAAGGAATGGTAAAACTGATCTGGTATGAGAAGTATTGTATTTGTCAATTGCAATGTTAAAGGTATTTTTCCTGTGAGAATTGTAGTCAGCAGTGAGTGAGTTAACTCAGTGTGTTTAAAACTGGCAGCAAACGTTTTTATTGCTATAAGCTGTGCTGTTGTGTGGCTGTGAAAAGGTCTGTGTTAAGAAATGCCAAGCTAATTTCAAAGTGAAGTGTCCTCCTGTCGTAAATCTTGTTAAATTTTCATTAATGTGCATATGTTGCTATTGAGCAATCTGTGATTGTGTCATAACTGTTGCCATATTTGTACTTATGTTATACATAAATATTCACTGATTATTGTCACGAATGTTACATATTATTATTATTATTAATAATAATTATTGTCACAATAAATTATATTTTTATAATTAGTTTGTGATTAATGTATGAAATACAAATTCTCTAATAAAAGGTGCTCCATGGTCTATAAGAGTTAAAATAGTGGGTGGCTCTTCGCTTTAAAGGGACACTATAGTCACCAAAACAACTTTAGCTTATTGAAGCAGTTTTGGTGTATAGATCATTTCCATGCAGTGTCACTTCTCAATTCTCTGCCATTTAGGAGATAAATCAATTTGTTTATGCACCCTAGTCACACCTCCCTGCATGTGACTTGCACAGCCTTCCTAAACACTTCCTGTAAAGAGTCAGCTAATGTTTACACTTCCTTCATTGTAAATGCTATTTATTTAAAATGTATTATCCCCTGCACTGTTGATAGCTTGCTAGACCCCACAGAAGCATTATGTGTATGATTAAAGTTCACTTTAGGGAGCAGGCAATAAGAAAGTGAAACCATTTTTTTTCCGCGCATGGTATGTGAGTCACAGCCAGGGGAGGTGTGTCTGGGGCTGCATAAACAGAAACAAAAGGGATTTAACTCCTAAATTGCAGAGATTTGAGCAGAGACTGCAGGGGCATGATCTATACACTGCTATAAACTGCTTCTTTAAGCTAAAGTTGTTTTGGTGACTATAGTGTCCCTTTAAATCAATCAAGGGGA
>OW240914.1:353500109-353537961 GCA_933207985.1 Pelobates cultripes | reverse complement strand
GGGGAACAGAGATATGGGGAGAGGGGAGAAAGAGGGGGGAACAGAGATATGGGGAGAGGGGAGAAAGAGGGGGGAACAGAGATATGGGGAGGGGGGAGAAAGAGGGGGGGTGTTCAGAGATATGGAAAGAGGGGGGAACAGAGATATGGGGAGGGGGGAGACAGACAGAGAGGGAAGAATGAGACACGGGGAAAAAGGGGGAATAGAGAGATAGGGAGGGGGAGAAAGAGACACAGGGGGAGAAAGAGACAGAGAGGAAGAGAGATGTGGGGGAGAGACAGGGAAAGGGGGGAGAAAAACAGTGGAAGAGAAGGAGAAAGAGGCAGAGGGGTAAGAGAGACTGGGAAGGAGGGGGGAGAAAGAAACATACAGAGGGACGGGGGGAGACAAAAAGGCACACAGAAGGGCTGTATATATCACTGGTGGATCCAGGGGGGCAACAGGGCTATTGCTCCCCCTCCCCTGTCCGCAGGCACCGTGCGGGCAGGGGAGGAAGGAAGAGAGGACCTGGGAGCTCACCCTGCAGCTCCTCTGGGTCCTTCTTGCACGAGCACAGAGCGTTTCCGCGATTACCATGGCAACGTTACCGCTCTTGCGGTAACTCTAGCCCTGGAGCTACGGTCTAGTGTTCACTCTCAACACTGTGACCCCCAGGGATTCCTGGTGGTCGCAGTGGTGAGAGTGAACTCTAGCCCCATAAACACACTGCCCCCACACACACACCATACACATTCACACACTGCCCCCATACACACCATACACATTTACACACATTGCCTCACACACACACATACACTGCCCACCCATATACACATAGACCCCCATACACAGCCCCCCATACTAACATTGCCACACACGTACACAGCCCACACACCCTACACATTCACACACTACACCCCCCACACACACTGAACCTTTCACACACATTGCACCACTTCTCCTATTCCCTACTACAGCCCCATATCCCAGCAGATCCCAGGTAAGTTGTCAAACTGTTCTTAAATGGTTTGACTACTTACTCTGGAGCAGTAGTGGTTATTGTGCATGGATTATTTATTTAAATAATCTACAAGTGCCCCAGTAGCCAGCCAGCCAACCCACAGGCTGGCCAGTAGCCAGCCCACAGGCCAGTAGCCAGCCCACAGGCCAGTAGCCAGCCCACAGGCCAGTAGCCAGCCCACAGGCCTACAGCAAGCCACAGGCTTACAGCCAGCAAGCCCACAGCCTGCCAGTCGCAGCCAGCAAGCCACAGCCTGCCAGCCGCAGTCAGCAAGCCCACAGCCTGCCGGCAGTAGCCAGCAAGCCCACAGCCTGCCAGCCGCAGCCAAGCAAGCCCACAGACTGCCAGCCAGCAACAGTAATTAAGGTAAGAGGAGCCAACTTGGCCTAGGTATCAGTGAGCTATGTTGTGTTGCTATATTGTGAATAGGAACCAGAGTGTTGGAGAGACCACCCTCCAGGCCCCATTAGACTCCATTGTAGTCTCTAATGGGGCTTGGAGGAGATTCTTTCTAACACACTCTCTAAAGGACACTGAGATAGCCTCTGCTAGAAATCCCCTCCATGGCCCATTAGCCCTCAATTGTAGTCTCTACTGGGGCCTCGAAGGACTTATTGCCCTTTTGTTCCTTGTGTCTAAAGATTGTGTAGGGTGTGGCTGGAGGCGGTGCATGGAGGCGGGACAAGGGTGGCGCTTGCTGCAGAGTATGGGTGGGGCCTGTATGGGGGCCCTTGATTTATTTTTCCCGGGGGCCCTGAGGGTTCTCAGTCCACCCCTGCCTATGAGAGATGGTTTTAAACGCCATTCTGATTTACCTCTAGTACTTACTTGATGATCAGACTGAGAAAGCATCTGTTGTTCATCTGTCTCAGAACCAAGGTACTAAACCTCTCTTGCCTCCCATGGCCATTGGTCTCCCATATTAGTACCTCCACATACAAAGCAGTTAGTTATATTAAGACTACCTGCAATACTCTCAGCCAAATAGGTTCTTAACATTATGGGGAATTTTATCCTCAACACTCATCTCCTCATAGAAGGAATGAAAAACCTGATGAGTTTGAGACGCTGTCGTCTCAGTTTCAAGTCCTACATATATTATGGTCCCTGGATCTACTCCTGCACCATGTATTTTGAAACCCAAAGAGATTTCCAAACTTGTCAATAAAATGCTGTGGATTGGAAATGGTCATATGCACAGGGTTACACTCCATAGTTTTACAATACGGTGCAGTGGGCAACCTTTGGATAATCATATCTTGATCTACTGTCTTTCCCCAGGTCGCCCAACCTACACATGACCAAAAGGGGCAGAAGTTAAAGTCTCTATTTGGGCAATCAGGATCAGTAGATCTTTTACTGAGACATAAATATTTATAATTAAACCCATAAGTTTGTTTCCATTTAAGATTACCACATACATTCCAAGGTTTTCCTGCTACCCGAAATCACCTTACATTCATCAAATAGTAGAATGCCCATAGAATGTATGGTGCTTATCACATTATTATTTATTAAGGTCCCCTGGGAGTT
Organism: Pelobates cultripes; assembly: GCA_933207985.1. NCBI lineage: Eukaryota > Metazoa > Chordata > Amphibia > Anura > Pelobatidae > Pelobates > Pelobates cultripes. The sequence continues at coordinate 353,535,428 of OW240914.1, read as the reverse complement.
ACTGTTCCGAATTACCAACCAAATTGTACGGGGTTGGAATTGGGGATCGAAACACTTGGGCTCACCTGATATCGGTTGACACACACTATAATCAGTAACTACACCTAGACACAGATCCTTTACATTCATATTGTGAGTGCCAAATTAGGGTCTGGGATATCTGGTTACCTGTTTTCGTAGTCTTAATACAACTAACACAGCTTGGAATATCCTCATCTTTACCCTCCTGAAAAATTATAAAAATACTAAAGCACATAATTAAACACATTATTCTTGCAGTCCTCATCTTTATTCTTCGTCCTACTTCTGTCTGTTATATGCCAGTATAGAGTTAAAGATGATTATGCAATGTAATATCAATGTAACTCCCGAGAGTGCCTCCCTAAAGTCTAATGAAGCAGATAGACTTTAATTATGTGCTTATTTTATTATTGCTTATTTTAATCACTGTTCACCCTGATATCTAGGCTTGAGTAAAGCTTTAGTTCTATGGTAAATTAAACATCTCAGTTTGTATTTTAATAAAGGGGATATTTTGGACAAAGCTGGGAGGGGCCCATCCAGTAACTAAAAAAGGATAAAAGTGTACTCTATCATCTTATACCATTAATCATTTCTTCCAGTTGTATTTTAGACTGTCACTGAAGACACACAGTATTCAATAGTTTTAGTGCTATTTCAATGATTATGGTACAATGTCATTGCTGAGAATTATCTGATCCAATAGACTCAGTTACTGTTATTAAGAATTCTCCTCACAATTTAATTGTTAATAAAATTCAGTGCTAAAATACACTCCTACCAAAAAGGAAGTCAGTTCAAATTACAAAGAACCAATGGGGGGTTGGTACAGAAATACAAGAGTTTGAAACAAAAGAACAGATAGGTATGTGGGTAGGCAGGGACAATAGAGCAAGGGGAGTGCAAATACCAGCTATACCAGTTTTAGCTTGGGAGGAAGAGTGGGGGAATGGCTACTCTGGCTCTGGAGGATGAATAAAGGGGTTGGTAATCAGATGCAAGGGGGGGTGGGGTTGTCCAAACCAGGTGGAATTAAGGCCTTAGTTCTGACCACCATGTGGCTCCATTGTTCCTCATGACACAGTTTAATTCACCAAGGCAGTTTTTCAACAATCAGTTTCCAACAGTCAATATATGGAAACTGATCATAGAATTCAGGCCTACTAGTTACAGCCACATGTACACCCTGCACTAAATTTAAGTCAAGACTACCACGTGGAGGCCATGCGGCCACCAGGACAGGCCACTCCCTACTGCACAGGTTTTTTTTTTTAATTTAACATACAAGACAAAGGACCAACAGCCTTGTGAATCAGAAGATGATTTCAACAGAACGTCTGATTCAAAAGCTGTACAAATATACACACAGTTTCAAAAGTCACACCAATCTCCTTATCACCAGCACCACATCACACAGTTACTAGGCCCAAACACACACGTGCACGTACACACAGGATCCTCACATGCTCAACAATATCACGACGTCACACACACAAGTAAAATCAAGACTCACCAAACACTATATACTAATCAATGCAACTATTAAGCAAGTCATACAATTGTCCACACAATTAATCAAAATTTACACATCCGCTAAACGGCAGAGCTCAAGCTTTCTAGTAGGACATACATTTCACCAATTACAGCGTATTTTACAACATTTACAGCAAACCCAACTACTCTAATTGGCCAGCACCTCGAGAACTATCGAACTATTTACACCAGGATTCGGTTAGTCTACGCTGCCCAAGCACCACATATAGCGAACTAGTGGGTGGAATTTACAACAGTACCCATTTAGTCTATCTACTCTATCAATAGTTTAGTGGCTGAATTTACAACAGAGCACACTTAGCCAAGATAGGTTGAGATCTAGCAGACGGAATGTACACCAGAATCTGCTTAGTTTCGCCGGCTTCCCTGACCTAGCAACCGAAATTTACACCTAGACACGCTAGTCAAGACAGGACACTGGTGTCTGGCATAAACTAATTACACCAAGATTTAACCTGACCCACAAACTAGACGGGCTGACTACAGAGCTTCTAATTTCCAGATAAGCTGTGCGCCTTCGCTTCTTCCCTCCAGAGGGAGGGGGCAGTCCAATAACCAGTTCCAAATATAAAACCCCTTGTGGGCCTACCGCTCTAATGGTATAGTCTTACCTTTTAGTTCCTGGATCTGGGTTCACACTCATCGATGGGGCACCCCGGTACTCACTGCGCAGAAGCCAATGATCTCCTGGACAAAAGGCCAGTGGTGCCGAGACAAAACGAGGTCCACGCAGAAGTTCAGGGTTGCTGCCGTGGAGAACGTTGGCATTTACAGAAAAGGAATGTACTATCCACTTCCACACATGCTCAGTATACTGATGCCTCATCCAACTGTTTGTAATCAGATACTAATTAGCATATGCCATGTGGAGATTTCGGCCTACTAAATTTTGACCATGCTGGAATCCCATCACAGTATATTTAAAACGAATTTAAAAAAATGTAATTCCCCAATTGCAAATGTATAATACCACCAGATACCAGATATCCCATTCCAAAAAACCCAAATAAAGTAATTGATTTCACCCTTGCTAAAGTTATGTGGGTGATAATGCTATTTCTTACAGAAACATGAAATTCTCATAAAATACACTCTGGCTCCAGGTTCGGTCAGACCCCGCAAACCTTTCTATTAGGACACTGGAGTAAAATCAGGGATTTTATTTGTATCTGGGAGCATTGATGTGCAAAAATAGTGTGTTTGCTTAGCAGCTCCTTTGTATTGTAGAACAAATCGTTCTTGCGTGCTAAACACAGAACCTGTGGGCATGTTTAATGCACACATAATAGGGAGCCTCGGTTCCCTGCACAGAAATAACTGTTTTGTTAAGGAGTGGATCTATGAGATATATCTTCCAGCCTGGGGAAAGCATTGTGAATTTAGTGGCTCATCGAAGGCTTCTGATTAAATTACTCTCACTCAGGAGGCCGACAACTCTTGGGAATAAGAAGAAAAAGCAAAAAGCAACTAAAGAAAACATATTAATACTCCCGATCCCACTTTCATTAGCAGATATTAAAATGTACCAGATAGTGGCACAGTATTGAGATACTTGGATTAATCTGTGTCTCCTTAATAAATTATTGAACTTTAACGATCACTGTCATCACTCTGTTACTATTATTTGTATTTATATAGCGCCAACTAATTCCGCAGCGCTTTACAATATTATGAAAGGGGGACAGTTACACAGTGACACAGGTAAAATAGGTAGATGAGGGTCCTGTTCAAACGAGCTTACAATCTAGAGGAGGTGGGGTATAAAGACACAACAAGGCCGCAAAGGAGACAGCAACCAAACAAGAAAGTAGCAGAACTGGAGCAGAGAGTGCAGTGTGGCTCTTTATGAGAGAGTAAGAGACAGATTTGTGACATAGAGTCCATAAGCATTTCTGAACAGATGGGCTTTGAGGGACTTCTTAAACAATTGAAGACTAGGGGAGAGTCTGATGGGGGTAGGCAGTCTGTTCCAAAGGAAGGGAGCCGCCCGCGAGAAGTTCTGCACGCGCAGGTGAGGGTGCGAGCAGCGGACAGGAGGTCACCGGCAGAGCGGAGAAGAAATGTAAGAGGGGCTAGAATGGGTTAGAGCTTTATAGGTAAGGGTTAGTATTTTGAATTGACTCCTATAGGACACAGGAAGCCAGTGTAAGGATTGACAGAGGGGTGAGGTGTGAGAGGGGTCAGCCTGGCGGCAGCATTCATTACAAATTGCAGCGGGCAGTTCGGCTTCTTGGGAGACCAACTAGGAGAGAATTAAAGAGATCCATGCCAGAGATTACTAGAGCATGAACAAGCTTCCTGGCAGCATCTTGTGTAAGAAAGGGACGGATGCCGGCAATGTTTTTAAGGTGGAATCGATAGGTTTTAGCAACATACTGGATATGAGGAGCAAAGGTGAGCCAGAATCAAAGATGACACCAAGACAGCGCACTTGCATAGACAGACCGACGCAAGTACCATCAACTTGCAGGGAGAGTGAATGAGGAGGATCATGTAGTGGACCCCGGGTAACCCGACTGGTTACCTCCGCTAATTCCTCCTCTCAGCCAGACTGGAACCGTTAAACATGCAAGCATCCATTCCCCCAGTAACCAGACAAAATAGTTCTGGGAGTCAACTGAACTTTATTCAGGCCACACATGGCTTTTATGCACAGACCCCTCACATGGGGTCTCCAACACAACATTACAGGGTTTTTCTTCCCAGGGTCCTTTGTGCCTGAGAGATAATTGCGTGAAAAAAACTACAATTCACTTATCTGTCAGGTACAGAAAAACCTACACAAAATATACAGTACCCCAAAAGTACCCCCATCATAGCTGGGAACCCCACAAAAGTTATATGCCCGGATACCTCTGATCTGAGTGTATAACCTGCCAAAGTATCACTCAGATCCGTTCGGTAGAATTGGATTACCACTAGGGTATGGCATTGACCGTCTGGTCACAAGGTGATAGCCCAAAACATTTCCAGGGAAATGGGTGCCCCGGCCAGTCTCTGTTCTGGGTTTCCTATGCGAAAACCATGCAAGGGATTCTCTTGATTTTGGGTGACGAATGCTCCCCCAAGTCGGTAGTTCCCATCTCCCGAACGTCGTTCGCATAGTTGGACGGGATATAGAACGGGAAACCCTTTACCTGGGTTTGTGCGAGTGCCTAGCTGAAAAGAATTCCAGGCACTCAACGACCAAGTGCCGCTGCCCACGATTGGGAGACAAAATGGCTGCCACTCTTTTGCCGACCACGTGCATTCGGTTTTACGAAATGGCGACCACCCAGGGGAAGCGTTTCTTTAATTACTTCCATTGCGGTTGCGCAAATGAAGTTACTAGGTGAGAACGTTCTAATGGGGTACCAGGGTGGTCCCCTTAGGGATTCGAATGTTGAGTGTTCGGATACTGTAACTCCAGAACAGATAAGAGATAAACCATACGAAATTAGCGGTATGTTTAGCCACAGATCAGCATTACGAGAAGGAAAAATATGAAGCTCAGTTTTAGAGGGATTGAGTTTCAGAAAGCGGGAGGACATCCAGACAGAAATGGAAGAAAGGCAAGCAGTGACACTTTGTAGGACCGCGGGAGAGAGGTCAGGGGAGGAGAGATATATCTGGGTGATCATATGGTAATGGAATCCAAATATATCATAACATAATCTTTATGTTAGAATATACCATCTCATTAATGTTTTTTTTTTTAATTCATGTATTTTCAAAAGCAATGGGCAGCTGCAAATAGTGAGTATTACAAAATACAAAAAAAAAAAACGCAACAATTAAAAATCACTCTTTACTAGATATACTCCAAATGAGAACATTCGTGCGTTTAATAATGCTTTTTTCCAATGTGAGTAAATCTAAAACCAGCTTGCAAAAGCTGCAGATCTCTTGCCTAATCCTGCCCAGATTTTCTGTGGCTGTCCAATCACAGACTTCCCAATACAGCTCAATGAGAAGTCTTTATAGGAAGGTGCTCTGGGAAAGTGCTGCCTCTTAAATTTAGTGCAAATAAACTAACCAAACCAGGAAGTTACAGAACCGGTTGTCTTACTGACAGCCAGGGGGGTGTAACAAGGTTAAGTTTTAAAGGTGCCAATTTCTACTGAAAATCTGCACTTTTCATAAAATGAAAAAAAAGAGGACACACTGATTTTGGACCAGTTTTTACCATTCAGAACCAGGGTGCCAGAATGATTCTTTGCACCATGACACTTGTATTCACTGCTACTACAGGGAGTGCAGAATTATTAGGCAAATGAGTATTTTGACCACATCATCCTCTTTATGCATGTTGTCTTACTCCAAGCTGTATAGGCTCGAAAGCCTACTACCAATTAAGCATATTAGGTGATGTGCATCTCTGTAATGAGAAGGGGTGTGGTCTAATGACATCAACACCCTATATCAGGTGTGCATAATTATTAGGCAACTTCCTTTCCTTTGGCAAAATGGGTCAAAAGAAGGACTTGACAGGCTCAGAAAAGTCAAAAATAGTGAGATATCTTGCAGAGGGATGCAGCACTCTTAAAATTGCAAAGCTTCTGAAGTGATCATCGAACAATCAAGCGTTTCATTCAAAATAGTCAACAGGGTCGCAAGAAGCGTGTGGAAAAACCAAGGCGCAAAATAACTGCCCATGAACTGAGAAAAGTCAAGCGTGCAGCTGCCACGATGCCACTTGCCACCAGTTTGGCCATATTTCAGAGCTGCAACATCACTGGAGTGCCCAAAAGCACAAGGTGTGCAATACTCAGAGACATGGCCAAGGTAAGAAAGGCTGAAAGACGACCACCACTGAACAAGACACACAAGCTGAAACGTCAAGACTGGGCCAAGAAATATCTCAAGACTGATTTTTCTAAGGTTTTATGGACTGATGAAATGAGAGTGAGTCTTGATGGGCCAGATGGATGGGCCCGTGGCTGGATTGGTAAAGGGCAGAGAGCTCCAGTCCGACTCAGACGCCAGCAAGGTGGAGGTGGAGTACTGGTTTGGGCTGGTATCATCAAAGATGAGCTTGTGGGGCCTTTTCGGGTTGAGGATGGAGTCAAGCTCAACTCCCAGTCCTACTGCCAGTTCCTGGAAGACACCTTCTTCAAGCAGTGGTACAGGAAGAAGTCTGCATCCTTCAAGAAAAACATGATTTTCATGCAGGACAATGCTCCATCACACGCGTCCAAGTACTCCACAGCGTGGCTGGCAAGAAAGGGTATAAAAGAAGAAAATCTAATGACATGGCCTCCTTGTTCACCTGATCTGAACCCCATTGAGAACCTGTGGTCCATCATCAAATGTGAGATTTACAAGGAGGAAAACAGTACACCTCTCTGAACAGTGTCTGGGAGGCTGTGGTTGCTGCTGCACGCAATGTTGATGGTGAACAGATCAAAACACTGACAGAATCCATGGATGGCAGGCTTTTGACATTTGCACAGTCGTTATTCGGCATGTGCTACTTTACCCTTAAATAAGACTCGGACACCATTAATTCTGTTGGAGTACAAAGTCCACAGCTTTATTAATTAATTATAATAAATAACATAATTTAGGGTCATTGTCCTACTAAACATTATATTACTATACCCCCACACAGTCCCCCTGACAATGACCCTACCAATTGAACAATAAATAACAATCAAATAACATATAACTTGAAACACACGGCCTACCAAAGAGGCCCCATATCATCCGGTTAACTGTAGGGGTATACCTCGGACACCCCTACACCCCCAGGTTCGTAGCCACCGAAGAGCTAGAACCAACCAATCCTTAACTCCATCCGGCCTAAACCTTGGCCTGTCCAGTTCAAATTCCACGCCAAATTCCAATATTTACAACGCCCTGTTCCGCCGCTGTGACCAAACGGAACTGCAAAACTAAGGGAGGGTGGGAGGGACAAACTACAGGTAAGAGGGGCCCCGGTTAAAATGGCCCCTATTCTAACATGGCTTCCTTTTATACTCCCACTCCCCACCCCCAGACTCCATTCCTAAACCCGGCCCACAACCTAAGCCCATGCCCCCTCCCTGGCTCTGTCAAGGCCCACTCCCCCTACTGCGTTGCTCCATGGGCTTCATGACATTTGCACAGTCGTTATTCGGCATGTGCTACTTTACCCTTAAATAAGACTCAGACACCGTTAATTCTGTTGGAGTACAAAGTCCACAGCTTTATTAATTAATTATAATAAATAACATAATTTAGGGTCATTGTCCTACTAAACATTATATTACTATACCCCCACACAGTCCCCCTGACAATGACCCTACCAATTGAACAATAAATAACAATCAAATAACATATAACTTGAAACACACGGCCTACCAAAGAGGCCCCATATCATCCGGTTAACTGTAGGGGTATACCTCGGACACCCCTACACCCCCAGGTTCGTAGCCACCGAAGAGCTAGAACCAACCAATCCTTAACTCCATCCGGCCTAAACCTTGGCCTGTCCAGTTCAAATTCCACGCCAAATTCCAATATTTACAACGCCCTGTTCCGCCACAGCACATGGCTTGACCTCCTTAAGCACATGTGCGACCCCCACTACACAAAAACAGGGCCCGTGCTACTCCGTCTTGAAAACCCAGGTTTAGTAAATCATTCCCCACTTCCGATAGGTGTATGCCGTCCCTCCTATAATAACTCGGCAACATACCCTCTAACTCCCTGTGCCGCACCACTACGCCCCCTGAGCGTCTAATAAAAACCGCCATAATCTTGTTGACCTTGCCCCTAGATCGGGCTATTGCAGCTGGGTCCCTGGCGTGCTTCCACGTAAAACGAGGCACCATCTCAGACCAAACAACAACCACGCCAGGGACCAGCTCCCTCAGCCGATCCATGTCCCTCTTCATCTTCCGAACCAGCTCTCTTTGGGGGATCAAACCCAAGTCATTCCCCCCTCCGTGAACCAATACCACATCTGGGACCGCCCCCCCAGCCAACTTCCTAAATAATGTGCTGCAGAGACCCTGCCAACTAGCGCCCCGCAAACCAAGCCAAGATAACTCCACTCGCTCCAAAGGAAAGCCCAGCTGCGATCCACATCTTCTAACTGCGGCTCTCTTCTGTGCCCAGTACACATACGAGTGTCCCATCAACCAAACTTTAAAACCTGAAAAGAGACAAAATTAGTTGCAAAACAAGACAACTTCCCCGTGCACCAAGTTCCTACGCAACGCATACTCACACCAGCCTGTCAGGCCTCACATACGTACGGAACCACATGGATTCCCACCTCCCGATCCGTTTGATCCTCTCGTCCCCCAAGCCCAAACGTGCTGCCTCAGTTGCCGCGCCTATGCGGAACGAGTGTGTCCCAAATTGCTTGGGCTCTAGGCCCAGTCTCTGTAAACCCAAGCGAAAAACCCGTAGAAACTGGAAACGAGACAAAGCCGTGCCATCGGCATGCAGGAAAAAACAACCGGTCATCCCAGGGCGGACTTCCAAGTACCGCGCGCCGCAAGCCACCGGGCATGCCCTTGAACCTGGTAACTCATACAACACTACCGAGCACCCTTTGCCGAACACGTCCGTTTTCGAACGGCGCAGCCTGATCTGCACCCTGTTGTTGCATACGTCCACGTCCCCGAGCAGCAAACCGCCAACCCCCCTCTTATTGGCGCTAACCAGTTCCCCAATCCGAAAAGCTCCAAAAAACGCCCATACAAATGCTCCCGAAAATAGCGCCACCTCAAAAGGAGAATGACATACCCCATCCAACGTCTCCAATAGCCCCTGTAACACCGAAAACGACACTGGTCTTCTCGTGTCTCCAAACTTCTTACCCTTCCGGAAACCACGTATCGCCTGTCGTATCACGAAATTCTTTGTGAGATCGTCCCACCCATTGAACTTGAACAAAAAGGCCATGGCAGACATGTACCTGTCCACCATGGCCGGTGAAGCCTGCCTCGAGAACAAGCGACACAGCATCCAAAGAAGCACATCCACCCTCTGACCTGCCGAAAAAACGCCTCCTACCTGTTGTACTGCCTCCTCCCATTCCTTCCACACCTTAACGTAAGACGACCAAGTGCTCGGCGCTAACGAATTCCTTATATACTCCCCAAGCATGACGTCCCGAGCCGCCACATCTCGTCTGGGCAAGCCTGCCCCCTCTCCTGAGCTTCCGGCGCCACTTCCCGGAATCGTTCCCACTGAAAACGAGAAAGCGCGTCAGCCACTACGTTACACAACCCAGGGATGTGCTTAGCCCTAAATACCAAGTTGAAGGACATGCAGAGAAGTACAAACCGCCGCAACAAACATAAAACCGGGGGGGATGATGCAGACAAGCTGTTGATCGCCTGCACCACCGCCATATTATCTGAATGGAACACAATTTGCCTGTTCGCTAACACTGGCCCCCATAACCCCACCGCTACGACGACCGGAAATAATTCCAAAAACGCCAAATTTCTTATCAGCGGGCTTTCTTTCCACGCTGCAGGCCACGCCTCTGCACACCAATCACCCGCCAGATATGCCCCAAAACCGACGCTGCCCGAAGCGTCTGTATAGAGCCCAACCTCTTCCGCCGCCACCGATTCCCGGAAAAACACCGTCCCATTAAAATCCTGTAAGAACCGGTCCCACACCCTTAAGTCCACTTTCATATCTGCCGAGACCCTGATGTAGTGTGACGGCATACGCACCCCGCTTGTTGCACGCGACAGCCGCCTACAAAAAACCCTCCCCATGGGAATAACTTGGCACGCGAAGTTAAGGCTCCCCACTAATGACTGAAGCCCCCGCAGTGTCACTTTCTTAGCCCTCCCTACAGTGGCTACCCGCTCCTTCAGACTCTCTAATTTGTCTAAAGGTAACCGACATTCCCCCCTTTCGAAATCGATTTCCAAACCCAAAAAACTAAGGCATGTCGTGGGCCCCACCGTCTTGTCTCCCGCCAAGGGAACCCCGAAAGAGTGTGCGACCCATTGGAACACTTCCAGTACGTGCCTACACCGGTCCGATTCTCGAGGGCCGACGCAGAGGAAATCGTCAAGATAGTGCACCACCGCGCCCCCCGCCGATTCCTTCTGTACCACCCGTTCCAAAAAGGTACTAAATTTTTCAAAATAGGCACACGAAATGGAACAACCCATTGGCAAACACAGGTCCACAAAATAATCCCCATCGAGACAGCACCCGAGCAAATGATGACATTTCGGGTGTATAGGAAGCAGCCGGAAGGCAGCCTCCACATCTACTTTCGCCATCAGCGCCCTACGCCCCATTCTCCGGACCAACTCGACAGCCTTGTCGAATGACGTATAGGAGACGGAGCTGAGGGCCGCGTCAATGTCATCATTTACCGATGCCCCTTTCGGGTACGATAAATGATGAATCAACCTGAACTTACCCGCCTCCTTCTTGGGAACCACACCGAGCGGGGATATTCGTAGATCGGCCAATGGTGGCTCCAAGAACAGGCCCGCCATCCTCCCCAGCTGTACTTCCTTGCTCAACTTATCCCGCGCTATCCCTGGGTGCTCCCGAACCGACTTAAGATTACCACACAAAGTGCCTGGACCCCTAACCACAAAGGGGATAACAAAGCCTTCCCTAAATCCCCTCCACAAAAATACTGCATCCTCCCTATTAGCGTACTGCCTTAGCCAAGGCAACATCACGTCTATTTTCACCGGGGACGCCCCCAGCTGCAGCTGCGGGAGGTGCTGCCCCTGCGGACCCCCCTCCAGCCCCAAGCTTACCTTTCTTGAAGCATCGGCTAGCGCCATGAGCCCCCCCACAGCCGGAACACTCATGTCGGAACCTGCAGGTATTTCCCCACTTGCAGTGTCCCTCGTTGTACATCCAGCAGAAGCCTTTCTTTTGCCCAGCCGACACAGCACCCCCTGCGGCTGTGCCGGCTGTCCCAAGAAAGGGCGCCGCCTTTTGCGCCATCATGAGGCGCATCCATAACGGCAGATCCATTTGATCCCACCGCATGCTCGAATTCACCGCTAGCCGTTGACGGAACTGCTCGTCATACCTCCACCACGCCAAGCCTCCGTAGGTTCTATAAGCATCCCCTATCCCATCCAAGTAGCAAAAAAGTTCCGAGCAACGACCCAGGTTCTTTTCCCCGATAACGCTTGCCAAAATACAGAAGGCCCTCAGCCAATTCCCAAAAGTTTTTGGTATCTTGCGATACCTCCGCCTTTTTTCCTCCTCCTCTTTCTTGGCGTCCTTCTTATCCTCCTCTTTCAAGTCCAAGAATTCCTCGAGGGGGAGAAGGGAAAAGATCTCTACAAACTCCCCTTTCCAAATTTTGTCTTTTACATCCGCTTTTAAATGGCATCCCAGGGGACCCGCGAATGAAATGTGCACGTTTTGCCGCGCCGCATCCGGGATATCACTACCCCCTTCCGCGTGCTCTCCCCCCCCGTCGGCCAGTCCCGACGACCCCGTCGTGTCGCCAGCCTCACCTTCATGCGACCCCGTCGGAAGCGCCCCCGCGCGCTCCACCACCTTGTCCCGACTACTGTCCCGCGACCATACCTGCCCGAATTCCTGAGGTGAACCTCCCTTCCCCGACCAAGACTCCAAAAATGTTTTTAAATCACTTAACAATTGTACCGAGTGTCGTGTGTGTGTGGACTCACCGTTCAAGCCCCTGGCCGCAGCTGGGCGCAGGGGCGCCGTCCTTCCGTCCACCGTTAAAGGTACCGGAGTGTCCTGTTGCCGCCGACTCCCATCCGCCTGGTCCCGCCTCGAGACCGTAGGGGTATTGCTCCGTGACCTGTAGGGAGAAGAAATCCTGGGTAGTCTGTTCAGCGTAGGGTCTACCCGCCCTTCCTCCCACGTTCCCGCCAACCATCTCGTGTAACGCTCCGCCTCGCCTGCTGCCTCAACCTGCAATCTGCTCCCCTCGACTGTGCCTGGAATCTCCTCTCCGACAAACCAGATGTGCTACGCTGACGCCTCCTCATTCTGTCCCTGGAAGTGGACCTCCCACAGTCTTCCCTGCAACAGGACCCAGCTGCGCCGCCTCCGCTCCGCGCCGGTGACCCCTCACCGCTCCCTTGACTCCCTGCTCTACTCCTCGTGCTGCTGCGCCTGGCACCCGCATAGCGCCGTTCTGCTCTCCGCTCACTCCTTGCGTCCTCCCTGTCCGAATGCTGCCCCTGAGAGCAGCCGGAAGGGCCCTCCCGTCTGCTGCCATCACTCCTGTCACCTCCAGCCTGAAGTGCTCTCTGCCCTTCTCCTGCCATCGCTCCGCCTGACCTCCCTCCTGCCACTGATTCTGGTTCTTTGCCCTGGCTGATCGCCTTGCACCCTGATCCAGCAGTCCCCCCTGCCAGCAGGCCTTCCCTACCATCCTCCCTCCTGGCCCCCGCCCGGGCCGTTTCTGCGCTGTCCCTGTCGTCCCAGCCTCCCCCAGACACGTGGGGGGCTGTCCGTGCCACCAATCCTCTGTCAACACCAATCCCCTGCCCCACAGCAGTGCCAACAGTGGCTGACTCACCGGGACGTTCAGGCTCCACACTCCCGCTCCCGTGGCCGTCCTCCGACCTGACCGCCGAGCCGGCCGCCTCCTGGAAAGCTGCAACTCCCTCACTCCTGCCAGCCGCAGACCCGCGCGGCGTGCGCCTTCCAGCCGCCGGGTGCTTTACGGCCGTCCTTGCCTGACCGCTGCTGCGCCCGCCGGACCGAGCTGTGCGCCTACCCGGCTCCTGGAACGGGACCTCTCCCGCCCCCGTGGACACTCCTGCTCCCGCTGATGGACTTCGTCGGCGTCTCGCCGCGAGCCCAGCGCCCGGGCTCAAACGCTGCGGCGGTCTCGTCCTCCGAGCCGGTCGGCGAGCTGGTACCGCAGAGGAAGGCCCGGCCGCCCCCAGCTGTTGATGCAGCCACTCGAGTCCTCTGTCCTTCACCGCCGCCCGAACTCCCTCCAGGATCTCTTCTAACGACGCCATGGACCTGCAGAACGACAAAAAACAAGGAACCTCTCTGACCTGCAACAAACTACAGGTAAGAGGGGCCCCGGTTAAAATGGCCCCTATTCTAACATGGCTTCCTTTTATACTCCCACTCCCCACCCCCAGACTCCATTCCTAAACCCGGCCCACAACCTAAGCCCATGCCCCCTCCCTGGCTCTGTCAAGGCCCACTCCCCCTACTGCGTTGCTCCATGGGCTTCATGAGTGTCCTTGCAAAGAAAGGTGGCTATATTGGTCACTGATTTGTTTTTGTTTTGTTTTTGAATGTCAGAAATGTATATTTGTGAATGTTGAGATGTTATATTGGTTTCACTGGTAATAATAAATAATTGAAATGGGTATATATTTGTTTTTGTTAAGTTGCCTAATAATTATGCACAGTAATAGTCACCTGCACACACAGATATCCCCCTAACATAGCTAAAACTAAAAAAAAACTAAAAACTACTTCCAAAAATATTCAGCTTTGATATTAATGAGTTTTTTGGGTTCATTGAGAACATGGTTGTTGTTCAATAATAAAATTAATCCTCAAAAATACAACTTGCCTAATAATTCTGCACTCCCTGTAGAACTGCATCATCAAAGACGCAGTGATTTCTAGCTCACAAACATTTACCGTGGGGGGGCCTGGGGGTGATTTAAGGGCGCAAAATCTGCACATATTCTGACTCTAGGCTAGAGCTCCTGTAGTGTCCAGCAACGCCTGTGTCAAAACTCAAAGTGTATTTGAAATTTCAGGGCAAAACAAACAACATAGAATAAGTCCTCTATTGTTCATTACAGTTATTTTAACTTAAAATGTGAAATCCACTTAGAATTCTGAAAATTCCCAGTTTAATCAATGGGGGCAGCTGGTCCAATTATTAAGCTTGCTGCCACCAATGATGGTCAGGGTAAACAGGGCATCTCACTGTCTGCCTGTCCGTCTGCCTGACTATCCACACTTTATCTTGAAGGTGATCACAAAGAGGAAATAAAATCCTTGCTGGCAGCCTGTTATGGACAAAGTATTTAATCTGCTCTTTAGAAGCATGCGTGTGCTAATTTGGAAGCTGGTAATGATGGTTAAAATAACTTTAGTTGTGACATATATTGTGAAGACCTGCTCGCCCCCAGTTAAAGCTTCTGCAGACCACCAAGAAAATACCTAGCGGAGAATTTATTATCCATTTTAAGAAGCACAGTGGGAATGTGTGACATGTTAATAAGCATTTAATAGCAAGTTTACCCTCACACTTTACACAGTCTCTTTAGCACTTACAAGTCGGTAAATAACACGCAATTCTGAAAAACGACAAGGTAAAAGCACACCCCATTTTGTTCTGGCAGTTTTGTATTTATTAAATAAGGACCTCTTTTAACAGGAACATCACAGGATATTCGTAAAAAATGATTTCTGTTCTATTATTTGACGTGCTCTTTCCTGCTTGAAAATGAAGCAGTGAATTTCCGTGGAAATGAGATCTAAGGTTGACATTGTCAAAACAAGACAGTCTTTATGGTTCACAAGAGGAGATTTTACTTAAGAGCATAAAGAGTATTATCTAAAATGGCTTTTGAGGTTATTGTGCTTTCAAGCCAGTGTGGGGCTTTCTCTCCATTGATCTGAAATTGCCGAAAGTACTCGTACACTGGCGCTATCCACGGTAATCTTATCCCACTTTTCAAAAAAAAAAGAAGGAAAAAAGTTTCAAAATCCTCACAATGTTAGTAGTGTGTGCTCCAGGGTGTTCCAGAACGTGGAAATTGTAAAATAATTGATTCAATGTGTCCCCATTATTGTTATTTATATATATATATATATAAAACAAATAATGCAGCACAGGATACCGTGGATAAAGAGTGCAATAACAAACGATGCCGAGATTTAAACACTGAACAGGGAATTTTATGGATTTTCTTATTCAGTATTTCGTGAATAAATACCAGTGAGACTGAGAACTGGAACTGTAGGTTTTAATGACCCGACTGCTTACAATCTAAAGAGAAAGAAGCTATGGTAAGAAGAAATATAGTGACAGGAAACCTCCGTATCTGTGGTAAGAAGAGATATAGTGATAGGAGTCCTCTGTATATAGTGTAAAAAGATATATAGTGACAGGAGACCTCTGTATCTGTGGTAAGAAGATATATAGTGACAGGAGTCCTCTGTATTTGTGCTAAGAAGATATATAGTGACAGGAGACCTCTGTATCTATGGTAAGAAGATATATAGTGACAGGAGACCTCTGAATCTATGGTAAGAAGATATATAGTGACATGAGACCTCTGTATCTGTGGTTAGAAGATATATAGTGACAGGAGACCTCTGTATCTGTGGTAAGAAGATATATAGTGACAGGAGACCTCTGAATCTATGGTAAGAAGATATATAGTGACAGGAGACCTCTGAATCTATGGTAAGAAGATATATAGTGACATGAGACCTCTGTATCTGTGGTTAGAAGATATATAGTGACAGGAGACCTCTGTATCTGTGGTAAGAAGATATATAGTGACAGGAGACCTCTGAATCTATGGTAAGAAGATATATAGTGACATGAGACCTCTGTATCTGTGATAAGAAGATATATAGTGATAGGAGACCTCTGAATCTATGGTAAGAAGATATATAGTGATAGGAGACCTCTGTATCTGTGGTAAGAAGATATATAGTGATAGGAGACCTCTGAATCTATGGTAAGAAGATATATAGTGATAGGAGACCTCTGTATCTGTGGTAAGAAGAGATATAGTGACAGGAGACCTCTGTATCTGTGGTAAGAAGATATATAGTGACAGGAGACCTCTGTATCTGTGGTAAGAAGATATATAGTGACATGAGACCTCTGTATCTGTGGTAAGAAGATATATAGTGACAGGAGACCTCTGTATCTGTGGTAAGAAGATATATAGTGACAGGAGACCTCTGTATCTGTGGTAAGAAGATATGTAGTGACAGGAGACCTCTGTATCTATGGTAAGAAGATATATAGTGACAGGAGACCTCTGAATCTATGGTAAGAAGATATATAGTGACATGAGACCTCTGTATCTGTGGTTAGAAGATATATAGTGACAGGAGACCTCTGTATCTGTGGTAAGAAGATATATAGTGACAGGAGACCTCTGAATCTATGGTAAGAAGATATATAGTGACATGAGACCTCTGTATCTGTGATAAGAAGATATATAGTGATAGGAGACCTCTGAATCTATGGTAAGAAGATATATAGTGATAGGAGACCTCTGTATCTGTGGTAAGAAGATATATAGTGATAGGAGACCTCTGAATCTATGGTAAGAAGATATATAGTGATAGGAGACCTCTGTATCTGTGGTAAGAAGAGATATAGTGACAGGAGACCTCTGTATCTGTGGTAAGAAGATATATAGTGACAGGAGACCTCTGTATCTGTGGTAAGAAGATATATAGTGACATGAGACCTCTGTATCTGTGGTAAGAAGATATATAGTGACAGGAGACCTCTGTATCTGTGGTAAGAAGATATATAGTGACATGAGACCTCTGTATCTGTGGTAAGAAGATATATAATGACAGGAGACCTCTGTATCTGTGGTAAGAAGATATATAGTGACAGGAGACCTCTGTATCTGTGGTAAGAAGATATATAGTGACAGGAGTCCTCTGTATCTGTGGTAAGAAGATATACAGTGACAGGAGTCCTCTGTATCTGTGGTAAGAAGATATATAGTGACATGAGACCTCTGTATCTGTGGTAAGAAGATATATAGTGACAGGAGACCTCTGTATCTGTGGTAAGAAGATATATAGTGACAGGAGACCTCTGTATCTGTGGTAAGAAGATATATAGTGATAGGAGTCCTCTGTATCTGTGGTAAGAAGAGATATAGTGATAGAAGTCCTCTGTATCTGTGATAAGAAGATATATAGTGACAGGAGACCTCTGTATCTGTGGTAAGAAGATATATAGTGACAGGGGTCCTCTGTATCTGTGGTAAGAAGATATATAGTGACAGGAGACCTCTGTATCTGTGGTAAGAAGATATATAGTGATAGGAGTCCTCTGTATCTGTGGTAAGAAGATATGTAGTGACAGGAGTCCTCTGTATCTGTGGTAAGAAGAGATATAGTGATAGGAGACCTCTGTATCTGTGGTAAGAAGATATATAGTGATAGGAGTCCTCTGTATCTGTGGTAAGAAGATATATAGTGACAGGAGACCTCTGTATCTGTGGTAAGAAGAGATATAGTGATAGAAGTCCTCTGTATCTGTGATAAGAAGATATATAGTGACAGGAGACCTCTGTATCTGTGGTAAGAAGATATATAGTGACAGGAGACCTCTGTATCTGTGATAAGAAGATATATAGTGACATGAGGCCTCTGTATCTGTGGTTAGAAGATATATAGTGACAGGAGTCCTCTGTATCTGTGGTAAGAAGATATATAGTGACATGAGGCCTCTGTATCTGTGGTTAGAAGATATATAGTGACAGGAGTCCTCTGTATCTGTGGTAAGAAGAGATATAGTGACAGGAGACCTCTGTATCTGTGGTAAGAAGAGATATAGTGACAGGAGACCTCTGTATCTGTGGTAAGAAGATATATAGTGACAGGAGACCTCTGTATCTGTGATAAGAAGATATATAGTGACATGAGGCCTCTGTATCTGTGGTTAGAAGATATATAGTGACAGGAGTCCTCTGTATCTGTGGTAAGAAGAGATATAGTGACAGAAGTCCTCTGTATCTGTGGTAAGAAGAGATATAGTGACAGGAGACCTCTGTATCTGTGGTAAGAAGATATATAGTGACAGGAGACCTCTGTATCTGTGGTAAGAAGATATATAGTGACATGAGACCTCTGTATCTGTGGTAAGAAGATATATAGTGACAGGAGACCTCTGTATCTGTGGTAAGAAGAGATATAGTGACAGGAGACCTCTGTATCTGTGGTAAGAAGATATATAGTGATAGGAGACCTCTGTATCTTTGATAAGAAGATAAACTGACAGGAGTCCTCTGTATCTATGGTAAGAAGATATATAGTGACAGGAGACCTCTGTATCTTTGGTTAGAAGATATATAGTGACAGGAGACCTCTGTATCTATGGTAAGATATATAGTGACAGGAGACCTCTGTATCTGTGATAAGAAGATATATAGTGACAGGAGACCTCTGTATCTGTGATAAGAAGATATATAGTGACAGGAGACCTCTGAATCTATGGTAAGAAGATAAACCGACAGGAGCGTTCTGTATATATGGCAAGGAGATAAACTAACACAAGTTCTCTGTGTCTATGGTGAGAAAATATACAGACAGGAGACCTCTGTATCTACGGTGTGATCCTTGTCTGCAGGTATCACGGTCCTTTTGGGTACAAACATGCACAGTCTTGAAAATGAACTTAATTCCAAGCACTTTATTTGTAAATCCACACAGGAGACAGCAGTAGATGAAAAAAAACAATAATGTAACAAAATCCCTATAAACAAAAACCTAGCTCGTCTGAGCACTAACTAACATCAGATCCCCTATCTCTCAGTGTTAAGCTATAACAAAATAATATTGGTTTCACCAACCTAGTGTCTTTGTCAGCTCTCAGCACTCCAGTGTTTAGTCAGCCTGCTGCTGCCAGCCCTTCAAGAGAGAAACAAACATTCTCCCCTTTACCTGCCAAGCAGGGAGGGGTTTATTCCCACTGCTGCAGCTGATTACCTGCAGCTGAGCAGTAGGTTGGAGACAGTCCAAAACCCTGGGCTGGATCTATGTCTTCCAAGAAAACCGCTAAACTGCGGAGTGGAGCACTGGCCCACCCTGCTCTCCAAATGCTCCACCCCAGGGGCCCATAACTAAATATTCATTTCGGTTATATACCGTAACACACACTCCCCCTGGGGTTAAAAATCATATGCCTCTCTGAACAATTCAGTCGAAATATAAACTCCCTCACAGACCACCCCATTCACCTTATCACAACGGTAAGAAGATAAACCGACAGGACCGCTCTATGTCTATAGTGACAGGAGACCTCTGTATCTATGGTAAGAAGATATATAGTGACAGGAGACCTCTGTATCTGTGGTAAGAAGATATATAGTGACAGGAGATCTCTGTATCTATGGTAAGAAGATATATAGTGACAGGAGATCTCTGTATCTGTGGTAAGAAGATATATAGTGACAGGAGATCTCTGTATCTATGGTAAGAAGATATATAGTGACAGGAGTCCTCTGTATCTATGGTAAGAAGATATATAGTGACAGGAGACCTCTGTATCTGTGGTTAGAAGATATATAGTGACAGGAGACCTCTGTATCTGTGGTAAGAAGATATATAGTGACAGGAGACCTCTGTATCTATGGTAAGAAGATATATAGTGACAGGAGACCTCTGTATCTGTGGTTAGAAGATATATAGTGACAGGAGACCTCTGTATCTGTGGTTAGAAGAGATATAGTGACAGGAGACCTCTGTATCTGTGGTTAGAAGATATATAGTGACATGAGGCCTCTGTATCTGTGGTAAGAAGATATATAGTGACAGGAGACCTCTGTATCTGTGGTTAGAAGATATATAGTGACAGGAGACCTCTGTATCTGTGGTTAGAAGATATATAGTGACATGAGGCCTCTGTATCTGTGGTAAGAAGATATATAGTGACAGGAGACCTCTGTATCTGTGGTTAGAAGATATATAGTGACATGAGACCTCTGTATCTGTGGTAAGAAGATATATAGTGACAGGAGACCTCTGTATCTGTGGTTAGAAGATATATAGTGACATGAGGCCTCTGTATCTGTGGTAAGAAGATATATAGTGACAGGAGACCTCTGTATCTGTGGTTAGAAGATATATAGTGACATGAGGCCTCTGTATCTGTGGTAAGAAGATATATAGTGACAGGAGTCCTCTGTATTTGTGCTAAGAAGATATATAGTGACAGGAGACCTCTGTATCTGTGGTAAGAAGATATATAGTGACAGGAGATCTCTGTATCTATGGTAAGAAGATATATAGTGACAGGAGATCTCTGTATCTATGGTAAGAAGATATATAGTGACAGGAGACCTCTGTATCTGTGGTAAGAAGATATATAGTGACAGGAGACCTCTGTATCTGTGGTTAGAAGATATATAGTGACAGGAGACCTCTGTATCTGTGGTAAGAAGATATATAGTGACAGGAGACCTCTGTATCTGTGGTTAGAAGATATATAGTGACAGGAGATCTCTGTATCTGTGGTTAGAAGATATATAGTGACATGAGGCCTCTGTATCTGTGGTTAGAAGATATATAGTGACAGGAGACCTCTGTTTCTATGGTTAGAAGATATATAGTGACAGGAGACCTCTGTATCTATGGTAAGAAGATATATAGTGACATGAGGCCTCTGTATCTGTGGTTAGAAGATATATAGTGACAGGAGATCTCTGTATCTATGGTAAGAAGAGATATAGTGATAGGAGACCTCTGTATCTGTGGTAAGAAGATATATAGTGACAGGAGACCTCTGTATCTATGGTAAGAAGATATATAGTGACAGGAGACCTCTGTATCTATGGTAAGAAGATATATAGTGACAGGAGACCTCTGTATCTATGGTTAGAAGATATATAGTGACAGGAGACTTCTGTATCTATGGTAAGAAGATATATAGTGACATGAGGCCTCTGTATCTGTGGTTAGAAGATATATAGTGACAGGAGACTTCTGTATCTGTGATAAGAAGATATATAGTGACAGGAGATCTCTGTATCTGTGATAAGAAGATATATAGTGACAGGAGACCTCTGTATCTGTGGTAAGAAGATATATAGTGACAGGAGTCCTCTGTATCTATGGTAAGAAGATATATA
This sequence comes from Pelobates cultripes, assembly GCA_933207985.1. Classification (NCBI taxonomy): domain Eukaryota; kingdom Metazoa; phylum Chordata; class Amphibia; order Anura; family Pelobatidae; genus Pelobates; species Pelobates cultripes. The sequence continues at coordinate 353,514,072 of OW240914.1, read as the reverse complement.
GTGACAGGAGACCTCTGTATCTATGGTAAGAAGATATATAGTGACAGGAGACCTCTGTATCTGTGGTAAGAAGATATATAGTGACAGGAGACCTCTGTATCTGTGGTAAGAAGATATATAGTGACAGGAGACCTCTGTATCTGTGGTAAGAAGATATATAGTGACAGGAGACCTCTGTATCTGTGGTAAGAAGATATATAGTGACAGGAGACCTCTGTATCTGTGGTAAGAAGATATGTAGTGACAGGAGACCTCTGTATCTATGGTAAGAAGATATATAGTGACAGGAGACCTCTGAATCTATGGTAAGAAGATATATAGTGACATGAGACCTCTGTATCTGTGGTTAGAAGATATATAGTGACAGGAGACCTCTGTATCTGTGGTAAGAAGAGATATAGTGATAGGAGACCCTCTGTATCTATGGTAAGAAGATACACATATATAGTGACAGGACCCTGTATCTGTGGTAAGAAGATATAGTGACAGGAGACCCTGTGTATCTTATGGTAAAGATATATAGTGACAGGAGACCCTGTATCTGTGGTAAGAAGATATATAGTGACAGGAGACGGTATCTGTGGTTAGAAGATATATAGTGACAGAGACTTCTGCATCTGTGGTAAGAAAGATATATAGTGACAGGAGACCTCTGTATCTGTGGTAAGAAGATATATAGTGACAGGAGACCTCTGTATCTATGGTAAGAAGATATATAGTGACAGGAGACCTCTGTATCTGTGGTAAGAAGATATATAGTGACAGGAGACCTCTGTATCTATGGTAAGAAGATATATAGTGACAGGAGACCTCTGTATCTGTGGTAAGAAGATATATAGTGACAGGAGACCTCTGTATCTGTGGTTAGAAGATATATAGTGACAGGAGACTTCTGTATCTGTGGTAAGAAGATATATAGTGACAGGAGACCTCTGTATCTGTGGTAAGAAGATATATAGTGACAGGAGACCTCTGTATCTATGGTAAGAAGATATATAGTGACAGGAGACCTCTGTATCTGTGGTAAGAAGATATATAGTGACAGGAGTCCTCTGTATCTGTGGTAAGAAGATATATAGTGACAGGAGTCCTCTGTATCTGTGGTAAGAAGAGATATAGTGATAGGAGGCCTCTGTATCTGTGGTAAGAAGATATATAGTGACAGGAGACCTCTGTATCTATGGTAAGAAGATATATAGTGACAGGAGTCCTCTGTATCTGTGGTAAGAAGAGATATAGTGATAGGAGACCTCTGTATCTATGGTAAGAAGATATATAGTGACAGGAGACCTCTGTATCTGTGGTAAGAAGATATATAGTGACAGGAGACCTCTGTATCTATGGTAAGAAGATATATAGTGACAGGAGACCTCTGTATCTGTGGTAAGAAGATATATAGTGACAGGAGACCTCTGTATCTATGGTAAGAAGATATATAGTGACAGGAGACCTCTGTATCTGTGGTAAGAAGATATATAGTGACAGGAGACCTCTGTATCTGTGGTTAGAAGATATATAGTGACAGGAGACTTCTGTATCTGTGGTAAGAAGATATATAGTGACAGGAGACCTCTGTATCTGTGGTAAGAAGATATATAGTGACAGGAGACCTCTGTATCTATGGTAAGAAGATATATAGTGACAGGAGACCTCTGTATCTGTGGTAAGAAGATATATAGTGACAGGAGTCCTCTGTATCTGTGGTAAGAAGATATATAGTGACAGGAGTCCTCTGTATCTGTGGTAAGAAGAGATATAGTGATAGGAGGCCTCTGTATCTGTGGTAAGAAGATATATAGTGACAGGAGACCTCTGTATCTATGGTAAGAAGATATATAGTGACAGGAGTCCTCTGTATCTGTGGTAAGAAGAGATATAGTGATAGGAGACCTCTGTATCTATGGTAAGAAGATATATAGTGACAGGAGACCTCTGTATCTGTGGTAAGAAGATATATAGTGACAGAGCCTTACTCACCTTGTCTATGGTAGAGACCTTATAGTGACAGGGGCCTCTAGCATCTGTAGTAGAGATATATAGTGACAGGAGACCTCTGTATCTATAGTAGAAAGAGATATAGTGATAGGAGATCTCTGTATGCAGCCAGTAGAGATATATATAGTGACAGGAGACCTCTGTATCTATGGTAAGAAGATATATAGTGACAGGAGACCTCTGTATCTGTGGTAAGAAGATATATAGTGACAGGAGACCTCTGTATCTGTGGTAAGAAGAGATATAGTGATAGGAGATCTCTGTATCTGTGATAAGAAGATATATAGTGACAGGAGACCTCTGTATCTGTGGTAAGAATATATATAGTGACAGGAGTCCTCTGTATCTGTGGTAAGAAGAGATATAGTGATAGGAGACCTCTGTATCTATGGTAAGAAGATATATAGTGACAGGAGACCTCTGTATCTATGGTAAGAAGATATATAGTGACAGGAGACCTCTGTATCTGTGGTAAGAAGATATATAGTGACAGGAGACCTCTGTATCTGTGGTTAGAAGATATATAGTGACAGGAGACTTCTGTATCTATGGTAAGAAGATATATAGTGACATGAGGCCTCTGTATCTGTGGTTAGAAGATATATAGTGACAGGAGACTTCTGTATCTGTGGTAAGAAGATATATAGTGACAGGAGACCTCTGTATCTATGGTAAGAAGATATATAGTGACAGGAGACCTCTGTATCTATGGTAAGAAGATATATAGTGACAGGAGACCTCTGTATCTGTGGTAAGAAGATATATAGTGACAGGAGACCTCTGTATCTGTGATAAGACGATATATAGTGACAGGAGACCTCTGAATCTATGGTAAGAAGATAAACCGACAGGAGCGCTCTGTATATATGGCAAGGAGATAAACCAACACAAGTTCTCTGTGTCTGTGGTGAGAAAATATACAGACAGGAGACCTCTGTATCTACGGTGTGATCCTTGTCTGCAGTTAGCACGGTCCTTTTGGGTACAAACATGCACAGTCTTGAAAAGGAACTTAATTCCAAGCACTTTATTTGTAAATCCACACAGGAGACAGCAGTAGATGAAAAAAAACAATAATGTAACAAAATCCCTATAAACAAAAACCTAGCTCGTCTGAGCACTAACTAACATCAGATCCCCTATCTCTCAGTGTTAAGCTATAACAAAATAATATTGGTTTCACCAACCTAGTGTCTTTGTCAGCTCTCAGCACTCCAGTGTTTAGTCAGCCTGCTGCTGCCAGCCCTTCAAGAGAGAAACAAACATTCTCCCCTTTACCTGCCAAGCAGGGAGGGGTTTATTCCCACTGCTGCAGCTGATTACCTGCAGCTGAGCAGTAGGTTGGAGACAGTCCAAAACCCTGGGCTGGATCTATGTCTTCCAAGAAAACCGCTAAACTGCGGAGTGGAGCACTGGCCCACCCTGCTCTCCAAATGCTCCACCCCAGGGGCCCATAACTAAATATTTATTTCGGTTATATACCGTAACACACACTCCCCCTGGGGTTAAAAATCATATGCCTCTCTGAACAATTCAGTCGAAATATAAACTCCCTCACAGACCACCCCATTCACCTTATCACAACGGTAAGAAGATAAACCGACAGGAGCGCTCTATATCTACGGTAAGAAGATAAACCGACAGTAGCTCTCTGTATCTACGGTAAGAAGATAAACCGACAGGAGCTCTCTGTATCTACGGTAAGAAGATACACCAACAGGAGACCTCTGTATTTATGGTAAGAAGATACACCAACAGGAGGCCTCTGTATTTATGGTAAGAAGATACACCGACAGGAAGATCTCTGTATTTATGGTTAGAAGATATACCAACAGGAAGATCTCTGTATTTATGGTTAGAAGATATACCAACAGGAGACCTCTGTATCTATCGTAAGAATATACAACGACAAGAGACCTTTGTTTCTATGGTAAGGAAATACACCAACAGGAGGCCTCTGTACCTACGGTATGCAGATCAACCGACAGGAGTGCTCTATATCTATGGTAAGAATATACACCGACAGGAGACCTTTGTATCTAAGGTAAGAAGATAAACCGACAGTAGACCTCTGTATCTATGGTAAGAAGATAAACCGACAGCAGCGCTCTGTATCTATGGTAAAAAGATACACCAACAGGAGGTCTATGTATCTATGGTATAAAGATAAACCAACAGGAGGCCTCTGTATCTATGGTAAGAATATACACCGACAGGAGCTCTCTGTATCTACGGTAAGAAGATAAACCAACAGGAGCTCTCTGAATCTATGGTAAGAAGATAAACCAACAGGAGCTCTCTGTATCTATAGTAAGAAGATAAACCAACAGGAGCTCTCTGTATCTATAGTAAGAAGATAAACCAACAGGAGGCCTCTGTATCTGTGGTAAGACGATAAACCGACAGGAGCACTCTGTATCTAAGGTAAGAAGATACACCATCAGGAGCTCTCTGTATCTATGGTATAAAGATAAACCAACAGGAGGCCTCTGAATCTATGGTAAGAAGATAAACCAACAGGAGCTCTCTGTATCTATAGTAAGAAGATAAACCAACAGGAGCTCTCTGTATCTATAGTAAGAAGATAAACCAACAGGAGGCCTCTGTATCTGTGGTAAGACGATAAACCGACAGGAGCACTCTGTATCTAAGGTAAGAAGATACACCATCAGGAGCTCTCTGTATCTATGGTATAAAGATAAACCAACAGGAGGCCTCTGAATCTATGGTAAGAAGATAAACCAACAGGAGCTCTCTGTATCTATAGTAAGAAGATAAACCAACAGGAGCTCTCTGTATCTATAGTAAGAAGATAAACCAACAGGAGGCCTCTGTATCTGTGGTAAGACGATAAACCGACAGGAGCTCTCTGTATCTATGATAAGAAGATATATAGTGACAGGAGGTCTCTGTATCTAAGGTAAGAAGATACACCATCAGGATGTCTCTGTATCTATGATAAGAAGATAAACCGACAGGAAACCTCTGTATCTAGCACAGCTGTTGCCAAACTTCAATTCCCATGAGGCTTATAACTGTTAAACAAATATGAAAGTTGTAGCTCAGGTGTAAAGGTTACACTGACAGGAGGTGTCTGGATCTGTGATGTAGATAAACTTTCTGTGTTCATGGTAAAATAATACGTTATTTCTACAGCTCCACATTGACAACAAGCACTAGCATTTTCTGTGACGGAGGTAAATCTTTCCTGAGCTAGACTGAACCAGGTTTCCCATGAAGCTGGAAATGCAATAACAGATTATAAAAGGACAAATTGTACCAGCGCAATAATGTTAGGTTTCTTTGCGAGCTGGAATACGGAAGGTCTTAAGACCCCTTGAATGCAAACTGCCTAGGTAATCCATTAATGTCTATGATACCATTCATGTCTGCGAAGGAAATTGTGTTAGCTTCTGTCTGAAAACCTATTAACTGACCATGTCTTGTACATGCTCGGTGCAAGGAACAGCTTGGAAACACAGACATTCTCAGCTAGCCTAGTTTTCAAACTAGAGCTATTTCCCGTATGTTTCCACAGTTCTCTACACATAATAGGCCCTATTTTGCCTCGGGAAATAAAAATAAATAAATTTAAAAAACTAAATTCTATGGGTTTATTCTTGACTCATCAAGATAAATCTGAACTGCTTTTGAAGATAAGCCAAATATCCATGGCAATGCTGTTATTTTTTAATTTCAGTGTCATACAGAGCAATATAATTACAGATGCATTGTCTGGTGATTGCTATAGTTTCCGCCAGGTCCCCTCGGTGAGATATCAAGCTCTCTTCCAGCGCTGGCTAGCAATCAGCAATCATTGCCGTCTCTGTCCAGACCCAGGGCAGATATTAATAAGGAATTGTCCATTATTTCTAATTAGTGGCAATGCTAGAGATTTTTTCTTCATCCCGTGTAACTTTCCAAATAGCTCCTGTTGATAAAGCTAAGCAAAGTGGTGACTAAACGTAGATTCTGAGTTTTTGTACTACAAACCCCATGATGCTTTCTCAAATTTAACACTGGTAATGAACAATGCTGGTTGTGCATGAATAACATATGGGGATCTACTATTTGGCACACCTACCCCCAACATCATTCAGAGCAGGGTTTATGTATAGGAACTATCAAAGGTAAATTCACATAAATCGCCACAGTCTCACTCCGGACCAGTAAAAGGACTTTAGCTTGATGAAATGCTTTGTGTGTGAAAAGTGTGCCCTCTTTTTAATTTTATAAAAAGTGCTTATTTCAGTAGAAATTGTCACTTTTATCAATGAAGTGTGTTTCATACAGTAATTTGTGTGTATATTAGGGTGTATTTATATGTATCTGTGTGTTAATGTGTATGTATACCTGTGTCAGTATGTATGTATGTATGTACCAGCACAACATAAAAACACACTCCTGCAATCTAACACAAATATTACATACAAACACACCCCGTCACTCACACACAAATATTTCACACAAATGTACATCTGCATTTAAAAGTGAACCTTTCATTCAAACACCCCCTGCAATCAAACGCAAATATTAAACACAAACACATGTATTAAAACACTAAAATTATATACAAGCACCCTTTCAATCAAACAGCAACACTATACATTACACTATTGTACCCGTATATGCCGCAGCGCTGAACATATATACAACCTAGGAAAAATATTGAAATATTAAGGGCTCCTTGAACCTAGAAAGTTTGGGAACCACTGGTATAGATCATAAAAAGTGTGACACTCCTTCTCTGTCTTTGCTGCTCCCTCAGGCCAGTTAAGTGCTTAATTTTTTAGTCCAGTTTTCTGGTTATTATATAATTTTTATTTCATGATAAATGACTCATGTTTGGATGATATTTGTTCAATTACTTGTGGTTATTTCTGTATAAGAAGCCTGGGAGTGTACGTCCCTTTTTCTACCTTACCCCTTTATGGAGATTTCCCCTACCTCTGCCTTATCCCTTTAGGGAGGTTTCCCCTACCCCGGCCTTATCTCTTTAGGGAGGTTTCCTCTACCGCTGCCTTATCCTTTTAGGGAGGTTTCCCCTTCCCCGACCTTATTCCTTTAGGGAGGTTTCCCCTACCCCATGCCTTATCTTTTAGGGAGGTTTCCCCTACACCTGCCTTATCCCAGTATGGAGGTTTCCCCTACCCCATCCCATTAGGGAGGTTTCCCCTACCCCGGCCTTATCTCTTTAGGGAGGTTTCCTCTACCCCTGCCTTATCCTTTTAGGGAGGTTTCCCCTTCCCCGGCCTTATTCCTTTAGGGAGGTTTCCCCTACCCCATGCCTTATCTTTTAGGGAGGTTTTCCCTACACCTGCCTTATCCCAGTATGGAGGTTTCCCCTACCCCATCCCATTAGGGAGGTTTCCCCTACCCCTGCCTTTTGCCTTTAGGGAGGTTCCCCCTACCCCGGCCTTATCCCTTTAGGGAGGTTCCCCTACCCTGGCCTTATCCCTTTAGGAAGGTTTCCCCTACCCTGGCCTTATCCCTTTAGTGAGTTTTCCCTACCACTGCCTTATGCCTTTAGGGAGGTTTCCCATACCCCTGCCTTATCCCAGTATGGAGGTTTCTCTTACCCCTGCCTTAAAACGTTAGATAGGTTTTCCCTACCCCTGCCTTATCCCTTTGGGAGGTTTTACCTACCCTTGCGTTATCAGAGTCAATTGCTCTTGGACTCCACCATGGCAAACTCCATTAACAAGGCCTTGTCATTGGTCATGGGAGTAATGTCATCCTCCATCACCCAGTCTATTGCCCAGACCTTTATGCAGGCACAAGGCAGTGACCCATGCCCTATTCGGGCCTCAACGACCACTATATAGCCCTATCACGGCTCTAAGCAAAAAAATAAAAAATAAACATGCGGTGCTCACTCCAGTTGAACAGGAAATTCCTGTCACGACTGACAAGCATAGTGCAAAAGAGTCCCTGGCCAGGCAAAATCGTCCAGATTTTGGAAATGGGCACGTGGCCAGGAAGAATTGTCCGAATCCATACATGGATTCTTATAGTTACAATGGCTTTGATAATGATGACCGGTTTCTTCCTTCTAGAAAACTAAGGCTCAGGACTCTGTGCTTTCCAAAACAAATAAAGAGGGGCGAACTCCAGGATCTGGGCTTTACAAACTGTTACGAGCACACTTCTCATCCCATATAGAAAATTCCACCTTGGGATCTGATGATGCCCATTGACCATCAAGACTTGATTACCGATGGAATTCTAGAACTAGTGACAAAAAACGTATATAAAAAAATCCCTTTGCACACACCGGGTTTCGTGAGCAACCCTTTTCTGGTTCCAAAAGAAGTAGCCGGAGTCCAACCAGTCATCAACCTCTGTCCATTAAACGTGTTTGTCAATACCAACACTTCAAGATGGAAGGTATACATTGCCTCAGGGACCTTCTATTACCTGTGGACTGAATGGGAAATTGGATCAACGAGAAGCATACCTAACAGTTTCTATTGCAGAGAAGCATCTATAGTTTCTCTAATTCCGTTGGCAAGGGAAAATATGGAGGTTTACATGTCTTCCATTTAGCCTTTCTTTAGCTCCTTGGTGCTTCACCAATGTTTAAAACCAGTGGTTGCATTTCTACGCACGCAAGGTCTTGATAATTTATCTGGACGACATCCTTATCCTTTCTCAATCGCAATCACAACTTCCCACTCACCTGTGCTAGACAATTTACCTTCTCCAAAAATTGGGGTTTCTGGTAATTTGGGAGAAATCCGTCCTTCAACCATCCCAAGACTTTCTGGGATTGCGGGCCATTTCGGTAAAATAGATTCTCTGTTTACCGAAAGACAAAATAATGACAATCAAAAAAGAGATCAAAATCTCATGAACCGTCCAGAAATCTCACACAGACAACAAGCAAGAGTCATCGGTCTACTAGAGTATTCCATTCAAGCGATCCTTACAGGTCCTCTGCATTATCGTGCACTTCAAAGACTCAAAGCTTAATTTGTACGATCAGGTCGCTCTTCCGAAAATTGTATTTCACTAGATAGAGGCGTGGAACTGACAGGTGATCTTCAGCTCCACGCTGGTCTAATTATAGAATCAGACATCAGCTTACATGGCTGGGGTGCACGTTGCTGGACAGTTTACACCGGTGGCAGGACTTACTTAGACTTACTGGCAGCATAATTTGCCATCCACGGTCTTTGTCCCAAAGGCATATCATGCTCTATTCTTCTCAAGACAGATAATATGTCACCTGTTCATTATATCAACTACCTGAGTGGAACAAAATCCAAGATTTTGGTGGTCATGGCTCAAGATTTCGGCCATTATTTCCTCCACCACAACATATCCTTGGTAGCGGAACACATTCCGGGTCCGGAAAATTCCCCAGCAGACTGGAATTCTTGCTGCCTTCGGAGCTCATGGGATTGGTGGATGTTGCAAAGGGACTATGGCTCTGATAACCCCGTTCTGTACTTTGGTACTCACAGCTGTAGGAAATGTCAATAAATTGTCCTCATCTGATACAGGACATGCCTTTCCTTCTGACCAATCCAAATGAGAACAGTCATGGCCTGATCGATCACAGCCTTCTTCATCTTGTAGCATGGCTCATTTCCGGGGGTCCTGGTCTATCAAAGATGTTCTGCAAATGATTCTCCACCTCCTGGCAGATGCTTGCAGCATCGAAAACTAGACCCACTTATAATTGAGCTTGGAGAATGTGGTCTGATTGGTGCATGGGAAGATCAGTCGATCCCATATCAGCTCCTCTGAATGTTATTTTAGGCTTCCTTACCATTCTTTTTGAGAATGGCAAAGCTTTTCGTGCCATTAATCTCTATAGATTGGCTATCTCAGCTGATCATACTGGCTTTGACAGTGTCCCTTTATTAAGACATCCCTTTATTTGTCGACTTCTCAATGGAATCCATTTTTCTCAACCCCCAAAACCATGGTATTACATGTTTTGGGATGTTGACTTGGTCTTGGACTTTTTGAATTTTTGGGCTCCAAACCATGAGATTTCGCTCAAACAGTTATCTGCAAAACTTCTCATGCTGTTTTGTTTGCTATTGTGTAAACATATGTTGGATGTCAGAGCTTTAGAATCTATGACAAAGAATGTCTTTTACCCAGTGTTTCCGGATAGACCTAATCTATGTCCGGTACTATGTCTGAAAGAAGATGAATGACTTACAACATTGTTATGCTCTTCCCTAGACGATTTACTGTTCATTTTGTTTCTTGTACCTCACTTTCTGGTGTCCACACCTACTATGGCACATTGGATCAAATGGTTGTTATCGTTGGCAGGAGTTGATACTTCGGTTTTCTCTTCTCATTCTGTTAAGGTGTTATGGCTTCTAAGGCATCAATGGTGGGTTGCAGATTGGAAGACATTCTGCGGGGTACAGACTGGTCTACTGAATCGACTTTTTGTCATTTTTATTTTTGTCCTGTACAACATTGTATTGATTATGGGCAATGATAAATGTTCTATTATTGTGTTCCCATTTGTAACGGAGCTCCTTGTACTCCGACTGAGTACCCTCCGTTGATGGATGCTCCTAGTGCTTCCTGAGGACTCCCAAGCACTGCAGCAGACACCACAACCACCGCAGACTACGCAACCGCCGTATCTTGACTGGAGTCTCGCCGTCTTCCTTCCTCCAGGACTGTGTGGTGAAGACCCCTCCTCCAAGGAGAGCGTGTCAGAAACAAGCTCTTAAAAGAGCTAAGTGACTCAAGCTCAGGGGAGCATGCAGAGCATAGCAATCCCCAGTGTGATTATAACAGCTCCCTCCAATAACGAGACAAGGCTACGTTTAGAGGGATCAAGAAGAACTATCAAAACCTTTATTTCCCTTGGGACCAGCCAATAGGGTCACCACAATAACATTGTTGTGAAACCTCAATAAAATCACAAACAGTCAAAACATATCAAACAACACACAGTGACTTATCACAACACAATGGCACATTCTTAAAGGGGTGGGGGGAGACAATATTTAACAGTAAATGTCTCACCTGCCTGCAGAATTAGCAATATGCAAATCTACCCGAATATGCAAATGAACCAGTCTTGCAATTCAGGTAGTGCATATTGCTGTTGCTACCAACAGAGGGCACTAGACAAGCTCCATAGCCAAACCCACCTAGTTGGTAGCAAACCTCAGCAATACAAGAGAGCAGGTAATACATTACACAGTACACACACACACACTATAAACAATTACATTACACACACCCTGCACCTATAATGGGTACAGGGTGACTAAAACATAAGATAAATAAAGCAGCCTACATAAATAGTCTGTCTGAAGGTACACTAGGGGCTTTAAAGCCAGATACATGAAAGAGTCATAGTCACAGGGGAGGAGGCTGGCAAGTAGGCCTCTCCAGGACCAAGTGGCGAAGGGCACATCGTCACATACATTCATGTGCAATAACTTATGATACCTATAGGGGGTGTAGTGAGCTACGTGACATTAAGAGCAAGAAGATGGCTGCTGCATATTTAATGAGACGTTTAACATGTGGCAAGGAACTCACCTCCTTGTTCTGTGTTATGCTGATTCAATTATCCTGTGTAAGCTGCTGAATCTCCATGAATAGAACCAAGTAGATTTCTTACCTGATTGTATTGTTTATAGCAGAGTGTGTTTTTAAAGTATTTTTTTTGTGCTTGATAATTGTATTCCCAGTAAAGTTTTGTTTATACTTTTATCAAAACTTTGCCTCTTGTCTGTTCATTCAAGATATTCACTAATATATGTGATTGACCAGTAAACCTTTTATTATTTTATTTGTGGTATTATTTCCAGGGGTCAAGTCCTGGGGAAAAAAGTGTGGGAACTCACCCAAGATACCCGCCTCCCCCCCCCCTTAAAAAAATAAAATAAAAAAAAATTACACTCCTATGCATATAGTGCAGTGCGTGTATAATAAATGTAGTGTGTTTGTAGCGAATGCAGTGTGAATAATAATTGTAGTGTATTTGTAGTGAGTGCAGAGTGTGTATAATGAATGCAGTGTGTTTTTAGTGAGTGCAGAGTGTGTATAATGAATGCAGTGTGTTTTTAGTGAGTGCAGAGTGTGTATAATAAATGTAGTGTATTTGTAGTGAGTGCAGTGTGTATAATAAATGTAGTGTGTTTGTAGTGAGTGCAGTGTGTATAGTGATTGTAGTGTTTTTGTAGTGAGTGCAGAGTGTGTATAATGAATGTAGTGTGTTTGTAGTAAGTGCAAATTGTGTATAATGAATTTAGTGTGTTGTAGTGAGTGCAGAGTGTGTACAGTGAATGCAGTGTATGTAGTGTGTTTGTAGTGAATGCAGAGTGTGTATAGTGAATGTAGTGTGTAGTGAGTGCAGAATGTGTATAATGAATGCAGAGTGTGTATAGTGAAGGCAGAGGGTGTATAGTGAATGCAGAGGGTGTATAGTGAATGTAGTGTGTTTGTAGTGAGTGTATAGTGAATGTAGAGTGTTTGTAGTGAGTGAAGAGTGTGTATAATGAATGCATGTGCGCTGGATGATGTGTGTGAGTGCGCTGGATGACGTATGTGTGAGTGCAGGATGATGTGTGTGAGTGCTGGATGATGTGTGTGTGTGTGAGTGCTGGATGATGGGTGTGTGCTGGATGGTGTGTGTGTCTGTGTGTGTGAGTGCTGGATGGTGTGTGTGTGAGTGCTGGATGATGGGTGTGTGAGTGCTGGATGATGGATGTGTGAGTACTGGATGATGTGTGTGTGAGTACTGGATGATGGGTGTGTGTGCTGGATGATGGGTGTGTGTGTGTGTGTATGTGTGTGAGTGAGTGCTGGATGATGTGTGTGAGTGCTGGATGATGTGTGTGAGTGCTGGATGATGGGTGTGTGTGCTGGTTGATGGGTGTTTGTGTGTGTGCGGGATGGTGGGTGTGTGTGCTGGATGATGTGTGTGTGTGTGTGGGATGATGTGTGTGTGCTGGATGATGTGTGTGAGTGCTGGATGATGTGTGTGTGAGTGCTGGATGATGTGTGTGTGAGTGCTGGATGATGGGTGTTTGTGTGAGTGCTGGATGATGTGTGTGAGTGCTGGATGATGTGTGTGTGAGTGTTGGATGATGGGTGTGTGAGTGCTGGATGATGGGTGTGTGAGTGCTGGATGATGGGTGTGTGTGTGAGTGCTGGATGGTGGGTGTGTGTGTGCTGGATGATGGGTGTGTGAGTGCTGGATGATGTGTGTGTGTGTGCTGGATGATGTGTGTGTGTGCTGGATGATGGGTGTGTGTGTGTGTGCTGGATGATGTGTGTGTGTGTGCTGGATGATGGGTGTGTGAGTGCTGGATGATGGGTGTTTGTGTGAGTGCTGGATGATGGGTGTGTGAGTGATGGATGATGTGTGTGTGCTGGATGATGGGTGTGTGAGTGATGGATGATGGGTGTGTGTGTGCTGGATGATGGGTGTGTGTGTGCTGGATGATGGGTGTGTGTGTGTGTGCTGGATGATGGGTGTGTGAGTGCTGGATGATGTGTGTGGGGGGGGGGAGCATTTTTTTTAACTTTATGTGTCTATATTTTTTTTTATTTTATTCCCCCCTCCCTGCTTCTTACCTTGTCAGGGAGGGGGGAGATCGCCTGGTGGTCCGGTGGAGGGAGCCAGCCGCTGCACACAGGAGCCATCACACGCAGTGTTCCCGCTCCAGCTCTAAGTCTCGCGAGACTCGCCTGTGCGGAGCGTTGCCATGGTAACAGCCGCGGGTCTCGCGAGAGTTATAGCTGGAGAGGGAACACAGCGTGTGACGGCCCCTCTGTGCAGGTTGCAGGGCCGGTCCTGCAGGACAGGTAACGGGAACGGCGTTCCTGCTTTGGAAAAAGTGCAGGAACGCCGTTCCCATGCGTTCCTGCAGGACTCGAGCCCTGATTATTTCATATTTATGAAATTCAGAACTTCATAAATATAAAGAAATTACTTAATTTACCATTACAATTTTTTTTTTACTATTTC
>OW240914.1:353489979-353500009 GCA_933207985.1 Pelobates cultripes | reverse complement strand
TTACACATATATCTATATATCAATATAAAGCGAATATCTCGGTAAATGATTACATAAAGCCGTGTTACAGCGCCTCCCCTCACACAATGCCCCCCACACATCCCAAAACACAGCAGCAGCCGCCATTCGCTTTCTCTTACCGCTGGGATCTGTTTTACTGAAACAAAACAAAATGACAACACGGGAGGAGGGGAGAGGAGGGGGATACTATGTCGTCGCCTTCCCTCGGTTTGTTTTTTTGGGGGGTGGGGGAGGGGGGTCGGTGAGAGTCTGGATTTTTCTTCTTCGCAGACCAGCGGTCGGTAGGGATGTTGTTATTAATGTTTTGGTTTTTTTAAAGGGAGTATTTTTTTTTTTTTGTTTTAGGAACAACTCCCCCCCTCACTTGCTCCAGCAGCAGCCGCACAAAATGGCGGCCGCTCCAGTCAGTGACGTCACGAAGATGAAGGGGAGGAGGCGGCTGCTGCTCTTTGGGAGGTGCGCGCGCACGCTGGGCGGAGGCTCGCGAGGTCGCTTTAAAAAAAAAAAAAAAAAAAAAAAAAAAACGCGGGAAAGTAAACCAACGGTGACAGGGATGGGTTTGGGAGTTGGGGATTATGTCCTCATTGATTTATGTATATATATATATATATATATATATATATATATATATATATATATATATATATATATATATATATATATATATATATTATTTTTTTAAATTATTATTATTTTTTTTTTATGTTATGACATTTGTTTGTTTGTTTGGTTTTCTCTCTCAGGCAATAAACATCTTTTATGACTGGGGAAATAAGACAATAAGAGCTGGTAAAAAAAAAAACACAATATTTAAAAATTTTAAAGCAGAAATTAAGAAAACAAAAAAAAAGAATAAGGTTTAAATGGTTATGGGTAGAATGATGAGGAGTGGTAATAAACATGCAGAAGTAATAGCTGAGGTCAGAGACGTCAACAAGGCACCAATACAATAAACGCTATATTGAACAGGTGTGGTCACAATTATTCGATGTTCTGCTATCATCTTGTGTCAGACTTCGAAACATGGATTTCAGTCAGCCTTTTATTTAGCCTCACGTACATATCTGCATCAGTAGCCTAACTACCGGGGATCCCGCTGGTGCAGCTACACCAGGTGCAAAAATTGGTGGGGGGTGAACCAATGGCCTGTCACAAGGGACCCAGGGGGTGGCCGGCAGAGTAAGCACCTGCTTACCTGGATGCAGGTATCTACTGTGCCAAAATATACCGGGGGAAGAGCGGAGGCAGGCGCGAGCTGATCTTCCAGTTCCTCATAGCTCCTTCGTTGCCCCCTGTGATGATATGCTGGAAGCCATCATATGACGTCGCTCCAGCCCCGGTATCACTAAACTGTGAGCGGGGGAGCAGTGAGGAACTGCAAGGAGGTTAACGGAGCCACTGGACCCCAGGGAGAAGACCCCCATGGATGTCAGGGAGAAGATCCTCCCTGGACTACAGAGAGAGGACCCACACCAGCTCTCCCAAACCACAATAAATAAAATTAATTTGTGCGTGTGTGTGCAAGAATGTGTGAGTTTGTCTGTCGGTGTGGGCAGGGCCGGACTGGGAACTAAAAACAGCCCTGGAAAAAAATTCTATACCAGCCCAATAATACGTCGCCCCAGCATAGTGTGCTGATATAGAGGTGGAAAAAGACAACTGAAAATTGAAAACTATTACTCCATCGAAAGAAAGCATTCATAGGGCTTCACAATAAACAGAGTGGCTTTATTTTAAGGAGACGTGCATTTGCATATAATCAAAGTTTCAGTCCAACTACCTTGACATATTAGGGAAAGTTTGGTAATGGGACTGAAATGGTGAATGTGTGCGATTGCACAGCTGTAAAGAAATAAAGTTATCTTGTTTATTTTGAAGTCCTATGAGTGTGCTTATCACTTTGAATATGTTAATGTGCTGGAGTATGCACCTATCACCAAGACTAGGCCAATATCTGCTCATTACATTTATGTTATATATTAATGACATTTCTGTAGGTATTATGTATATATAAATTTATATTAATATATGTCTAAATATTATAGACATCATTATATATATTACTAATACACACATTAATATACATGTGTGTGTGTATGTATGTGTATATATGTGTATGTGTGTATTACTGGCTGAATCACATAAATTACGTCTATCTGTACATTGTGTTAGCAAGATTGCTAGCAAAATGTAAATATTGGAAGGAAAATCTATTTAATAAGAGGTCTTTCTCTCACCTGTCAATTAGCTCTTCGGCATGAACTCCCATGCTGAAGAACTGAGTTACAGGGAGAGCAGGAGACAGGCGAAAATGCATCCCCTCCAAACACACACAAAACAATGCATCTTCTCTTGCATTTCTCTTAACTCCCTTTTGAATTTCTCGCCATTTTCTGTGATTCTTATTCCCTCTTGATTTTATTTACCTCATTTAGTGGATCTTGTCTCCAATTGTTCTCCTTTGTGTCTCTTCCAGCCCCCTTTGTGTGTCTATTTCAACTCCCCTTGTGTATCTTTTACTTCATCCCAGCTCGTGTGTCTCTTTTTACCATTCCCCAGCCCTGTGTATGTCTCTTTCGCCCCAGCCCCTTTTGTGTGTGTCTTTGTCCCCCCCCCGACAAACCTTCCGTGTGTCTTTTTGTCTCCCCCAGTCTCTCTGTGTGCCTCTTTCTCTCCCAGCCCAGCTTTGCCCCCACAAACCTTCTGTATGTCACTTTGCCCCCACAACAAACCTTTTGTGTGTCTCTTTGTCCCCCCAGTCCCTCTCTGTGTCTCTTTGTCTCCCCCCAGCACCTCTCTGTGTCTCTTTCTCCCCCAACATCTCTATCTTCTCCCTCTGTCTCTTTCTCCCCCTGCGTCTCTCTCTTCTCCCTCTGTCTCGGTCTCCCCCTCCATCTCTCTTCTCCCCATGTCTCTATCTCCCTCTCCGTCTCTCTTCTCCCTCTGTCTCTGTCTCCCTCTGTCTCTCTTCTCCCTATGAGTCTCTCTCCCCCTGTGATTCTTTTTCTCCCTCTATTTTTCCCCTTCTACTAACTAGTTAAAACATACACTTGTTGCTCTAGCATGTTTATTAACAATAATTAAAATGAGGAAAAAAAATTCTGACAATTCAATTTTCCCTTAATAGCTTTAAGCTTTAAATACATTTTTAAGAAACTAATATGAAAAAAAAAAACAATAATAAAAAAATAAAAAAATTTAAAAAAAGCCACTTCTAAATGTTATGCTGCTTCTATGGTAACAACGCAACCTATCAGTGCTCTCTCCTTGTATCACATGGCTATTGGGTGGAACACTGACAAAAATCAGAATAAAGCAACATTTCAAATGATTCCCAGTTTAGTAAATTAACCCCACTGTAGCTGAAACAGTAGCTGAAATAACATTTTGTACAAACCAGTAACGTTTTTATATTGTGTGTGGGTTTTTTTTCTTTGGAGTAGTAGCAGTGAAAGTCATTCGGTCAACCCCAAATCTCCCATAACAGCTACAGGCACACAGAAAAGTTTCACTCACTTCTTTGCAGCATTGGCAGAATCCAGGCTTCGAGGGGTGTTTTCCACCCTGTGCGGCCGGTTTAAAGGTTGCAGCTTGGTTTCTATCATGCTCTCTCGTGGTTCCCACAATTCCCAGCATGGACACATCATAGAGTAATCACTACTCTATGATGTGTCCATGCTGGGAATATTGGGAACCGCGAGGGAGCATGACTGTCAGGTCTGCCCGCTCCTTCAGTCCTCCAGTACTGACAGCTGCATTGTTGTCCGTATAAGTAAGTGTGCTGCTGGACCGGCTAGGCGTCCACCATACACTACATGGCCGGCCTCTCAGTGTGTGCGGCCGCGATGTTCGTAAAACTGATTTATTGTGCTGCACAGCCCCCTGGTACCACGGCCCACCTGGAAATTTCCCGGTATCCTGGGTGTGTGTCTGCTTGTGTATGTCAGTAAGTGTTTCTTTTAGTGTGTGTGTTTAAAAAATCTGTGAGAGTGTGTGTGAGTGTGTCTGTCAGTGAGATTGTGTGTGACTGTCAGTGAGTGTTTCAAATCAGTGAGAATGTGTGTCTGTCATTAAGAGTGTGTCTGTCAGTGAGTGTGTTTCAAGTAAGTGTTATTGTGTGTCCGTCAGTGAATATGTCTGTCATTGAGAGTGTGTCACTCAGTGTGTATATGTAAATACCTGTCTGTTAGTCCACCCATTGTACAGGGCTGAGGAATTTGTTGGCGTTTTATAAATAATAATAATAAGTGCTTGTGTATGTGTCAGTGTGTGTACCTCTGTGTGTTTCAGTCAGGGCCGGATTAACACATGGGCTGATGGAGCTGCAGCTCCAGGTCCATGCCCATGCCCATGGAATAGGCCCATTGACTGAAAAAATTTTTTACACACTACTCTTAGTGTTGCCACCTGGCCGGTATTTATTTGAGGCTGCCTGGCTCGTGCCGATATTGCACTAATACCGGCAATAAATTTTTATTTTTATTTTACTCAGTATAAACAGAGATTACTCTGCAATACCAGCACCGGGCAGTAGGGGTTGTGTGTGTGGAGAGAGGCAGGGGCAGCAAGTTACAACATATATCTGCATCTCTCTACGCACTGATCCGCAGGGGAGCAGTTACAAAGCACAGAGAGTCCAGACAGCAGCTCCCAGCCTGCAGAGACAGCCTTCAGCTGAGGGAAGTGAGGGATGGGGTAAAGGCTGCAGATATGGGGAACACAGAGAGACATCTGGGGACGCTGAGACACTTGGAGGCAACATGGGGACACTGGGAGACATGGGACACTGAGACACTTTGATACATAGAGACACTGTGATACATAGTCTCAGTGTCCCCAAGTGTCTCCGTGTCAGGATTACAGAATGATCCAGCACGTAGAATTGTGTAACACAGAGGACTGATAGGTAACGTATACCGACCTTAGAATGGCCGGACTAACATACCAAAGAATAGTCAGGAATAGCCGAGGTCAAGGGACACAGAAAGAGACACAACGATAAGGAAAAGTCAGGAGTCAGGGATGCCAGAGAACAGGGAAGTCAAAAACAATGCCAAAGTCAAATAACTAGAATAACCAAAATCAATAACGCGCTCTCGGACAACCACAAGGGAAACCACAACAGGGCACTGAGCAGGATGAGAACTGGGCCTAAATACCTCTCCTCTAGATCTGATAGTTTGCAACCAGGCAGTTACCAGGTTTCCATTTGCATAATTGCTGCTCAGCATTAACCCTTCTGTGGATTTGGTTGCTGCTCGGCACAACCTTTCATGTGTAGACAGTAAATGCCATTAACCACATTTTTATAAGCGGATGAATACGTGACACTCAGTGGCCCCATGTCTCACAGTGTCTCACATGTGGACACAGACATTAGGGGACACTGGGCAACATGGAGACACTGGGAGACATGGGGACACTGGGAGGAATCAATCTATACAGCAGAATCAAACTGTGATTAGTTTTTTGGTGATTTTACAGAATTTTCTCTTATTTCACTCCTTGTAATTTACATCATGTGATGTCACACATACATAATTTATTATGAAAATTAGTAATGCCTGTATTTTTTTTCCAAGAAAGGTGGCAACCCTAACTACTCTTCACATACTCTTGGTTAAGTATGGAAACCTAAGAGGGATATATGGAAACAAAACCTGTGTGGATTAGCTGAAATGAAATTTGTCAAGGTAATGCTGACTTTGGTCTCTCTAACACTGTGGCATGTTCCCTTTCTTCTACACTCACTACATCCACCGTTTCTCTCTCTCAGTCTGTATACTAAGAGCTTCTGCCTGCTAGTAAGACGGTAAGGAGACAAGTGGACATATGAGTGCTAGGGGACAGTCCTTAGAAAATATGGCGCATCATTAGGTGCATCATTAGGCGCATTTGTGCCAAGCTCAGGATGCTGTTGGCCAGCATATATGATTGGCAGGCAGCCTGACATGCATTCATGCCAGACTAGCCTTCCAATTCTTTGGGCAGACACGCCTCCTTTTTGGGCATGTTCGTCCCTTTCGACAGTTCTGGTTACATGATCCGCGTCAGTGGCCCACCCTTTTACACCGCCCATTGACTTCCTGCTTCACTGGACACTGCTGTTAAGGGGTATGGATTGACTTAAAATATGAAAGCATGAATTAGAGAGAGATTAGCATATTTTAAGAGAATCTGAGTTTTCTGATAGCTGCATTCTATGAGTTTCCCTCCGGCAACACCTCCACCAGATACATAACACTTGAGGTATGACTGTTTTAGTGTTTTTGGTCGATAAGATTCTGTACTTAGGCCCCTCATAATTGTCAGCACCAGGCCCACTGGGCTCTTAAAGGACCACTCTAGGCACCCAGACCACTTCAGCTTAATGAAGTGGTCTGGGTACCAGGTCCTTCTAGGGTTAACCCATTTTTTTTATAAACATAGCAGTTTCAGAGAAACTGCTATGTTTATGAATGGGTTAAGCCTTCCCCCTAATCCTCTAGTGGCTGTCTCATTGACAGCCACTAGAGGCGCTTGCGTGCTTCTCACTGTGATTTTCACAGTGAGAGCACGCAAGCGTCCATAGGAAAGCATTGTAAATGCTTTCCTATGCGACGGGCTGAATGCGCGCGCAGCTCTTGCCGCGCGTGCGCATTCAGCCCAGGAGGAGGAACGGAGGAGGAGAGGAAGCAGAGAGCTCCCCGCCCAGCGCTGGAAAAAGGTAAGTTTTTAACCCTTTCCCCCTTCCAGAGCCGGGCAGTATGTTTTCCTGGCACTATAGTGGTCCTTTAATCTGGCCCTGGTTTCAGTGTGTATGTGCGGAACAGTGTATGAGCACCCAGCAATCAAACGCCAACTGTACATGCAAACTTCTTCTAACACTAAACACTGTTTTCAAATCGAAACAATACATACAAACATACAACTGCATTCAATTGCCAACACTACACACAAATACATACATTCAAACACAAAAAACATGCTTAAAGGTTCCTATAGTGCCAGGAAAACAAACCCGTTTTCTTGGCACTATAGGTTTAATAGGTTCCCCCCTCCCTCAGGGCCCCCCTCCTGAGCGGCTGAAGGGGTTTAAACACCTTCAGCCACTTACCTGAATCCAGCGCCGATGTCCCTTGGCGCTGGGTCAGGCTCCACCCATGCTCCTCCCCAGCCTGAAGTTGGCGTGGGAAACCTAATGGCCGCGTGCATGCATTAGACCTCCCCATAGGAAAGCATTATCAAAGGTCGGTTTGAATCTTGGAAGCCCTGTTTTACATTGCAGCACTAAGTGCAAAAGGATGACAGCACCCAGACTACTTTAACCCCTTAAGGACCGAGGACGGTTCAGGACCGTCATCGGCATTTTTCCATTGCTGACCGGTGACGGTCCTGAACCGTACTAACGGTCCTAGTTACTTACCTGATCGCTGTCGTTCCCCCGGCGCTGATCAGCGTGGCTCCCGGTGTGGGGAGACTGCCTGCAGCCCAGACAGTCTCCCCACACTGGATTAGGACCCCTGTGGCCATGTGATCGCTCAACACAGCGATCACATGGTCACAATAGGTGTCCATAGTGCTGCCTGCAGGGGGACTGTCTGTGCTGACAGGCAGTCTCCCTGCATGTGTAAAATAAAAAATAAAAAATAAAGTTAATGTTAATTAAAAATAAAAAAAATTATATATATGTCTATATATCATATATATAAATGTCATACTAAGTGTATTTTTATATTAATATGTACTTATATTAATATAAAAATACACTTATAATTAAATTACACACATATATATATAATATATATAATAACTATATATTGTATATATATATTATTATAAAATATAAATAATAAGTAATTTAAATTAAATAAAACATTTTTTAAATAATAATACAAATGTAAAAAAAATTATATAGCTATATGAAATTTTATTCTAACTGTATTTTAAAATTAATATATATATATTTATATCAAAATACACTTAGAATGAATTTGTATATATATCTATGTATATATAAATAAATAAAAATAATACGAAATATACATATGTCCATATACAAAATTGCATAAATAATTATATAAATATACACGTAGACTTCAAATATATAAATATGCATATATATTTAAATTCTATGTGCATATTTATGTAATATTTTTACATAATTCAGTAATTTTATTGATTGCAATTTGAGGGACCTGCCTGCCAACCCAGGCCGAAATTCCAGAGAATTTAATTTGTTAGCACTGTATTTTACCCTGTAACGTTCTACGACACCCTAAAACCTGTACATGGGGGGTACTGTTTTACTCGGGAGACTTCGCTGAACACAAATATTAGTGATTCAAAACAGTAAAACATATCACAGCGATGATATTGTCAATGAAAGTGACTTTTTTTGCATTTTTCACACACAAACAGCACTTTTACTGATGATATAATTGTTGTGATATGTTTTCCAGTTTTTAAACACTAATATTTGTGTTCAGCGATGTCTCCCGAGTAAAACAGTACCCCCCATGTACAGGTTTTATAGCATTTTTGAAAGTTACAAGGTCAAATATATGGGTCAAATATTTTACATTGAAAATGGCCAGGTTGGTTACGTTGCCTTTGAGAGCGTATGGTAGCCCAGGAATGAGAATTACCCTCATGATGGCATACCATTTGCAAAAGAAGACAACCCAAGGTATTGCAAATGGGGTATCTCCAGTCTTTTTTAGTAACCACTGAGTCACAAACACTGGCCAAAATTAGCATTCAATTTAGTTTTTTTACTTTTTTCTCACACAAACAAATATGAATGCTTACTTTGGCCAGTGTTTTCGACTAAGTAGCTACTAAAAAAGACTGGACATACCCCATATTGAATACCCTGGGTTGTCTACTTTAAAAAAAATATGTATATGTGGGGTGTTATTTAGAGATTTATGACAGATAATAGTGTTACAATGTCACTATTGATAAATTTTTAAAATGTATGTTTTGAAACCGCAATATCCTACTTGTACCTATAGCCCTATAACATGCAAAAAAAAAAGCAAAAAAGCACGTAAACACTAGGTATTTTTAAACTCAGGACAAAATTTTGAATCTATTTAGCAGTTTTTTTCATTCGCTTTTGTAGATGAATAAAAGATTTTTCAAGTAAAAGTCAAAAAACATGTATTTTTTTCAATTTTTCATCATATTTTTTAATTTTTTTTAAATTAAAATACATGAGATTATATAAATAATGGTATGTAAAGAAAGCCCATTTTGTCCTGAAAAAAACAATATATAATTTGTATGGGAACAGTAAATGAGAAAGCGGAAAATTACAGCCAAACACAAACACCACAAAAGTGTAAAAATATGCCTGGTCGCAAATGTACAACATCACAAAAACAGTCCAGTCCTTAAGGGGTTAAAGAGCTGAAGTGGTCTGGGTGCCTTCAGTGTCTCTTTAAATTCATAACCAGTTTTTTTTTTCTATTGCAAGTGTTTATTCATAACAATTTTAATGCACTTTATCAACAAATAATATAGTCTTTATATGTGTTAAGCTAGCCTTACAACCAGAGGGGTAGGGTGGATGGGGGCTGAGGGGGGTTATGGTGCATGGGGGGGGCTCAAAGATTGTGTTCAGGAAGAGGGAAACAAGTTTCTCTCCTGCAGTCAGCGCTCGACCACGCTACATACAGAGACCGTCAGGAGGGGAACACTGCGCTGGTCTCTCCTCCTGCCAATAGCCCCAGTCCTACGCCCCCCCGGGCTGGGGTGCTCTAAGGTGGCTGCCTGTGCCGCCTTATGATAGCGCCAGCCCTGCATGCACCCAACCTATTGGGCTACTCTTTCAAATTATTGAGTTTTTCAAATATATATACATACAATATAATAATAATAAACATATTGATAATACATAAGATTAGTAAAAATGAGTTTATAAAATTATTAATAATATAATGAAAAAAAATTTCAAAAAATTAATGAATGATAAAAATAAAATGGGGGGAAATAACAGAAAGAAATTAAACAATAAAATCATTTT